>OX421494.1:56902357-57607357 GCA_949126835.1 Anisus vortex
AGATTATTATGATTTGCTACTGTTTTTATGAAATGAAAAACATAGCACTTGTTTCCTAATTTATACCCAGAAAAATCAATGGGCACAATACATTTTATTAATAGAAATGTGAGTTCTAATAAGACATTTAAACTGGCAAAAAGAATAGAACAATGTTTAGGCAGATGCAAAATGAAAACCAAATGTAAAGATTTCTCCTGAAAAGTTCTGATAGAATAAAATGTGAACTTCAGAAGTCATAGAAATGAATGGTCAAGTCTACTTAAAATTATTTTTTTATAGATTGCAGTGTGCTTTGCACAATTTTTATAGACTGCAGTGTGCTTTGCACATTTTTTTTATGAGTTTAATGGAAAAATCAAATTTTACAGGGTGAACTTTTTGTAGTCTAAATTGTAACCAACTACAGTGGCAAGTTTTCTCATCCATTCATGTACCAGCCAGTGCTCATTCTGTTTATATTCTAAAACCAGTACAGGTGGCCTCATTTAAATCTAGAGTTGTCATCTAATGGAAGAAAAGACACAATAACAGTACTTACAATTTCAATGGAATCTACGCAGTTGGCAGTAGAGAATGCATGAAATAAAACACTAGCCTTTTAGTCCAGGAGTTCTCAAACATTCCCCCACTGGCTCACACTTTAAGAAGTAATATTTTACCACAGCACCATTCTCTAATGTCAAAGCCACAGGTTCTATTTTGTTTACATTTTAATGAAACTTAAAAAATATTTAAGCCATTACAATATTTCACAGCAACTTGTTAGACACCGGTGCAGACTTTAGGAACCACTGTATTAGTACAATTAATGTTTTGGTTTTATAATTTGCATGTTATACACATTCTTACATTTTGTGTCACTTAGGGATATATATACATTTAAAAACTAGGTCGCATTCTGTTTTGATTCTTGTGGGTAAATCTTGGTTCATTAATGGAGGTCACCTGTAGTGTGTGATATAGTAATTTGTGATTTTATAAAATGATCAAATGTTGAAATTTTCATGAAATTTCTTGTAGAATTAGCCTTTTTTTTTTTAGGTCGCAGGGTATTAAAGTGTTTTTTAAAAATAGTTTATTAGATTCAATTGGCTTTGGTGACACTAGATTCTTAGTTTGATTTAACATTGACTTATAAGTTTACAGGGGGGCATGGTGACTGAGCGGCAGCACGCTCGACTGTCTTACCCAAGGGCTGGGTTAAAATCCTGGTGATGGCTAGGATTTGTTCTGGGGTCAGGAGGGCGTCCCTGATTCTACCCAGCTCTGATGGGGACCTGACTTTAGTTGGGGTAAAGTAAAGGCGGCTTGGCATTGTGCTGGTCAAACAATCCCTTAGTATGCCGTGGCCACAGAAACTGGTGAATGCTGCTTCATAGGCCCTATGGATCAATTTGTTTTGACGGGATACTTATAAGTTTTTAGAGACGTTCCTCCTAGATAGAAGTCCACTAGGCAGGGATTGGTCAGCGATATGGCTAGAACATAGACAGCTTTGTTGAGAGTTAGGTGAACGGATTGAAGGACCAGCCGGCCTCACTTAGTTTTATCCCTTAAAATGATATTTTTTTACATCCTATATGATCATAAGTTATCCTATCATAAGTTTAGAGCAGAATGGCTGACAGTTTTTTTCTGCTATAATTTCATGTCTTTTGCCTGACTAACATGAAAATAAAATGACCAACATCTCCAGTCAAGTGAAACCCTCACAATGCTCAACTGGAACCACCAACAATTTATCAACAAAAGCTTTTCTTCAATTCATCTTCAAGTTGTATAGAACATTGTTTAATGTGGGACTCATGATTCATAAAACTGTATAGAATAATATCAGAAAATGGAAAATGTTGACATAATAAAAAGTATTTAACTAAAAATAAAATTGATATTTTATACCAAAGATTAACAAAGCTCTAAAAACCTGTTTACAAAACAAGTAACTTATAACTGTAGTTTTTTTCCTTGTACTTCTAGAAAAATTTAAGTTGCTTTTAAAGTTTTCATTTTGTTTGTGGTATAGAATAGAGAAAAATAACTAAAAATAGGTCCATGATTCACTTTTTTTCTATAAAAATGTTTTTGTTAGAAACTTGTTGTGCTCAGGTAATTATGTATTTTGATACTTTATAATTTAGAGAAAAATAATTTTTGAGTTCAAACCTAATTGATATATTTTAAGGTTTGACTTTTTAAACAAGCAAATACACATTAAAGAACTTTAACTTGTGTGTTGAATTACCTCCCTGGACAATTAAGTAGCTGTACATTGAATTACCTCCCTGGACAATTAAGTATCTGTATGTTGAATTATCTCCCTGGACAATTAAGTATCTGTATGTTGAATTAACTCCCTGTACAATTAAGTATCTGTATGTTGAATTATCTCCCTGGACAATTAAGTATCTGTATGTTGAATTATCTCCCTGGACAATTAAGTATCTGTATGTTGAATTATCTCCCTGGACAATTAAGTATCTGTATGTTGAATTATCTCCCTGGACAATTAAGTATCTGTATGTTGAATTAACTCCCTGTACAATTAAGTATCTGTATGTTGAATTAACTCCCTGTACAATTAAGTATCTGTATGTTGAATTATCTCCCTGGACAATTAAGTATCTGTATGTTGAATTATCTCCCTGGACAATTAAGTATCTGTATGTTGAATTATCTCCCTGGACAATTAAGTATCTGTATGTTGAATTATCTCCCTGGACAATTACGTATCTGTATGTTAAATTATCTCCCTGGACAATTAAGTATCTGTATGTTGAATTAACTCCCTGTACAATTAAGTATCTGTATGTTGAATTATCTCCCTGGACAATTAAGTATCTGTATGTTGAATTATCTCCCTGGACAATTAAGTATCTGTATGTTGAATTATCTCCCTGGACAATTAAGTATCTGTATGTTGAATTATCTCCCTGGACAATTACGTATCTGTATGTTAAATTATCTCCCTGGACAATTAAGTATCTGTTGAATTATTTCCCTGGACATCTAAGTTGTACTTTTTTTCTGCCACTGTTGAAAGGCAGAATATGGGTAGCCATATTTCACACTTAAACTCTTTACCTAGTTACATGACCACCATTTTTTTGACAATATCATCTTTCAGGATTATAAGGAGTCAAATGGCAAATTTTTAAAATCTGCTTTACCTACATGAGGATCTGGAAATTTATAATAAAAAAAAATTACTGTAATATATTATCAGCAGAGCTAAATTTACATGATAAACAAAAAAAAGGAAAAAAAAACTGTAAAAAGAATTGCATCAACATGAACCTTAAAAAAGAAACATAAAGCATTAAACAGATTCATTTCTATTGTCTGATATTTTAATTTTCTTCCATTAGTCTCCTTTCCCTTTTCTTGTTTTTTCAATGTTGTTATTTTACCTGGTGACTGTTTATAAGTTTTTTTTTTACTATTTGACTATTTGTTGTGATTTTTTGACCTGTTGTGGAGTCACTATTTAAACATATTTTGTGCCTTTAAAAAAAACATAACAAAAACTCAGCATTAAAAGGGGCTTCTAAGTGTCTTCAGTGAGTACAGTTTGTTTAAAGTTTGTTTAAAGTTTGTTACATTGTGAAATACATTTTTGGAATCTGTTTTGTTGTTTTATTTCTTTTTTAATGACTGTATAACAGATCTATTATAAAATGTATTTCTACAAGTGTCACATGGGTTCACAGAGAGATTTGTACAGGGCTTGTGAAGGCCACATTTTCTTTGTTGGCTAACATGGTGAAAAAAAATAAAAAATTAAGTCCAGTGGAAAGAAGAGGTTGGGAACATTACTTTACCAGATTTATTGAAGAAACCGAGTCAGATTATTGAGAGAGCAACCATAGTACACAGAAGGATGGTGTGGCCAGCATAATGCATAGCTGCCGCCTCCAATTTCCCATAATAGATGTCATGGTATCCATCGGCCCAGTAGAAAAATCCAAGCACTAAAATGACTGTATTTACAATTTGAAGCGTTCTTTTTTATTAGTAAGTAATTATGTAAAATATGTTAGTTCAAAACTAGTTCTAGGAATTATGGGAAAGGAAAAAAACTAAACTTCACTTTGAAAGTTTAATCAAGAAATAATATAATTTGTATATGTACATTGTGATATATTTTTATAAAATATTTTTGACAAAAACATTATAAAAAAAACTTCATGAACAACAACTATACAACCTTAGTGATTTGTTCACATAAATTCCTTGTAAAAATATATATAAAAACATTGTATTTGGTCTGTATGGCATATGATATAAAACAATAATTTGTTGTCCAACTAAACAAGGTGAAAACTTGTAACTCATTCATTCACTAGTTGACAAAACATGTGAAACCATTGGACATGGAACATTTGTAAATCTCTTACAGGCTCATGTGTATTAAAAGTACCAGTAACAATGATTTAACATAGAAACAGCATTTAGTAGTGACTGAAAATAAAAACAGCATTTAGTAGTGACTGAAAATAAAAACAGCACTTAGTAGTGATTGACAGATATGTTATTTGAACAGTGAATCAACAGGAAAACAGCATTTCATAGTAATTTCATATGAAACTTATAATTTAACATTAATATAAGAGAATTGCATGAAAAAACAACAAGTGCTTTGATGGAAAACATGAAAATTGATTTAGCGTGGACACATTGATTGAAATATATAAAATAGGAGCTTAGACAGTCTTAAGCCACTAGAAGAAGGTCCTGATTTAAATGAACAGTTAGGACAAACTCATTGATCTTGATTGAGAGAAAAGTCTAAAAAGATCAGACTTTGGACATTTGCTGGTAATAAACTACAATCACAGTCAAGTAGATCAATCAATTTTCAACTTGCAACAATTATGGCCGAAGTATTTCTAACTGGCGTGAGAAAATCCTTTAGGTTTAAATAAGTTGACCAAAAAAAACAACAGAAAAAAAGGTGTATAAAAATCTGGCCGTTGATTTGACTAGTAAAAATAAATACGTTGAAACAATGACTGCGAGCAATGCATATCCAAGGGAGGAAGTCCGAGGGAGGAAATCAAGAATAATTAATGCTCAGCAAATTTTAAAGTCATGTTTTACTTATACACATATATTTATGTACAGTTATATATAGTTCAAAAATATATAAATAAACTTCACATTTGTAAAATATACAAAAAAGAAATAATGTTATGGTTAAATAAGAAATAAATTTAAAATGCAGTCATTTCCTCCTCAGAAGAGCTATCACTGTCCATGTCAACTTCTGGAGAAATCCCAAAGTGCCCTGCATGTTCATCTGTGTGAGAAGGACCCCCAGTCATGTCATTATTCAACCCTGCACCTCCTTCGCTCAGCCTGTGAGCTCCAAGCCGACCGATTGGCACAGAGTAGATATCAGGGGAGGTAGGGGAATCAACGACAGCACCGTCACCGTCGTGGAATGCTTTTTTAGTGTCACTCTCATGGTGGAATGCTTTGTTAGTGTAGTTTTCTATTTGATCATAGATTTGCAGAGAAGCATCACTGTCGTTTTCCACTTCCTTCCCTGGTGAAGCTTCCTTCACTTCCTGCAGGGCAAGACAATCATCCTCGTTCTCATCCACCTCATAGATGACCCCAGTGTTCCTCCTGCCGGCAGAGTACTTCCCTTGGTTGACCTGTGGTGGTGTTTCCCTCGGTGGGGAGATCAGCTTCTCCGTATCCTCCTCCCTGTCTTCCCCCTCCTCCTCCTGACTGATAGACTGGAACAGCTGCTGCATCTGGTGTGTCTTCATGTCTACCAGCCTCTGCCGCAGGGCCACAGTGCTGACCTCGGACTTGAACTCTGTCTCAAAGACAATGCTGGACTCTTGCTCTTCATCATCAACATCTCTTTCCTTCCTGAAAACAGAAAACAATCAAAGATAACATCCTCTATTTTAACTGTCACAGGCCCATTAAGTAGCAAACTAATATCCTTAAAGGGAAGGGCTCACTAAGAATTGGGAGAATAGAATCTAGACTGGTGTGGTGGACTTGATGTTCGATGGAATTCATTTTCCCAGATGGAAGTAGGATACATCAATGTCTTTAGAGAAAGTCCCCTTAAGCACATTTTAAGACAGTGTTATTTGAAAGAAATACAGGAATAAAAACAATGTTAAGTGTCATTACATAAACATAGTTATCCTACATAGCTAGTCCAACATAGCTAATGACCTTAAGATGTAAATTATGTTGACAATATACAAACAGCTTCATTTGTTTTTACTCACATCAGAACTCCTTTATGACAGCAGAGATAAACAGAGTAGGAACATTATTTACTTCTTTATGTGCATCACATTATATAAATATAAGAGACTTGACTAGTATAAATTCATTTATTACCCGAGTGCTTTACTTTATTCACAAATACTGGCATATGAACATTTAGGTTTAGCTCAAACACTTAACAATAATGTAAAAGTACATTTGGCTAGAGTTGAAAAAACATTAATCAAAAATTGCTTTTCATTGGATGAAAACGTACCTATTTCAATTTTATAGAATTTTTGTTTAGAAAAATGTAAACCTAACATTGTAAATTGACAACATGTGATTTTCAAATGATAATTCAAAAATGAAACCAAGATGTAAAACAGTGAGCTAGCTAGAGCTTAATTACAGATGACTAAACTAACAGCAAGAAACAGTGAGCTAAGAGAGCTAAATACAGACAAATAATAGCAAGAAAAAGTGAGCTAGCTAGAGCTTAATTACAGACAAATAATAGCAAGAAAAAGTGAGCTAGCTAGAGCTTAATTACAGACAAATAATAGCAAGAAAAAGTGAGTTAGATAGAGCTTAATTACAGACAAATAATAGCAAGAAAAAGTGAGCTAGCTAGAGCTTAATTACAGACAAATAATAGCAAGAAAAAGTGAGCTAGCTAGAGCTTAAATACAGACAAATAATAGCAAGAAAAAGTGAATTAGATAGAGCTTAATTACAGACAAATAATAGCAAGAAAAAGTGAGCTAGCTAGAGCTTAAATACAGACAAATAATAGCAAGAAAAAGTGAGCTAGCTAGAGCTTAAATACAGACAAATAATAGCAAGAAAAAGTGAGCTAGCTAGAGCTTAAATACAGACAAATAATAGCAAGAAAAAGTGAGCTAGCTAGAGCTTAAATACAGACAAATAATAGCAAGAAAAAGTGAGCTAGCCAGAGCTTAAATACAGATGACTAAACTAACAGCAAGAAGCAGTGAGCTAAGAGAGCTAAATACAGAAAAAATATAGCAAGAAAAAGTAAGCTAGCTAGATCTAAAATACAGATGACTAACAGCAAAAATCACCGAGCTTGCTAGATCTAAAATACAGATGCTAACACTAACAGCGAAAATCACTGAGCTATAATAGCTAGATCTAAAATACAGATGACTAACAGCAAAAATCACTGAGCTAGCTAGATCTAAAATACAGATGACTAACAGCAAAAATCACTGAGCTAGCTAGATCTAAAATACAGACAAAAAACTATTAAAAAAAAGTGCTAGCAAGAGCTAAAAAAAAACAACAAAAAAAACATCAGATTTCTTGAACTAAATATAAAGACATGAATAGTTGGAGGAAAATGTGCCATGTGCAATGAAGAAAAAACTAAAACTAATATTGTGCTCAAATAGTGAGAATCAAAAAAAAAAAAAAAAAAGTTTAAATGGCAAAGTTTTCAAAAAACAAAGTAAGCAACAAAATCTTAATTCTGAAACAGTTTTTCTTACTCGGACTCTTTGCCCTTGCGTAAGAACATTTCAGGACTAAATATGTTCGAATCGTCAAAGTCAATATCCCTACACCAGAGGAAAAAAATGGATACTATTTAAAATACCTCGCCAAATTTTTTTTTGACTGCTAAATCCGTTTGAAATATAAGTTACAAACATAATAATTATTTCAGTTAAATTAATTATTATGGAAATTGTTTTCATCAATATTTATTTCATCTCCAGTGGGTGGAACAAATAATAATGGACCAATTAGGGCCTCATGTCATCAACAAAGGTAATAGCTTGAAACTGTTGTTCTCCCTATAACTTCTCTGGTGGCCTAAAGATCCTTTTGCATACGTTTTATTCAAAGGATGTGGTTTCAGGATTCGGCAGTGCAATGCAGGTGTCTTGTCTGTGGCTTTTCTTTTCAACTGTTTTACCTCAACTCTGGACTTTCTGTTGACTTCTGCACCAAGTGTGCATCAATTGTGACAGCATTTCACCACCGTTGCTAATGTTTCCTGTGAGTCTGGTTAACATCAAGTTTATTTCAGGGTATACTTCAAGGCTTCAAAGCATCGCTTCATTGGCCAGCTGTTTTTCTTTTACCATGTGTCAGGCTTGCCAAAGAGAAGTTTCTTGGGCAACCTATATTCTGTCATTATTACTAGAAGACCAGCACCGTAGCCCCTGAAATTTCAGCAGCTAGATGTCAATGCTAGATATGCCAGCTCTGAGTAACAAATCTGTGCCTCATTAAATGGTATCGTGGGATGATCTTTCAAATGGGCTTTTTGTTATCAAACGTGTATCAAGCAAACAAAATTATCCCTAGAAAACAAAATTATCCCTAGAAAACAAAATTATCCCTAGAAAATATCCCAAAACTCCAAGACAATATGAATTAAATAACGGTAAATAGTAATTCTCATTTGAGCAGCCTGTGTATCTGATCTCTTTAGATGGAACAATTTATCTAAACCCTTCTACTGATTAGAATTGTTATACTTTTATATTATTTGCTTTGTCCTATGTTTTGTCAAATTTTGAGATTTTTAATTAGCTTTATATCCTTTTGAGCCTAGAGAATTTATATTCATGTTCTTGTTTGTTTGTTGGTCAATGTTTATTTGCTCTGAGCTTACATTATGTTTGTTGACAAGGCTATACAAATCGAATTATTAATTGTTAACTGGATCCACACAAAAATAAAAGCTATTTACAATTAGTGTGTCAAAAGCTTAAATGTATTTTAGTTAACATTACTATGTGTACAAATGTTTCTAGTACTTTTGTTAAAGAGTTATCTCCCCCCCTTAAGTTATCTCCCTTAGATTATCTCCCCTTGGTTCATTTTTTAAAAACTGTTATTCAAGCATTGATAGGTCAGTGACTCACATTTCTAGATGCTCATCAGGATCAGAGCCAGCATTGGAAGGTTTATGATTCATTTGTTCACCAAGTCTTTCTCTCACTCTGGCTGCATTTTCTTCCTTCTTAGCATACAGTTTTTGTCTGCGGGAACAGAAAGAATTAAAAATAAAAACATGAAATGTTTTAAAACAATTTAAAATTGTTTCACCATGTTTACCACGATTGATTTATTAAACCATAAATCTGACAATTGATTTATTAGATCATAAATCTGACAAAATTATACTATTAAATCTGATTTATATATAATGATGTGGTCATGGTTAGAATGGAATTAATTATGTTAGATTCCCTGTGACAACATTATAATTCAATAAAAGTAGTCTAGCAGGCAGCTCACAATAGGAATGTTATTATTTATTACAGACTAACACTTACTTCTACATATGCAATTATTTTACTCCATCGACTCATTTAATCAATCAATGTATAAAATCAATGTATAAAATAAATCAATGTATAAAACTCTAAACTTGTTTATAAAGAACTACTTATGTCAATAGAACAGCCTATTTAAAAACAACATCCTGTTGCACTGAACTATGCAAAAACTCACTTTTTCCACATAAAGAATGCAAACAAAATGGCCACCAGTGAAACGACAAACATCACACAGGCAATGACAATTAGAATTATGGAGGTTGTGCCGAAGGCTCCCTCGTCTCTTTCTCCGGAGGCCTTGGTAGATTTCAGGTAGGAGTAAAACAAGTCAGAAATATCTGCAAGATTTTCTTGAACCTTCCTGAACACAAACACATTTTGTCATCTTAAACTTATTAATAAAACATGGATAATAATAGTAATTGTAACAATAATGAATCCCGCTAACTGCCTTAATGCATTGAGTGATTTTATTTTTCCTGGACAAATTATATTTGATGAAAGCTTAAATATTATTTTTTTTTAGTCTAAACAAATTTCAAGACTAGACTTAAACCATGGACAATAATCTTTTGTATAGAAGGAGTGTGTGTAGCATGTTAAGTAAGAAGACCAATGAAATGAAAGATCAATGAAATGAAAGATCAATGAAATGAAAGACCAATGAAATGAAAGACCAATGAAATGAAAGACCAATGAAATGAAAGACCAATGAAATGAAAGACCAATGAAATGAAAGACCAATGAAATGAAAGACCAATGAAATGAAAGACCAATGAAATGAAAGACCAATGAAATGAAAGACCAATGAAATGAAAGACCAATGAAATGAAAGACCAATGAAATGAAAGATCAATGAAATGAAAGACCAATGAAATGAAAGACCAATGAAATGAAAGACCAATGAAATGAAAGACCAATGAAATGAAAGGCCAATGAAATGAAAGACCAATGAAATAAACTTACTTGGTAATGTCATTGGTTGAAACGGTTGAATTAGATTTGGGATCCAAGGCACTAAAGTAAATGGCAGTAGAACTGAAAAAAAAATGAATTGCAATGGTAAGTATCAAGGTTATTAAAAGTGTCAAGGTTACTTCTAATGTCAAGGGGACTGTCAAGGCTAATACAATTGTCAAGGCAAGTATTATGGATACTAAAATAATTTATAGTGTCAAGGTGACAAAAATGTCATGGTAAGTGTCAAGGTTTACTGAAAGAGTCAAAATTACAAAAAGTGTTATGGTAAGTGTCATGGCTACAAAACAAAAATATGTCACAGTAAATGTCAAGGTTACAAAAAGCTCCCACTTAAAACATGTGTCAATACACAACATATTACAGTTACAGGCCAACAAATTACAATCACAGGCCAACATAATACAATCACTGGCCAACATATTACAGTCACAGGCTAACATATTGCAATCACTGGCCAACATATTACAATCACTGGCCAACATATTACAGTTACAGGCCAACATAATACAATCACTGGCCAACATATTACAGTCACAGGCTAACATATTGCAATCACTGGCCAACATATTACAATCACTGGCCAACATATTACAATCACTGGCCAACATATTACAATCACAGGCCAACATATTACAATCACTGGCCAACATATTACAATCACAGGCCAACATATTACAATCACAGGCCAACATATTACAATCACAGGCCAACATATTACAATCACAGGCCAACATATTACAATCACAGGCCAACATATTACAATCACAGGCCATTTTGGCCTAAATTAAAGTTAATAGATTGTAATAAAAGATCAATGACCTGTCCTTGATGGTTACAGATTTTATGAAGATGACGTCCATGCCAAGAATATTGCTTAAACCTCTGCAACAAATGAAAAAAGATACATCATGCTAATATAGTAGCGACAATCATAAATACATAAGACTAGCTCTCAAGTCTTTTGATTATTTGCACCTAACATTGACAGCAAGTAAAGTGTTATTAATAAAATTCCTGAACTGTGTAATACTTTAGGAATAAAGGTTTTAAACAAAGAGGTTATTTACATAAAGCTCTTATTTCTAACATAGAAATACAACATTATATGAATGGAATTAAATACTAAAAAAGACAGAGATAAAAACTTTTTTTTTACATGTCTTATGTAAGGACTAAATTATATCAAACAAGCTAAATTCCCCAGCATAACCTGGGGGAAAATTAAATATTATAACCATGTGGCATCCAAAGAATGGGTTGCCTGAACCAACCAGGAAAACCAACAAAACACAAATTAAAATAAAATGCAAAACTAGACTCTTACCATGGATTAAGGGAGGACAGAATTGTATTCTGCATTGAAGGAGGATTTGTAAGATATAAGATTTGTAAGATATAAGATTTGTAAGATAAAAGATTTGTAGGATATACGATTTGTAAGATATAATATTTGTAAGATACAAGATTTGTAAGATATAAGATTTGTAAGATATAAGATTTGTAAGATATAAGATATATAAGATATAAAATTTGTAAGATATAAATTTGTAAGATATAATATTTGTAAGATATAAGATTTGTAAGATATAAGATTTGTAAGATATAAAATAACATTAACAAAATACACAAAGAAGTATTGACCAAGTTACTAACCCAAGAATATCCTTCTGGTTTGCAGTAAACAATGACATTGGTATTGATGCCTGTAGAGTATAGGTGCTTCCATTTTGTACATAAATCTGAAAAAAATCAAAGTCCGTTAGATACTTATATAATTAAATGCAGACTTTATTACTTATGAGCACACTACTTTTGCCAGACTTAGTAAACATTAGTAGTACATCCTTTTTGGACCAAAAGATGTATCTTATATTTAAATCCCCAAAACACTAAACCTTTCTAACAACATGTATGCCCATTATAAACAGTTGCTAAAGTCTAAAGTTTTTTTCACCATAGATTCAGGTTGAATAGCTGATGCCCAGATGAATGCTGGA
Source organism: Anisus vortex (assembly GCA_949126835.1). Lineage (NCBI taxonomy): Eukaryota > Metazoa > Mollusca > Gastropoda > Planorbidae > Anisus > Anisus vortex. The sequence continues at coordinate 56,914,887 of OX421494.1, forward strand.
TTAGGACAATGATGATAGACATCACATGACTTTCAAATATAGACATCACATGACTTTCAAATATAGACATCACATGACTTTCAAATATAGACATCACGTGACTTTCAAATATAGACATCACATGACTTTCAAATATAGACATCACATGACTTTCAAATATAGACATCACATGACTTTCAAATATAGACATCACATGACTTTCAAATATAGACATCACATGACTTTCAAATATAGACATCACATGACTTTCAAATATAGACATCACATGACTTTCAAATATAGACATCACATGACTTTCAAATATAGACATCACATGACTTTCAAATATAGACATCACGTGACTTTCAAATATAGACATCACGTGACTTTCAAATATAGACATCACATGACTTTCAAATATAGACATCACATGACTTTCAAATATAGACATCACATGACTTTCAAATATAGACATCACATGACTTTCAAATATAGACATCACATGACTTTCAAATATAGACATCACATGACTTTCAAATATAGACATCACATGACTTTCAAATATAGACATCACATGACTTTCAAATATAGACATCACACTTTGTCATGACTTTCAAATATAGACATCACACTTTGTCATGACTTTCAAATATAGACATCACACTTTGTCATGACTTTCAAATATAGACATCACACTTTGTCATGACTTTCAAATATAGACATCACACTTTGTCATGACTTTCAAATATAGACCAATGTTGGGACAATGATGATAGACATCACATGACTTTCAAATATACACCAATGTTGGGAAGATATAGTTGATGTATTAACGCTGTACTTAGCTCTGGTTATAGTTTAATGTTACAATGCTGGTCTAATTGATGTAGAAGCACAAATTAACTCAATATCAACTGTTATGTTATGTGTTGTATACAAACATCAAGACACATAGACAAATATTTAGAAATTATCAAGTTTTTCAAGCCCATCCAGTCCACAGTTTGTCCTAAACATCAATGACAAGTACCTAATGGCTTTACTGGTGAAAGAAATTGTTTCTCGCTAACTATAACAAATGTAACTCAGCTCTCAATATCTAGACTTTTACATAATACATTTTGTTAGCTATCATACAAAATAAGAGTTGTCATGATTCTCAACATTACACCAGAGAAGCCTGTACAAATATCTCAAGGGGAGATAAAAGACATAGTCACTCAACAAAAACAACAACCCACCAAGACATTAACTAGAGTTGTGGTTCCTGCACCATTCATGTCTGTTGCACTGACTGTCAACTCCCACTCAATTATGGAAGTAAGTAGAGTAGAGTTATTGACCCTGAGTTCTCCAGTTTGGGAGTTTAGTAGAAATGCATCAATGCTGCCAGTTTTTATCTTGTAGAATATTTTCCCATTCAATCCTTCATCTGGATCATATGCCTATAAACAAATTAACATGAGTAGAAAAAATATCTTTATAAATTATGTACAAGGTGGAGACAAATAACAGCGCTCGTTTCTGTGGCCTTAGTATACAAGGGTATTGTGGGGCCAACACAATGTCCAGTAATTTACTTTCCCCAATTTATGTCAGGTACCTGTTAACTATTGACCTGTGGAACAATCCTCTTTTACCAAGACTTGTGCCATGGAAATCTAATAGTCGGCTGTGTAAAGTGTAAATTTGAACTAAATAATAGTAAATACAGAAAATTTGGGAGAGGTGTGATGTGATATTTTATATAATACAGACGCTCCTTCTATAAAGAAAATTATTGCGTTCTATGCTCATCCGTGGTCCGAGTCTAGTCTTGCATTTTTATTAATGTTTTAAATGATGTTAAGCTACTGGTTTTCCTGGTTTGTTCAGGCAACCCATTCCATGCCCGAATGCCACTCGGGAAGAAAATTATCGTTGTCACCCCTTGCTAGCAGGTTCAGGATTTATAATGCAGTGGGCCTCAAACTGGTTCACAAGGACCACTGAACACTGACACACTTTTTGACCCAGAGGATAGGAGACCACAACTCAGCAGTTTATTCATCACAATGCACTGTATAATCCTAGAAGACTCAACTACTTTAACTATTCTTCAAGTACATAAATTCTTCAATGTTCCTGTGATTACCTCTAACTTATGGTACATTTCTGTTTTGTAAGTTTCACTTCATGATTTAAACTTGTAGTGTAAATAAAAGTCTGAAAGATTTTATCAAGTTTAGATTTACTCCCAGCCATAGGATCAATGAAAGAACACAGTGGACAAGCAGTTTGTACAACTGGCGTTATGAAGATTCTGGGTTTGAATCCTGGTGAAGACTAGGATTTGTTCCCGGGACTGGTTCATCGGCCCTATGATCAATTTGGTTCAAAGGGTACTTTACTATAGGATCAATGAATATAATGGGACCACAACAGCCAGCTATGTGTAGTAATAAACTGACAGATAGTGAAGTTTCATTGCATAAAAACTGTATTCTCTCCCCCCCCCCCCCCCACCACAACACAGTCAACTGAAAGAAAATGTTACTTGTAGTTTTCCAACCAATGAACCGTCTGCAGCAGTTGCAGGAACGTTGTAATACAGATCGGACACATTGTTGCCGAATGTTGGTGCATTGTCATTTACATCAATCACTTGAACTACCACAGATGCATAGCCCACTCCTAGGAGATATATACAGTGATGTGAATGTTGGATGAAGATTTGATGTATTTCATTCCATAAAACAAAGTTATATTGATCAAATAGAGAAAGTCATTTTCATTTATCAAGCCTGTTTTTATATAATAGTATTAATAGATTTATTTATAGAATCAAAAATTGGATTGCTAAAACTACGCAAAGTCACATTTTTCTTTTCACTACTTATCCAGTAAGCTAACAACTTCTTTTGGTGAATAGACAACAGAATAGAAAATCTAGGTACATCTTATAAACCTCCTTAATGAGAATGGCACAATTTTTAACTTTAAATCTTAACATCATTATTTTAATATCCAATAAGTCATTTATTTATAAAGAACAAGGATTGCTGCTCCAGTGACTAACACCTGGAAGTGATCTCATGTCAGACTGACCTGATCTTGTGCAATCAAAGATCAAGGCAACTTTAGGGCTATTCCTAATTTAATTTCAAGTTATTCTACCATGAAGGCACAATATTTTATCTCTTGTGATCCATTGTTTTCTTCACTAATTCAAGCTAAGTGAAATATATGCCGTTCAATACTGCATCCAACTCAACATGAAGATTTTGTATGTGAAAGTTATTCTTAAAGAGTTATTGTACCTGCATTGCTTGCTTGTCTTTTCTTCCTGCCTTGTGAGTTACTGCTGGAGACACTGAGTGATACATTCAAGACAAACACAGGTGTTGACTCCCTGTCTAAAGACGCCACCACCAACAGCGTCCCGTTGTCTGGACCAATCCGGAATTTATCTGGTTTGTTACAGATGATAAATTTCTTTAATGCCAAATAACAGGCCAACATACATATAATAAACATAATAAATTCATAACTAGCAAATATTCACAACTGACTAGAGTAACACCAATAGTTCAATTCACAACTGACTAGAGTAACACCAATAGTTCAATTCACAACTGACTAGAGTAACACCAATAGTTCAATTCACAACTGACTAGAGTAACACCAATAGTTCAATTCACAACTGACTAGAGTAACACCAATAGTTCAATTCACAACTGACTAGAGTAACACCAATAGTTCAATTCACAACTGACTAGAGTAACACCAATAGTTAAATCACTAAACAGAAACATTAGTAGTGTATAACAGAGCCTCACAATAATTGTGTATATACTTAGTTCTATCCATTCTTTTCTGGAGCCACTTATCATCTTATCTTATATATTACAGTCTAGTCTTGCATTTTTATTGGTGTTTTAAATGATGTTAAGTTACTGGTTTTCCTTTTTTTTTTCAGCCAACCCATTCTATGCCCAGATGCCATTTGGGAAGAAAGATAACTTATACGTTTTTATTCTCCTATCAAATTTATGTTAATTCAATTTTACCAACAAATTAAAGATGAGTTTAATAAACAAAACAATTTCTTTAGATGAGAACTGCACTGACCTGTAAAATTATTCAATGAGTACTTCACAGCCACTTTCTTCTGCACTGGACTGCCAAGCTGGCAAATAATCTTTGGTAGAGTATTCAAGTTTTCAGGAAGTGTGGCCAGGTAATTGGTCTGATAAAACTCAACACCTTGTACAGAGACTTGCAGCTATTTAAAATAAAAAAAGGTCCAAAAGACAAATTGGCCATGTTGGTGAAAAGCATTTAAAACTCAAAACTCACAGAAACCATACACATACCAGTGATCCAGTAATACAGAGTATTCATGAAATAAGAAAATATTTACTTGAAGTTAAAATTATAGAGTCAAATATAGAAAATCTCAAAGACTTGTCTTCCCTTGTTGTTAAATGTTGCTGAGCTGTTACTTTAAGGGTAGTGTGAGTTAATCTAGGTTTTTCCCCCCTAGAATGTTAAGTTTATGTTAAAGTATCTGGGGCATTAAGATAAAAATGATTCATGAAGATAACACAATATCTGAAGGATCTCTTAACCCTTTGAGGCCAAGAATCCAGAATAATGGTTCAACATGCATTTAATGTTCAAGCCCAGAACTCAGTCTACCTGTCTGATGACAAGGGCTGTATTGTCAGTCTACCTGTCTGATGACAAGGGCTGTATTGTCAGTCTACCTGTCTGATGACAAGGGCTGTATTGTCAGTCTACCTGTCTGATGACGGCTGTATTGTCAGTCTACCTGTCTGATGACAAGGGCTGTATTGTAGCTTGTATAAAGCATTATTTTTTACTATTCTCAAATCCAATCCATCTTAAAGCTTAGAAATAGTAAAATTGCAAGACCCTTAAGGCTGGGTACGGCACCCCATTTTAGGGGCATTCAACTCGGGTACTGATTTTTAGGTTTTACTTAATTAAATAAGTTCAATCATTTCTGTATACAAAAATGCCACTCTTATAGTAAAAAGCGCAATAGTTTTTTATATATATATTTTTGAAATGGTATGTATGTAGCTAAGCGGCGAAAAAAACAAACTTTTTTGCATGTTTGACACCTCGAAACTCAAAGTAAAAAAGCAAAATGCTTATGGTTCTTTATACTAATAGATACATAGTTTTATCCTACGCAATAATCAACTACATTTGGTCGAGAGAAAAAAACAAGCGATTTATTTCAAATTTTTATAAGAAAAAAATGTTATTTTCATGTTTTTCTGACTTTTTGCATTTTTCAAAAAATATTCATTTTTACTTCTTCTTCTTACAAGTTTCACATTTTTTAGCATATTCTATTAAAACTTTGCCATTTTTATCTTGATACTATTTACAATAACTTGAACTAGCTAAGTTTAAGTATTAGTTGGTTCATTTTATATTATAGAAAAAAAATGCTGAGTTTTATTATTTTATTGTTTTGACAGGTATAGTATGTATTTTTCGTAAAAAAATTTTTTTACAAACTAATCAAAATTAAATTTTGTTTCAGTATTCCTTATACTATCATATATATATATAAATCTCAAAAGGAATATGTATGTATGTATGTGGCTGGCTGGCTGGCTGGCTGGCTGGGTATGTACATACCGCATAATCTTTTTAAATACTGGACATAAAAACGTGAAATTTGCTACAAATATTCTTTGCGTTACGGCGGTGAACACTGTCAAGGTTTTAACAAAATTAAAATGACCGCAGTGGTCAGTATGGTCAAAAAACGCGAAAAAAACACAACTTTTGATTCACATTGTCTTTGCCAGTACAACTTTTTATAGTTTTTCGTCACAAAGTTAGAAAAAAAAGGATGCGCTGAGATTATTTTTATGACGTCATCAAAGTTTGCGCATGGATTTTTTAGCAATGAAGGGACATTTTTTATTCATGTTTAAATTGACGTCATCAAACTATGTGCATGGATTTTATTATCTCAACTCAATGACGGGAACAAATTTTCTTCATGTTTAAATTGTCTACGTGCCGTAAACATAAATTCTTTACACTACCAATACTGTAGTTGATTTTCTTAATCTATCACTACTTTAATACTTTACACTGTGAATACATGACTTAAAGCTAATTAATAATTTAAAACTTTACAAACATAGGACAAAGCAAATAGATTTAGCATTTTTTTTTCTGTTTCGGGAAGTAGGCTAATACCGACGCCTTACTAAGCTTATTTAAACGCAGTGGTCCTGGTTACACTCTATATTTAAGCTTATAATTATATGGCGTCATCAAATTTTGCGTATTTATGCGTTTAAGAAGGGAACACAATTTTGTTTTAATTTGCGTCGTTATTTGTGGAATGCAATATTTAAATGGTATAAGTTACCGGAAAATACTTTATCCCCGCTTAAGACTATTGTTTTTAACTCCATGGGTTATTTTATCCAGTTCCGAGAACTGGGCACCTTTAGGCTTATCGCCTAGGTAACGGCCATTGTTTAAATTACCGGGCAATGTTTAAATTACCGGGCAATGTTTATAATACCGGGCAATGTTTATAATACCGGGCAATGTTTAAATTACCGGGCAATGTTTAAATTACCGGGCAATGTTTATAATACCGGGCAATGTTTATAATACCGGGCAATGTTTAAATTACCGGGCAATGTTTAAATTACCGGGCAATGTTTAAATTACCGGGCAATGTTTATAATACCGGGCAATGTTTATAATACCGGGCAATGTTTATAATACCGGGCAATGTTTAAATTACCGTGCAATGTTTAAATTACCGGGCAATGTTTAATTTGCCGGGCAATGTTCAAATTGCCGGAACTAAATTTTTAAAGTTTTAATTCGTGTCGTATACGTTTTATAAACATTATTTCATAAGGGTTTCATTTGTTATTGTTTTACATGTTGAATAGAAAATTTAATTCTAAGTTTGCTTCCAAAGCAACAATAAATAAATAAATAGCAAATAAACAAAAACAACACAACATAGGTCTGCGACTTAATGTTTGTCGTAAAAAATATATCAAACAATCATTAAAAAAAAAAAAGTACTGTCGAATGTTCTTAATCAATGAATAGAACAAAATATATTCATGTTTTAATTTGCGTCGTAATTTATAGCGGGCAATTTTGTAATTGTTATAATGGGTGATGAGTAATGATTTTAACGGGTAATTCATGTTGTAGCGGGCAAATAAAAAATTACCTCACGTTTAAATTCGTGTCGTAGGTCATGCGGGCAATCTCATTATAACTGCCTGAGTAGTTAGAGTGTATGTAAACATAACTTTTAGCCGGTTCGGAGGACCGGGCACATAATCGGCTAGTTGCTAATAAATTTCATGTTGATTGTTATATTAAGTACTTTATAAATTTCTTGTTTTTCAAACTTTTTTTGCTTTTTTTCGTTTTACTCAAAATAATTATTTTATACCTTATTTTTACTACTCCTCTCACATTTTTTTACCGATTGTATTGAGACTTTGTAATTTTTATCTAAGCACCTATTACAACAGCAAGTTCCACTTAGATTTTGGAATTTTTGGTTAATTTTAATTTTATGGGCGCAAACGTTTTAAAATGTGCCTTAAGAAAAAAATTTAAAAAAATTAAATATCTTAAATAAAAAAAAAGTGGGTGGAACATTCTGTTGTAAATTCATATCTTTACTAAATGTATCTAATTGTGTATTTGTAGGTGTAAAGGTTATAGAGGAGATATATTTTTAAAAACACCTATAAAATCCAATATGGCGGTCGTTGCCATGGCATCAATTGCATAAAATTTTTTTTTTAACTGATTGCCCTTAATGATATTCCATACTTGTTATGTGGTTAAAGTTTCAGACGTTTTGGTCGGTAAATTCAAAAAAAGTGCCTAAAACGTGCCCCCCAGCCTTAAGGTTTGTTCTGTGATAATTTTGTCTTATAAAATTTCAATTTTTTGTTACTTGGAAATGGGATATTCCTGAATCAAGGGCAGACATGCCTACCCCCAAGGACTAAAAAGAGGAACAATCTTGATGAAAAAGAGGATTTTTCAACAAAAAAGCGGAACACCCTTTATGTAACAATCTTTTATAACAAAAAAAAAGAGGAACATACCCATCTATTTACTATTTCACTATTTAAAATGTAGGTAGGCCTACGTTTTACAGACAGTACGCAATCGATCTAGATCTAAGACCTAAGAGCTTAGTACAAAGAACATTAGGCCTAAATCCACGTTTTTCTTTGCTGAATAAACTCCTCTGAATATTCCTTCCTATAAAACTCTGTTTTTTTACAGTTTGAACAAATCAGATTTAAACTTTCTGAGCCAGGACGTTTAGACATTTTCACAATCTTAGCAATACAGTAGCCTAAAGGAAAATAAGATTCATTGCCAAACACGTGTAATACCGCAAAAAAAACAACGTTAGAAAAGACTAGAATATGTCTTTTAAAAAAAACAGAAAACCCAAGTAATAATAATTATTTCATTGTGACCTTATTTATGCCTTTGATTTATCAACCTAGACATGAACTATATTTCAACACATGAAAAACCCAAAATTTCCAATTTGGCGTAACAAAACTAGTAAAAAGCGGAACGGCGTAACAAAGTGTGTTTTTAAATAAAAAAGCGGAACAAATACGCCAAAAGCGGAATGGTAGGCATGTCTGCAAGGGTGAAGGTCGTTTTACTATTCAATAAACTCTGGAAAATTGGAAGATTTTCTCTAAGTTAGATATTAAATGATGAAGAATAACAAGTAAGCTGCTCTATGTATGTGCTATCAGAGTATCGCTATGTGTTGTCTTCTCTATATATTCCCACATTTTCACAAGCCCCTAGATAGCCTGAGGAAGGAGAAGTTTTTATTTTCAACAGGACCAGGTCTAAAAGTGTTAATAATTGAAAAACATATAGAAAAATAACAACAACTATTTCAGCGTTTAATCCTGGATAAAGTTTCTCATGTTTTGTTACTACAATTTAGTCTAACAGATACAAAAACTACTTACCACTACTGAACTACTATGTTGAGATACTGGTCTATTGGATGCTGTTATAACAAGTGTATAGTCCTGAGGCTGTAGTAGATCTTGAGCTAAGTAAATCCTTCTATTCACCAACTGAAACATTTGTCTTTCATTGCCACCTGTAGAAAATATCAAGTAAACCAACACTCCGTCACTAGACCACAGCAAGGCATAATAATGTATTCTTAAATTTAATTAACATGAGTAGACTTGTCTTAAATAGTTGAATCAAATTATTTGTGAAGTTATATCACCGTTCCTATTGTATCACCTGCTATTTCAACTGTTTCTGCATTAGAATAGTTTAACGTCACATTCAGGTCGAAGCCTTTTCTCATGCCCACATACAGAGTCACGCTGTCAGGAGCGACGGACAAAGTCGGGATGACTTCATTGTTCTGGACCTTGATTGTCACGTTGGCGGTGCTGGACTGGCTCGGGAAGCCAAGGTCAGAGGCATTGACAATAAAGGTGTAGGATGATCTGCTCAACTTTTGTATCGTTGAAAGGACACCACCTTGAAGTGAGAGAGATGGCCAAAGAAATAATTCAACCAAAAAGAAATTCAAACATTAAATTGTGTTCACCATAAATCATTTAGTCCTTTAGTGCTTGTTGTTCTACCAAACAGTGGGATGACTGGACATTGATTATGAAGTCAACAATCTAATTATTACAGCTTTATTGTAGCTTCCCTTTGCAGGTTCTTACTCTAAAATTAATTTTAAATTTCAATTTTGTCCAAACTTTAAAATAAATTCCCAAACCAATTTTGTATGTTTTCAAATTTATTAATGTTTTCTTAATGATCTATATAATATAGTTAGTCTAAATTTCTAAGAAGTGTTTTGTACTCTGTTTTATCCATTTTTGTGAAATTCACAAACTTTTCCAAAAATTTGGTAAGTATTCCCAAAGGTTTTCAAACCTGAAAAATGAAGCCAGTTTGCCTAAAAGTTTCCCAAACTGTATGAACCTTGCCTATTATATCACTATTTAAAGTTAGAGACCATAACTATGTTTCTCGTAATGTTCTACATTATTGGAAGTCAAACAGATCTCTCATTACATAGTAAAAATATTGAGGGGATATATGGTGAGCTTTTGAACATTAGAAAGAAGAAACTAACTCAATGGATCAATATAAAAGAAAGATACTCACTCAATGGATCAATATAAAAAAAAGATACTCACTCAATGGATCAATATAAAAGAAAGATACTCACTCAATGGATCAATATAAAAGAAAGATACTCACTCAATGGATCAATATAAAAGAAAGATACTCACTCAATGGATCAATATAAAAGAAATATACTCACTCAATGGATCAATATAAAAGAATCCTGAATCACCAGGTATTTGTATTTCCTCCAAGGTGTAGACAATTTTCTGATTGATGCCTTCATCTTTATCTGTGGCTGTTACTGAGTTTAGCTAGAACAGGAAACAAGATGGAAGAAAAAATATGTTTGAACATGTAAGATTCTGGAATCATTTCATCTCTAGCACTGTATATGTCTGCTTCTTTCAAGCAGGCTGCAGAACTATTTACTCTCCTTTAGTCAATGCCAGACAAACATATTCATGCTAGAGAATGTACCATTGACTAGGCCCACCTTAGTAGACAGTAATCAGGTGTCAACTATAATCTTGCTGCCTGAATGGAGCCCAAAGGTGCCAAGCACACAATTAAAAACTATCTTGAACACTGGTTTTGAAAAAAGCCACACAAAAAAACTGTCCCATCACTTACATGGATGCACAAAGAAAGAATTCATTGTCTATATGTATCTACACTCACCATCTGGCTGGTATTGCCTAATAAATTGATGTTAAAAACATAGCTACACTCACCATCTGGCTGGTATTGCCTAATAAATTGATGTTAAAAACATAGCTACACTCACCATCTGGCTGGTATTGCCTAATGAATTGATGTTAAAAACATAGCTACACTCACCATCTGGCTGGTATTGCCTAATGAATTGATTTTAAAAACATAGCTACACTCACCATCTGGCTGGCATTGCCTAATGAATTGATGTTAAAAACATAGCTACACTCACCATCTGGCTGGTATTGCCTAATGAATTGATGTTAAAAACATAGCTACACTCACCATCTGGCTGGCATTGCCTAATGAATTGATGTTAAAAACATAGCTACACTCACCATCTGGCTGGTATTGCCTAATGAATTGATGTTAAAAACATAGCTACACTCACCATCTGGCTGGTATTGCCTAATGAATTGATGTTAAAAACATAATCAGGTTGGCTGAACACAGGGGCATTGTCATTGAGGTCAGCAACAAAGACATGAACTGTTGCAGTTGAACTTAATGGAGGACTGCCATTATCTTTAGCCTAGATAAAAGATGAATTTAATAAATGCACATAGAATAGTATACAAACAACATTCATTTCAATTTTAATGGAAGAAAAACTAATTGAGAAGTCAAAATGAGATGATTTCTCAAGATCCTGAACATCTTTTATCTGAAGAACATGACAAATGAAGCTGTCCACAAAAACAAAAATTGCCAAAGTCAATATTAAGACCCGCTCACCGCCATCAAGAGCAGGAAACTGAGGTGGTATGGGGACCTGGCAAGATCTTTGGCATTGCAAAGACTATCCCCGAGTGCACAGTGGAGAGAGGAAGAGGTAAATAAATAAAAGGTAAGATGATAATATAAAAGGTAGGACCAGCTTGTTCTTCATTAGCTCCCAAAGGGAGGCACAGGACCAAGATAACTGAAGAGCAATAGTGCAACCGTCAACTAAAGGTGTTACGTTTCACCAATGGGTTGTGGGATAAGTGAAGGTGAAAGTAAAGTTGAGAATAGAATTGAGAATAACACCATTAGCTCCTGCATGACTATTCATCAAGTCATATTACTACTTAAAATTTGATATTGGTCAATATTTTGTTGTCAAAGATGTCAGATGATGATATTTGCTATTCTCTCAATGTTTGCAAAAGGTTACTTTGCAAAAAAAAAAAAAAGTTTTATGAAGCATGTTAAATCTGCACAGAATCTATAACCTTTGCTAAAAACATGTAACCTATAGACAATTAGATTCTGACAGTCTTCACAACTTCATGCCAACTACAAAACATTAAAACACATTGATCAGAGCTTAGGGAGAATTAAAAAAATATCTTATTGATCTTTATGTAAAGTTGTGAAATTATGATAATGAATAAAATAATAACAAGACAAAGATGATTCATGAATGGAGTTGGAGTTTAGAGACACCAAGACAAAGATGATTCATGAATGGAGTTGGAGTTTAGAGACAACAAGACAAAGATGATTCATGAATGGAGTTGGAGTTTAGAGACAACAAGATAAGCTTAGCTGAACAACACCTAAGTGAATAATGGTCCTTTAATGGAAAACTTAAACTTTAAATAAAAATATCTGTTAGTTACTATAATATTTTTAGATGCTTTGAAACAAATCATATTTTGTCTAAGAGATGCAATTTCAGTGACAATTAAGCCAGCATAAAAAAAGAAGACAATTTCAACTTCTCTACTCACCAGGACATACAACAAGTATGAAGCTACAGCCTCTCTGTCCAATTTAACAATGACAGACAAACTGCCAGATGTGGAATTGATAACAAATTCAGGATCTTTGAAAATAAACAATGTTTTAAAATTGTTAATGAAGTTTTTAAAAGATAACAAAACATGGCAATCTCAATGTACAGCAGAGAGAAACTTTTTTTTTTATATACTGTTCAACTTTCTCAATTTTATAACTCTAGTTATTCTTCTCTTATCTTACAGACATGACGTCTAGGAAGAACATTATTACAAGATTAAATACAAATGTCAACAATCTTCACATTAGAAATCTATAACTAAATTCTGATCTAAAATCATTTCAAATTTCACATACTAAACACAATAAACAAGTATCATTTTTTCAGCTAAAATTCTCTAAAGTTCAACTAAATAAATAAACCAATTTTACAATTTACCAAAAAAAAAAAAAGAAAAGTGAAATATCAAATTATAAAATATTTACAAATACTATATAAAAAAAAACAATAATAAAAAATTACAACTTCACATTGTATTAAAAATGTATTATTGTCATGATGTGACATTTATTATAGCGTCATAGTTCAGTACTTATAATATAATGCTATGACCATTGTATGTAATTAGTTAGGCAGGGCGAAGTTCTCCCCCCCCCTCGTCTTCCCTCCCCACATTGAGGGGGTACCGCTCCCCTGTCTTTCCTTTGTTCAAGACGGACCTCGCGCCGGGGCTATCTACTGCCTCTTGCCTTTTATTGTTAATCTTAGAGAGTTACCTGCCCTTTGAGTTCACCGCCTTACGCATGGACTTATTAAGCGTCTAGGTGGGGTAGAATATAGAGATACTTTACAGATAAACCATTAGGTATGTCTGGGGGCGAAAGACTCGCGTGAAGCACACGAGATATGCAAAGATAAGGGAAATGTGGCAAGAGGTGTGACCTGGACGTTTGTAGATACCGGTCTAGGAGACAAGACAAAGGGAATCTGTAGAGTTGGTCAGTTGGCCACGCCCCTGAGTTGTGGATTGAAAGATGACTGGTCGATAAGTGGGCATACACATTTGGACTGATTGGACCAGCGGTTGATGACGACACGAAGGACCGACCCTGACTACCTTTGTATTCCTATATATTGTGAAGACTTGACACACAGACATATGGGAAGCCATGTTAGCTATGACGTGTGACTGATTTCAGATTATCTAAAATACTGTGCTAGTATCTGTGTACTTGTTATTTCTTAATAATTCACGTTCACTCTTTGGATATTTAACCTATACGTAGACTCTCCAGAATACATCTGTCGTTTGGATTGATGTATCTGATGATTTATATGTTGATATCTACATGTGATTACTGATTAAACGTATGGTCTATTCACTTAAAGCTGATAGTCTGTTTTCTTAATTCGTTTGTCATTGGAGTGGTTGTGAGAAGGAGATACTGAATCTGTTAGATTGTAGGCAAATAAAAATATTGAGCGGTGTCACGGAGAATTGCCTGGTCTAAAACATTGCCATCGACCTCTAGACCAACGAACCTAGTGAGGTAGGGAACTCGACGTGTGAGCATTATAGTCACGAGAGCATCGTACTGGCCACACTATCCCGCATCATCACAATTATTATGCCTAAAACAAAACCCAATTGTGTTTTCTTATTGATAATCAAAAGGAAGCCTATATAAAATTATAGAAAAATAAATGTTGAGTACTTACAACCAGATGGGTCAGCTAAACTGTAAGAGACTTCCTTGTTGCGTCCAAGATCAGCGTCAGTGGCATGCAACTGGGTCACTGTTTGAATGACTGCATTCTCAGGTACAGTGACAGTTGTGTCAGTGTCATCAAACACAGGAGGGTTGTCATTGGCATCAGTGACATAAACTTTCACCTACAGGTACAAAGTATATTTTGGGATCAATTTGAAACAGAGCTGGTTAATATTTGTGAACTTTGTATTCTAAACAAGAACAAAGTAAATAAAGACATGAGCCATAAACTCTTATTTAAGTGTATCTTATCTTATACATTACAGACGCTCAATCTATAAAGAAGATTATTGCATCCTACATGTATGCTGGGGGGGGGGGGGGGGGCAGGGGGGCAGAGCTGCAGCGCGTTCCACTGGCTTACTGAACGTCCTGGGTTCAAATCCTTGTGCAGGCTAGGACTTCTTCCCTGGTCTGGAGGGTGTCCCTGAATCTACCCAGATCTGATGGGTACCTGACCTTAGCTGGGGTAAAGTAAAGGCGGCTGGCCACACAATCACCTAGTATGCCATGGCCACAGACACTGGTGAATGCTACTTCACCATCCCTATGGATCAATTTGGTCAGACTTTATTTTACTTTTTACATGTAGGCTGATTGTAGGCTGCTTGTAAGTTGAATGAAGTTTGATATTATGCTGATTGTAGGATTATTGTAGGCGGATTTTATGCTGAATGTAGGCTTAAATATTGTTTCATAAATTTATCCAGTTTGGTGTAACTTTAGTGTCTAGGTATTTAGTAATTCATGTATATTTGTTAGAAAAGGGAGGTAAGAACATAGTAAACAAATCACTGACCTATCACCAATAACAAATGACACATTACAAACTTACCAGTGCCCATGAGAATAAATTTGTCTGCTCAATGACTGTCGCAGAAACTATAAACTCATACAAGTCTTCTTGTTCCCTGTCCAGGTTTCTTGTATTGTAGACTGTTCCCTGTGAACCAAAACATTTTAAAATATAACAAATAACTGTAGACTGTTCCCTGTGAACCAAAACATTATAAAATATAACAAATAACTGAAGACTGTTCCCTGTCAACCAAAAATTATAAAATATAACAAATAACTGAAGACTGTTCCCTGTGAACCAAAACATTATAAAATATAACAAATAACTGTAGACTGTTCCCTGTGAACCAAAAAATTATAAAATATAACAAATAACTGAAGACTGTTCCCTGTGAACCAACAATTATAAAATATAACGAATAACTGATGCTTAAAACAGAAATTGCATATGAGAATAATTGAAATAAACGCATAAACATTATCTTATATATCTTATATATTTCAGATGCTCCTTCTATAAAAAAGATTATTGCTTCCAACCCATTCCATGCCCAAATGCCACTCAGGAAGAAAGAATCACACAGTAGAAAAAGAATTGTATACAAAATAAAACTTTTGTTTAAAACAAATTTATAATTGTGAAAAACTGAGAATTGAAGAAGTCTTTAAAACGCTATGATTTCGGGAGATTAACTGTAAATCTGAACAATTAATTCTGATAATATCCTAATATTTCCTTCCAGTAAATCTGAATAAGTGTTTGGCAAGATAACTGTGTCAGAAAAAAAAAACAACTGGACTAAAAATATTGTTACATTTTTCTTTGATTAAAATGGCTGTTTGAGAAGAGCTTAATTGGTTTCTGAACATACAAGATCAACCGATGTATTTTATGCTCAACTCACATTTACAGCTACAGTGAAGGGAACACTGTTCTCCTCAGTTATCATGGAATAATTCACAAACTTGCCATCTCCCTGTGCTGCAGACACTTTGTCGACAAATTCTAGATCAGAATGAAATAACAGGAAAATCTAAATACACTTTGTGTCACCAAACAACATTATGGATTGTAAGACCCACATGTAAACAAATAAAATGACACTTTTTGACATCTTATCTTATACATTACAGACGCTCCTTCTATACAGAAGATTATTGCTTCCCATGCACATCCGTGGTTTGAGTCTAGTCCTGCATTTTTATTAGTGTTTTAAGTGATGTTATGTTACTGGTTTTCCTGTTTTATTCAGTTAACCCATTCCATGCCTGGATGCCACTCAGGAAAAAACAGTAATTTTATGCATTTGTTCTTGCATAAGAGACAAGAAAAGTGTTTTTGTTCTTAAGTTTATCAGAGCATTGTAACAGATTGTCTTTGTACTGTATTTCTAAATTAGAATTTAATGCTTTATGTATTATTACTACATCTAAGCAGACCAAAAGTATTAATGTTCTAAGGGATATTTCCAGTGGGTACACCAAGTCCTATCAACACGGAAAAATACGAGGAAACCACATTTTTCCCCCGTTGATATAATGTGGTGTGTGGTTTGCCTCCTAGGTTTTCTGTTGTTTTTTTTGCTAAGTGCAAAATTAAAATGGAAAAAATATTTTTTGAAAATTGAGACTCTTTTCAATCTATTGAAAAATTCATATTAAGATAAAAATTTATAAAATAACTGCAGTAGCCAAGCCATTAGTGCATACGCCCTAAAACTAAATTTACTTGAAACTGTGGCAGCTAGATCTGAAAAGTAGATTGGTCACTGACCTGTATTTTCTTGAACAGAGAAAGTATAGCTAACGTTGGTAAACACTGGTCTCTTATTCAGAGATGATTCAGGGACAATATGAAGTGTTGTACTAGAGTTTCTTGGCACCAGTCCGTTATCAACTACCCAGAGTTGAACATTAACAGCAGTCTGAACAGAATAATAAACAGTTTAAACTTAAGTGGAAATGTAAAAAACAAAAAAACATAAATTAACATAAACAAGATAAGCGAAACAATTTGATTAAATTTAAATAGAATCTATATCACAAAGACTAAATGAATTCAATTTTATTGCTCAATTTCCTTTTTGATGAAGTAAATCAATTTCAAATGTGACTTATTTATTTAAACTTAGATTGATAATTTACCTGAGACTGAGCAATGTCTTTAGTCAGTAGAATAAATCCAGCAGCAGTGATGTTGATGAGTGAAGTGTCTGGAAGGTAGTAGTGTGTCTCACCATTGATTCCTGTGTCGTTGTCATAGGATGACACGTAGCCAATCACAGAGCCCGCTTTGGTACCAACTATTACCGGCAGCTGGGCAGAGGAGACATTCAAAATATGATTATATACGTTTCATCTCAACAAACAATACATTAATTTCATTTTATAAATGTTTGTTCTGGCAACACATTCCATGCTTAGATGCCCCTCGAGAATATGCATTTCTTTTCGCATATGAGAAGTGTTTTTGTCTTTATGTTTATCTGAGCTTTGCAACAGGTTGTTATTGGGTTGTATTTTTAAATTAGAGTTTAATGCATTATGTATTATTTCTACTTTACTCTTTGTCCTTCTGTCCTGTAGTGTTTCTAGGTTTAGTGATTTTACTATTGGTGCTACTCTTGTCAGTTGTGAATATTAACTAGTAATGAACCTGGCAGCTTATTTCTGGAATTGTTATAGTTTTTCAATGTGCTATTTAGTTGATGGATCCCATACGGAAGGTGCATATTCTAATATAGGTCTAATGTTAGGTAGGTAGTATTTAAGTTTACTGCGTCTGCTATTATTTTGGATCCACTTAGAATCCTTCTCTGGTATACCCAGTTTGTTGTCAGAATATAAAAAGTTAAATTAACCACCATCCCTGTCTGAACGTTGGCATGACATAAAAAACTTTCTCCTTAAATAGCAAATCTACAGAAATGCAACTTTACAGCAAGTGGTTTTAATATCTAGCTGGATTTTTATTTATGATATATTTCTATGATACTTATTGGAGTAAATATTGTAGACACATGGTTATACTGTCCAAGGCTACTATGATACTAATAAGTAGATATAGAAAAAGGCTCACATTGACAGTTGTTGGTCCACAAGAAAGATGATAACAGATGACAGGACTAAACTTGTTGACACCATTTACTTGTAGCACTAGATCAGCTTCCTCTATACAGTTTGGGCTGCCACCATCTTTAGCGTACACAGGAAACCTTAAAGTCTGGCTGTTGTCTATCACACGCAGCAACACAACATCTCCACTGGCTGTCACGTTGATATATTGTCTTGACTCTGAAATCAACACGGAGTAGTTTTAATATCAGTATGCACTCATGCATAGTCTCATGATGGTGGCTATTTACACTGGCTGTGATGGCTGAAATACTGTTATGGTATGTTATTGCTATTTCAATGGATAACGCAAAGAGTTAAATGATATTTGGTCTGATTTCAGGCATTTAGCAAAAGTTTTTCTTGTCAGGCATATTGTGGCCTTACATTTTCTGCCTGATGTCCCTGACACATATTGTAAAAAATGTGTTTTGATGAGAGAATAAAATTTGTTTCTCACCTGTACTGTTAGTAAAAAAGGTCACCAGGCTATTAGCCTCATCATCATCATCCGTAGCGATAAGGTGCCCAATCTTGCTACCCGGCTGATTGTTCTCTGACACTGCCATATATAATGAGCTTGAGTTCCACACTGGGCAGTGGTCGTTGGCGTCCGTTACGCTTATGGTTACATTTACGAAACTGCAGCCCCTTTGCTCAGGAAGTTCCACATCGCAGGCAGAAACGTTCAGCCATTGATTCTTCTGAACTTTTCTGTCCAAGTTCCCCATGACCAGAATTGAACCTAGTCAGTTCAAGAAACATCAGCTTATTAAGAAACAGCATCTTAAAAATGGGTTCTTACTCTAAAATAATTACTAAACTTTCCACGAAGTAAAGTAATCCATCAGACAAATTGATACATAGGTCAGTGAAGCAACATTCACCAGTTTGTGGCCACGACATACTAGGTGGTTGTGTGGCCAGCACTATGCACAGCCGCCTTTTTTTTACCCCAACTAAGGTAGACTCAGGGACACCCTCGAGACCCAGGAAAAAAATCCTAGCCTGCATAAGGATTCGAACCTAGGACCTTCGGTAGGCCAGTCGAACCTGCTTCCACTTGGCCACCTTTCCCCATAAACTTTCCACAAAACTTACCCAAAATGTAAAAAAAATTAACAAACCAATATAAACTTGTATGTAATTAAGTGTGAAATATAGCATTATACTAATTCTATAAAGCAGGAAGAAGATAGAAAGTCTGTATTCTTAGAGTGAGTATTTACAAGTGTGTGTGGTCTAGATAACTTGTATTACAATGGGGATTGGATACAATCCTTTCATCTGCTAGAGACAGTTCTTTCCTTGATAACCTTTCATCATGGTTAGTGTTTTGTTCTTTGTTATACGCAATACTACGTGTATATGTTTGAACATTTTAATACTGGGAAAACTGTTCTGCTAGTCACTTCATCTAATTCCTTACCGCCAAGGGGATTTATTCCAAACAAAAATGATCCTTTCAGATAGTACAGAGTTGTTCCCCTGTCCTTATCTTTGGCTCTCACAGTACCAATGACTGTGTCTATTGGTGTTTTCTCCGCCACGCTGAAGTCGTATGAGGAATTTTCAAATTCTGGTTTCTCATCATTCACATCTAAGATAGTCACTGTAACGTTGACAGTGGAACTTCTACCTTTACCAAATTGATCAGCTGCTACAATCTGCACAAACATAAACATTAGACAAAATTTTCAGAAATAATTTTCTCATTTACTGTACTCTGCACTTCAAAGGCATAAAAAAGACATTAGTCAATAATTATAGGAAAAATATAACTTGAAACGTTTTCATTCATGTTATAGAAAATATCAGTAGTTTACACAATCTTTAGTAGGCTAATAGAGGAAAACTTTTATTTTTTCACTATTGACTTTAAATGGTCATTGTTGTATAACATTTTGATACAACTTACAATTGAAAGTCTAATAGAATGACCATAGTGCAGAGTGTTTAGTAGGAGACAAAGGATTGGATGATTCCTTATGGAACAGGATGTTATAAAAGATAATAGTAAAATGCCATTTTGGGACAATTTTGGTACATAATGCTTGCGTAGCAAATTTCATATGTTTTGTTTTCATTGTAAGTTCATATTAGACTAAAGGGTTGCATGTCCACTTGCTCTTTCTTTCTCTGACTTTACATTAGGTTCCTTTTAGATGTATGGCAGGGGGCGGACTACTGGAGAGGGATAATATCCTTGTCTTTTTAAAAAGTAATATTTGAAACTAAGACCTACAGAGCCAAGCCACTTAACAAAGAGTAGATAAACTTACTTGTAAGACATAAGAGTCTTTAGTTTCTCTGTCCAAGAGAGTTCCATTGAGATTTACACACAGCCTGCCAGTAGATTTATCCACACTGAAGTAGTTCAATGTGTCGTCTGGCTTTAAAGAGAAGACAACTCCAGCAGTTCCGTTTTCACCATCGTCAGGATCTGTTACAAACATTGGTGGGCTCTGAGACAAACCAAGTGTAATCATGTTACAGGTTAAATGATCTAGGGGGAATGTCACTGATCTAGAAGGCAGCATAATGAATTGATAAGGAAGAAACCCACAGTTATAAAAACTACTTGACCCACTTACCAACTGAAGGCATGTGTTACTTGTAGCAGTTTCCAGCACTTCCCCAGCATAGCTGCTAGCAGAAAATGCAGGCGAGTTGTCATTCATGTCAAGAACCTTCACCAGCACTGTGCAGGTACTGGAGCCATGCTGTAAGAATATAATGTAAGCAATATATTGGTTTTATCAGTGTATGCAAGTAAACACCACGAGATTTAGTAGTTCCCCAAGGCAAGTTTAGACAATGGGGTCTACTTTTTAGTTGTTGGTATTATATTTCGAACAGGGTTAGATTTTATTTAGAATGATTCTAAATTTAATTCACCCTACTCCTCCAAGATCAATTCTATTTCTCCACAATCATCTCCACATCTCCAATGATTACCTCCACTTGTTACTGTGAAATACATCTCCACAATAATGTCTACTATTCTACAATCACAAATTCTCAACAACCACCTTTACTTTCTTCCACTTCTCCAAAATCCCTCTACTTCCCAACACAGATCACATCTCCATCATCACCTCTAAAAGTCCCTTCAGTGTTGCTGAAATAGTCCTGAAACTTACAAACACTAAATTATTTCAAAGACTTACATTATGGTCTTCCAAGTCAAATGCTGTGATAATCAGCTGTACTGTAGCTGTTCCTTTTTTTATTAGATCCTCTCTGTCCAAATCACGAATCGTTCTTAACCATTCCTGGGTTTCAAATTTCTCAACTTTAAAATTTAGCTTTAAATGCATTGTTGAAAAATTACAAACGGACACTAATTCAAATGAGGAATCATAAATAAACAGCCGGAAGGGACTAATTATTTATTCTACCAGAAAATATCTTACACATGTATTTGTTTAATATGTTTGAAAAAAGAAGGTTCTTTTATCAAGTGTGTGGTCTATTACAGGGTATGAAGTCAAGTTCAAAAAGTTTAAAGGGCCATTGGATATAAGGGCATTGTCTGTTTATTTAATGTTTGATAGAATTTGTGGCTATAATAATATGTATATACCAGCTACATTGCCCGGCGTTGCCCAGGTGAAAAAACAAACAGGACTGTATCAGATAACAAATTTATACACTACACTTAAAAGAAAGCTATAAATCTTATATTTAAATTTATTTTTTTTTACTTTCTAGGAAAGTAAATAAATATTGTAATCGGGTAAAAAAAGGCAAGTATTTTTATTTAACAAAATCTAAATTGCCTGTAGATTTACAATGTATTTTGTTTTTAAAAGTTTGAAAAAAAAATTGTCGAAAAAAAAAAGGTATAGTCTAACTGGAGAATCGAACCCGGGTTGCGTGCATAGCAGTCCGCTACGTTTACCACTGAGCTATCGAAGACACATGTCCGATGTGAAAATTTTTTACACAGTAGGCCTATAGGCCTCTAGGGCTAGGCCTAAACAGGTCAGTGACACAAACTCACTTGATTTTAAATTGACCAATGGGGATCCTTATGGGGACAAACAGTCTCTTTTTAAAAATATATAGATAAGTATGTATATGTTATTTTGTTCAATCGTGTTCTATAATATTTCATTGCTCAGTTGGTCACAGTTTTTGTCCTATTCTCATTTTTTTTTAAACACCTCTGTTGTGCAAGCAATCAACTGAGACAATCTGAACTGTGGAGTGGCCCAACAGCATTTGTTGCCCAGCAGCAGTTGCTCAGTTGCTGTTGCCCAATTGCCTAACTAAAACCACTCTACCACAATCACTGTACCATATGGTCTCCAGTTCTAGCCTCACGTTTTTATATTTCTAAATAAAGTATTATTGTAGACTAAACTGTATACACTACTTGGCTTTCATCCCACTACTCAAACATTTCACAATCTTCATTTACCTGATTGTCAGATAAAATCAGTTCAAAATCTTTGTTTTCATTTCCTGAGACAATAGAGTAACGAGTTTCAGCGTTGGTTCCGTTATCAGGATCAAATGCTTTTATTGCAATTTTTGTTCCATTACCATCTGGCCCTACAATAAAAAAACAACAACATAAAACTAAATATTTCATAATTGACAGAATAAACTTAGTTCTAAATCAGGTGGCTCTTGTAACAACATAAAACTAAATATTTCATAATTGACAGAATAAACTTAGTTCTAAATCAGGTGGCTCTTGTAACAACATAAAACTAAATATTTCATAATTGACAGAATAGACTTAGTTCTAAATCAGGTGGCTCTTGTAACAACATAAAACAAAATATTTCATAATTGACAGAATAGATTTAGTTCTAAATCAGGTGGCTCGACTTGTAACAACATAAAACAAAATATTTCATAATTGACAGAATAGACTTAGTTCTAAATCAGGTGGCTCGACTTGTAACAACATAAAACAAAATATTTCATAATTGACAGAATAGACTTAGTTCTAAATCAGGTGGCTCTTGTAACAACATAAAACTAAATATTTCCTAATTGACAGAATAGACTTAGTTCTAAATCAGGTGGCTCTTGTAACAACATAAAACAAAATATTTCAGAAATGACAGAATAGATTTAGTTCTAAATCAGGTGGCTCTTGTAACAACATAAAACTAAATATTTCATAATTGACAGAATAAACTTAGTTCTAAATCAGGTGGCTCTTGTAACAACATAAAACTAAATATTTCATAATTGACAGAATAAACTTAGTTCTAAATCAGGTGGCTCTTGTAACAACATAAAACTAAATATTTCATAATTGACAGAATAGACTTAGCTCTAAATCAGGTGGCTCTTGTAACAACATAAAACTAAATATTTCATAATTGACAGAATAAACTTAGTTCTAAATCAGGTGGCTCTTGTAACAACATAAAACTAAATATTTCATAATTGACAGAATAGACTTAGTTCTAAATCAGGTGACTCTTGCTAGTTAGGGTATGGAAAAAAATATTGAACAAAAAACAGCCAAATCTTATAACTTCATATTGTATATGGCCTACTGTATCTTATATGTTACAGACACACCTTCTATAAATAAGTATATTGCGTCTTACGCTCATCCGTGGTCTGAATCTAGTCCTGTAATTTTTATTAGTGTTTTAAATGAAGTTATAACTGATAAGTATTACTGGTTTTCCTGGTTTGTTTAGGCAACGGCATTCCATGCCTGAATGCCACTCGGGAAGAAAGAGTACTTATATAAATTTGTTCTCACATAAGGGACAGGATCTAAGATAAGTGTTGTTTTTTTCCTTAGGTATATCTGAGCATTGCTATAGATCAGGGGTCGGGAACCTTTTTGTCTGAGATAGCCATGGACACCACATACTTTGAAAAGTAATTCTGTGAGAGCCATACATTATGTTTAAAACTGAAAATTCCAATAAATTTCCCTTTATATTACAATGAATGCAGGGTTGCTATTATTCTGTCTTTTAGGTCAGCAGAGTTTCTCTCCTTTACCACTTCTGATGCAGAGCTGCAGTAGACTTTAGCTCATTTGTAGAATGAAAGATTGATATGTAATTTAAATGTAGATCAAAGGAGTCTAAAGAATTATTTTGTTTATAATGGAACATTTGTCTGCGAGCCAGATGCAGACATCAATAGAGCCACATCTGGCTCGCGAGCCATAGGTTCCCGACCCCTGCTATGGATTGTGATTGAGTTGTAGATGCCTTATACACAAATATCAATTTTATGTAATTGATAGATGTATAAAATATTGCAGAACTTTATGTCTATTATACACATGAAATATTGAAAGTTCCGTTAAAATAGTCGTATTTAACCAAGTTGTACATTTAATCTTTCCCAACATGATTTTGTTCTTTTGTTTCTTTAATTCTAATTTCTTGTGAGGAATGAGATCTTTGGCATCTGAGACATGTACAGGCTCAAAATGTTAAACCCAGTAGCCAAGACATGTACAGGCTCAAAATGTTAAAACCAGTAGCCAAGACATGTACAGGCTCAAAATGTTAAACCCAGTAGCCAAGACATGTACAGGCTCCCAATGTTAAACCCAGTAGCCAAGACATGTACAGGCTCCCAATGTTAAACCCAGTAGCCAAGACATGTACAGGCTCAAAATGTTAATCCCAGTAGCCAAGACATGTACAGGCTCAAAATGTTAAACCCAGAAGCCAAGACATGTACAGGCTCAAAATGTTAAACACAGTAGCCAAGACATGTACAGGCTCAAAATGTTAAACCCAGTAGCCAAGACATGTACAGGCTCAAAATGTTAAACCCAGTAGCCAAGACATGTACAGGCTCAAAATGTTAAACCCAGTAGCCAAGACATGTACAGGCTCAAAATGTTAAACCCAGTAGCCAAGACATGTACAGGCTCAAAATGTTAAACCCAGTAGCCAAGACATGTACAGGCTCAAAATATTAAACCCAGTAGCCAAGACATGTACAGGCTCAAAATGTTAAACCCAGTAGCCAAGACATGTACAGGCTCAAAATGTTAAACCCAGTAGCCAAGACATGTAGGCCTACAGGCTCAAAATGTAGGATCGAACCCACTAGCCAAGGCAAGAATAGACATAATAGAAACTGGCTGTGGAGGTTGGACTCAATAGATTTACTTGTTCAGCTCACAACGACTCTTAAAAAAGCATAGACTATAATAAACATGGACCGCTTGCTTTAGTATTTCTGCTATATGATGACTTGAAACACTGATTTTCGGAATTCCCGATTCTAAATAAAGTAATTGCTATACAGGAAATAAAGTTATTGATATACAAGTTCTGTTTTATTTAATCTCTATGATTTTCTCAATGAAAAATTAAAATTGAACGCTGTACAGAGCGGAAACATTTATAGATCAGTGGTGTGTGCGCACGGAAAAAGAACATAAGCTCTAAAAATAGAGCAGGCGGTCCATCTTATTATAGTCAATGAAAGAGGATTAATAGGCCTACAAGTATTCATGTTAAAGTAGAAAAAAATGCGATTTAATAAAACAGACCTTGTATGACAATTACTTTATTTAGAATCGGGAATTGCAAAAAAAAGAAGATAATAGCATAAAAAACTAAAGCAAGCGGTCCATGTATATTATAGTCTATGATACAACCAGTGGAGTACCGAGTGCTGGTGTCACCCGGTGCGGTAAACTTTGGGTGTCACTGGTATTAGTTTTAGACCATCTGTCTAGTGTCAGCACATTGGTCTTAAGTGTTGGGGCTGTTCCTTGTCTACCCATCAATGATGGATACATGACAACAGCTGGGGAAAGTAAAGGTTTGCTTGGCATTGGGCTTGTCACAAATTCTCCTTGTATGCTATGGTTACTGATCTATAAAAAGAAGAGATAGCGCCTCCATAATAAATGTGTATGTGCAAATTGAAGCCAGAATTGATTACACTATTCACTTATCCATATATAGCAGGGGTCGGGAACCTATGGCTCGCAAGCCAGATGTGGCTCTATTGATGGCTGCATCTGGCTCGCAGACAAATGTTCGATTATATAAAAAAATGTTTCTTTAGACTCCGTCGATCTACATATTAATTGCATACAAATATTTCATTCTAGAAATGAGCTAAAGTCTACTGCAGCTCAGCATCAGAAGAATTCAGAGTATTTATTGTACTTTTAGTGTTGAAATTACACAAAATGCACACATTTACTTAAATTTTGTGTTTTAAACATAATGTATGGCTCTCACAGAATAACTTTACAAAATATGTGGTGTCCATGGCTCTCTCAGACAAAAAGGTTCCCGACCCCGGATTTTTAGGAATAAACCACCTATAATTAGAACAACTAATGTATTTACAAGTCAGTGTTTAGGAACTCTAATTTTATAGATAAGTGAAAGTCACATGCAAGCCTATTGATTTTGGCATCAACAATATAGTTTCCAGGCCCAATCCATTTTTTTTAATACATCATTGGGCTATGGTTAATGCTAAAAAATGTGAATAAAACTTCAGTTGCATACAGATGAGGCCTGAGTGGACTGTAACTATATGCCAGGCAATAATCAACATTTAATTGCCCCAAATTGTGCAAGTGTGTTAATGCTGACTGAATATCTCAAATATACTATCTCAAAGTTCATGAAATACCAAAGTTTATTTCCATATAATAGATATTATTCTTCTTATAAGTTTACAGACGTTCCTTCTAAATAGAAGATTATTACGTCCACTAGGCCCAAAACTCCTGCAGGGCGACAGGGATCTGTCGGTGGCAGGGATAGAACCTGCGACCTGGTAGTTGGTTTTTGGTTGACAGGCTGGTGAACTAACTGCTGGGCCAGCCGGCTTCTCATATATACTACATATATCTACATATATACATAGTAAACAATGCTCTCCCCTATGTTGTTCAAATGACTTCTTTTTTTTTTCTACTTTTGTTAAATTTTTATTTATAAAATAAAAGTTTTTTGATAATTTATTGTAGATCTAAATTATGTGTTTTAATTGATACCTTAAAGTTATTAAGCCAATTTAAAGTGAAAGTTGAATTGAATTTACTTAGGCTATATGTAACACTGAGCCCTGAAAATTTAAAAAAAAAAAAAACCAGATGATCTTTAAAAACCCAGAAAAATTTTAAATAGATGAGCAGAGTAGCAATAAGAGAAAACATCATCTAGTACTTGAGTGCTTAGTCAGATACCAACAATAAGACAAACACAGATTATACACACAGTTACACTTAAAATGAACATTTTAAAAACTATTGTTAAAATAGCATTTTAAAAAGAACAAACTCACACTGACAAAATAAACAATAAAAAATTTTTGTTCATTCAAGATATTTTATTTCTTCTGAGTAAATGTATACAATTATAAATGCAAATTATCAACAAGGCAGTAAACAAGGACATGTATATAAACTGGGTATCAAAAGAAGTATTTCGATAGTGAATAGTTAATGTTTACATGATTTAAAAAAAACATTGTATAAAAAGTTTAATGAACAATATTTGATGTAGGCAGATATTAAAGCATACAAGGTCAATATGAAAAGTTAGGTTTTAGGGTTTACTTGTATTGTAAATATATATAATGATCATTAATACTTTTTTTTACTACTTTATCTAAGCAAAAACACTCTAATATTTAATATTGTTCAATAATAATTTAATAATTTATTTGTAAAATTTTCAAAGAAACATCAACCAAAGATTCTGTACAAGGATAAGCTCTAAAGCCATAAAAGCATCAATATAAAAAAACTAACTACCAAATATATTAAATTGAAATGTATATGAACAATTAATTTAGTTCCAGAAACATGCAAGATTTCACAAACATCAAATAAAACTGACATATCAGTTTTATTGTAAAGGCTAGAATGTACAGAAAAAAAAAAAAGAGTTTTCACTTCCATTCATTCATGTTAAAATCCAGATAATCTAAGAAGCTAAATAATGTATTTTATGGTTCAAGCATTTGTTGTTGTTTTACAGATTTGTGTAACAATAAAAAGTAAAGGTTTCATTCATAAATTCTCTGATTAGCATTTCAATGTATCAATATACACATTAACAGACATAAAAAGGCTTTTATAATGGAAGCATATTTATAAATTGAGCAAATGATCCTTACAACAAACTGTGTTCATTGGTACATTAACAAGATGGATTTGAATGGAAACAAATGTGTTAATCAAAAAACTCCACAAAGATATTTACAACCTTTGAGCTTGTAGATTTTGATATGTTACTCTATTAAACACTAAAAGGAAATATTTTGAATGAGTCAAATCTACCAGCAACACATGAAGAATTGAACAAGTTCCAATAACTTTCAGATATATTATTTGTGAACTTTATTTTAAAATGTGCCAACAGCAGTCAACGAAACTAGAGGCAATGCACACAGGAATGTTGTATGCTCTGTGATGGAGTTCTGACAACTATACTACAGGCAATGCACACAGGAATATTGTACGCTTAGTGATGGAGTTCTGACAACTATACTACAGGCAATGCACACAGGAATGTTGTATGCTCTGTGAGGGAGTTCTGACCACAGAAATTGGTAAGCATTTTCAGTTCAAAGCCAGACCAGCCCAGGGAAAGGCAATGTTTGCCCTCAGAGTTGTGTGCCCCTGGCTCTGACGCTGCCCAGTCGAAGAAAGACAAAGGCTGGTCAGTGCCATGGTAGACCCAGCTGTCAAACTTCTCCTCATCGTGTCCACTAATTAGCACACTGGTGTCAAAGTTGATTTGAGTTTTCAGGAAATTCTGAACAAACCCGAGCACTCTGGGATTGTCAACTCTGGCCAGGTTCCCCCCCATTGCTTCACACATTTGAAAAGCCTTTATGGCAGGTGGCTTTGATTGGCTACAGTCTGAAACCTGAAAGAAAGGAAAAAAAACAATTCAAACATCACTTCTTGTCATTTATTTGTACAGCTTTTTTTCATGAATACAGGCAGTAAACTTAAGTCGTTTATAGGTTTCTGATATCTCCTTCTTTAGATGATGCTTGTTTTTTAAAACTCATGTAGTCATCATGGACAGAAATATTTCTACCCAGGTGAAAACAACATTTATTGATTGTCAATGTTATCTGCTAAGGAAACTATCTTTGCTATCCCAAAAGTCTGAAAGATGTAGTTATATTGTAATAAAATTTAATATTGCCTCAATATTGACATCCTGGCTAAATAGTTTTTTGTCCAATTATAAAGTCTCAGCAAAATATAGAAATTTGCTGACCGGGCAAAGAAATCAGGGACCAAATAATCCTTATATTAATTGAAAAAATTATGAAAGAAATAATGTACTAGCTAGACATTTTTTTTTAAATACATAGGCCTAAAGCACCATCTAAAACTAGTTACAATATTTCTAATTACAGCCATGGAATCATTTTTATTTGATTATTTCTCTTCAGGCTGACAACAGATTTACTGTAAGGTATGGAAAAGGGGAAGGGGGCACGGTAGCCGAGCGGCAGCGCGTTCAACTGGCGAGCCGAAGGTCCCGGGTTCGATTCTTGGTGCAGGCTAGGATTATTTCCCGGGACTGGAGGGTGCCCCTGAGTCTACCCAGCTCTGATGGGTACCTGACCTTAGTTGGGGTAAAGTAAAGGTGGCTGTGCATAGTGCTGGCCACACAATCACCTAGTATGCCGTGGCCACAGAAACTGGTGAACGCTGCTTCATCGGACCTATGGATCAGTTCGATCCGACGGGTACTTT
The DNA here is from genome assembly GCA_949126835.1 of Anisus vortex. Taxonomy (NCBI): domain Eukaryota; kingdom Metazoa; phylum Mollusca; class Gastropoda; family Planorbidae; genus Anisus; species Anisus vortex. Next base: position 56,944,879 of record OX421494.1, read on the forward strand.
ACTTTACTTTTTATGGAAAAGGGGGGGGGGGCACATTAACTCATTAGATTTTAAAAAAACACAGAAATAACTGGTGCATCAACTAACTAAAGTAAACAAAAGAAATATCACTTCTGTCATACATGAGCAAAACAACACTTTCACAAAGCAGACTGAAACCGATTGCTGATGCTATAAAAGAAGAATTCTACATTTTCATTGGATGCTTACAAACAGGTTTGTGTGGCCAGCACAATACACAGGTGATTTAAAATTCCCTAACTGATGTTAGTTAGCCATCAGAGCTCTTATATGTTACAGATACTCCCTCTATACTGGAGATGGGATGATTCCAGGAAAAACATCCAGGATTTAATCCTGTGATCATTAGAATGTGTTGTCCATACAACACCTTGGCCCACCAATATCATTAATCTTCACTTATTAATTTGCTTTATTTTCTCTGAATAGTTTTAGTTTAACTGCATACAGCAGCTGGTTCAAGTTTTATATTTTAGTTTTATGTACAACTAACAACTGACCTTGTACAAATAGAATCTCAAGTTTTCAAAGGGATCTGAGATAGAATAGAACATTTCCCTGTACATGGACGTCTCTTCCTTTAACTGTTCAGTGGCCACAGTGCATTGTCCATTCTGCAGAATGTTGGAGCTGAGGGTGGTGCTGAAGAACCTGTTCCCTAAGGTGTGCAGCTCTTGGACCAGTTCGGCAATGGACGCCTGGCCCTTTCTGACCACCTGGATGGCAGTGGTGAACCTTTCAGGCAGGTTATATATGTCCAGAGTGTTGGCCTCACATGTGTACACAGTGTCCGGTTGACTTGGGTAAATCCACATAAGTGCAATGTAAGAGTTCATCTCAACATCCTCGTACAATGACTTGTAAACAAACCCGGACTCCAGGTCTACATATTTGGCTACTGTCAATGGGGTGAAGGTATTGGCACTAACAATTTCTGTAGATATTAAATCAGACAATGAAACATTTTTAAATGTTTCATAAACTTGAGAATACTTAAAAGTTGAAATGTTTTATTTATTTGTTGGAAACTTACAAAAAAATTTAAAAGATTTTAAGTCTATTTATATTATATTTTATTTAGATGTTGCTTTGATTTTTCTATTTCTTTAAAAGATTGGAAACTCATCAACCACAGTACTGGTGCTATTGAGCCCGATAGTTTTGGGACATAGTGCTTAACTACTGACCACAGTTCCTGACAGTGAATCCTGATCAGACATTTTTTTAAAACTTGGGACTGACAATTACAAGTCATCTAAGCACACATCTGTAACTGATGTTGGGTATAATACAATTAAGAACAACCAGGCATTATGCTGGCTTAAAAAATCCCATGGTAAAAATGAAACAACTGTACTTCACTAACCCATGCCCTTAAAATGGAATTCTACCATAATAAAATAAAAATGATACTTAGTAAGTAAAGTATCCTGTCAGACCAAATTGATCCATAGGGTTAGTGAAGCAGCGTTCACCAGTTTCTGTGGCCATAGCATACTAGGGGATTGTGTGTACAGCTCAACACCCAGCCACCTTTACAATTAGCCCAACTCAAGTCAGGTACCCATCAGAGCTGGGTAGATTCAGGGACACCCTTCAGTCCTGGGAACAAATCTTAGCCTTCACCAGGATTCGAACCCTTATGTATGCCAGCCGAAAGGGCTGCCGCTGAACCACATAAAAAAAATTATACTCAAGATCTTATAAGTTTGAATTAATTTTGAATTGGTTTCTTAGCTTTTTATGAATTATTCTTGAGAAAATAAATTGTACAAAAAAACTAAGATAAATTTCTAACCTCTGTTTGGTGAGCCAGCCGTAGATGAATACAGAACAAGTGAAGCCAAGTGTGACGTCTTTGTTGGTGGGTGGGAAAATGAACAATTAATGATCAGGTACTCGGTCTGGCCTACAATAATTTCACTGGGTGTTGCTGAGATTTTTAAGCCTCGATCTGAAATCAGGGATTTTCTGGAGAAACACTTTCATTCTGACCAGTTCTTGAATACAATTTCTTTTTACTGCTAAACTGTTCAATAGTTCAAATACATGGTTCACCACCTTATACCTTTCACACGATTGGTTTAATTTGGAAAATTGGGGCAATGTTTTCATATAAACAGTCTTTCCATTGGTCTGTTGTAAGTAGTTCATATTGTACACAGTTCTAATTGATGCTGTCATCCCATTAAATTATCTATTCAACCTGCATTTTATTTTAAAGGCAGCTTTTATTGATATAAGCTTCAGTTTAACATTTAACTACTGCTAAAATATAACACATTAAATAAAACTCACCGTGAGTATTTTTAACATACAAGAAAAAAAAAGACACAGCTATATCACAGTACAAGGTGACAAGAGAGAAAACTGAGCATTTGTTTCATGACACTTAAAACTTTGTTTATGTCAGAATGAAGTCAAGGGGATAGATTGTAGAGGGTTCTTATCATGGCAGAAAATATAAGATAGAAACAGAATTAAAGGGTTGGCCATTCCGTGGATAGTTATAAGCCCTTTATCTTATCTTATATATTACAGACGCTCATTCTATAAAGAAGATTATTGCATCCTATGCTCATCCGTGGTTTGATTCAAGTCCTGCATTTTTTAAATTTTATCTTATACATTACAGAGTTTATTTGATTAAGATTACTTTACTATATTTTCATAACTATATTAAATGAAATACATTTTGTGTTGCATTAAAGAATTATGATTTATTACATGACATGTTAGGCTCACTGATATGACAAACATCATAAATTGTCTAGATCAGGGGGGTCAGCAACCTACGCCACGCGCAGAGCAATTTTCAATAGCACACAGAAAACCTTCAAAAGTCTATTCAAATATCTTCTACAAGAAATTGATTGCTGGAACAGAATGACTTTTAAAATGTATGCATGCTGATAGAATTAGAAATCCTACTTTGACACTTATTATCAAAAGGTTGCCGACCCCTGATCTAGATGATCTTCAATATATTTAAAGACATGTGTTTATGATTGCACTTTGAAAATCTTTAAAATACTATGATAATGTGATGTCACAAGTGATGTCACAAGTGAAATGAAAGAAATATATTCTGTAATGTAGTCATTTGTTGGTGAAACAAAAAGTTAGTTCATAATGTCAATATCCACAAAGTGATAATTACTTTACATGTACATTGAGTTCAGGAACATAATGTCAATATCCACAAAGTGATCGTTACTTTACATGTACATTGAGTTCAGGAACATAATGTCAATATCCACAAAGTGATGATTACTTTACATGTACATTGAGTTCAGGAACATAATGTCAATATCCACAAAGTGATGATTACTTTACATGTACATCGAGTTCAGGAACATAATGTCAATATCCACAAAGTGATGATTACTTTACATGTACATCGAGTTCAGGAACATAATGTCAATATCCACAAAGTGATGATTACTTTACATGTACATTGAGTTCAGGAACATATTGTCAATATCCACAAAGTGATGATTACTTTACATGTACATTGAGTTCAGGAACATAATGTCAATATCCACAAAGTGATGATTACTTTACATGTACATTGAGTTCAGGAACATAATGTCAATATCCACAAAGTGATGATTACTTTACATGTACATTGAGTTCAGGAACATAATGTCAATATCCACAAAGTGATGATTACTTTACATGTACATTGAGTTCAGGAACATAATGTCAATATCCACAAAGTGATGATTACTTTACATGTACATTGAGTTCAGGAACATAATGTCAATATCCACAAAGTGATGATTACTTTACATGTACATTGAGTTCAGGAACATAATGTCAATATCCACAAAGTGATGATTACTTTACATGTACATTGAGTTCAGGAACATAATGTCAATATCCACAAAGTGATGATTACTTTACATGTACATTGAGTTCAGGAACATAATGTCAATATCCACAAAGTGATGATTACTTTACATGTACATTGAGTTCAGGAACATAATGTCAATATCCACAAAGTGATGATTACTTTACATGTACATTGAGTTCAGGAACATAATGTCAATATCCACAAAGTGATGATTACTTTACATGTACATTGAGTTCAGGAACATAATGTCAATATCCACAATGTGATGATTACTTTACATGTACATTGAGTTCAGGAACATATTGTCAATATCCACAAAGTGATGATTACTTTACATGTACATTGAGTTCAGGAACATAATGTCAATATCCACAAAGTGATGATTACTTTACATGTACATTGAGTTCAGGAACATAATGTCAATATCCACAATGTGATGATTACTTTACATGTACATTGAGTTCAGGAACATAATGTCAATATCCACAAAGTGGTGATTACTTTACATGTACATTGAGTTCAGGAACATAATGTCAATATCCACAAAGTGATGATTACTTTACATGTACATTGAGTTCAGGAACATAATGTCAATATCCACAAAGTGATGATTACTTTACATGTACATTGAGTTCAGGAACATAATGTCAATATCCACAAAGTGATGATTACTTTACATGTACATTGAGTTCAGGAACATAATGTCAATATCCACAAAGTGATGATTACTTTACATGTACATTGAGTTCAGGAACATAATGTCAATATCCACAAAGTGATGATTACTTTACATGTAGATTGAGTTCAGGAACATAATGTCAATATCCACAAAGTGATGATTACTTTAACTGTACATTGAGTTCAGGAACATAATGTCAATATCCACAAAGTGATGATTACTTTAACTGTACATTGAGATCAGGAACATAATGTCTATATCTACAAAGTGATGATTACTTTACATGTACATTGAGTTCAGGAACATAATGTCAATATCCACAAAGTGATGATTACTTTACATGTACATTGAGTTCAGGAAGATAATGACTATATCCACAAAGTGATGATTACTTTACATGTACATTGAGTTCAGGAACATAATGTCAATATCCACAAAGTGATGATTACTTTACATGTACATAGATGATAGAAATGTGTTCATAAACTAGTCTAGATCTATAAAAATTGCATTTTAACAACTGTTAAATGATTAACACACCACATAAACTAGGAATACTAGAATATAGAATATGACCAAATAAATGTAGGAAGATGACCAAATAGGAAGATGACCAAATAGGAAGATGACCAAATAGGAAGATGACCGAATAAGAAGATGACCAAATAGGAAGATGACCAAATAGGAAGATGACCAAATAGGAAGATGACCGAATAGGAAGATGACCGAATAGGAAGATGACCGAATAGGAAGATGAACAAATAGGAAGATGACCTAAATAAAGAGTATGACCAAAACAATGTAGAAATAATACAGAAAAGATTTAGAAATATGACCAAATTAATAAAGAAACATTTATGATATAGATGTTTTGTAGAAAACATAGAAAACTATTACAGATTAGATGCAGATAGATAATAAACATGCATTTATATACACGCAGGTAGCCATTATCATAGATTGTTTTCTAAATCTATAGGGCCTAGAGCTTGTTTAAAGATTGTGACACATGTTAGTAGATACATACATATGTGCACAAGGTTAGAAGGTGCATATAGTGTTGTGTGTATATATATGTTTATATGTTTGTTCTCTATAGACTCCTAGGCCGTTTGACCAATGGGCACAAAAGTTACATAAATTGGAAACTGCCTCTAAAACAACTTTTTATTATATAAACAATATTGCTTAAATCTTGAATTTATTTTTTAAATAAATGTAGGCCTATTACTAGTTATGTTAAGGTTATAAACAGAGCGCTTTTTTCAGAATAATCTTCCTTTACAATAAAAAAGAACAAAAACAATATACCAAAATAAACGTTCTCAGTAAAGTTTTTTATTGTAATATTGTTTGTTGTTGTATTTTTCTCTTTTAACAAAATAAATTGTAATCATTTGTTTCTTCGTCATTTAGATGGGCATAACTCCTAGTAACATATTAATTTAACCAAGTACAAACATATATTTATAGCTTAACTAGGTACAACTATGTACACATAATGTAGCCAGGTACAAACCTGTACAATTCAAGTAACCAGGTACAGATCTGTACTTGTAACTAAGTAGTGATGTTATATAACAAACATAAAGGTGAGATAAACCAATGACTCACCTTCAGTCACATTCATGTAGTATGTTGTGTTCAGGAAAACTGGAGGATTGTCATTCACATCAATCAATCTGACCTGGACCTGCCTGACTGCCTGGAAGGGAAAATAGAGAGATCATATGAATGGCAATTACTCAATTTAAACTATTCAATGAACTTTGTATGGACATGACTGCCTGGATGATAGAGAGAACATATGAATGGTAATGACTCAATTTAAACTATTCAATCAACTCTAGGCTTTAGGGTAGGCTACAGAGTAAGTATTGTCATGTATTTAGTATTATTATTATTTACTTTGTATTTTGTTGAGAAAATCTCTAAGCACTATGTTTTTGAGTGTGATGTATTTTATGGTTACGAAAGTGCATAGTATGTTCTTGTGTTGAAGTGGATGTTATTATATGTTCTTGTGTTGAAGTGGATGTTATTATATGTTCTTGTGTTGAAGTGGATGTTATTATATGTTCTTGTGTTGAAGTGGATGTTATTATATGTTCTTGTGTTGAAGTGGATGTTATTATGTCTTCGTTTGAGAGAGGAAGCTGAGTGGATCTATTGTCTTGAGTTATTATTGTTCAAACATTTATTATTATTAAACTGAGTTTGTAAATCAAGGCATCGTGTTTTAAATCAACAAATTACTGGAATTCAATGAGTTATTCGTCTTTACAACAAATTACATATTTATATAACGCTATTCATAGCAAAGTCTTTGAATGCGATTTACATTTACTATATGTTATTAAAATAAATAGAAAAAGTGTGTTTTTAAAATGTCTATATTTCATTTATAATGGATGTTACAGTACCATAAAGTTATAGGTTACAGAACTAGTTATAGTCCCTAGACAGAACTAGTTATACACTAATTATGTTATGGCTCCAACTGTTTTATATCATTTCATGATAATGGCTGACAAAATGTACTTCTGTCGTTTCGACCACTCCTACCCAAGATATCTGGAAAGGGTTAACTTTGAGCTTGTGCTTCAAGTCCATGAAGAGATCTCTCTACATTAGATAGAAAGTATGTTGTGTTTTAACTATGTGCTGTATTAGACTACATACCGTGTGTCCAGCCAAATCAGTCACAGTTATATTCAAGAGATATTCTGGAACTGTCTCTCTGTCAAGGCCATCTTCTAACACAATGTTTCCTGAATTAGACTCCACTTTAAATGGGTTGCCTTGACCTACAAAATAAAAAACAAAGTCCATTTTATGACAGTCAATACGCACAACAAAATTGAGTTGTGATAGTTACAGATCTTTTAGTGTATTTTGATCTAGTTGTGTTCATATTATTTTTAAGTGGAATAATATCTTTTAAGTAAAAAAACAATCTATAAGCTAGATGTCATTGTCATTAGATATTTCCCAGCTACCCAGTACCATAAATATATCTATAAGCTTACAACAGAATCTATAAGCTTACAACAGAATCTATAAGCTTACAACAGAATCTATAAGCTTACAACAGAATCTATAAGCTTACAACAGAATCTATAAGCTTACAACAGAATCTATAAGCTTACAACAGAATCTATAAGCTTACAACAGAATCTATAAGCTTACAACAGAATCTATAAGCTTACAACAGAATCTATAAGCTTACAACAGAATCTATAAGCTTACAACAGAATCTATAAGCTTACAACAGAATCTATAAGCTTACAACAGAATCTATAAGCTTACAACAGAATCTATAAGCTTACAACAGAATCTATAAGCTTACAACAGAATCTATAAGCTTACAACAGAATCTATAAGCTTACAACAGAATCTATAAGCTTACAACAGAATCTATAAGCTTACAACAGAATCTATAAGCTTACAACAGAATCTATAAGCTTACAACAGAATCTATAAGCTTACAACAGAATCTATAAGCTTACAACAGAATCTATAAGCTTACAACAGAATCTATAAGCTTACAACAGAATCTATAAGCTTACAACAGAATCTATAAGCTTACAACAGAATCTATAAGCTTACAACAGAATCTATAAGCTTACAACAGAATCTATAAGCTTACAACAGAATCTATAAGCTTACAACAGAATCTATAAGCTTACAACAGAATCTATAAGCTTACAACAGAATCTATAAGCTTACAACAGAATCTATAAGCTTACAACAGAATCTATAAGCTTACAACAGAATCTATAAGCTTACAACAGAATCTATAAGCTTACAACAGAATCTATAAGCTTACAACAGAATCTATAAGTTTACAACAGAATCTATAAGCTTACAACAGAATCTATAAGCTTACAACAGAATCTATAAGCTTACAACAGAATCTATAAGCTTACAACAGAATCTATAAGCTTACAACAGAATCTATAAGTTTACAACAGAATCTATAAGCTTACAACAGAATCTATAAGCTTACAACAGAATCTATAAGCTTACAACAGAATCTATAAGCTTACAACAGAATCTATAAGCTTACAACAGAATCTATAAGCTTACAACAGAATCTATAAGCTTACAACAGAATCTATAAGCTTACAACAGAATCTATAAGCTTACAACAGAATCTATAAGCTTACAACAGAATCTATAAGCTTACAACAGAATCTATAAGCTTACAACAGAATCTATAAGCTTACAACAGAATCTATAAGCTTACAACAGAATCTATAAGCTTACAACAGAATCTATAAGCTTACAACAGAATCTATAAGCTTACAACAGAATCTATAAGCTTACAACAGAATCTATAAGCTTACAACAGAATCTATAAGCTTACAACAGAATCTATAAGCTTACAACAGAATCTATAAGTTTACAACAGAATCTATAAGCTTACAACAGAATCTATAAGCTTACAACAGAATCTATAAGCTTACAACAGAATCTATAAGCTTACAACAGAATCTATAAGCTTACAACAGAATCTATAAGTTTACAACAGAATCTATAAGCTTACAACAGAATCTATAAGCTTACAACAGAATCTATAAGCTTACAACAGAATCTATAAGCTTACAACAGAATCTATAAGCTTACAACAGAATCTATAAGCTTACAACAGAATCTATAAGCTTACAACAGAATCTATAAGTTATTACAAGGCAATTTATTCACCATAATAAATTATGGATGAGACCTTCTATTTATCACACAAGTATAATTATAATTTATAATGTTATTACGGCTAGAGCCCCCATTCAATTTATGAAAATAATAGTTATAGTATTGTTATTATTAGTGTGAGTATCCTTGTATTAGTGAAGATCTTATTATATCATTCTGAAGTTTATTTGTAGTTGTCTAGAGTATTCCGTGGTTCTTAGTATCCCCTGGCAATTCACATAGCGTAGTTTTAGAGTTTTCAGTTGATTTACTTCATGTATAATTATTTGTGTGGCTCATATTATACAGCAAGAACCTCGATGTTGAGTGGTAGTGTAGATTATTAATATAGTTGAATAAATATTACACATACACACATGTATATAACTTTGAAATATCGACGTTAACCAAGTTGTGTAGAAAGCAACGATAAATTTGGTTTAATTTACAACATCAATCCAGTAGGAATCCAAATAATATTATATACACAATCAAGAAATACACATATTCCAATTAGTAATGAATATCCTCAATGAACATATAGCATTGTAGTTAATAGTAGAATAATAAATTTTCCATAATACAAATCAAATAGAAATGATACTCAGAGCGGAGTATATTTGATGTTACTAGATCGAATGCAAGCCAAGAACTGACTAAAAGTGTCGAATTGCGTAGAAATATATTACGGGTCAATCGTTGGAAAAACCAGTCAGCCTAGTGACACGAGAATTTTAATCAAGCCCGCATGTTGACTACGTGATCAGATACTTTTTATTAAGAACAAGCAATATTGCTCTAACAAAATAAGGAGAGACCGGACGACCTTGACATGCTGTATTCGCGTGCACAGTTCATGTTTTTATCGAGGTTAATAAAAAACAATAATGCTCTAATTAGGTTAGGAAAAACCCGGGGAAAACCGTGAGCTGAGAAATATTTTGTATCGTTTAAACGCAATTCGCTTAAATGATTTAGTTGGTTTATTAACATTACAATGTAGGGAATTTACGTTTCGTAACAGTCGCCCATACCAAAAGGAAAAGAACATTGCATACTAAACAATAGAAGTGTGCAATTTCTTTTAGAACCGCCTGCACTTAACTTTAGTTCTAAACAATATACAAAAAAAAAACTGACTCCACCTGGGTAGTCCGTTAAATAAGACAAGTAAGGGAAATAATTTATTCTATTAAACCCTCATCATATAGGATCTCAAGTTATCCTTAGACCATAACACATGTTCGCGTCATTAAAAAAAATTATACTCTCTGAGATATCATTCCTTATAAACATCATCATCTTATTTATAAGGTAAAAATCAACATAACTAATGTTATCATATTAAACAATTCAATCATTAATTAATTCAACTTAAATGAAATTAATATTTAAATAAATTTTAAAGTAAGAGTTTAATCTTAAGTGTGTAAGCATGTGAAGTGTATGCACATTACTCTATTTTGGTTTTTATATAATCACAACTATAGTTTGATTGTTTCAAAATAAGGATGTACATTTCTGTTCATTCATTATCTTACTAATAAAGAAAAATTATGTTCATAAATCCATAATATTTATAAGTAACTTATTAGGTTCCTTTTTTTTTTCTACAACAATAATAATATTTGTTTTAGCAAATGGAAATATTCAAGGCATAAAATAAGGCATAAGATATTGCATAAAATAATCACATCATATTCATATATTCATGCATTTATATTTTAAATGATCCAATTCTCTTAGTTAGGATTATCAGAATATATATATGTAGTTATCCCCTTATACATTTTTTTTCATGCGCGATAGGGTGTCCGCGACGATGTGATCTTTTACCAATACGTAAGTTATTCTTAAGTCGTATGGGATTAACCCTATACGGATGTTGTTTGACAGGTTTAACATTATCATCTTTTAAAACTACATCATGGGTAACCAAAGTTGTTTTGTTAGGAACATCACTAAACAAATTTACATGATCATAGATTAAACCCTTGATAGAAGTCTGTTCACCTGAGTCTAGATGTGCCAGTTTATCATTGAGGTTTTTAAGTGCTTCAGTGTTCTGAAGTTTACTTTCTATGATTGTCTTTTTAAATTTAGGCGGGGGTGTTTCAACAGGTTTGATAGCACTCACTGGCCTAATGTCAGTTTGTTCTTCCCTAACAACATAAGGTTTTAGCATGTTTATATGGCACAGTCTCTGTGTTTTCTTTCTATCAGGGTTTTTTACAAGGTATGTTACATCACTGATTTTATCTAAAACCTGATATGGTCCTGTATATTTTGCACTCAGGGGTTGTCCAGACAATTGGGTCAACATGAGGACTTTATCACCAGGATGGAAACATCGGGATCTGGCCTTGACATCATAGTACCCTTTCATTCTTTTCTGAGCCTGCAAAAGATTATCTTTAACATGATTAAAAGCATGATAGATTCTATTGCTAAATTGTTCCACATAAGCTACGAGTCCAGTCTCTTCATCAGAATTTAACAAGGTTTCCTGCAACAGTTTTAGAGGTCCTCGAACTGAATGTCCAAACACTAACTCGAACGGACTGAATCCAAGAGATTCCTGCACAGTTTCTCTAGTCGCGAAAAGAGCGAATGGAATACCGCGATCCCAGTCTTCAGTGTTCTCAAAACAGTATGTGCGGAGCATGGTTTTCAGAGTCTGATGATATCTTTCTAGGGCACCTTGGCTTTGCGGATGGTACGCAGTTGAAGTTGCATGTTGGATGCCTAGTTTCTTTAAGACCTGGTTAAACAGCTTTGATGTAAAGTTAGATCCTTGGTCTGACTGTATAGTCTTTGGAAGACCGTATCTTGAACAAAATGCAATCAATGCGTCAGATATCTTATCTGCGTTAATGGTGCGTAGCGGAATAGCTTCAGGATATCTCGTGGCAGTGCACATTATAGTGAATAAGTACTGGTGTCCTGTCTTTGTTTTAGGCAAAGGACCTACACAGTCTATTAGCAAGTGGCTAAATGGTTCTGCAAAGGCGGGTATTGGCTTTAGAGGTGCTACCGGTATAGTCTGGTTAGGTTTACCAACTATCTGGCATGTATTGCATGACTTGCAGTATTTTGTGACGTCACGATGTAGTCCAGGCCAATAGAAGTACGGAAGAATTCGACGGTAAGTCTTGTTCACTCCTAGATGACCAGCATATGGCGTGTCATGAGCCATGTGTAAGATGTCATTACGATATATGGCTGGTACCACAATCTGACTTCCTTCTCTGCAATTGTCATTATCACATTTCACATCTCTCCATTTTTGCATTAATATTCCCTCCTTCAGAAAAAATCCATTTCCTTTAATTTCTGCCTCCTGTTCAGTTATCACCTTTTTCTTCAGGTGTTTAATTCCTGAATCTCTATTCTGTTCTAATAGGAGTAATTGTCGAGGTGACAAATTACTTTCAGTAGTCTTGACTGAGGGACCACTCAAGATGTCAGCCAGGAAAGTTGCCTGTAGGTCAATCTCTGGTTCTATTTTTGACTTTGACATGGTTTCGACAGACTTTTGTTGTTGGGCCATACCTCTAGTGACGATGCATATAGGTTTGATAAAGCTCTCACTTTTATTAAGGTATTGTTTTTTCTTGGATATGGAATGCACCACATCTCCAGCAATATCATTTCCCAGTATTAAAGAAACGCCTTTAAACGGAAGTGATTTGTATACACCCACAACTACATTTCCAGTGAAGTACGCACTCTTCAGCTGTATTTGATGCAAAGGAACTTGTACATTTTTCCTTGATACACCTTGAATAGTAAGATCCTGTCCTGTATATGTCGATTGTGACGTAGGAACAGTATTCTCTAAAAGTAGTGAAACCTCAGCCCCTGTATCACGGAGTATTCTGATGTTCTTTTCACTAGTGACACCATTTATTATGGATGACACGGTACCTTCTTCAATGAATGGTAAACAATTGCTTGGTATCTCAGTATCGATGAGATCTGTATCCAAGTTATTTTTGTAAGAGGTATGTTTAGTACTCATGGTGGTTCTATCTGATATAGACTCCTTGGAGCTCAGATTAGAATTAGAATTATTGAAAACCATTGTCTCTATTTCAGGAACTATTTCTGGTTTCAAGTTTCCTAGATACGTGTGTTTTGTCAGGTTATCTGCATTAGCACTAGGTATCTCTGTTTGAGTTCTAACATCCTTCTTTACATTTACATGAGTTCTTTGTTTTGGCATTGCTACATACGATAAGACAACATTCTTTTTATTCGGGTTCCCATTCAATATCCAGCACTTTTCCTTAGTATGTCCAATTCGTTTACAATGGCTACAGGTTGGCTTGGAATTTGTTGGACCTTCATTGCTCTGCTGATGTCTCTTTGATTGATAGGATTCATTTGGATTCATGGTTTTCTTTTCTACCTTCATATCTCGATTCTGGAATTTAGATTTATCAACTGTTGTAAATTTATTGCTGGAATGGATAATAACATATTCGTCTGCCATCACTGCTGCTGTTTCTACTTGTTCTACACCTTTGTCTGCTAAATGTATTCTTACATCACCTCTGATGTTATTGTTAAAGTCTTCCATTAGCATAAGATTAGCTAATTTATCAAAGTCTTTGTTTACACCTTTGGATCGAATCCATCTTTCAAAATATTTCTTTTTCTGTCTTAGAAAATCAACATGGGATTGTTCCTGTTCTTTCTTAGACTCACGAAACACTTTTCTATATTTTTCAGGTGTTAATGCATAACTTAGCAGTACTCTATTCTTGATCAGTTCATAATCATACAATTCCTCTTCAGTAAGACTTAATACAACATCAAGTGCCTTTCCTTTGTTCAGAGCTGAGCGTAGAAGTATAGCTTTCTTGCCCTCGGGAAATTGATAGTCTCTAGCGTTTCTCTCGAAAATCATGAAGAACTCTTCCACCGAATTATCTTCAAAAACTGGAATATGTTTCTTAAACTTATACAGTTCTGCATCTGCTTCAGAGCTTGCATTCGAATGATTTGACGTACGAGACCTTGCTATCTCAATTCTTTCTTGGCTTGCTATTTTCTCTCTTGCTATTTCTCTTTCCATCTCAATTCTCTTGTTTTCTCTTTCTCTTTCCATCTCTAATTCCATCTTTCTTAACTCAAGTTTAAATTTCAATTCTTCACTTAAGTCCCCAGTTGTATGCTTTACTCTTTGTTTTATAGGAAAGGGTAATTCATCATCTGATTCATCATTAATGTTATCATTAGCAGTAGTTTCTTCAATAATTAGTGTACCTTGTTTTCTTAAACACTCAGTTACCTCTTGAAGTAATTTAGTTTTTGATGGCCTAGTTTCTGTGATAGAAATGCCCAATGATTTAGCCAATTCTTTTAGTTGTATCATCGACATTTTATTAAGCTGTTCTGAGGTTAGATCAAATATCTCTGGATCCAATGTAAGATTATTTGTGGCTTCCATTTTATATCATTAAAAGTTACTGTAAATCTTGTTAATAATACAATAAAAGTGTCCAACTTACTTTCTGTCCTTTGAATAATTCACTACACCACACAGTTCAGATTTGTCGCAACAAGGTCATAAAAATAATACTTTCTTAGAGTTACTTTGTTCGATAAGGTAATACACCAGATAATTTTCCAGGCTGAATAGTTAAGTTTTCCGATTCTCAATAGCAATGTTCAATTCAATCACAATCTTTAGTAAATTGTATATTGTTCATATTTTCCAACACAATCCATCCAAGTTACGAGTATGTATTACGGCAGTTGTAAATAGTTTGTGTAAATAGTATAACGATTCTTGAAGTTGAAGTAAATCCTCTAAACGTTTGTTAGTAAATCACTGACGAGCAAAACCCATTTTATTACAAGGCAATTTATTCACCATAATAAATTATGGATGAGACCTTCTATTTATCACACAAGTATAATTATAATTTATAATGTTATTACGGCTAGAGCCCCCATTCAATTTATGAAAATAATAGTTATAGTATTGTTATTATTAGTGTGAGTATCCTTGTATTAGTGAAGATCTTATTATATCATTCTGAAGTTTATTTGTAGTTGTCTAGAGTATTCCGTGGTTCTTAGTATCCCCTGGCAATTCACATAGCGTAGTTTTAGAGTTTTCAGTTGATTTACTTCATGTATAATTATTTGTGTGGCTCATATTATACAGCAAGAACCTCGATGTTGAGTGGTAGTGTAGATTATTAATATAGTTGAATAAATATTACACATACACACATGTATATAACTTTGAAATATCGACGTTAACCAAGTTGTGTAGAAAGCAACGATAAATTTGGTTTAATTTACAACATCAATCCAGTAGGAATCCAAATAATATTATATACACAATCAAGAAATACACATATTCCAATTAGTAATGAATATCCTCAATGAACATATAGCATTGTAGTTAATAGTAGAATAATAAATTTTCCATAATACAAATCAAATAGAAATGATACTCAGAGCGGAGTATATTTGATGTTACTAGATCGAATGCAAGCCAAGAACTGACTAAAAGTGTCGAATTGCGTAGAAATATATTACGGGTCAATCGTTGGAAAAACCAGTCAGCCTAGTGACACGAGAATTTTAATCAAGCCCGCATGTTGACTACGTGATCAGATACTTTTTATTAAGAACAAGCAATATTGCTCTAACAAAATAAGGAGAGACCGGACGACCTTGACATGCTGTATTCGCGTGCACAGTTCATGTTTTTATCGAGGTTAATAAAAAACAATAATGCTCTAATTAGGTTAGGAAAAACCCGGGGAAAACCGTGAGCTGAGAAATATTTTGTATCGTTTAAACGCAATTCGCTTAAATGATTTAGTTGGTTTATTAACATTACAATGTAGGGAATTTACGTTTCGTAACAAAGTTTACAACAGAATCTATAAGCTTACAACAGAATCTATAAGCTTACAACAGAATCTATAAGCTTACAACAGAATCTATAAGTTTACAACAGAATCTATAAGCTTACAACAGAATCTATAAGCTTACAACAGAATCTATAAGCTTACAACAGAACCTATAAGCTTACAACAGAATCTATAAGCTTACAACAGAATCTATAAGCTTACAACAGAATCTATAAGTTTACAACAGAATCTATAAGCTTACAACAGAATCTATAAGTTTACAACAGAATCTATAAGCTTACAACAGAATCTATAAGCTTACAACAGAATCTATAAGCTTACAACAGAATCTATAAGCTTACAACAGAATCTATAAGTTTACAACAGAATCTATAAGCTTACAACAGAATCTATAAGCTTACAACAGAATCTATAAGCTTACAACAGAATCTATAAGTTTACAACAGAATCTATAAGCTTACAACAGAACCTATAAGCTTACAACAGAATCTATAAGCTTACAACAGAACCTATAAGCTTACAACAGAACCTATAAGCTTACAACAGAATCTATAAGCTTACAACAGAATCTATAAGCTAGATGTCCTTATCACTAGATCACAGCCATCCAGTACCATAAATATATCTTTAAGTATAACAGAATCTATAAGCTAGATGTCCTTGTCATTAGATCACAGCCATCCAGTACCATAAATATATCCTTAAGTATAACAGAATCTATAAGCTAGATGTCCTTGTCATTAGATCACAGCCATCCAGTACCATAAATATATCCTTAAGTATAACAGAATCTATAAGCTAGATGTCCTTGTCATTAGATCACAGCCATCCAGTACCATAAATATATCCTTAAGTATAACAGAATCTATAAGCTAGATGTCCTTGTCATTAGATCACATCCATCCAGTACCATAAATATATCTTTAAGTATAACAGAATCTATAAGCTAGATGTCCTTGTCATTAGATCACAGCCATCCAGTACCATAAATATATCCTTAAGTATAACAGAATCTATAAGCTAGATGTCCTTGTCATTAGATCACAGCCATCCAGTACCATAAATATATCCTTAAGTATAACAGAATCTATAAGCTAGATGTCCTTGTCATTAGATCACAGCCATCCAGTACCATAAATATATCCTTAAGTATTACAGAATCTATAAGCTAGATGTCCTTGTCATTAGATCACAGCCATCCAGTACCATAAATATATCCTTAAGTATAACAGAATCTATAAGCTAGATGTCCTTGTCATTAGATCACAGCCATCCAGTACCATAAATATATCCTTAAGTATAACAGAATCTATAAGCTAGATGTCCTTGTCATTAGATCACAGCCATCCAGTACCATAAATATATCCTTAAGTATAACAGAATCTATAAGCTAGATGTCCTTGTCATTAGATCACAGCCATCCAGTACCATAAATATATCCTTAAGTATAACAGAATCTATAAGCTAGATGTCCTTGTCATTAGATCACAGCCATCCAGTACCATAAATATATCCTTAAGTATAACAGAATCTATAAGCTAGATGTCCTTGTCATTAGATCACAGCTACCCAGTACCATAAATATATCCTTAAGTATAACAGAATCTATAAGCTAGATGTCCTTGTCATTAGATCACAGCCATCCACTAACATAAATATATCTTTAAGTATAACAGAATCTATAAGCTAGATGTCCTTGTCATTAGATCACAGCCATCCACTACCATAAATATATCTTTAAGTATAACAGAATCTATAAGCTAGATGTCCTTGTCATTAGATCACAGCCATCCAGTACCATAAATATATCCTTAAGTATAACAGAATCTATAAGCTAGATGTCCTTGTCATTAGATCACAGCCATCCAGTACCATAAATATATCCTTAAGTATAACAGAATCTATAAGCTAGATGTCCTTGTCATTAGATCACAGCCATCTACTAACATAAATATATCTTTAAGTATAACAGAATCTAGAAGCTAGATGTCCTTGTCATTAGATCACAGCCATCCACTACCATAAATATATCCTTAAGTATAACAGAATCTATAAGCTAGATGTCCTTGTCATTAGATCACAGCCATCCAGTACCATAAATATATCCTTAAGTATAACAGAATCTATAAGCTAGATGTCCTTGTCATTAGATCACAGCCATCTACTAACATAAATATATCTTTAAGTATAACAGAATCTAGAAGCTAGATGTCCTTGTCATTAGATCACAGCCATCCACTACCATAAATATATCCTTAAGTATAACAGAATCTATAAGCTAGATGTCCTTGTCATTAGATCACAGCCATCTACTAACATAAATATATCTTTAAGTATAACAGAATCTAGAAGCTAGATGTCATTGTCATTAGATCACAGCCATCCACTAACATAAAATGAAGATACCTGTTGGTGAGACCAGTTTCAAGCTGTAGTAGAGTTTACCAGAGTCAATGGAATCAGCATCAGTAGCCAAAACTACACCAATAACACTGGACACTGGTTCATTCTGCACCAAAATGAAAAAGAAAGTTTTCACAATGAAATCAAAATATATTTTTTAAACAGAAACTTAAAACAAAAGCTGAAATAGAAAGTAGAAAAAGGAAAGTAGAAAATAGAAAAGTAAGACTTACATTTTGTATAAAATATATATTCCCCCATCAGTTATATATCTGATCTTATATATTACAAAACCTCCATCTATAGAGAAGATTATTGTATCCTACACTAATCTTTGGTCTGAGTCTAGTCTTACATTTTTATTAATATTTAAAATGATGTTAAGTTACTGGTTTTCCTGGTTTGTTCGGGCAACCCATTCCATGCCCGAATTCCACTTGGGAAGTGTAATAAATCGAAAGGTAATAGAAACCATTCAAAATTGTACTAAGACTTTATTCTGTAATGAAGATTAACACATTAGAATGGAGGAACAAAGACACAACAGACGTACACTGGGAATATGGGTCAACAAGTAAAGGGGCAGCACTCTCACAGTTTACACAAGGGAAACAACACAACAAATAGACATAATGATTACAACATTTCTCCCCCTTTAATTTCTAGGTGGTCCAAGATCCATATCGTTCTGGAACACGCCTAATACGACCTGATGTTCGAGCTACTGAGGGTACAGGTGACATCTGATTTTCTTGTGATAATATCGGTATGTCCGAAACCCGAGGTACCGGTACCAGGGCTGCATGAGAGGCCGACTGATTTACTGGCGAAGCTTCCGTTGCTGGAATGATTACTATTCCCTCCGTTACTGCTGTCTGAAACTCAGGCTCTGCATTGCCTCCTGAAAATGACCTGGTTGTGGGTTTATTTGTTTATTTGGAATCTCTTCTGTAAGATCAGGTAGACCCGGAATGTCCGTATACCTTTTTCGAATATGGTCCACATGCCTTTTAAACGTACTTCCATCTGTCAATTTGATGACATAAGAGAGCGGACCAGTCGCTGACTCTACGGTCCTTGGTAACCACTCAATTCTAGAACCACCACTATGAGTAAACACTTTGTCACCTGGTGTGAAAGTGCGTGTCTTACAACCCTTGTCATGCGACTGGGCCTGCAGCGCTTGTTTTGTCTCTATGCGACTTCTCAAATCAGCTTGGAGCATTGAAATGGGTGTACGCAGGCACCGGTTCATCAGCAACTGTGATGGAGTCTCTTGGGTTGTGCTTTGGGGCGTTGTTCTGTTGGGGCGTTGCGTCTCGGTCCGTATCTCCTGAGAACTCACTAACAGAGCAGCTAAGTCGACCATGTTGACAACCAAAACCATCTCTTGGGGCATTGTTACAGATTGAGGTAGGTCCGGGAGTGGGAGTCGACTCAAAGCATCCGCATTAGCATTATCAACTCCTCGCTTGTATTCAATGCTGTAATTATAGGCAGAAAGTGTTAATGCCCATCTTTGTATCCGTGCCGACGCCATAGCCGGAATTGTGCAGTCATGGCCAAACAAGTAGGTCAAGGGCTTGTGGTCTGTCACGAGGATGAATCTATCAGCTCCTGTTCGGCCATAAAGATATTGATGGAATTTAGTGACCCCAAATACCAAAGCCAGGGCTTCCCTATCAATTTGTGAATAGTTCATTTCAGCTGGATTCAAGCTACGGGATGCGAATGCTATGGGTCGGTCTGTGCCATAGGTATACCTATGACTTAGCACTGCACCGATTCCTTTAGGCGAGGCGTCACATTGTACCAGAAGTGGCAAAAGTGGGTTGTAATGAACCAATAAATCAGAAGTACTTATCATGTCCTTTGCATAGTGAAAAACTGTTTCCTGTCGTCTCCCCCATTTCCAAGAAACGTCCTTTTTCGTAAGCTCGTACAATGGTGCAAGCTCAGCAGAAAGGTTCCTAAGGAACCTAGAGTAGTAGTTTATGAGGCCCAGAAAACTTCGAAGTTCAGTTTTGTTTGTAGGTGTTGGTGCTTCCTTTACAGCCTTCACCTTTGCTGGAATAGGATGAAGACCCTCCGCGTCTATGCGGTGACCCAGATACTCGACTGAAGGTTGCATGAACATACACTTGTTTTTATTTGCCTGCAGCCCTGCTTGCATGAGGCGCTCAAGCACAAGTTCAACATTTTTTAAATGCTTGCAGTTATCTCTCCCTGTCACAAGAATGTCATCTAGATAAACGCAGACACCTTTTAGTCCTTTCAGTACAGTACAGATAATTCTTTGAAAACAGCCCACTGCTGCATTAACACCGAATGGGAGAAGTTTCACTTTAGACAGGCCCATGTGAGTGTTTACAGTCAGATACTTGTGGTACTCCTCATCAACGGGTATCTGTGAATAGGCTTGATGCAAATCAATTTTTGTAAATGTTTGTCCACCCCTTAACTCTGCAAACATGTCTTCAATTCTAGGAAGGAATTCTAGGAACCTTATACTGTTGTTGCTCTTAGCTGGTGATGTTGAATCTAACCCAGGCCCAGTCAAGACAGTTAGAGATAGGTGTAATATTTGCAGTAAGTCATGCACAGCAAAACAACGAGCCATTCAATGTGACACCTGTGATGAATGGTACCATGCTTCATGCTTACATATGAACACCCCAGTTTATATAGCGCTAGGAAATAAAGATGCCTCTTGGCACTGTGTACAGTGTGGGTTGCCACAATTTAGTTCAGGTCTGTTTAATTCTCATGACCTGGACACCACTAACCCCTACAGTGCCTTGACAAGCCCAGAAGTTAATAACTTAGACCTAAATAAACCCTTAGCTAGATCAACACCAATTAAAATAATTAAAAAGACACTCTTCAACACTAAATACCATAAAACCCCTAATCAGCATAACCTTAAATCACTAACAATAAACTTCCAAAGCATTAAAAATAAAACCGCTGATTTGGAAATCCTAATAAATAAAGAAGAACCAGACATAATTGCAGGTTCCGAAACATGGCTTAGCCCAGATATTTACAACACAGAGATATTCAATAATAATTATGAAATTTTTAGGAAAGATAGGTCAGACAGGCATGGAGGAGTCTTACTAGCCATAAAATCTACTCTAATAGCTGAAGAAATTAAATTAGAATCTAAAAATAACATAGAGTCAGTCTTTTGTAAAATAAGTAGACCTAATTCTAAACCACTAATTGTAGACAGTGTTTATAGACCACCAAACTCAACATCAGAGTACATGACTGATCTATGTAATCAGATGACAAGTATTGAAGCTAAATATAAAAATGCTATAATTTGGATAATGGGAGACTTCAACCTCCCTGATATAAATTGGAATAGCTACTCTATAGAAAAACACCAAAACATAAAAGAAATAAATGAAATGTTTATCAATACCATCCAAAATCTAAACTTAAATCAAATTAATAAAAAACCAACAAGAAACCATAATATACTAGATTTATTCTTAACTAACAGACCAGGACTAGTAGTAGATTATGAAATAATTCCTGGACTTTCAGATCATGATATTGTCAGAGTAAATAACAAAATAAAAACCCAAATAAACAAGAAACCTAAAAGAATAATTTACCTCTGGAATAAATGTAACACAACAGAACTACATCAAGCAGCAATAAAATTCCAAACCAATTTTTTTACTAAATACAATAGAAATAGTCCAGTTGAAGATATTTGGCAATTCATAAAAACCAACTTAAAAGCAATAATGGCTGATTCTGTGCCAACAAAACAAACATCAAATAAAATTAACAAATGTTGGTTTAACACTAAACTAAAGAAACTGTGTAGACAAAAAGGAAATCTATTCAAAAAGTTTAAGGCAACTAATTCAATTAGACTACATAAAAAATACCTAAAAATTAAACATTTAACTCAGAAACTAAGCAGACAGCTGCAAAATGAATATGTAAACAATGTAATTTCTAAAGATAATAATAAAAACTTATGGTCCTACATTAAATCAAGAAAAATGGACACTACAGGCATAGCTCCACTAAAAGGCCAAAACAATGAAACTTATAATGATAATGAAACCAAAGCTAATATCCTTAACACACACTTTGCATCATCTTTTTCAAATCCAGGTGACAAAGAAATATTCATAAATTTAAACAAACTAGAAGAGATAGGACATATAAATGTAGATGAAAAAGGAATTAAACAACTCCTAACCAACTTAAAAGCAAACAAAGCTTCTGGTCCAGATGAAATACCAGCAAGACTGCTTAAAGAACTAACCAATGAAATATCTCCAATCTTTAAAATACTTTTTCAGGCCTCTCTAAACCAGGGCAAAGTGCCCAGAGATTGGAAATTAGCTAATGTAACCCCCCTTTTCAAAAAAGGAGATAAATCTGACCCCGGTAATTATAGACCTGTTTCTCTAACCAGCATAACATGTAAATTACTTGAACATATTATATATAGTAGTATAGTAAATCATCTAGACAAACTTAATGCACTGTGCCCACACCAACATGGCTTTAGGAAAAATAGATCATGTGAGACTCAATTAATAGGCCTAATAGATGACTTGTCAAAGGGATTAGATAATAACAACCAAATTGATGCTATATTACTAGATTTTTCAAAAGCATTTGATAAAGTTCATCATTCTAGTCTACTAAAAAAACTTAAATATTTTGGCATCTCTGGTCCCTTACATCAGTGGATTCAGGACTTTCTTATAGGCAGAGAACAAACAGTGATAGTAAATGGCTCTAAGTCATCACCAATAACTGTAAACTCAGGAGTTCCACAAGGAACTGTTCTAGAACCCCTACTATTTCTAATTTATATTAATGATCTGCCAAATTGCATCAACACAGGAACAAAAGTAAGATTATTTGCTGATGATTGCATAATTTATAGAATAATAAAGACAGGAAAAGATAGTGAACTCCTACAAAAAGACCTAGATGAACTACAAAAATGGGAATCAAACTGGAGTATGTCTTTTCACCCAGAAAAATGCCAACTAATAAGGGTATCCAAGAAAAAGAAACAAATAATAGCAAACTACTTCATTCATGGTAAAGAACTAACTCAAACTAACAATGCTAAGTATCTAGGAGTAATAATAAATGATAAGTTATCTTGGAACCCTCATATTGATGAAGTAATTAAAAAATCAAACAAAACTTTAGGATTCATAAAAAGGAACTTTTACAAATGTAATAAGAACATAAAACTAAAATGCTATCTCACATTAGTTAGGCCTATACTAGAATATGCAGCATCTGTATGGGACCCATCAACTAAAGAAAACATTAAAAAATTAGAACCAATTCAAAAAAGAGCTGCAAGGTTCATAACTAGCGAATATTCCCAATTAACAAGAGTAACACCATTAGTCAAATCATTAAACCTAGAAACACTAGAAGACAGAAGGGCAAAGAGTAAAGAAGTAATAATACATAAGGCATTAAACTCTAATTTAGAAATACAACACAATAACAACCTGTTGCAAGTCTCAGATAAACATAAAGATAAAAACACTTTCCTTGTCCTTTATGCGAGAACAAATGCATATAAGTACTCTTTCTTCCCGAGTGGCATTCGGGCATGGAATGGGTTGCCTGAACAAACCAGGAAAACCAGTAACTTAACATCATTTAGAACATTAATAAAAATGCAAGACTAGACTCGGACCACGGATGAGCGTAGGACGCAATAATCTTCTTTATAGAAGGAGCGTCTGTAATGTATAAGATAAGATAAGGGGGTAAGGGTCTACATTACAGGCTTGATCTATTGTTACCTTGTAATCACCACAAAGCCGTATTGTGCCATCGGTTTTCAAAACAGACACCACTGGGGCTGCCCAATCGCTGTAATCAACCGCCTCCCATATGCCAAGTTCTACATTCTTATCGATTGCTTCCTGCACTTTGTTCTTGATAGCATAAGGTACTGGTCTGGCCTTAAAAAACCGAGGTTGTGCTTCTGGATCAATGAAAAATTTGACTGGTGGGCCATTATATTTGCAGAGGCTTCCTTCAAAAATAGCTGAATATTTCAATAGTAAGTCATCAATATTCACGGTTTGGATGTTATTGATGCTGTTCCAGTCAAGGCGAATAGCTGTTAGCCAATTTCGGCCAAGAAGTGAAGGCCCACTACCAGCAACCACGACTAGGGGTAGGACCGCATGTTGTCCCTTATATGCCACGTTAACGTTTGCATACCCATGCACAACGATGGGTTCTCCTGTATAGGTAGTTAAAGCGCTGTGAAACGTCGACAGCTTAACGTCCTGGAAGAACTCTCTGTATGTATGTTGAGAAATAATTGTAAGGGAGGCCCCTGTATCCACCTGCATCCTTATGTCCCTAGACTGTACATGTAACACCACATCTATTGAAGGAATTTTCTTCTGTAGTGAATCAACACTAAATAATGAGAAACACTCATCAGAAAAGTGCTCTTCCTGATGTACAATGTTCGTTGGATTTGATCGTGACTTGTTAGGGAAAGTTTTGAACTTAGGTACCTCAGCCTGTGGTGGCTTGACATTAGTTGTTCTACAGGCTCTTTGGATATGACCCTTCCTATTGCAGCCATGGCAGATGGCATCTTTGAACCGGCAATCTTGCCTGAGATGAGACCCCCCACAGCCGAAACATGTTAAAGGAACCTTGGGTTTGACTTGAACTTGTACTTTGTTGACTTCCTGTAGGCCTACATTAGTCGAGGTAGACCAGGCCGTGGCTGCCTCGAGTATGTCCTTTGCATTATACTCGGCAGCTTCCAATGCCAAAGCCGTCTCCAATGCTGTGTCAAATATTATTGTGTCCAGCAGAGACAATAATTTCCTTTGCATGGCCTTGTTGTTTATACCAACAATGAAAATGTCCCTAAGTTGCTCGCTTAGGTCAGAAAACCTACAATCGGTTGCAGCCTGCCTTAATCGTATAACAAAACTTGCAATGGTTTCCCCCTCCTTCCTTTTAATTGTATAATATTTGAACCTTCAAACAATGCGACTTGGTGCTGGGTTAACGTGGTGCTTTACTAGTGACACAAGCTCAGCAAAGGTTTTAGTAGCTGGCTTCGCAGGGGCAGTAAGTGTGGATATTAGATGGTAGGCATCTGGCCCAACAGTAGCTAAAAATACTTGCCGCCGTTTGTCATCATTTTCTATGCCATTTGCAGCGAAGAAATTTTTGAGTATATCAGTATACTCGTCCCAATTTGAACCAAGTTTAAACTCATTAATATGCCCGATTAAAGGCATTTGAAATATAAAAAGTTTATCCTCGTAGCCAAATGTAATAAATCGAAATGTAATAGAAACAGTTCAAAATTGTACTAAGACTTTATTCTGTAATGAAGATTAACACATTAGAATGGAGGAACAAAGACACAACAGACGTACACTGGGAATGTGGGTCAACAAGTAAAGGGGCAGCACTCTCACAGTTTACACAAGGGAAACAACACAACAAATAGACATAATGATTACAACAGGAAGATTGAGTACTTATATGCATTTGTTCTAGCATAAGGGATAAGGAAAATGTTTTTGTCCTTATGTTTATCTGAGCATAGCAACAGGTTATTATTGTGTTGTATTTCTAAGTTAAAATTTAATGCCTTATGTATTATTACTAATTTACTCTTTGCCCTTCTGTCCTCTAGTGTTTCTAGGTTTAGACTTATAAAAAAATGTATTGAAAGGTTTTCGTGTAGCACCAATCAAAAGAATGTGTATATTATAGTGCCGTTAATATTAAAGCTCAGACGTCGTGTCTAGTCGAATTGTTCAGGGTCTCAGGGAAATACTAGTTTGCATCTCTTCATTGCGCACATCTAAAAGATGATCCAAAAAGTACAAAGATTCATGTTAATTGTAACTTAACATTTGGTTTGAAGTCGTTTTTATCGCAAGGCATAATTGGTATTTGGAAAAAAAGAAACACAATATCTAAGACTAATTAGATCTAGTGTTATCTAGTGTTTGTGCAAATTCAACATTAAGCTTATTTATTAAAATTATTTCCATCAGAACCAAAAAAAAAAGGGTGTGCTACTTGAAGTAATGATTACCTAAACAATACTGACAGATGGCACAATGTACATGATCTTACCTCCATGACATTAATCACTAGAGTTGTGCTGTCGTTAAAAACTGGACTGTTGTCATTGGAGTCTATAACTTTGACATGAACATGACAACTGGTAGTAAAAACTCCATCAGTAACTTTCACCTGTGAGGGTAATCAAAAATAAAAGAACAATGAAGAAATATTTTAACAAGTAAGTATTAGTAAAGTACCAGTCGGACCAAATTGGTCCTTAGGGCCGGTGAAGCAGCGTTCACCAGTTTCAGTGGCCACAGCATACTAGGGGATGTGTGGCCAGCACAATGCCCACCCGGCTTTACTTTATCCCAACTAAAGTCAGGTACCCATCAGTGCTGGGTTTGACTCAGGAACACCTTCCAGTCCCGGGAACAAATCCTTGCCTTCTCCAGGATTCAAACCTAGAACCTTCAGTATGCCAGGCAAACATGTGCCATCATGTCCCTTTTACTTAGATAATGTCACTTAAAAATATTAATATTTTTTTAGCTTTGAAATAGTGAATTTATTATGTTAATCATTCACCTTCCATCATGCTATTAAAGACAGTAACTAACACTAGTTAGAATTGTGCACATATTTTCCTTCATCAATATGTTGCCATACATACAGATATGTGGCAATATATAAAGTAATGAAGACATTTTTATTTCTTGTTCTTCAGAGATTTAAACTATTCACTATACAAAGATTTTTATTTTCATTTTTACATTTTGTATAATGATCCGACATTGTTAGTCATAAAAAAATAATTTATTATAAGATCTTGACCATTGATTGTGAATTTATTCCTTACATTCAGTTTCACTGACAGGACAGTTTATTGGCTCATCAAACTTACTAGGGCTCTATTTAACCATTTCAAATTCTCCAACTTTTCACAACCAAATTTTACTAGCACGTTGTGAAATTTCTTTATGTTTATTGCAGTGTAGATAAGTATTCAAAAAAAAAAAAAGTTTGATGATGTTTTATAACTACATATTTAAGAAAAAAACAGCATATATGGATTTTAATTAGTCACTTCTCAACTTTGCTACATGGTTATCTTTCCTCACCGTTTTGTCCACTTAAGCAGAATTCACAAAATTCCCTTAACCTTGGTCAATTTTCCTAAACTTTCCTGTTTACCCAATATTTAAATAATTGTTCATTTAATTATTAATTTAAAGATTTTAATAGTGGGCCTATGATGTCTAGCCAATATATTTTGTGCAGACAGCCAACTGTGTTTCAAAACCAACAGTGTTAAATGAATGTCCACAAATAGCTTGATGAGAAAGTAAAAATTGTGTCAATACACAAAATATTTATAAATGCAGGTTTTTAGAGATGGCAAGAATAGAAATGAGTTTTTGCATAGATAGATATATTGCAAATTGTAAATTCATTTCTTTTATATTTTTATTGCTGTTCCATGCATGTTTTCCCTTGCTATATGTTTATTAACATAAATGTTCCAAGTAG
The DNA here is from genome assembly GCA_949126835.1 of Anisus vortex. NCBI lineage: Eukaryota > Metazoa > Mollusca > Gastropoda > Planorbidae > Anisus > Anisus vortex. Next base: position 56,973,038 of record OX421494.1, read on the forward strand.
CAAATCAAAATGATAACTTAAATATTTATTCACAACACTTACTGTGAAAATATATGTACTGTTTAGACTTCTGGACATTGTATCAAAGTCTATTTTCTTGGCTAGAGTAATTGCCCCTGAGGCTGGATCAACTTTAAAAGAACCAGATGATGAGTCGTTGTTTGGGTCAGTGCTGTATGACAACTGTTTGAAAGAAGAAACAAAAACACAAGAATAACATAAAAAAAATATGAAGAAAGTTAAAAAAAAAAATAATAACAAGCAAGCCATGAACTATAAAACTGTAAGTGTTATTTACAGCTAAACAGAAATACATTGAAATGAGATAATTTTACATTGTTTTTTCCCTTTTCATCTGTTTTAGCTTTCCAGGGCCAGATATAAAATCTCATATCATCTACACATTATATACACAGATTCATTCCAGGAAGAGTTCTAGAAAGCCTTCTAACTCTCAAGTCCAGGGCGTAACAAGAAAGAGGTGGATCCAAGACCCAGTCCAAGGCATGCCACCATGCTCATGCCTGTGCAATGATCCTCAGAAGTGCAAGGCGGCAACATCCATAAAATACAACAGCTGACTCCTAAATGATACTTTTTCTTGTATGATAGATGGTATGATAGTGTGGGTGAATGTCTAGTGTGCTTGAGTACAAATGGTTCATTTATATTGTTTTAGATATGCTGGTCCTGTGGTTAGTTCACCGAACTGTCAACCAACATGATGCAGGTTCTATTTTGGTGGTTTACACCCTTCGCCAGCTTTGAAACCCGTACAGAGATGATAGCATCCTAAATGTTTGCAATAAATAATAATTATATATTTAAATGTATTACTTTTATAGCTTTCTGTTCAATGTAGTTTATGACATTTTTATCTGTAGCTTAAACAGGCTTATTTAATTTTTCCCTAGGCAACGCCGGGCAATTTAGCTTGTATAATATAAGAGAGTGGAATACAGTGAACTTTTATAGAAACTAAAAGTCTTTACTTTAGCATTAAAATCTTTATCTGTAGCTTGCACTTGAAGTGGAATGGAAGACTCTGTCAGTTTCACTACGGCACCAACATCTTCAGCCTCGGAGATTTCACCCAAATACAGATGTAACTGAAATTCTGGAGCTGTATCTGGCAGGTCTAAAACTGTTAGGATAATCTGAACAAATAAAACAGTATGTTTAGCGCTGTATCTGGCAGGTCTAAAACTGTTAGGATAATCTGAACAAATAAAACAGTATGTTTAGGTCTCTTTACATATACATTTGTACCCAACATGAAACTCCTTGGTATAAAATACATTGGTCCTTTATGGGTTAAGTGATAAAATGATAATTCTTAAAGGTTTTTAACCAGTTCATTGAAACTTTTAAAATTCAAAGGTCAAATGATAAGGTAAAAAAGTAAAGTACCCTTCGGAATAAACTGATCATAAGGCTGATGAACCAGCGTTCACCAGTTTAAGGTGCCCAAGTTTAAATCCCCAATTGGTACGTTCCCCCCCCTTCCAGTTTTGAAAATTCTGCTCTTTTCTCATGGGTACATAACTTTAGTGAAGATGCATTAAAGCTGGGCATCGTCTCGTACACACAATCAGCTCATATATTCTCTGATTCACAATAAATTGTCCAACTCACAGAAGCATTAATTATAAAACAAAATAAAGCAACTAACATTAAAACCAGTTTTTCCCTGTGTATTAACTATTGTTTTACTTATCTAAGAAATTAAAAAAGAGAGTTAAATCAATAAAAACCTGAGCTTGGGTTGTTTCTCTTGTTGAGTCCTGAGTTGCTGTTACTGTTAAAATATACTGAGGGGTTGTCTCCCTGTCTAAAACACCATTAACGTAAAGTTTGCCCTGAAATTTATTACATACAGTTTATAACAAATACCAAATAAATATGATTTTGAAACAGTACAATTCTTACTTTTTCACTCAAGCATCATAAATGATTTTAGTTTCATTCTTAAAAAAATATTTTTACTCCTTAGAATTTTGTAACAAATATTCCTCTTGTGTATTATTTTGTAATTATGATACTGATGAATGGAGATCAATTATTTCATTTTGTTATGCCTAAACATGTCAAGATAACTGAGACAAGGATTTCAACACATGGGAATGCTATAAATACATTACAAGAATTATTTTAAACAAGAGAAAACATTTAATTATTCATTGATTATAGTAATATTCAGCCTTTCCTCAACTATTTAAAATGAATTGAACAAGAAAATCTTAATAAAAAAAATTTTTGTTCTAAATTTTAATGACATGCATAAACCAAATTGTTAAATGGTTTGAATTCCAGATGGAAAGTCAATTTCAGAAATTCAGAAATCTACTTACATTAGAAGGCTGAATCCAGAATTTGCCATCTGTGTTTCCACTTGTGATAGCATAGTGGATTCCTGTATCTCCTTTATTGGTGTCCAGGTCTTGTACAGAGAAGTTCATGTAATTTGATTCATTGATCAAGATGTTCACAAAGGCCGGACAAAATGTCAGGCCGCCACTGGAGCTGACCACAACCTTCAGGCTGGCGTTGGAGCACACAGCAGTGCCCTTGGCGCAGGCGGCCAGGCCCACGGTGTAGTTCCCGGCACTCAGTGGGCCAGTGGTCTGCATGAGCCCCGTGGTGCTGTTGATCATGAACTCTGATGTGTGGTTGAGAAGTTTGTACTCCACCCCCTCATCCCCTCTGCTGGACAAGGTGGTCACCTCTTGGGACACGGCCTGAACCTGTGGGTTGCATGTCGAGGCCTGGGAGAAGTAAATGACCGGCAGAGGCAGCGGCCACTCTGGAGCTTCAATGACATTTTTAACCTTGATCTCCACTGTGGCTGTGGCTGTCTTAGGTTGGAAAGAATTGTCGCTGGCGGTCACAATGAGAGTATAGCTATTTTTAACCTCATAGTTGAGCGTGGTATTTAGCATGAGCCGGCCGTCAGGGCTGCCCAATGAAAACACATCATCAGGATTTTGAGACGAGATTGTGTACTTCACTTGTCCAGAGGAGCCGAAATCTGGGTCATAGGCATAGAGAGACCCGATGTAGCCCCTGACAGGACTGTCCTCCGGCACCGTGAAGTTGTATCCGGACACCTGGTGCCTTGTGGTCAGGTCTTCAACAAATATCGGCGCGGTGTTGCTGTCCACTATGCTGACCGCCAGAAACTTTGAGTCCGAGCGAGGCGGTGAGCCATGGTCCAGGACGTTCACGCTGAAGTTGTACAAGGATTTAAGGCGCCGGTCAAACTGACCGGCAGTAGTGATCACTCCAGTCGTAGGGTTGATTTGAAACTTACCATCCGTGCCAGTCTCTATGTAGTATGTAAAGCCAGTATTAGAAATATCTGCGTCTTTGGCGCTGATGGTGGAAACTGCCTAGAAAGAAAGAAAGTTTATATAGTCACTTTGTGTTTCAGCTTTTCTAATCTATTTATACAAAACTGCATTTGTTGAAAAACTCAAAGAAAGGATGAATGTCTTCCCTACATGGCACTAGTTACCAAACATACAGAAACAGACAACTACTGTACTTGGCCTGGTGGAGTATTCTCAAACACATTCACTGGCGACTGAAACTGTAATACTGGGTCATTGTCATTGACATCTGTCACATTGATGATAACAACAGCTCTGTCTATGGATACACCATCTGTCACCATGACACCTAAATACAGTAGTTCAACAAAATGTTTCACCAGATTTGCACTTATCTTGTTTGATTTAAAAAAGCTAGCCTAATCAAAACATATAACTTGTAAGCTATGTTTAAAAACACATAAAAATGTGTATTAAAATAATATATATATGTATAATAAATGAACTGTTCAAATGAAATAAAACAGCGATGGTGTGTATCTCTGTAAACTAAACCAGTTGTATGAAGGCAAGTATTGCAATTTAAGAAAATGTTCATTCACTTTTGTTAAAATAGATAGCAATAATTAGTTTTTACAAAAAGTTTTATTTTTCCATTAAATGCCTGAAATGTGACAATGTGTAACCAAATTTTCTTAATTCAAGTAAAGGGGGTTGGCCTTGAAAATATGTCCCTAGAAAAACATCTTCTTTATGGGACCCATCAACTAAAGAAGACATTATAAAATTTAACAAATTCAGGCAAGACCTGCAAGGTTCATTACTAGCGAATATTCACAACTGACAAGAGTAACACCAATAGTCAAATCACTAAACCTAGAAACACTAGAGGACAGAAGGGCAAAACGTAAAGTAGTAATATTACATAAGGCATTAAACTCTAATTTAGAAATACAACCCAATAACAATATGTTACAATGCTCAAAAAAGCATAAGGACTATAACACTTTCCTAATCCCTTATGCGAGAACAAATGCATATAGATACCATTTCTTCACAAGTGCCAACCGGACATGGAGTGGGTTACCTGAATAAACCAGGAAAACCAGTAAAATAACATCATCGAAAACACTAATAAAAATGCAATACTAGAGTCAGACCACGGATGAGCGTAGGACGCAAGAATATTCTTTACAGAAGAGCGTCTGTAATATACTAGATAAAGGGAACTGTATTATTGAAAAAGTATTATTAAAATAATCGTTGTTATAATATTTTTGAATATCTTTCTCAGATAATGGTAATGTGACAGACTTTACAATTTGTCTTTAAATTAACACAAGTTATTTCTCAGATAATGGTAATGTGACAGACTTTACAATTTGTCATTAAATTAACACAAGTTATTTTCCTGCCGCAATGTCTCTTACCAAATGTTATAGAAGAATAGGTTTCAGCATCAAGTTGATCAACACGAACTGTACCATTAGAGAAAACATTGACTAGAAAGGCAACACTGGTTGGCTGGTATGGTGGAGAACTGTTGAACACTAACAAAGATCTTTTTGTGTCAAAATCTGTTGCATCCAGCTGGACATAATAAAATATCATGAGAAATTTCATTCACAAGCAAGAAAACTGTTTTAAAAACATCATTTGAAAAAACCTTATCATAACTGTGTGCAATTGGAAATTTAAATTCAATATTGAACTAAGTGTATACTTTTAAGTTAGTCATAGGCAGAAACTATAAGTATATCTTCCAAATTATAATCTGCATAGACCACTTTAAAGCTTAACATTTTCTGAAGTCCTTCCTTCACTTGTTAAACTGATATAGTTCTGTCAATTTAACCTACCTGGATGTAGTTGACTGTATTCTCTTGCACCTGGAAGTTGAAGGAGTTTGAAGCAAACTTGGGCGGGGCAAAGGTTGTTTGAGTGACATTGACAGTGACGGCAGTAAGAGAAAGTCTTGGTGGTTTACCTCCTGTTGGTGTAAAAAATTCCTGTCACTATAGCGCCAGTCTTTATAATCCAAACATACATTAACATATAATACAGTCCTCCAATGAACAAATTGGGAGATAAACAAGTTGTATATTACTACAGAGTAACATTGCACTGGATTTGTTGTCTTAAATGGCAGCAAGATGACAATTAGGGCATCTAAAATAATCTTGGACAGTGTAGAAACAAATCTAAGGCATGTAAGAGTCAGTGACAGGTAGGAGTCAGTGGCAGGTAGGAGTCAGTGCCAACAGGCTGAAACCCAGCCAACACACATGAAACATGTGGTGTTGCAGGCAAGTGTGCCCTCATGGAGGAATAACCAACATATCCCGTTACTTTTTAAGGCTAATTTTTTCTTTTTAAACAAAGCAGTCCTCATTCAAGCCCAGCTGCCAACCAATCCCTGTCACCCTACAGGAATTTTGGGCCTAGGACATAATATTCTTCTAGCTAGAAGAAACGTCTATAAACTTTAAGTCAGTTTGTGATCACAACAAAAAAACAAGATTCTTCATCTTTCTATTATTTAAGAAGTAGAGTGCTGTAAAGATGTAAAATGATGAAAGAATCACTTACTATCCTGTACTCTGACAACTAAATCATAGCTATTCTTCACACTGTAGCTCAAACATTTATCACAGGCAAGGGAAATCACTCCAGTGGATCGATCTATGGCAAAGTTTGAACTGTAGGGCATGGCAACCAGACTGTAGACTAGGTCACCATCCAAATCTTTGTCATGGTCTGTGGCTGACACCTTAGGAAAACAAGTGATGTCAGGTAATGGACACTTTGGTTTTATTTCACAGTATCAACATAGTATATCTTTATCGTTTAAATGTTCAGATGCTCTTTCTAGTCAAAATATGATTGTGTCCTTCATTTATCCATGATTTAAGTCTAGTTTTGCATGTCAATAGTAATATTAAGCAATCTTAAGTTTTTGGTTTTCTGGACCAGTTCAGGAAACCCATTCCATGCCCAAATACCACTTGAGAGAAGAAGAAAAAACTTATTTGATTAGGATGGTATTTAGTTTTTGATTAGGATGGTATTTAGTTTAAATGTCCTTGAGTTGGGAGAAGTATATCCTAACACTGAATCACTGAATTGTAACAATGAAGGCATACAGGGGAGACAACTAAAACTATTTGATCACTTCTAATGACATAAAGCTGAAAGCACTAGGACTGGGTCTTTGGTTTTACACAGCTGATTCTCATCAAATATTGTGGATAGAGTTTCATAGAATGTTAAATATTAGAGAGGAATTACATGTGCAATGTTGTTCAAATTACTAAGTGAACTACAGAAATATAACAGTTCATTTGATCTATTAATAGTAAAGTAAAGTAATAAATTGATCCATGGGGTAGGTGAAGCAGCGTTCACCAGTTCTGTGGCCATGGGCATACTAGGGGAATGCGTGGCCAGCACAATGCCCAGCCGACTTCACTTTACTTAAACCCAGGTACCCATCAGAGCTGTAGACTCAGGGACAACCTCCAGACCTGAGAACAAATCTTAGCCTTCACCAGGATTCAAACACAGGACCTACTGTACACCAATTTATTGAGTGAAACTAAATCAAGGCACACTGTTCTTTGTACTTATTAGGTTCTTGCAATATTTAAAATGCAAAGAATTTAATAAAATAATGCATTTAATTGAGTGATCACTTTACATACATTAAGCTTACTGATAATTTATAACATGACAGTAAAACTCAACTGTAGTAATGTGGGTTCCTCGAATAGCGTTTTCATTGACACTGCCTCCTGGACTGGATATGAAGACTGGATCAAACTCATTAGCATACTCGAATATCACGGTCACTTGAACCACAGTGTCGTGCAGACCATCTTTTGCAGACACGCTCAGAATGATGTATGGAGTGGAACTCGCAGAGTCAAGGTCATTTTCTTTGATGAGGAACAGCTCACCTGATGCTGATTCTAGCCTCAAGTCTGAAACATTGTTAACACATTCACTTCATGCATTTCTTTTCTGTCTGCCCAAACAGAAATAAAAAAAACTGTTCTTTAATAAATTCTTTTCTTAGCTACAACAAAAACTTGTCATTTTGGATTCATTGTTATCTAGAAGATTTAGTAAAACATTTAGCTACCTAGGGGACACGATGGCCGTGCAGCAGCGCATTCGGCTGGCATACCGAAGGTCCTGGATACGAATCCTGGTGAGGCTAGGATTTTTACCCAGGTCTGGAGGGTGTCCCTGAGTCTACCCAGCTCTGATGGGTGCCTGACTTAACTCAATAGCTACCATGGCATTTCCCCCCGTTTTGCCTGTATGGCCAGCCCGTTTTCATGACCTTATTTTTTTACATAGGCCCAACGCAATCAAAGCTTTTTTTACAGCTTTTATTATGAATGAAGCCCTTTAGTCTAAGTGTTACATATCAAAATAAGCAGAAATAAAAGCGTATCTACAATATGCTAATAGAACATTTTTAAATTCTGGAATAAGTGTGAAAGTTGAGGTGAAAGTAAGAATGTTGTTTTAGAAACAAAGACAAACAATTAAGAAATATTCAACTTACAGTCTAATAACTCCGAAAATAATAATCCGAATAAAAAAGAAACTTTGCGATCCTATTAAGAATTCTATTGAAAACACTCGCTTCAAATTTCAATAATTTTTGTTCACAAATAACAAAGATACACACAAAAAACTAAACACAAGTACAGTAAGAATACTAAGGGAAAAAAAATGGAAAATTAAACCAGACATCAACAAAAAATCACTTTTAAACACAAAATACATGTGTTCCAGTTAATATTTACATCTGAAAAGAACGAATACGGAAGTAGACGATTAAAAACAAGGACGTTAGTTTATTATTTCTAAATCTTGGATTGGATTTGGACAAAATAAATGTATAAGGGTTTCTGAGCCGCAAAATGCGGCTCGTGGTCTTGCGAGACGGCTGGCTTGAGCCGCAAAATGCGGCTCATGGTAGTTAAAGAGTTAAGTTGGGGTAAAGTAAAGGCGGCTGTGTATAGTGCTGGCCACACAGTCACCTAGTATGCCGGGGCCACATAAACAGGTGAGTGCTGCTTCACCGGTGCTATGGATCAATTTGGTCCAACAGGATACTTACTTTACTTATCTACCTAAGGCCTAGAATTTTAAAAAAAATCATAATAACTAAGTACAAACAATCTAATTATTTCTGTAAACTGAAACACTGCACCATTTTTATATTGACCAATCTTGTGAAAAAAGAAAACCCTACAAAAGCAACTAAAAGAATGATTGCTTACACTTGTCATCGTTGCCAGATTTGATGACGTATTGAATAATGTCCCCATCAGCATCCACTGCTGAAACCTGGCCAATGAGCATGTTTGCTGGTGTACTTTCAGAGATGTTGAATAGATAGGGCAGAGCACCAACGAAGTACGGAGCGTGGTCGTTGACGGGTAGGACTTGGATCACGACCTCAGCAAGAGATGACCTGAGGACACAAATGTGTTAATTAGTCATTAAATGTATATCAACTTATTTAGGGGTGTTTTACCTCTTTATATCAATCAAATCATCATGCAATAATTGAATCAATATTTTGAGTAGAATTGTTGCCTGTTAAGGCTTCCTTTTCCAGACCAGATTATTAAGTCTTTATTGTGTTAAAAACCTGGTTTGGGTGTTGGATTCAATCTTCCCAGATCTGAAGAGTGTCACTAGGTTGGCCCAGATCTGACATAAGCCGGGGGAAAGTGAAGCTCTTTGTGCATTGTGCTGACCAAACAATCCCATGTGTGGAATGGCCATGGTATCTCCCATACTATTAGAGTGCCCTGCCTTGCAAGTTAGAATGGATGGAAACACAGTTTGCACCAAACCTATATAGGGACTTGGCTACACTCTCCTCCGAGCCCTAACATAGTATTCTTGGCTTGTTGAGAAGTTAAGCTCAAGTCTGGTTAATTATAATTCTACTCCTTTGTTACTAAATGATGTCAAAGGTTTAATTAAACTTTTCTTGTTTTAGTACAAAAACACTGAATACTGAACCAAACATAGTTTAACTTAGTAATCTAATTGAAACATTAAAATCAATTAATATAGGTCATTAATTTAAACAAAATTTCATTAAAATTTTAATCTAGGGTGTAATTTTATACAAAAATAGAGACTGGATGTTTTATTTAAAATGAAAATTATGCCACTTGGTATGGTGAAACAAAATCAGATTGACCAATTAATTATTAATAAAAACTGGTGAACACTGCTTCATCGGCCCTGTCTGGATCAATTTGGTCCAACTAGATACTTCACTTCATTTTATTTTAAAAGGTGTGAGACATCTATAAAAATAAGGATGAAGATAAGTAAATTCTTTGCAGTAAAGTTTGCCTACCTTCTTTTACTTTCAACTAAGCTGTTGTCCGTAGCTTTCACAATCATAGAATAGGTGCCAACATCAGCAGACACAAGATTTCTGGATAGAGTTATCCTCCCTATCTTGGGGTCAATGGCCACAGCAGAAGAGAAGGATGAAGGTTGTAGAGAGTATAATACTTCTCCATTTTGCTGAGCATCTGCATCTGTTGCTGTAACCTGCCAACCATAATCATTATTTATATTGCACACAAGAAAAGTAAGTCAAAGTATGATTCTATCAATGATCAATCTTCTAAAAATAAAACCTTTAACCGTATTTATAACAAGCTAAATTGCCCGGCATTGCCAAGGGGAAACTAATATACGCCTGCATAAGAAGGCATAATAAAAATTTTATAAACTGTAAAGAACAGAAAGCTATTGCTCTAAATCTAATAATTTAAAAAAAAAAATTATTTTTTTTACTGAAGACTTTTAACAAAGTAATTTGAAATAAATATTGTAATCAGGTTTTAAAAAAAAGGCTTTTTATTTAACAAAAATATAAATTGCCCGGTGATGCTCGTAGATTTACAATCCATTTTTTACTAAAGTAATATTAATTGAAAAAAAAATGTAAAATAAAAAAAGGTATTAGTCTAACTGCCTGTATGGCAGTCTGATATGTTAACCACTTAGGTGGCGAAGGCACATGTCCGAAGTGAAATCGCAAAAGTATTATATGAGTCAATAAGGTCACGTGTCTTTAAATGAACTACAATAATTGGTTGAACACACACACCTAAATATATATAGATAATGCCTTATAAGAATGAATGGACATAGCTCAGCCACATTCTCCACATAGACTGGAAAAGGCTTCCAAGCATAGCCATGAGATGGACACTTGAGATGGACACCCTAAGGGAAAAGAGCAATGGAGAAAGACCACTGGACACACTGGACCACTGGACACACTGGACACATAGATACGAACCATGGAAGAAGAAGTTACAGGACTTAGGGACAAAAGCCAGCATGAAATCACTTGCCCAGGACAGGTAGAAATAGTGGCAAATTATCACTTCCTGATGCTCCCCAAGATGGGACAAATAATATAATATTCAAAAGTATAAATTAAAACTGCTTCAAGCAATATGTCAACGTGTAACTTCATTCTGTCAAGGCTGTACAGTAGATACTCTTTTTGATTTTATTCTTGAAATAAAAAATTCAGTAAAAGACAAACTGTACAAATATACTGAATAAAATATTTAAAAAACTCATTACCTGGCCAACAAAACCTGTAGCTGTGCGGTTTAATTTGAAACTGTAAGGAAGGTTTGTGAAGATTGGACTGTTGTCATTTTCATCTAGCACAGTGATGCTGACACTGCTGTGTTGACTCTCAAATAATTCTTTACTTTTGGTTTCTTTAGCATAGACCTAATGAGAACAAAATAAGAAGATCAGGTTTAGGAAACAGTTTAAAAAGTTTTTTTTTGTAGTTGACACATCAATAGCCAGTAAGTTTAATAATTTGAAAGGCAGTTTGATAAATTAAAGGGAGCTTACTTGAAATGTGTAGCTCTGAGTTGTCTCCCTGTCCAATGAGGTATTTAAAACTATGTATCCAAAAGTTTGATCTGTGACAATATCAAACACACCAACTGGATTCCCTTGTAGAATAAACTTGAACACAGCATTATCTCCCTGTAGAAATAAGTTTAAAATATATTCAATTAAAACTACATTTTTTTCTAATTCATCTTAACATAGAAGGAATTTTTAAAAATTAAATTTTAACAAATTTAGCATCTTCTTATTTTATAAGCTTGCATCTTCTTCTTTTTATGGTCTGAAGAGAATTTGTTTTATGAAGACTGCGGGCTTTGAAGGTCTTCTGCCGCACCTCACACTTTATTCAAGAAGTCTCCTTCATTTGGACAGAAGTTATGTCTTGGAGTGATGTTGGTAGGACATGGTACTGGTATGGAGTCAAGTCTTAAGTAGAAGACTCAAAAAGGTGCAGCTTCTTCCAGGTCAAATCTGTTCCTGTAGGATTTAACAGCTCTGACCACTTCAAGATACTGAATGTAGATGTCACTTACTCCATTTTGAATGGTGTTGTCAACTTTCTATACATGGATGCAAGATTTTCTTGGATAGCACTCACAGGTTATTTCTAAGTTGTACACATTAGCCTGTTGCACTAACTTACCTCATCCAGATCACTGGCTGCAACTGTAAGTACAGTTGTACCAACAGGTGCTGCTTCAGAAATACTGGCTAAGTACTGAGAGCTATGCATGACTGGCCTGTTGTTATTGACATCTGTCACGTTCACTACAAGAATAGCCACAGCGTAGCGAAATACTGGATCATCTATCTGGCAGGCCTGTGGAGAACATTTTTCTTACTGAAATTAACTTTGTTTTTTTTATATTTCATGTTCAAGGACTAATTCCTGTCCGGCATTGAAATGACAATTTTAAAAATTAAAATGCTATAGTGTAACATTAGTACCTACCCTTATGTTTATGTTGTATTTGCCTGGTTTCACATTTCCGTTTATTTTAAGACTTCCATTTCGACTGATGTCAAATAAACTGCCATAAAGAGCTCTGGTAGCTAGAGAAAAATGTTTTTTTTTTAATTATTAAGATTTCTTTTCAACAAAAAAATAATGTAATTATCTACAAAACATAAAAAATAGTTCTCTGTTTACAAAAAAAGCTTAAATGTTATATCAAACTGGCTATAAAATTATTACATTATTACTCTTATAAACAAAGATAGATTTAAAAACCTCCAATTATATCAGCACAATTTTATTTCTGTTCTATGTAATTAATTTTGTTTTGTAGATTTATCTTGGTTTACAGACATTTATTAAGTTAACAACAAATTACTGTTTCTTCAATCTAAAGTATACAAATTTGAATGTTAGCGTGATGGACAGTTGTCTGGGTCAGTAATGTGTGAATGTGTTTTGTTGTGAGTAGTTTTCATATTGGGGCAAGGCAGTTGTGTGTGGATATCGGACTGGAAATGTTGTGGTAGTTTTGTATACTGTGTAATTTTGTGCAACTCAGACACTAGTGTAATTCATTCTTCCGTCTCTATCATTAAAAGTGTTAGTTAGTGTATGTTAAATGTGTTTCTAGTATAATAATTATCCATATAAGAACTCGCACGTCAAAGTAAATGTTTCTTACTTGAATCTAAAGTAAAAAAAATTGGTTGGTTAATGGCTTTATCTCCATCATAAGCTGACACGGCTGGATTGGGCTGTAGATATTCTGCTCCAGTATAAAGCTGCAGATAGAAAAAGATTCATGATTCAATCTTCACAATAACAGTTGTATGATTTAATTTCTATTTATCTGGTTAGAACATTTGGATTTGATTTCATAAACTTGAGAAAGAATGTAAAATTTCTCAATTATAGCCTCAAAGAGATCAAACAATTTCTAGTTCATTGCTCAATGTTCATATGTCAGCCTACATCTCTCTAGATAAATATAAATTATATTTTCATTGCTCAATGTTTATCTAACATATTTATACATCTTTCTCTATATAAATATAAATTATTTTTTGATTAGTTGTTAATTAATATTTTTGTGTGTAACAATGTATTAACTGTAGAAATTATAAATACTGATTAAAAATGTGATTATCAGCTTTAATAGTGTAAACCAGTTTTGAAAGGAATTATCTACATTGTTAGAAGGTAATCTTTCACCACAAGTAGCTCATTGATTTTAATTATTCTGTAGGAAATATTTTCAAAGAATTATGTTGTATATGCATGGATCAAGTTATTAAATGCCTTGCAACCTTAATTAGATAATGCAAGTAAATGTAAAAAAAAAATGAGAGAAGGATCCATTCCATTTTGTATGCTTCTATCTGGCAGGCGGATCTATAATTTCTTAAGTCTATGACTGAAAGAGTTTTGCAACTCTACCATGAATGATTTGTCATTAAATCATAAAATCATATGCTGCTGTTACATTTTCATGTGACAAAATATCATCTTCCCCAAATAGATAAATGGGCAAAGTGCCATACTTGGAAATACAACCAAGTTTACACAAACTATAACCAACTTTCCTAGCCTGTATATAATATATAATCCTGCTAAAATAAGAAAATGTATGAAAGTTCTGCTTACTCCTTCAGGAATTTGTAAATTGTAAACCTCATGGCTAAAGACAGGATTCACGTCATCTATGTCAGTCACATTCACAATTAAAGTGGTGAAACCAGCAAACAGTACATTATTCACTTCCTGTGGAGAATGATTTTGTTAAATTGTATATTTCATGAAGGTGGTGAAACCAGCAAACAGTACATTATTCATTTCCTATATATGTTTATCTATCTAACAATTTTTTTGTATTTCATAAGGGGATAAGAAATTGAACATTTTTATTTTTAAAGTTTCTAAAATATTTGTCCTTTCCAAATGTAAACAAATTTTATTTACAGACAATGCCACATTTATACAAAATGTTTTTAAAAGTTCTTAAAATGATTCAGTACTCATGAACTAAGAACACTGAAAGCTATTTATTGATCTTATCTTACATGTTACAGATAATTTGATGGAATCTAAACTATTTATTAATGTTATTCAGTAATAAAAAAAGTATTAATGTTGTTGACTAAAAACATTTAAAATAATGTAGTGATATAGCTACACTCACCTGTGCTGATACATTAAGACTGAAAGAAGTATTTCCACTTTCATAATCTAAAGCTTGTTGAAGTTCAACAACACCATTATACCGATCGTTGATTGCAAATCTGCCATTGGCCGTCTGTTGAAGAATACAAAGACATTATAATGTAAACTTGTGAAACAATAAGATGAGATAAGATAAGATCGCTTTATTGATCCAAATAAATGGAAATTTGATTTGATTCCGTCTACCTAATCTGTAAGACAAGCGAGGAGAGTCTATAACCTTTTGTTAGAGCTGCTAAGCCAACAATTAACTCATTTTACAGTGATCGACATCCTACGTCACAATTTATCACTTTTTTTATAGCCAGGTCATTCTGAGGTCATATGACATCAAATATAATAGAGTAGATTAAACATGAAGATCAGAATAATAATAATAATAATAATAATCATATTTGTATAGCGCTGCCAACAAACATAATGTAAGCTCAGAGCGTGTTTAACATACAACTAAGAATACGGATATTACCCTAGGCCAGGTGACAGAGATAAATATAAATAAACATCTATACTTGAAGACAGTGTGGATATCTCATTTTAAAAAATATACTGACTTAAAACCTTTTGAAAGTGGACTACTCAATTGTAATGTTTAGTATGACTTTGTTAGATGGTTTATGATGTCACCATGTAAATATTCAGTTTTTTATGTGTTTTTTTAAGAGTCTATCAAAAAAGGCATTAGTTAATTTAAACTGCCATTTGATATTAACATTTAAAACTAGGTGAAGCCAGCTGGCCCAGCGGTTAGTTCACCGGACTGTCAACCAAAAACCAACTGACACGTAGCGGGTTCTATCCCAGCCACCGACAGATCCCTGTCGCCCTGCAGGAGTTTTGGGCCTAGTGGACGTAATAATCTTCAAACTAGAAGGAACGTCTGTAAACTTATAAGATATAAGATAAGGTATAACTCATTTTTTCCCCCCCTTAACCTTATCAGTCATTGGGTCATCTTATATGTTACAGACGCTTTTTCTATGTAGATGAATATTGCGTCTGGATTCAGGGTATAACCAGGCTATTAAATATACACTGTAAATTTACTAAATTAAGATTTAAAATTTTTTTTTTACAAAATTAACATATTTGTAAACAAATCCAATTGAACTTACACTAATTAAAACATACTGAAGAGATGTTGGGCCTTTATCTTTATCACTTGCTGGCCTCTCACTTGCAAATGTAAAAATCTTTGATGCAACTTTGGTATTCTGTAATAAGATAAAAGAAATATGTTAAGAATAACCCAGTATTAATTGACCTACTAAAGTGTAATGATTGGACTATAGCATGAGGCTGATGAGGATGACATAGTTGTATTCAAAGTATTACTAATACTATTAGTTAGTATTAGATATTGACAGGTAATAGCCTAGTAATAGGTAACACATTGTAACATTGTTAATATTGACTATAATATTGCTATGATTGTTTTATAACTTGAAATAACTTAACAGATAATCATAATTTGCTCAGCGTTTTTTTTAAATTAATTTTACAAACTAATTTTTTTGTAAATAGTAGGCTAGTAGCAAGTAGAAGAAAGTAAATTAAAGACAGTCGACAATGGAAGGAAAAAATAATACAGTTTATAAATAGTAAAAGATCCAATTTAAGTACAGCGATAACAGTTAGCCTACACTCTACACCTACAGCGTACTGCTGTATGAGTAGCCTACACAACGTTACAATGGCAAGGGGATAAAAATAAATACCTCTGGTATCTGAATAGAAAAAGACGATGCTGTAAATTCTGGTTTGTATTCATCAACATCTGTTATAAATACTGTCAGGGGAAGTGGCAACTGGAAGAAGAGTGTAAATTAACAGATATTTCATCAAGAATTAGCTGATATAATCATCATTAAAAATCGAGTCAATTCACTAAGCTTATAGCTTAACATAAGGCCACATTGTAATTTAAACTGTTAAAAATTGTTCAACGTATGAATATGTTCATAATGAAAATTACATTAAGGTTACTAAGGAATATCAAGTTCAATCAAATTCTTTCTAAATACTTTGCAAATGAGTGAAAGGGGGAGAGTGGGTATGGAGAGCATTGACTACCCCGATTTTTTTTACAACAAACTTTAGGCTAAATGCCAGTGCAGCTTTGTCCTGGCCAGAAAATGTATCGGTACTGTTTCCATAATCAAAAACTTTGTATTAACTTAAATCCACGTATTTAGACGTTTGCTATGTAAGTGAAAAATGACACATTTTTAATTTAGTCTTATATTGTTACAATTAAATAAATGCTAGTGCTGGGTCAAGATCTACATTATTCTACATCATTGAATGATCATTGGTGTAGTGTAAGATACAATAATCAGAATTCCCGAGTGTTGCACACCGATCTACATCCTGCATCCTACATCGCCCACATAAAGACGTGTGCGCTATACTATAAGCCATAATTTTTAAGCTTACATCTAGGAATCATCTACCGTACACACGCACTGTTTCTCAATGGTTGATGTGAGACACACACACAACCCTACGCTAGTAGACGGCGAACGGGAAGGGTCATTGGGTGCATTTTTTACATTGTTAAAAGACCTTATTTTTCTTTGGTTTTCGTTGGTTCATTTTTTGGGGGGGTTGGGGGTTGTTTTCTTGTTGTTTTTCTTTTTTTTTTTCTTTTTTTTCTTTGTGTTTATTCATGTTTGCTCGTAGAGTTATCAGTTTCCAGCAAATGCTCTGCTTTGTAGGGTCCATCGTAGGCCTACATCTAATGGCTATTAATGAGAAATTCCAAAGGAAATGATTAAGCCCCTTTTTAATTATTTGTAGGTTTATGAACAAAAAATGAATACAAAGTCAACGTTAAAGGACCCAAGTGTCAGAAAAAAGAAAGTATTTATTTAGAAAACGCAGTTTATTTTCTTCATAAACTTAATTATAGTTTATCAATGTTAACATTCTGCTACATTATAGGCCTATTTGTAGGGGTTCTCACATCTTAATAGAAATTAAACATTGGATTAAATTATAACGACTAATAAAACAATAGAAAGGGAACAAATCGAACACTTACTATTGAGCCATCCTGATTTGTACAACTTATATCAAACGACAATGCTTCTGGCATCTGAATAAGGATTTAAAAACAGATACAAAACAATATAAATATAAAACCATTTATTAACACTAAACTTATTTATATTATATATAGCTAGATCTATAGGTATAGATATAGATAGATAGATTAAAGGCGACACCTAACAGGCTAAATTTAGAATAAGCGTTTTTGAACCAGTGACATGTGACCTTGTGGTACAGCTTGAGAAAATGCAGAGACCTGCCTCCCTGTCCCATTATTCTCGGTGAAACATAATTAATATGAGTTTATCGAGACATCTCTTAGTCTTTATGGCACACTGTATGGAGAGCTAGTGCAGCCATTGCGCAGTTCATCAAAACTATTGGATGCATCGTCTGGTTCCCCCACAATAAAATTTATAACGGAGAAGAAGAATCCAGAAAAAAAACAACTGAGAAAGTCATGGGCGTCGTTCTACATTTTGTTTACAGACGAGGGGCAAGGTAGAAAGCAAATATTAAAATGGGCTCCAAATAATTTTGTGTTAGAAGCTAATTACAAGACTTCCCCCCCCCCCCCCCCCCCGTGATGAGGTGACAAGTGTGTCGCCACCTGTCCCATTTTCTTCTTGGGTTGTGAGTGTGGTTATGGACAGCTTACCGTTTCTGCATCTAGTGACTGATTAATTTCCACACTCCAGTTTCCTTCTCTTAGTTTGACAGCTCGAAGCTGATTATTATACAACGGGGAATCCCGACACCTGTCTATGTGTAAGGACTTGGCCGATGTCCATACTAGAAACGATCCTGAAATAAAAATATATTATTAGATATTAAGAGCTAGAATATGTAGCCTATATAGCTTAATTACTGGCACGCATTGAGCCCAAAACGTGGGAGCGCCTCGCTGAGGAACGCACCTCCTGGCGGTCCAATGTGCGCGAGGGCACTCAAGCTGCAGAAGCCACCCTCACAGAAAGAAGTGAAGAGAAACGAGCCAGGAGAAAGGCGAGAGGCAGAGAAAAAGGAGACTGCGCCATCGTCCTTGAGGATGGAAGGATGCCATATCATATCATCATCATAGCTTAATATATCAATCTGGGCACTATATTACTTGGCTGTGTCCCTGCTATTCTTATACTATTGTTATACTATTGAGTTATACCATTTTATTATAATTTGTTATATGAAATTTTAATAAAACACAATGTTCAAAGTTATTAAAATACTCTAGCCTATATATTATGTTGGACTGGATTAACCTTTTAGCAAAACGAGCACGCGCTTACGGGCATCATGGGAAGGGGACACCACAGACATTTGATACTTTTACAATTAGATCTATATGGCCTATGACCTCATACGGTGCACGGTTTTAATTGGTCAAGCTGAAGAAACTTCTGCGAATATAGGCCTACATATATATGCCTATATTATATTCTCAATACATCAAATAAAAGGTGGGAATAGAATTATCCTAATGGTTCTGCCTATACGTGGCACATTGTTGGCCTATATTGTTGTTTAATATTTGAATACTTCAAACAAAACAATCATTATATATCTGTATTTGACAGAATTTGAAAGGACTTATAGAAAGGTAAGCATAGTACCATATTCTTTTAAGGTCAGAATACAGTCAATTTATCATGGTTGTGTCTGGTCGTTTATGTCTTACATAATGTCCCAAAGAAAGCAGGGTCGACATAAAAATGTATCGCCTGCTCGTGCGGTCACCCGATTGGGGAGGGGGGAGGGGTAAAGTTAAAAGCCAACTTAGATTTAAACGCGGGAAACATAGAGACATTTTGTTTTGACTCTTGTCATCATAACACAGTTACATTAGAATGATAAATATTATATATTATATATATATATATATATGCCTATATAGAAAGAGAAAGATATTATAGTAAATAAACATACAACTTACCAACAGCTTCATCTTCGGGCACAACAATTATTTGCTTATCAATGGTACAGTCTTTAAAAAAGAGAGAAAAGAAAAAAGATCAAGTTAATGTCTTCAAAGTTTGTTTCTCTATATAAGACAGTTAATTATTTAATGTTACTCTTGCTTACTTACAAAATAGTCGTATGCAATTGATAGGCCTTTAACACTTTAACACAAATACATTGTTATGAAATGCAAACAGAGAAAATGAAACCCAGAGAACTGTTCACCAATACCAGTCATAGTGATTCTATACAAGCCTAAGTAATCTCTCTATATATAAAGATCATGTTTGTGTCCCCACGGATCCCCATTGGTCAATTTGAAAACACGCGAGTTTGTGTCACTGACCTATTTAGGCATAGATCTTTATACCGTCTAATAATTTTTTTACATCGGACATGTGTCTTCGCTAGCTTAGTGGTTAACGTAGCGGACTGCTATGCGGGCGACCCTGGTTCGATTCTACAGTTAGACTATACCTTTTTTTTTTCAACAATTTTTGTCAGACTTTTAAAAACAAAAGACATTGTAAATCTACGGGCAATTTAGATTTTTGTTAAATAAAAATACTTGCCTATTTTTTTAATAGTAAAAAAATATTAATTCAAATATTAGATTTATAGATTTCTTTTAATTGTAGTTTATAAAATTTTTATCTACACCTTATACAGTCATGTTTTTTTTTTAACCCGGGCAACGCCGGGCAATGTAGCTTGTATATTATACAATACTTGTTTATTAAAGCCAGTATCTATAAATAACTCTATGACCAGTGTGGGGATAGAAGAACTGATGTAGTAAATATGGAATCTATCATTTTTGTAGTTAATAAAGATAAAGTAACAATTGCATTACAACAATATACAAAGTGAATGTAAATCCACATTTTGATGTGTTTATACACATTTGTATATTATATATATATATATATATATATATATATATATATACATTTATGTGAATTGTATATATGTGCGTGCATATATATATATATATATATATATATATATATATATATGAATGTGTTTACTTATATGTGAAATAGATAAGCCTGAAAGTATGACCGAATGTATAGATCTGGGTCTTTTTTTTTTAAAGTTAAAACTTTTACTATAACGTCTATTTGTATAACTTATGTCCGGAGAACATTTTTAAAGTCTTTCCGATTTGACAACTAGCCAATGCTCATAAATGCGTGGTGGGGTGAAAACATTGAAGATCACCTGCGGGACTGTAGCCAACGCCTTCTAGATAGTTGTCCTCGGCAAGCTGTTCTCACCAAGCTGTTCGAGTATTTTTGTTACTACGCGGCAGCCCAAGTAGCAAATGAGATGAGACGGTATAACATCCAGGTACTGGGCATCTGGGAGAGACGGTGAAATGGGTGTGGCATGAGAATACTCGCCAACGGGGAGAGAATTCTATACTCAGGACATGTAGATGTAGGCCATGACCACACAGAAGGCGTCTCCATCATGAGGTCCCCACTGCAGCTAAAAAATGGCAGCCAGCCTTTTCCAGAATCATGACAGCCAGATTCAATTCCAAGGTCAGATAAGTCACCTTTATCCAATGTTTTTCGCCTATAATTTGGCTAGAGGGAACGGTCGGGACATACACACATTTGGGTATGTGTTCGAGCCTTGCGAGAGTATAGTAGCTTGCTCAGTTCTCTCCCTATTGTCAACATGGTCGTCTGGACTACTTGTGCCTCGTCTGCACTCGTCTCTCACGCTTGATCAAGTGAGTGATTGTGTAGAGGGCAAAACTAGCTGTTCCACGACTGAGATGCCCTTCTGGGTGTAAGATCAGTACGGGTTCAGCGATGTTTCGACCATAGTTAAAACAACAAAATCCGCTGATTGGCTATTCACAACAACAGGCCGAGCAAATCAGGCCGCAGGGAGGGGGGCAAGGAGCTCAAAATAGTCCCCGTGCGTCTCCTTTAAAAAAATATTGTAAAACCTAATTACGTATAGTTACTGAACTTTATCGTTTACATAGGCCTACGTTATGGAATATTTTCTAAGCAGCAATATGACCTTCAATTTTAAAAAGGTCATGCTACTATCAAGTTACTTCTATAAAAAATGAATTTGATGCCACCAAATTCACGAATTCAATTGATTCTAGTGGCGATAGAAGAAACATAAGCAGTTTTGAACAATATGTGATATCTCCATTTCATGATTATAAACATTTGAGTCATTGACTGAAGTAACTTCCCTCTGATAACACAAACATTTCACCAGGTTAGATAACTTTTTTTACATCCTATCCCAGAAGTCCAGAAATTGCATCCTGGTCTGTTATGTTTTTTTTTATCCATTCCACCTTCAGATTCAATTGTTTTTTCTATTCGTTGATTATTTGAACCGTATTTTTATCTCAACTAGTGTACATGGGCCACACAATCCCATGTCAGGAAAATATACTTCAACTCTGCTTTTTGGGCGTGATAAATATCAGAACAATTATAATAATGGTTATTTATTTATACAGAGCTTCTATCAATGCTTTTTACCATGCTCAGTGCGCTCTAGAAGATTATTATGTCAACTAGACCCAAAACTCCAGCAGGGCGAAAGAGCTAGAACCAGGGCCGTTTTGTTGTCAGTCCGGTGAACTAACGGCAGGACCAGCCCGCCTTACAGGACCAGCCCGCCTTACAGGACCAGCCCGCCTTACAGGACCAGCCCGCCTTACAGGACCAGCCCGCCTTACAGGACCAGCCCGCCTTACAGGACCAGCCCGCCTTACAGGACCAGCCCGCCTTACAGGCTTATTATGGTTTATACCTAGTCACTATTTCTATTACTCTACTAGAAATATATAAATAGGTCATTCATCTATTATTCAATTCAGGGAAGAGTCACATTTGGTTAAATTTTCAAATTACCCCCTCCCCCTTGATAGTATGTCAACTCAAGCTTTACGGAAACATAGTCTAATCCTTGTATGTGTGGGCAAAAAAAAGGGGGAGGGTTGAAAACTACTTTTTAAATGTGACTGGGAAGTTTATCATTCATTTGGAAGCCGAATGGTTGGAAATAGGGGGGAGGCTTTATCTCTCTAGTTTAATAAATACCTGCTTGACTTCTGTGGATTAAAACTGAAGAACATAACAAGGCAAAAGACAACCTGGCCCACTGTTGATATATCCTGGACCCGAACATGATCATTGGATGTCGGCGATCACTTGACTTGCCTGCCGACTGGCCAGATTTAACTGTGAAAATACGCATGTATGGAATATAATCATTAAGTTAAGGGATATTAAATTGTAACTTACAATTGCAGAACAATATTTGTTTGAGATGACACATTTTTCTTACTCTTGTCTTATTCTTATATTCCTTAGTTGTAGTCTTTAGAGTGGCATTTGGCAATAAAATGGGTTATCTGAAGTAGTTGTAACATTTCAAATGCAAAAGACGATTTAAACCAGGGACATTAGCAGGACGCAACTATCTTCTCATTAGTATTTCCCATTCCCCCTCCTGGAAAAATCTCTGACAGCGCCCATGTAATGAGCAAAGAGTTGTATGGTTGGGACGTTATTTGTATGATTGTGGAATTGTATATACCCAATCATAATTGACTTGAATGCTGTGATTGCACGTTAAGATTGTTCTGGTTATATATTGATGTTAAATACATAGTTCAAACTTTGCAGAGGCGGGACGATTAGACTAGAGTTCACCAAACAGCTAAGTAATTCTTTCAAAGACTGGCCAACTTAATGGTGTGAATTATATGTAAAGTAGTAAAGTACCCGTAGGACTAAATTGATCATAGGGCCGGTGAAGCAGCGTTCATCAGTTGCCACGGTATGCTAGGCAGGGGCGAAGCAGAAATGTTTTCCAGGGAGGGGGGGGCTGAACTTTCGCGTGACAAACATTTCCCAATTTTTTTGCGAATTTAGTACATATTTTTAAAAAAATCTGTTGAAAAAATATTTTTTTTTTTAATTCCGCCCCTGATAGGGGGATGTGTGGCCGGCACAATGCCCAGCCGCCTTTACTTTACCCCAAATAATGTCAGGTACCCATCAGAGCTGGGTAGACTCAGGGACACCTTCGTGTCCAGGGAAAAAAATCATAGCCTTCACCAGGATTCGAACCCGGGACCTTCGGTACGCCATTCGATCGCACTGTCAGTCGGCCACAGTGTCCCCAAGGTGTGATTTAAAATGATTTGAAAATTCGCATTTTGTCAAATAATTCTACTGGATATATTGCGGTATAAATACTAGACTGTTTGACACAACATATTGTAATTCTACTGGATATATTGCGGTATAAATACTAGACTGTTTGACACAACATATTGTAATTCTACTGGATATATTGCGGTATAAATACTAGACTGTTTGACACAACATATTGTAATTCTACTGGATATATTGCGGTATAAATACTAGACTGTTTGACACAACATATTGTAATTCTACTGGATATATTGCGGTATAAATACTAGACTGTTTGACACAACATATTGTAATTCTACTGGATATATTGCGGTATAAATACTAGACTGTTTGACACAACATATTGTAATTCTACTGGATATATTGCGGTATAAATACTAGACTGTTTGACACAACATATTGTAATTCTACTGGATATATTGCGGTATAAATACTAGACTGTTTGACACAACATATTGTAATTCTACTGGATATATTGCGGTATAAATACTAGACTGTTTGACACAACATATTGTAATTCTACTGGATATATTGCGGTATAAATACTAGACTGTTTGACACAACATATTGTAATTCTACTGGATATATTGCGGTATAAATACAAGACTGTTTGACACAACATATTGTAATTCTACTGGATATATTGCGGTATAAATACTAGACTGTTTGACACAACATATTGTAATTCTACTGGATATATTGCGGTATAAATACTAGACTGTTTGACACAACATATTGTAATTCTACTGGATATATTGCGGTATAAATACTAGACTGTTTGACACAACATATTGTAATTCTACTGGATATATTGCGGTATAAATACTAGACTGTTTGACACAACATATTGTAATTCTACTGGATATATTGCGGTATAAATACTAGACTGTTTGACACAACATATTGTAATTCTACTGGATATATTGCGGTATAAATACTAGACTGTTTGACACAACATATTGTAATTCTACTGGATATATTGCGGTATAAATACTAGACTGTTTGACACAACATATTGTAATTCTACTGGATATATTGCGGTATAAATACTAGACTGTTTGACACAACATATTGAATGGAAAGTTTCATCTTCTATTTAGTCATCTAATTATAGGCTGACACCTTTTGTGATTTCATAAATAAAGGGACGTAGATTTAAAGAACATACCAGAATAATAAATATGATCAGTGCTTTTTTTGTGACGGTACGCACCGGTACGGCATACCGGCACCTTTTTCAATGTGGGGAAAAAATTATTACTTTTCTTCAATTTTAACGTTTATTATTAATTTATTATAATATTAATTTGTTAAAAATGAATTATTTTAAAATTGCGCGCAATAAGAATTAAAATATAAAATGAGATACTGCTTTAAAAGTTAGGCAATCCATCACTGAGTACCGGCACCTATTTTTTTTACAAAAAAAAGCACTGAATATGATAAATACTTTTTTCCAGTCTTTTACTCGCTACATACTATACTAGTCTAGGTAGTAATTAAATGAAAATGTCCTAATTAGAGATATGTTATCTGAGTTTTTTCCCGTGTTTCTCCGAAGTGAAAATATCCATGTTTGGTATCTTATCTCATCATTATAATAATCTGGATACATAAGGTATGCTTTCAGATTACATTTAAAACGTAATGATAATCAAATATTTATATAGAGATGGTATTTAAACACACACAAACAAGCAATTCATAGTTTGCTGCTGTAAATGCGATATTAAAAAAACTACATCCTGGGCCTTAATAAATGATGTTGAGGATTGTTAAAAAAAAAAACTTGTTAAATAAAAGAAAGAGTAACGATTTTATAAATGACACAATAGATGTTGAAGATGACAATAAAAATGTTAAATTTATAAGATGACAATAAAAATGTTAAATTTATAAGATGACAATAAAAGTTAAATTTATAAGATGACAATAAATGTTAAATTTATAAGATGACAATAAAAATGTTAAATTTATAAGATGACAATAAAAATGTTAAATTTATAAGATGACAAAAAAGATGTTGGATATAAACCTGACATTGGTTGGGGTAAATTAAAGGCGGTTGGGCTTTCTGCTGGCCACACATCTCCTAGTATGCCGTGGCCACAGAAACTGGTGAACGCTGTTTCACCGGCCCTATGGATCAATTTGTACCCGAGGTACTTTACTTTTTATAACATTCAAATGTAGTCCTACATATTACGCCAAACGCTATTTGGTGTTCGATATATTCAGTGCTGTTTGTTGGGTGTTTCTTACTTTGTCTCTGTAAATAGGGCCTACTACTTTATTCCCACGGTCAACTTACGTTCACACCACTTTGTGAATGGACAAACTGTCTGTTGCATACACGTATATTGAATTACACTTATTATAGTAAATATAATATTTATTGATAAATGTCGCCAACTGAATTAGTATCATTATTACTTTACTAGCTATCAGAATCATTCTGCCACTTAACCCTCTTTATCTCCATAACTGACCTTTCTTGTCTCCTCTCTACTTCCCCAAAAACATGACTGACCTCCCCGTTGGTCAGTTGACCGAGTTTAACCTGTCGACCCAGTGTATCTGAGTGTTTTTAACCTGTGTTATTTTTATTAGTGACTAATTTTAAAGTATAGATATTATTTGTAGACATTTTTTATTTCGTTAAAAGAACTTGTTAATATTTTTTTACTTTTTGCAAGTGTCACCGGAACCAGCCTTTCAGATTTTATCCAGAACTGATTCTGGTCATCTTGATTTCGAAAGCACCGTTCCGACCACACAATCCTCATGTGTGCCATGGAAACTGGTTAACGCTGCTTTATCAACCCTATGGATCTACGCTACCCGAAGAAGATACTTATTTTTTTTTAAGATGTCTCCAACGATAATAAAGATGACACTGACAATGTGAAAAATTTAACCTATAAATTAAAAAGATAAAATTTAAGATTTAAAAAAACGACCGAATTAATAAAAATATAATTTGATCCAGCTGAACAGCGCAGCAATCTTATTTGAATGTCTGATGTATGAATATATGTAAAAGACTAATGGTGAGTATTGTTTCACTATGACGCGAACTAAACTGATCTGAAATGTCAAAATACGCATGGCATGGTCAGTTTAAGCATATTAAACTTGATCTATTGTGACTTCATCTTTAAACAGACAAGTCATGCGGAGATAACGTATTGACTTTAAAAACAAATACACACAAAGAAATGGCTCTATACCTATAAAGAAATAAATCCAACCTGGTATTAATTGTATATTCAAATTCAATGATCTAAAAAGAACTAATTTCCTAATACAACTTGTAAACGAAATAGTTCATTTAGAAATACTTTAATATCCTGTGTATTGATTATATATAAAAAGACTATGCCCTACTATTCAAGCAAGAGATACCATTTGCACACATTAACTGTCCAGTAGTTTGTGTTTTACTTTGAAGCGACCCATCCCCTGTATCTGATAAAACTGTGTGCTGATGACACTTGCAGTTATTCTATCTAAACTCAGTTTGGGTCTCAGTTTGGGGTGTTGGTTTTAATCATTTGTCTGTGTGTGTGTTGTTGTGACGACAGTTTGTGACAAGTATTGTGATAGGCTTTAATCTAATCAGAACCCGGTATTTTATTCTGAAACTAGGAATTTTAAAATGTTATTCCGCAATAGTAAATGTAGGACTCCTGTATGGAACAAATACATATAAGTACTCTTTCTTCCCAAGTGGCGTTCGGGCATGGAATGGGTTGCCTGAACAAACCAGGAAAACCTGTAATTTATCATTTAAAACATTAATAAAGTTTTAAGACTATACTCGGACCACGTATGAGTGTTGGACGCAATGATCTTCTTTATAGAAGGAAAGACGATTATGTGAGGAATTCGAAGGGTTGCAAGATATTTTGAACAATCAGTAGATAGCTGGATAGATAAATATGTATATAAATAGACAGAGTAAAAAATTGATAAGGATGTAGCTAAGTAGGAATATAGATAGATAGATAGAAAGATATGATTTGAATACCTAGAACGAGAAATATATATATATATATGTATATATATATGTAGATAGATACATACATGCATAGATAAATACATAGATAGATACATAGATAGTTACATAAATATGTTTATGTCGATAAAAAGATAGATAGTTAGATAGGCTGATAGATAGCTAAAAAAGCACATGTAGATGAAAGAAATACAAAATTGTAATGGTAAGATAGAAAAAAAGGCATTTTTGTAGAAAAGTTAAATAGTCACGCTTTCCCCACAGACGTCTGCTAGACTGTAATATTTACCAAAACAAACCAAAATTAATTATTCCACCACATCACGTGTCCTAATCCAAACGACATCATACAACAACTCCTAGAAAACAACAATCAGCTAAATCTGGAAACAAACAGAACAAAAGGCAATGTTTAGGTCACGTGCCATTTAGTCTTATCGGGGGCCTAATTCTAAATTAAGATCAACAGTGGCTAAATGTTTCAAAGGTGTGCATTAGTTTTAATGGACTTGTTGATAATACGTGGTTTTCACCTTTCTGTCGCCCCACCGGTTTTTTTTTTTATTGTCAATACCAGGACTTTGGCCATTTTGTAACATGAAATTTAAAAAAATCTTAAAATCTAAATTTCTATTCTCCAACATAGCACGCAAAAAAAGTTTTAGACTTTTTTTTATATTTCAAATTAGAAATTGTCTAGGCTAACATTTTTCAACTTTTGTTTTATTCATGACTCGTGGACGTTATTTTACCTTTGCAAATCTTATTATTTATGTTTCTGGCGAGCAGGAGGATGAAACGACCTTTGGAAGACTAATTGACCTATTTTTCGACATCCTATCGTACTGAAACTTGGCACACAGAGGTGTTGCTGATGACAACAAATTCTTTCGGAATTTCAGTCTCATAAGTTTACAGACGATCCTTCTAGATAGAAGTTCTAAAACTCCTGCAGGGTGACAGGGATCCGTCGGTGGCAGAGATAGAACCCGCGACCTGTCCGTTGGTTTTTGGTTGACAGTCCGGTGAACTAACCGCTGGACCAGTTGGCTTCATCCATTCCACCGCAGCCCCCACCATTTCTTTGTTGTTTATTCATTTAACTTTTTGGTGCGCATTTTACAATCCTAATTGAATGGACACATATTCCATATTTTAAATTCTTTATATTATCAGCAACAACCTTTCTCTAGATGCAGAGCTTAACACAAGGATCGGCAAGGCCTCCACAACACTGGTCAGACTATCGCACAGAGTTTGGAACAACAAAAGCTGACAATAAGAACCAAGGTTGCAGTGTACCGTGCATGTGTGTTAAGCACTCTACTCTACGCCAGCGAAGCCTGGACGCTATATTCTAAACAAGAGAAGAGATTGAGTGCTTTTCACATGCGCTGCCTCCGACGCATACTCGGAATATCCTGGCAGGACCATGTCACGAACAACGAGGTACTGCAGCAGGCTGGGATGCCAAGCATGCCTACTCTAATTCGCCAACGACGGCTCAGATGGCTAGGGCATGTATGTCGGATGGAGGATGGCCGAATACCCAAAGATATCCTTTACTCGGAACTGGCCAGAGGAAAGAGGACTGTGGGCCGGCCCCACCTCCGATATAAGGATGTCTGCAAGGGAGACATGAAAGCCCTTGCCATTGACACAAACAGCTGGGAGGAACTAGCCAAGGACAGGTCCAGCTGGAGACATGCGCTGGCCTCCGGGCTGGAAGCTGGAGAGAGAGACCTGCAGCGGCTCGCCGATGAGAAGCGCACCAAAAGGAGGGGAAGAAGAGACCAGCCCATGACCAGTTCTGCCTTCCTGTGCCGGACGTGCAATAGGGACTGTCACTCGCATGTGGGCTTGCACAGCCATAGCAGAAGCTGCAAGGCCAGGAGCGCACATTCCCCAAGGGCACAATAAACTCCATCGTCTCTCGAGACAAATGGAAGCCAACAACAGCCAACAATGTTCAACAACTGAACCACAATGTTGTGTTTACTATCAAGACACTACACTACCGTTGGCTAGCTGTCCGACAAGTCACCGAGCCTTCGGAGGGCTGAGTGACCCACTTTTCTGTATCCTATCGGCCTTAAACTTGACTAATACTAATATTACTACTACTAATAGAACTATAAGACTATGACGACACATTCTGTTACACATTCTATCTTCGTTTTTTGTTTGTTTCTTTCTTTGGGGAAGTTCAATCTATTTATAGATCTAATTTTGCCGTACCCTTTGTTATACTCTATTTCTTCAATCTTGTTGGAGCCAACTCTCGTAAGGAGAGACTGCACATGCATTTTGCATGATCACCTGCCATCTCCTGGCAACCACGCCATTGATTACATTCATCACGTGGGATCGCCAAGACTGTTGGGATTGCCAAGCTGCACGCCAATAGAATTGTTATCTTATTCATAACTTTTTCTTCACTCCGTTTGAACAGTATTGTTTTCTGCAAGATATCACCTTATGTTAAAACGCAAGTTTCATAGATCTAAATATTTATATTTTTCATTTGAACTTTATATTCGACTCAAGATAAAGGAGGTCGATAATAGCAGGGTTTGGTCGGTGGCAGGGATTGGTCGGTGGCAGGGATTGGTCGGTGGCAGGGATTGGTCGGTGGCAGGGATTGGTCGGTGGCAGGGATTGGTCGGTGGCAGGGATTGGTCGGTGGCAGGGATTGGTCGGTGGCAGGGATTGGTCGGTGGCAGGGATAGGTCGGTGGCAGGGATTAGTCGGTGGCAGGGCTAGAATCTGGGTCATCGTGTTGACATTCCGGTGTACTCACCACAGGACCAGCCGGACACATGCGTAGCAGAATAAACGTTACACAGAATAGACAATCTTGAGCAATATCTGGCAATGTCTTTTATTTCATAGAAAACAAAAGGTTCTCTGTATGATATATCGTATCAATATTTTGTAACGCATCCTAAAGTGTTACTTGTGTAATTGTCCTGAAAGGACTCAAGGACAGTGCAAGAACACCGTCCTCCAGTCTACTGCTTTAAGTCAACGCCCATGGTTGAGTCTTTTCCAACTCTTGAAACAGTGTTTGTATCAGCGTTGTATGCACTCCGGCATTGAAAGGTATGAGTAGGCAGACTCGCCATCACATGATAATATCAATTATTTTGGGTGGAGCACCTTGTGATGACGTCACTATATTATAATCTCATGAAAACAAACCACGATTTCATTTATATTTATCTGTTACAATCACTGTCAATGATGAGAATACTTGAATTGGTTAAAAATAAAAAAAATAAAAGCTGTGAATTAGAAAACAACAACCACAACGTGGCTTCCTTCTAGATATATTGTTTGGAAGCTTATCGTCTGCTGTGTTTTAAAGTGTGGTGTAAGCGGAAGATAAATGGGTTATCAATGCTTCAATGTTGTATGGGCCGGAATTACTTGCACCCTACACCCTAATACAGTAAGTGTTGAATTGAAATTCAAGTTTTAAAAAGATGAGATTGAAGTAGTTTCGGTGTGACCTTCTTTCTAGCTTCCTATTTTACTGTCACGTTCTCTAATATTTCTCTCTATTTTCCTCTCTGCCACCTTAATTGTCACTCTGTCTGTAAGTTTATTTTCCACCAAAATCCATGTTTCTCTCTCTCTCTCTCTCTTGTTTATTTTGCTTTAAATGACGTATGGGGTCAAGATCATGTAGTGTCACTACGAAGGTCTTTGGCTCAAATCTTGCACTGGATACACAATATTTGTGTAAACCACAGCCACTCAATCCAATGAACTCTACTTGAATCAACATTTAAAAGAAAACTCTATAAGTTTTGAAATTCTGAACATTTAAACAAAACTCTATTACGTTCTGAAATTCTGAACATTAAAACAAAACTTTATAAGTTCTGAAATTCTGAACATTAAAACAAAACTTTATTAAGTTCTGAAATTCTGAACACTTAAACAAAACTCTATTAAGTTCTGAAATTCTGAACATTTAAACAAATATCTATTAAGTTCTGAAATTCTGAACATTAAAACAAAACTTTATAAGTTCCGAAGTTCTGAACATTTAAACAATTATTCTGCGTTAAAAAATCTTGTGTTGTTTTTAAATTCAGTTTATTTGTCCTAATTATAGGAACGTTTGAAGACTTTTTGTTTACACATTTAGGCTAACCAACCAGATAGGTCTGACTGGGGAGGGGAGGTATGAATAGACATCGCTAATTACCATATTTACTTAGGTCACCGTGTTTTATTATCTGACTGACGGATGTAATTCTTGGAATTCGATAATGAAACAAGTCTATACAACTTAATTCGACCTTTTAGTGATATCGCTGAATTAGTTATTTCTCTTTCTCTCTCTCTCTCTCTCTCTCTCTCTCTCTCTCTCTCTCTCTCTCTCTCTCTTATTCTTTATCGCTCCCCGTGGAGCATAAGGCAGCAACATAGTTCCGCCATGTTTCCCTATCGTGGGCGAGCCATCTAATCTCATGCCATGTTTTATTGGTGGTTGTTTAACACTATTAAAATTTAAAAAAAAAAACACTGCAGGAAAAATATTATGAAAAGAAAGTGGTAATAATAGGATTACATAATACAGTCTAGTTTAACTTAAAAATAAGTAAAGTAAGTAAAATAAAGTATCCCGTTTGACCAAACTGATCATAAGGCCGGAGATGCAGCGTTCCCTATAACTTAGAAATAGAGCATAATAACTTCGTAGCCTATTTTAGGCCTACATGAAATGGAGATGATACAACTTTTCCATTTTTAGATGTAATGGTTAATTCGTGTAAATTATATTTGTATTGACAGACTGTAGGGAAATGTATCGGAGTGGGGGGGGGGGGGGTGCTCGAACATGTCACGAAAACCAGAAACGGAACATTATTTTAAATACTGATAAAAATGCAAGATTAGACTAAAACCTCAAATAAGGGAAGAACGCAATAATCTTCTTATCGTAAGAAACGTGTGTAGTTAATAAAACAAGAGAAGAACTGAGCAGGAATTTGATCACTGTAGACAAGTTAAGGTAGTATTGTGGAAAGGTTCAAAGCTCGTAAATGGTCTACTATCTTATACATTATAGACGCTCCTTCTGTGAAGAAGAGTTTTGCGTCCTACGCACATCCGTGGTTTGAGTCTAATCCGGCATTTTTATTAGTGTTTTAAATGATGTTAAGTTACTGGTTTTCCTGGCTTGTTCAGGC
The DNA here is from genome assembly GCA_949126835.1 of Anisus vortex. Taxonomy (NCBI): domain Eukaryota; kingdom Metazoa; phylum Mollusca; class Gastropoda; family Planorbidae; genus Anisus; species Anisus vortex. The sequence goes on from OX421494.1 coordinate 57,005,920, forward strand.
AATCCATTCCATGCCAGGATGCCACTTGGGTAGTTATAGTACTTATATGCATTTGTTCTCGCATAAGGGCTAAGAAAAGTATTTTTGTCCTTATGTTTATCTGAGCATTGCAGAAATATAGAGGACACTACTCTACAGATTTATACAAAAGAAACTATCTATACAAAAGCCATTTACGCGACAGTGACAACAACGATAGGGAATGATACAATAAAATTGAAAATGTATTCAGTAAATGACAACTGAACCCTAAACACTGAAATTGTTTTCCAACTCTACAACTTGTTTTTTTACTCTTTGACATGAGTCAAAGGGAAATAACTAGACTTAATGTAACTATTAAATCAAAGACTATAATAAGATGGAACGTTGTGTAGTGCTTTCCGTGCGCAACCAATCACGCTGTCCTAAACGTGCTTTTTTTTTTCACGCTGTATACAACTCTTGATTTTAATCTTAATTTGAGTTCTAATCTTATGTATTATCTTATCTTATACATTACAGACGCTCCTTCTATAAAGAAGATTATTTTGTTCTACGCTCATCCGTGGTCCGAGTCTAGTCTTGCATTTTTATTAATGTTTTAAATAATGTTAAGTTACTGGTTTTCCTGGTCTGTTCAGGCAACCCATTCCATGCCCGAATGCCACTCGGGAAGAAATAAGAGTACTTACAGACGCTCATTCTATAAATGCATTCTTCCACAATTCTAAATGAAAAGTAATGAAACGACGAAATTTAACAAATGAAAACATTTACTTTTACAAATGCATTATATACAAGTTTTAATTCACCTTTAATATTCCTTTAAATTCTCTGACAACAACTGGCAAATGGCGATAGCCATAGTTTATAGTTCTGATAAAATCAGTGTGAATTACTAAACCGGATAGGCTAAGTCTATAAGTCCAAGTGTGATCGTAAATTCCGAAACAGAAAATTTCGAGTCATCAAATAGCAGAAATATTAAAGCAAAGAATAGAATAAGATGGACCGCTTAGGCCTACTCTATTTTTAGAACTTGTGAGTGTATGTTATTTTTTTCCCGTGCTCATCAAATAGGCCTAACGCTGTTTTAAATGACTTCTACGCTCCAACGTTTGCCTAAATGTTTCCGCTGTATACAACTTTCGATGTTAATTTAAAAACAAAATTTGAGAAAATCATAGCGATTCAATAAAACTGAAGTGCGCAGTATAAAAGGCAATTGGAAATTCCGAAAATAAATAATTCGAGTCATCAAATAGCAGAAATATCAAAACAAGCGATCCATCTTATTATAGTCTTTAATAAAATACATATTTTATTTTCGGGGGCAAATAATTGATAAGCCAGTTAGAAAAATACGTGAGTCGGTAAATCTCTGATAGTTCTGGTATAATGACGTCATGATAGTGAGTTCTGGTATCATGACGTCATGAAGTTACGTTTTGTTTGTTTTTTGTTGTCGTTTGTTTTATTCACGGGGGGGGGGGGGGGCAGCAATCAGAGGCATGGAGTGGGATATACAATTATCCTGTTAATCCCCATGTTAACAATGTGTAAGAAAATAATAAAAAAAAAACTCTCTGTTTAAGCCTCGATATGTGACAGACTCCTACAAAACCTCAACAATGTTATGACGTATTTGTAAAGTCATTTAATGAGCTATTCACACGGCAAACCGTGAATTCTAGTTCTACGTTTTCTATCAGCACGCTTTAGTTAGGTAAAAGTATCCTTATTAAACATGGGGAAATCTAATTTCTTTAAAAGGAACTAAGTTGCGTCCCTTTCACTAAACTATTTTTTTCTTTATTCTCACAAACGGGGGATAACCTATATCAGGGGTAACCTTTTGGTAATAGTGTTCCGAATTCCAAGGTAGGATTTCTAACCCATTCAGCGCGCCTACAGCCTAAAAGTCATCCTGCTTTTTTTTTCTTGAAATAGAGATTTGAAATTCCTTTTTTTAGGAGGGGGGGGGGGGCCTTCCGTGTGCCATAGAAGATAGCTCTGCCTGACAAATCGTGCCATAGGTTGCCGATCCCCCACCCATTTTCACCCCAACACATTTTCATGACATCATCTATGAACGACCCCAGACTCCGGTAAAACTAAAATGTTTTAAATGGAAGAACTACTTACCTTATTAATCACACCAATGTTCATCCCATTGCAAGAAATGGCAAATATAATCATTGCAACTTATGCAAGAAATTGTCCTTTTGTCGTTCTCGTCATGACTGTGAAATAGTCCTGTGTGAGTATGTATCATGTGGAAGAAAGATAAACCCACAGTCTTAGATTTATTTTATTCAGTCTTCAAGTAACGAATTATTTCATAATGTAAAGTTTGGGCTAAGTGTAACAATACATTGTTAGTACAAATACTCAAATAATGTTTTCGAGAAATTCTTATTGTTATTGAATTTTTTGTTTTCTTCTCTGACAATAACCCAGCGTGCACATCACGTCGAATCCACGGGGAAAAAAAGTGGTTTCTAGGTGTTTTCGTGGATTCACGTCTATTCCTCGTCGATACGACGTGGTGTGCCCGGTGGGAAATAACAGTCAGTTACACCCATACTTATTAAATATTACAAATATGTCTGGCACTATTTATGAACAGTTACTCTCTTCATTCGCTTTACATTAACCCTAACAATTTTAAAATAAATATTTTTAAAAAATTTTTTAATAGAGAACTTAAATGGTCAATATTGTCCGCCAGTTTAAATAATCTCTCTTTTTCTCTGGATGTATATAATATATATATATAGGTCAGTGATAGATAGATAGATTGTTAGATAGATAAGATATATATATACTTATTGATAAATAGATAGATTGGTTGATTGATACAGAGATAGCCCGATATATAAATAAACAGATACTTGATTGACAAAGATATACATTGTATTAAGAATTATGGATAATAAGTATTTATTTATTTGTTAATTGATGATATAGGTTGATAAATTGTTCATTAAATTATCATAATCAATTTAAATAAAATATCACCTACCCGGAAAATTTTTACTTTATTCACAATAAAACATTTTGTAATCAACTTACTTAAACATGGAACAGAAATGGCGCCCTACGAAATGTTTACTCAATGTTAAATCTCTAAATCTTTCATTCATATAATGTCTAACTGACTCCCTAGTGAAAGTCCAATTACAACACAGCCAATCCTAGCCTACTGGTATTGATTGGTCCAAACCTTAAACAAAGGAAACAATAGGCTGAATTTTTTCCCTATCAATAATTCGATAATTCACTCGAAACTCGTTCCATTAGATTAAATCGATGAACTTGCTTCATGTTGGCAAGCCATTCAGTAGCATGTTGGGCTTTTTTCTTTTTAAAACATATTATATTTGTATAACTGGGTGTGGTTAGCAGACTACTGGGTTACCAATATAGGATGGAAGCCGGTTCGAATCCCGTCCCAATTACAGCCATTAAGTTATTGATGATCTGATGAGTATCATTATTATTTCAATCTGGTTTAGGCCACATTTTAATTCCAGATGCCACCACTGTGGAGATAAGGAGTTTGGAACATTTCCCTCGTGTTTACAATCAACTCTCTGTGTTTACAATCAACTCTCTGTGTTTACAATCAACTCTCTGTGTTTACAATCAACTCTCTGTGTTTACAATCAACTCTCTGTGTTTACAATCAACTCTCTGTGTTTACAATCAACTCTCTGTGTTTACAATCAACTCTCCGTGTTTACAATCAACTCTCTGTGTTTACAATCAACTCTCTGTGTTTACAATCAACTCTCTGTGTTTACAATCAACTCTCTGTGTTTACAATCAACTCTCTGTGTTAACAAACAACTCTCTGTGTTTACAATCAACTCTCTGTGTTTACAATCAACTCTCTGTGTTTACAATCAACTCTTTGTGTTTACAATCAACTCTCTGTGTTTACAATCAACTCTCTGTGTTTACAATCAACTCTCTGTGTTTACAATCAACTCTCTGTGTTTACAATCAACCAACTCTATGTGTTTACAATCAACTCTCTGTGTTTACAATCAACTCTCTGTGTTTACAATCAACTCTCTGTGTTTACAATCAACTCTCTGTGTTTACAATCAACTCTTTGTGTTTACAATCAACTCTCTGTGTTTACAATCAACTCTCTGTGTTTACAATCAACTCTCTGTGTTTACAATCAACCAACTCTCTGTGTTTACAATCAACCAACTCTATGTGTTTACAATCAACTCTCTGTGTTTACAATCAACTCTCTGTGTTTACAATCAACTCTCTGTGTTTACAATCAACTCTCTGTGTTTACAATCAACTCTCTGTGTTTACAATCAACTCTCTGTGTTTACAATCAACTCTCTGTGTTTACAATCAACTCTCTGTGTTTACAATCAACTCTCTGTGTTTACAATCAACTCTCTGTGTTTACAATCAACTCTCTGTGTTTACAATCAACTCTCTGTGTTTACAATCAACTCTCTGTGTTTACAATCAACTCTCTGTGTTTACAATCAACTCGTTGTGTTTACAATCAACTCTCTGTGTTTACAATCAACTCTCTGTGTTTACAATCAACTCTCTGTGTTTACAATCAACTCTCTGTGTTTACAATCAACTCTCTCTGTTTACAATCAACTCTCTGGTCGAAATGACGCATGGTGGTCGAACGGCAGCGCGTTCGAATGGCGTACCGAAGGTCCTGGGTTAGAATCCTGGTGAAGGCTAGGATTTTTTCTTGGCGCTTGAGGGTGTCCCTGGGTCTACCTAGCTCTGATGGGTACCTGACTTAAGTTGGGGGTAAAGTAAAGACGGCTGAACCTTGTGCTGACCACACAATTTCCTAGCATGCCGTGGCCACACAAACTGGTGAACGCTGCTTCCCATGGATCAATTTAGTCCGTCGGGATACTTGACTTACTTTCTAGTCTAAGGTGAGACGATTCTAGGAACCCATCTTTCATTGATTCCTTCAGAAACTTTATCTCGCTATTCCCCTAATTCAAAGTAAATGTTCAGTGCTTTAAGGACCAGTAATGCTGTACACTCTGGTATTAAGTTGTAACAGCTTTGGTTTAAGTTTAAAGGATTGCTAGCCTGGATGTGTGCTAACCACACAATCCCCTTGCTGTAGAGTGGTTAATTAGGTCGGTGAACTATATCGAGCTGATTCATTTTTAGCTGGGGGGGGGAGGTAACTTAAATGCCAAGGTTGTGGTGAACATAGTCAAATCAATAATTTTGTTGAGCGTCAGGCGTGAGAAGAGTGTGTGGACATATACGTTTTTTTTTGCTGGGGATCGTGCTGACCACACAATTTCCTAGTATGCCTACCTGATTTCTACCGTTGTAAAGGACAACATGTCGTGGATCAGTTAATGTGTGGAGATCGTAGACTCTGGCATTACATCAATTGTTTATGAGTTCTATCTCTGTGTGTTGCCTGCGTAAGCTAATGAGGCATGTTTGTGTGTGTGTGTGTTTGTGTGTGTGTGAGAGAGAGAGAGAAAGACATGGACGATACCATTTTTATGTCAAATCTTTCTATCTTTAATGGCAATGAGTTCGTGGGCGATTTTGTGTAGTGAGAGAAAGTGAGAGAAAATGAAAACGAGAGAGAGAGAGAAAGAAAATCATAGAGAGAAAAAAGAGACAAAAGAGAAAGTGAAAGAGAGACACAGATATATGGAGTGAATAAAATAGAGAGAAAGGGAGAAAGAGAGAGTGAGCGGATAGAGAGAGGGTGAAAATAGAGAGAAAGAGATGGAGAAAAGGAGAAAGAAAGAGATAGAAAGAGAGGGAGGAAGAGAGAGAAATAGAGAGAGAGAAGTGGAAAAAATGGTCAACCGTCATGCTACTGAAGAAGGACATGCACCACCGTATGTGCGCTTATATTCACATCGCCAGAAGGCTCTATCTAAAAAAAAAATGATGCACCTTTATCCGGCGAAGTATGTGCTGTCCTTACATTAAATTCAGATCAAAGCAATCCAGATAACGAAATTTTTCTTTGAAGAATTTCGACAGCCGCGTAGAGCCTTTTACTTACCCGCTGTTTTTTTCTAAAGGGAGATTAGGCTTCTCTGTTGACATGCCTTTAAAAACGCCTTATGCGAGCCGACAGCACCTTACACGCTTTGAAATGGCCCAGTACCGTATTGCTTTTTCACCCCATCTTACCAAAAACCTACATTCTCAAGCTGACTGTGTGGTTCCTGATATGCGAGAAATTAAATTCAATGCCCTGTATTTTGGAGGCCGGCTTTTTCATCAGTATCTGGTGAATACATACGTTCGAGCGGAAGGTGATCGTACTCAGTGGATCAAGAACAATCAAAAGAAGATACATGCTGACAAATACATAAGAATCACCCGTTTTCTTCAAGATCTGGCAGAAAAGAAGAATGCTGATGTTGGTGAAATTATTATTCTACACTCATCGTTTCCATGCTCAAATAGAGACTATCTCGAATACTTTGAAGATGCTATGGCTATTGTTCGCCGTTATGGTCTGCAATTTTGATTAGTCATAAAGAATCTCATTGAAGATGGAGTTGTTCTACTAACTACAGCTTATCAATCGGCATTTATTAAATGATATCACCAAGTAATTTTTTCTTTTGAAAGCCATTAAAGCAGATTACAATAAATATTGTAATGAAAAAGAAAAGAGATGACTACAAAATACATTTGTAGGCATATACCTGATTAAATATAGCCTACTCCCTGTAAATAGTAAATTATATGCATGTATCTTATGGTTTACAATTTCTCTATTGTTTTAAAGATGTTTAATGTTAAAGATATGCATCAAATATTCTAACAATATTATTAATTTCACCCTATAAAGACCTATCTCAGATCGGTCACCCCGATATTTGTTATTATGTATGAAAAATAAATAAGAAACACTAAAAAACCATTTACCGAGAGTGCAAGTAATTGTGTTTGTTTTAAATATATTAACTCAAATAAATAAAACTTAACAGTAAAAAGATAATAATTAATGCCAAATATAATTAAACAAGCCACTTAAAATAAAAGGTTACTCATTTACAGATTAGACGATATTATATATTCGTTGATTCTACTACATATTGGCTGAAAAATGGTTCAGTAAAAAAGTGGCCGACTATTTATAATGTTAATATAATATACATAGATAAAATTGGTTTAAAAAAAATATTGGCTAAAAAAAATTGAACAAATTCATTAGCTCTCGGTGTAAATAAATGCAGTTTAATAAATAAATAACATTAAAATTATTATTAACATATTAATGAAAAATAGTACAAAAATCTCTTCAGATATAAAATATGTGCACGTGTATTTCAATGCTATTACAGCAAGGTACAATTTTTATTTCTATGGTAACACTTGATGCTTACATTAAACTTGATGCTTACATTAAACTTGATGCTTACATTAAACTTGATGCTTACATTAAACTTGATGCTTACATTAAACTTGATGCTTACATTAAACTTGATGCTTACATTAAACTTGATGCTTACATTAAACTTGATGCTTACATTAAACTTGATGCTTACATTAAACTTGATGCTTACATTAAACTTGATGCTTACATTACATTTACACAATGTCCAAACGAGCAGGTGCATAACACATGTACATGTACAAATATTCATCTTTTCACTCAAACTTTCATTAGAGACTTTAAATTCAGACTGCATTTCATCTTATGTATAAATTCATATCTGTATTTCTATAATTAATTAAAAAAATATTTTGTAAGTACTTTCAAGTACTTTGTAAGTACTGTTAAGCTTGATTTAACTAATGCCAACAGCATTAAAGTGCAATACCAACAGTACACAACTAACTGCCAAGTTTGGTTTAACTAATGCCAACAGCATAAGATAAGAATAAGAATGGGCATTTCTTATAGCGCTTCTATGCATGTTATAAAATTAGCATGCTCAGTGCGCTTTTGGTGTGATTTGCAGTGGCAGATGTATTAGCCAAAGAGAAAGATCTTTAAGTTCTTTTTAAAAGATACAAAAGCATAAAAGTGCAATACCAACAGTATACCACTAACTGCCAAGTTTGGTTTAACTAATGCCAACAGCATAAAAGTGCAATGCCAACCAGATGCCACTAACTGCCAAGTTTGGTTTAACTAATGCCAACAGCATAAAAGTGCAATACCAACAGGATGCCACTAACTGCCAAGTTTGGTTTAACTAATGCCAACAGCATAAAAGCGCAATGCCAACAGGATGCCACTAACAGATCTTGTTAAGAAATAAATAAATCTCTCTTCCACAACCACCACTGTCTGATTGGCTGAAAATGTTTTTTTTATTTGGTATCATCCAATGGAAGTGTTCCAAAACCAACTTGAAATGGTCGTCTGCTGTCTGCAAGACTTTTACCTGAAACCTGGAAAAGCAAAAAATGGAAAACACTAAGATGATATTTTTTGTAAAACACGTAATATAATTTTACTGTATCATTGATTTGAGTAAACCTATCTCATGTACTAATTTATTTTGTGTAATCTGATACTCAGTTATGAACTTATAAATGATCTTATATTTATCAAACATAATATTATAAATTCTCTTATATTTATCAAACATAATATTATGAATTATCTCTTTTTTATCAAACATAATATTATAAATTATCTTATATTTATCAAACATAATATTATGAATTATCTTATATTTATCAAATATAATATTATTAATTATCTTATATTTATCAAACATAATATTATGAATTATCTTATATTTATCAAACATAATATTATTAATTATCTTATATTTATCAAATATAATATTATAAATTATCTTATATTTATCAAACATAATATTATAAATTATCTTATATTTATCAAACATAATATTATGAATTATCTCTTATTATCAAACATAATATTATAAATTATCTTATATTTATCAAACATAATATTATGAATTATCTTATATTTATCAAACATAATATTATAAATTATCTTATATTTATCAAACATAATATTATAAATTATCTTATATTTATCAAACATAATATTATAAATTATCTTATATTTATCAAAATAATATTATAAATTATCTTATATTTATCAAAATAATATTATAAATTATCTTATATTTATCAAACATAATATTATGACTAAATAAATTGAAAAGTATGGCGCACTGTATCCTGTGGTTTGAATCATGGTGCAGGCTAGGATTTGTTTACCGGGATTGGAGGCTGTCCCTGAGTCTCTGGTGCATAAAGTAAAGGCGACTGTGCATAGTACTGGCAACACAATCACCTAGTATGCCGTGGCCACAGAAACTGATGAACACTGCTTCATCGGCCGCATGGATCAATTTGGTCCGACGGGAAACGTTTCAGAGTAAGCATCTGTATGAGAACATTTATTTTTGGACCCAAAAGATTAGATCTAGTAAGACAGTGTTTTTCAGATTCCAGGGCCATGTCATTGTATGGGATTCTGTAACCAACTTAATGTTCAACCACTTTTACAAGTAGCCTACCCAGATGTTCAGAGTCAGAAGAAACCAATTTAGACCCACGAAATAAGGAATTGAGCCAAAACCTAATGGAAAGGACGTTCAATCATCTTCCACTAGACCACTAGACCTCTATATGCCATGTGTGCAACTATGTGGGAATTAGTTACATTACAAAACGACAATATCAACTTTTAGAAGCACAAAATGGCACACACATAACAGTAGCCTGTACATTGCAGTATTGTTACACAAATTGCACTTATATCGAATACATTGATCCCTGCAATTCTAGTTGTATTCATGGTCATGTTACATGAGAAGTGTTAATAATAACGATGGCCTATAAATATAGTCTTGTCACCAGGGCCGTTTTTAGGATTGTGGGGGCCCTGTTCCCAAAAGCCAATTTTATGTGGGGGCCCCCTCGTGGACTCGACCCTTCCAGTGCCAGTTAACAATGTGGTTTCCCATTCACAGTATTTGTTCATTGTGCGCTTCTACAACTGCACTATTCTAATTGCCGAAAGAAAAGACTACACATGTTATTTTGGAATGTGTGGGGGCCCCTTTTGTGTGGGGGACCCTGTTCCATAGGAACATGTGGAACATGCCTAAATACTCCACTGCTTGTCACACACCCCTTGCTAATGCTTTCTGGAAATGGGTGTGAACTAATAAAAGGATTCTAATTTTTAATTGCATAATTTAACAAACTGAAATAAACTAAACCCTAACTATCACACATTAAACTACAAAACAATGTTTCCATGAAACGGTCAAAGTTTTGATAGTCATTTAACTTTGTGACTGGGTGTAAAATAAAAATGACAGAATGAAGAATGGCAATATTTACCTTTTGTTGAAGTTTGCTGTAACATTCTTCCAATCAAAGTGTATTTATTCTTTTCTTGACATTCAACTTTCTCTGCAGTTTCTGGACATTTTGATTTAAACATCTGATTTCAAACTCTTGTTCGATAATCTAAACAAATATGTAAACTTGATTTTTGGAAATCCAATTCTTTGTATAATAAATAGATTAGTCAACCGCTGTTTTGTCAACCGCTGTTTTGTCAACTGCTGTTTTGAAGTAAGTCAATTTATGTTCTATATTGATTCTTAAGTACTTGTTAATCCAGTTCTAATTTTCTTTTTAACTTGAAAGCTATTATAAATTACTTTTTTTTAAAGTACTATTAAGTTTAATACCATTTTAAAGTAGTCCCATACCCTAATTTTGAATGTATCATTCTAAAATTATTTTGCTATACTATCAATGACATTTTTACTCTAATTCTATTTTGAAAGGTGAAGTAAAAAAAATAGTCCTTGAAGCAAGTGAAACAACTTTGACAAGTTTTCATGGCCAGAACATACAAGAGGATTTTATGGACAGAATAATTAATTATTGTCCAGGAACCTTTCTTTCTTTCCAACTTATATCAAATAGATACATCAGTGTTACTTAGACTGAAAGACAAACTCCACAACTGGGACTAGCCTTGGCATTAACCAAAATTATACCCGGTAGCTTTAATGCAGACCTATTAGTGCACACTGCTGCTAGGTCACGGTGCCCTGTTAACTATTGTTTAAAAGTACTTGTCACTGGTATTCTTGACTTGTGACATATTTGATTTGACGTTATTTGACATACTATTATTATTATACCATTTTGAGTGCGTGTGCATTCACAAAATGAATCGAGGAAGGCGAGTTTCTGGCAAGCGATTTAATATGTAGTTATATAATACAACACAATTCAACATACATTAATTCACCTCAAGTTCTCCACATATTGTAGTGTCCTACGTGTTTACAATGTAGGCCTACTGTGTGTGTCAAGGCTCAGTGATTAGTATTGTTAGTTTTCTTCGTGCTGTAAGATCACGTGCTATACCCTAGCCCCTGTGTAACTTGTCCCAATAAAAGTTTAGTTAATGTTCAACAACTGAATCGTGATGTTGTGTTTTCTTTCAAAACGCTACACTACACATATGTACTAAAGTAAGATCAACGTCCACTTCTAAATATTTATTTAACACTATCTAACCAACACCGGTCCTGACTTCGACCATGTCCCATTCTGTCTCTTACACACACTCTGGCCATTCGTGCTGACCTCTTGACTCCTTACCTGTTGATGGGCAATGTTTTTTGGTGTTGACACCTTAGTCAATTTATTTGGTAGTGACAAGTACTTTAAATTTTACTAATACCATTAGGATTCACTTTTTACTCTCACACCATTCAGAAGTGATTGTAATTCTCATATGTAATCACTAACTGTCTTTTATTTCAAATTTGATTTTTGAATAGATTTAAACTAAAGAATCTCCTGTAGGCCTAGACCTACAACATAATATGCTTGTTACCTTGTGCTCCAAGGAAGATTTTACTGACAAAAGTTGTGAAAGTTCTTGTGAATGTTGCATCAAATCTTTTTGCACCTGGAAATAACACAGAGGTGTAAAAAATATTTTGATTTGATTATTACTTTTGTTACATCTCTCTCCATAATCATTAAAGCCTTTTTTTTTAAATTGAGTTACCTCCCTTTGATTTTCATCAAATTATTACAAACCCTAGAATTTAATTATGTACGGTAGGTCGACGCAGAAAAAAAATATTTATAAAGCTGACCACGAAGTAGTAGAAATTAGAGAATTGAAACATTATTATTTTTTATTTCAACAATATTGATATTATATTATTATAGTAACTTAAAAACAATATTTTAAGCAAAATTCGGCCGCTACTAATTGATTTTCTCATCATTACTACCTTTGAACTGAATTGCAATTTTAACAAATATATATTCATCTTTATTCAGTATTCTTTGTTGAATAATAAATTTTTATTTTAAATAACAGCAAAAACTTCAGAAGATAATATTATAAAGCTAGATGTCACTCTATTGAACTGGGAGAGATTAAAGACAAATGTCACTCTATTGAAGTAAGAGAGATCAAAGCTAGATGTCACTCTATTGAACTAGGAGAGATCAAAGCTAGATGTCACGCTATTGAAATAGGAGAGATCAAAGCTAGATGTCAATCTATTGAACTAGGAGAGATCAAAGCTAGATATCATTCTATTGAACTAGGAGAGATCAAAGCTAGATGTCACTCTATTGAACTAGGTGAGATCAAAGCTAGATGTCACTCTATTGAACTAGGAGAGATCAAAGCTAGATGTCATTCTATTGAACTAGGAGATATCAAAGCTAGATGTCATTCTATTGAACTAGGAGTGGTCAAAGCTAGATGTCACTCAATTGAACTGGGAGAGATCAAAGCTAGATGTCACGCTATTGAAATAGGAGAGATCAAAGCTAGATGTCAATCTATTGAACTAGGAGAGATCAAAGCTAGATATCATTCTATTGAACTAGGAGAGATCAAAGCTAGATGTCACTCTATTGAACTAGGTGAGATCAAAGCTAGATGTCACTCTATTGAACTAGGAGAGATCAAAGCTAGATGTCATTCTATTGAACTAGGAGATATCAAAGCTAGATGTCATTCTATTGAACTAGGAGTGGTCAAAGCTAGATGTCACTCAATTGAACTGGGAGTGGTCAAAACTTGTATAGACTAACCTGAGATTCCAAGAAATATATTTTCTTCTCTACGTTAACTTTGTCATTTTGAAAAACGCGTAACTTCTATAAAAAAAAAGACATACATGTTTTAAAACCTAACAGCCTACTATATTGGCCCAATATTGTGCCAAGATTTAAATATTTAGGATAGTGCTGGATGCTATTACAATTTTATTTTTATTTTTTGTGGACACTATTCTGAACTACTTTTGACCTTTAATACCATTTTAAATAGGTCAACTTTAAACTAAAACAGTGGCTCAATATACAATTAGAATAAGGATTCTCTATCGGTTTCCCGATTTCTCTATTCTCTATCAAAATAAATATGGTAACTTTAAACTAGGATAGTGACTCAAGATAAGGCAATGGCTCAAGATTAGGATTGTGAACCAAGATATTAAATACGACTCAAGTAGCTTGATGCTTGGAAATTGATTCAATACTAGAATATTGGCTCAAGATTCGGAGAGTGACTCATGATAAGGATATTAGCTTTGGGATAGGTAATGCCTCGGGACTAGGGTAGTGACTCAAGAAATGGATGGTAAGCCAACTGGTAGGATAACGACTCGAAATTAAAATAGTGATGAAGGATTATCTTATCTTATAAGTTTACAGACGTTTCTTTCTAGGTAGAAGATTATTACGTCCACTAGGCCCAAAACTCCTGCAGGGCGACAGGGATCCGTTGGTGGCAAGGATAGAACCCGCGACCTGTCAGTTGGTTTTTGGTTGACAGTCCGGTGAACTAGCCGCTGGACCAGCCCGGATTATGATAGTGAAATCACGACTTGTTTCGAAACGTTGATGGAACATTACAAAAGGCAATCTTACCTGACGAAGGTTTTCATTTTCTTCTTCTAGATTCTTCTTCATTTCTTTTGCCCTCAGAAGTTCCCTGGTGAGCTGGTCAAAGCTACTCTTTGATACCAGACTTGGTGAAGGGAGGTGAAAGGTATTGACTTGGAATGAACTAGCGCTGCTGTTGCTGGGTATCGGGATGGAGAAGTTTTCAGGGCCCTTGTTGAACAAGTCCTCTGCGGGGCCCTTGCTGCTGAGTGCGCTGCAAGAGAAGAGTTTAGAGTTGGTGCGATGACGTTCTACTGGCTCAGATTGACTCAACGGTGAGGGAGGAACGTGGGGTAATTTTTTCTGAGGTTTGTAGGCGTTCTCGTCGTAAACTCTACCCTCGATAAGTGTCTTCAGCTCGTATTTGGGAAATCCCGCCTCACTTAGTACTCGTTTATCCCGCTTGTCGTCGCACTGACCTATGGTCGAGCCTGGCTCTTGTGGGTCAAATCCGGCGGGGGAGTTTGTGGGCGCCCTGTGGTGAGCCACGCCTGGCCAGCTGTGGCATCGGCAGTACGCAGGTCCAGTATCCCGCGGGGCGCAAGGATTTAACCTGTAGCGATGGGTACTCAAAAGGCAGAAATAAGTAGACAGTGGGATGGAAACTGTAGGCTCTGGAGAGTGGGAGAAATTAAAGTGGGAGTGGTTGGGTAAAACTGGGGTCTTTTCAATTCCGGAATCAGGGTTGTCTATTTTACAGCCTGGCTGCAACAGTTCTGGCAATGTCTCATTAGTCAACCCTTGAAAATTGAATTTACTGCATGGAGTTTGGCCATGATCAAGTAAATTATTTTCAAAAGCGGGCTCAGAGATTAACACTTTTGGTGCCAGAGTTTTCTCCCCTTGATATAAATGCCTTTCATTGGAATGTTCTGATGTCCTCCCCCGAATGAAGTCTGAAGTTGGCAATGATGTCACCTTATCTGAATCTCGATATTGAAATAGTTTCTCCTGACTTAACTCAGCATCCTGCATTGAAGTATTAGAATTATCACAGCGCTTTAGTAGATTTCTTAATTTCGATCTTCTCATATAAACATTTTTGTCATCTTCTTCTATCCCGTTACCAATGTTATCAAGTTCGTTATTGGTGTGAGCTTCATGCGAGGTGGCGCTCTCTAGCAGAAGTACGTACTGCGCATGCGCCATAGTCATTCAAAATGTAGGAACTCTCGTCACCAACAGAGTCACTACAAAAGTGGATTTCCCTTTATTAAAAAAAAAAATTCGTGAAAAGAATAATTTAAATCAACAGTTTATTGTATAATATAAAAACAGTATTTTTAAAAGGCTAAATAGGTTTGTTCTATTTCGACATACATCGACATTACTATGCAACCATGAGATGGCTTACTCCCCTTTAGTCTCTGACAGGCCAACGCTGGTTGAACTTTTGAATAATTAGCTTTTACGTTTTATTAAGTTGGCCTAAACATAATAATCTAGTCTACTGAACAATAGGTCAAAAGAAAAAAATACTGGGCACACCTCCAAAAAGATAAATGCCGTATTATTTTTTACAAATTGAACTTGATAATCCTAATAAGCTTAGTAGGTCTTAGTTATTTACATTAGTATTATTGAATGTAGGGCCTATTGAACAAATGATAGCAGTTGACGCATGCGCTCCCAACCGCTTTCAATTCATTAATTTGTTTTTATAATTTTATATCTCCAGATTTATTCTGTAGAATCTATGTGTTTTTTATATTCAAATGAATGTGTAATGGCAGACGTGAATTCCCTCCCCTTTTTAAATCCCAACACATGGAGACTTTTTTTTTTGCAGTTATTGTCCAACTGTCGGCCTATTTATTCAAAATGCTGTGGGGAAAAAAAATTCAATAACCTTTATCAGGTGTGTGCGAATGTGGTTCCGAAGCCGCATGTGGCTTTTCGTTGAGCTTAGTGTGGCTCGCATTAAAAGATGTAGGCCTACTATAATATGATTTTCCTTAGAAATATTTTATTTTATTATTACAGTGTTTAAAAAATTCTTGTGAACCTTCTTTCTCTTATTAAAATTTCCCTAGATGTGTACATTACAGAAGCCTAATGAATTCAGAGTTATTTATTATATCGAGTGTTGGCGTTGAAATCTGTTCATCAGGTAAAAAAATGTTTTAAAATTTAATCGTAGACCTTTTAATCTCTAGACCTATTATATTTTAAACATTATAGCCAGCCGTATAATATGTTGTTTGTTGAAATTGGAGGGAGGGGGGTAAAATTGTTTGACACAATTTGAGCAGGGGGGGGGGGTCATTGAATTGAAAGTTTGACAGTTGTTGATATTAGGGAGGCGGGAGGGTAAAAAATTGCCTTCAACTTGTTGACGTATTTAATGGACGTGCCTGAACACTTGTTTGGCGTCACTATTGCCGTTGGGCCTGTACTAAACAAAAATTGTTGGAAGCTATTGCATATAAATGCACCCACCGCCGACCCACTGCACTATAAAGTAACAAAACTATTTCAGAAAATACATCCATTGTCCATAGCAGCGCTTCTCAAACATTTCAGTCTGGGCGACGGGCATAACGTTTTCGTTGTTAGCTGGGACCGGTGTCCATTTTAACCCTTTGAAAAAATATACAATTAAAAAAACATTCTGTAATTTGTTAAGGTGTAAATGAATGTACAGTCCAAATTTAGTTACTGTTACACTACATTTTAATCACGTTAATGGCCCCTATAGAGTTTACATTTTTAGTGATTTTACAACGATTTGCTTACCATGTAAAGTTACATAGCTTGGTGTTTCTATTGTGAAAGGTGGACTCGATAGTGAGCGGTGCTCATTGCAAAGATTTTTATTGTTTTTGTTTGGAAACCAAGTATCGCTGAGATAAAAGTAAAGTACCCGTCGGACAAAGTTGATCCATAGGATCAGTTTTTGTGGCCACGGCATACTAGGTGATTGAGTGGCCAGCACTATGCACAATCGCCTTTACTTAACCCCATCAAAGGTCAGGTACCCATCAGAGCTGGGTAGACTCAGGGACACCTTCCAGACCCGGGAAAAAAATCATAGCGTGCACCAGGCTTCGAACCCAGGACCTTTCGTACGCCAGCCGGCCACCGTGCCCTCATCACAGAGATCTTTAACGGCAAGTTCTGAAAGTTCATGACGTCCATAAAGTAAGTGAATCCAAAGAGCTACAGATAACAATCTTTAATCATCTGTCTTCAAATAAATGAAACATTGTAAAGTGACAGACAAATCAGCATTGCCTGCTATAACTGGCGGTGAGCTATCTTCTATTGGAAATTAAAATAAATATGAACTAAATAGGTCAATAGTTCAAAGATCACGTCTGTGGAGACTTAAAAAAGGC
This sequence comes from Anisus vortex, assembly GCA_949126835.1. Lineage (NCBI taxonomy): Eukaryota > Metazoa > Mollusca > Gastropoda > Planorbidae > Anisus > Anisus vortex. The sequence continues at coordinate 57,023,193 of OX421494.1, forward strand.
ATCAAGATGTTCCCTGCATTAGCAATATAACTGCTAAGAATTTATAAAACATCCACAAACAACCCTCTGACGACTTTTCCATGCTTCCAGCTTTCTTTCATTCATCGGTCTTCAATTAATTTTGTTGTCTTTATCTTCATACCTTTTGCGGACCGGCCGAGCGAGGGCATGCAGACAGTCACTCTGATAAGTACTGCTCTAGAGTCTAAACTACATAAGACAACCTTATAGACTTATGGGTTACAGTACAGGATGTTTACCATGTAACTCTGATTTTACACCTGACCTAATTTAGAAATCACCTCACACATCCACCCAGTTCAGTGACATTTTTCTAAAGCCCTAGACTCTATATCCGGTATATTCGCTTTGTTTATGAGAAAATATTTTTAGCATAAGTATATCCCGTTATATACCTCGTAGGTTAAAACTAACAGAATACCTCTTAAAGGTTAACGGTAATTCTCTATCTGGATACCTAGGAAATATCCTACCTCAATCAGAATGCTATCTGGAAATTGCATTTGAAGCGTGTAGATTTTTAAAATTAGAATATTGATATTTCCTAGATTGACTAAATGATATTCTTGCATTCTTGAACAGGCAGTTTAAAACTCCAAACTCTATTCAAATCAAACCGAAAGCATATCAAACGAAATAACCGTTCAATGCAAGCAAAACACACATACATATACAAAATCACACACACACACAAACACACGTACATATCCAAACACAGACACACACGTACATATACGTGAAGCCGGCTGGTCCAGCGGTTAGATCACCGGACTGTCAACCAAAAAAAACAACAACTGACAGGTCGCGGGTTCTAGCCCTGCCACCGACGGATCCCTGCCGCCCTGCAGGAGTTTTGGGCCTAGTGGACGTAATAATCTTCTATCTAGAAGGAACGTCTGTAAACTTATAAGATAAGATATACAAACACAGACACACACACACAAACACACAGACACACACAAACACACGTACATATCCAAACACAGACACACACAAACACACGTACATATACAAACACAGACACACACAAACACACGTACATATCCAAACACAGACACACACAAACACACGTACATATTCAAACACAGACACACACAAACACACGTACATATCCAAACACAGACACACACAAACACACGTACATATCCAAACACAGACACAAATAAACGTACATATCCAAACACAGACACATACAAACACACGTACATATCCAAACACACACACACAAACACACGTACATATCCAAACACAGACACACACAAACACACGTACATATCCAAACACACACAAAAACACGTACATATCCAAACACACACACACACAAACACACGTACATATTCAAACACAGACACACACAAACACACGTACATATCCAAACACAGACACACACAAACACACGTACATATCCAAACAATCCAAACACAGACACACACAAACACACGTACATATCCAAACACAGACACAAACAAACGTACATATCCAAACACACACACACAAACACACGTACATATCCAAACACAGACACACACAAACACACGTACATATCCAAACACACACACACACACACACAAACACGTACATATCCAAACACACACACAAACACACGTACATATCCAAACACACACACACACACAAACACACGTACATATCCAAACACACACACACAAACACACGTACATATCCAAACACATACACACACATTCATATCCAAGCCCACATGCACATCATAATATAAAAATGAAATGTTAGGTTAAGGTCACAATATGACGCTCAGGGGATGGGTGGAGGAGGGTGAATTTAAAAACCAGGAAGTTCGTGAACAGTTTATTGTCATTATAAAAAAAAAGGAGAATATAGAAATGCTACGCATTGTGGTTTCTTATAGAAAGGAAACGGGAGGCGCAGTATGCAATATGCAGGAGGTTTTTTTAACTAGTGACCCTTGTGCCCATATTTGTACTGTACACGAGACGAAATAGAACGGTAGGCTAATTAAACACACTAGGAATTATCACTAAACACACGGGCATATGCGTTGAACACTGTAAAACTGTACGATAAACGCAATAAGACTTAAGTCTCGTTAAACACAGTAGGTCTGTACACAATTGGCCTAGTATTTCTCTGTGAAAAGACAGGAACACTGTACATAAGAAACATTCAATGCAAAAAATGTATAAGAGCTTATATCTCACACAATAAGACAAAATATAACACATAAACAACAAACTAAACACAATTAGACATTTCACTAAACACAATAGAAATAGATAGATAGATAGATAAATAAATATATAGATAAAAGGATAGATAAATAGATAGATAAATAGATAAATAGATAAATTGATAGATAAATAGATAATAGATAGATAATAGATAGATAATAGATAGATAATAGATCGATAGATAGATAGATAGATAAATAGATAGATTTTATTTTGACTGATAGAGAATCACTTTTAACGAAACACAAAGATAATTGGTTACTAAATGCATATATTACCAAGGGATGCACCAAAGGTCACATTGCTTGGTGAACCATGAAGTAAAAGGGACCAAACAATTGACACGGTTGGTTACTTATTACATATCAATGTGTCCCTTCAATATAATTTGAGGATTTTGTTGAATTTGACAGTGTCGATGTCAATGAATGACGTGTTTAGCTTTATACACGTGAAACGTTACTAAAAAATATACATCTTTACTAATCAATCGGATCTCTATTATTAATATTAGCATTAGCACGCGTCCAAATAGGAGATTTTAGAAAACGCGCATCTTAGACAAATGTCGAAAATGTTTGCAGATATCTGAAAGATTTAAATAGGTCTATAGTAATAGGACCTAATATTTAATCTGCTTATTGGATTTGGGTAGGCCTACAAGCTGAGTAGTAGTGTCAATTCTGGAGTTCACAGAGTATAGCCAATTTCGTTATTAAATAAGAAGAGCTTCAACACTGCATTTTGTGTTCTGGAAAACACTGTAATTAAGATTATAATTATTATTATTTTTATTTATTTTTTTAAACAATGCAATATTTTTTTTTAATTTGTTTAATAACTGGCATCATTATTCAAGGGAGTTCCATTACATTAATGGAGAGCAAATTGAATTGAATAAATTTACATCATTTCCAAAAAATGAAATAAAATCCAATAGCCTGTCATCATTCATGACTATTTAGTATTTAGTAGGCCTAAAGGTTTATTATTCACACAGCTATCCAGTAAAGCATTAAACGTAAAACCATTAAATTTCCTAAAATAATTCAGCCAATGCAACACTGAGCTTACATAGTGTTTGTTGGCAGCGTTATAAATCAGAGACAGAGGTAAAAAAAAAAATTATTTCATGTGCACTAATAAAGAGAAATGAATTGTATTTCTTCCCCGGAAACGGGTTACCTAAACTAGATCTAGTTAAGAAAACCAAAAGACTCGCTTTCAAACACTTATCAAAATACAAGACAAGATTCAAACCATGGATTACTATGAGACGATAATTTCATAGGCTTGTGTATAGTAGGAGATATTATAAGACAATAAGATGAGATTTGACAAAATGTAAGCTTAAAATGTAATAAACTGGATTAGCTAATAGTTCTAGAATGTTGTTTATAAATCATTAAACTGATAAAACACTGGAAATAGTATTAATCTTACAAGTGGCTTTAAAAATTGTCCATTTTAAAATTACAATTAACTGAATGAGATTAGGATTATTGATAAGCTAAGTGACACGGTGGACAAAGGTTCTGGTTTCGGATCCTGGTGCAGGCTAGGATTTTTTCCCGGGACTTGATGGTGTCCCTGAGTCTACCCAGCTCTGATGGGTAGGCCTACCTGCCACTAGTTGGTGTAAAGTAAACGCGTCTGCGCATTGTACTAGCCACAGGTCCCCTAGTACGCCCTGGCCACAGAAACTGGCGAATCTGCGTCACCAGCCCTATGATCCGTTTGGTCCGAAGGGTACTTTACTTTAATATTGATATTACTTATTTCAATCAATTTATCTTAAAATATCTTTTTTAATAATACGTTTTAAATAAGTTAAAAAGGCTTAATTAAAAACTTACCCTGCTAGCTTGTAATACAATATTGTCAAAATACAATGTAATTTTCTAACATAACACAACGTTTGATATTTAATGGTCTGTATATTTAACGTGGGCTTAAAGCCTTTATAAAGCACGCCGTTTTTTTCTTCTCTTTCGTCTGTGACCTATTTTAGTTTTAGTCTGGCCCGCTTTTCCTGTTGGAACCAAAAGTTGCGCTTTCCGTCCGGAAACCATTTGACCAAATATGGAAACATGAATGAAAAAAAGAAGAATTCGACAAGGCAAGACAAATATGGTAATAGCTCAGTGGCATCTTGAAACAGAGAAAGCGCTAAATAAAATAACACGTTGAAAAATACATAGACATATATTATTATTTACGTTGGCCTATAGACTATTTATCAGGCCTAAGTAAAAGTTTTGGTAAGACGGTAATAACTGTAGGCCTATTATAGGCCTATATAGGGCCTAGATATAGCCTTTATTGGGCCGATGTACATAATACCCCTAACTACGAAATAAAAAGAAGTGGGCTGTTCACAAATGGATGATGTTTACTTTGACAACACGCTCATGAAATTATATTGTCTTGTTTAGAATTCACTCGGAAACTCAACACACTGTTTTCCCCTGACCAGAGGTCAGGAATTTTCCCAGGGACTTGGGGGTGTTCCTGAGTCTACCCAGCTCTGATGGGTACCTGACACTAGTGTGGGTAAAGGCGGCTGGACATTGTGCTGGCCACACATCCCCTAGTATTCCGTGGCCACAGATACTGATGAACGCTGCCCTGTGGTCATTTTGGTCCGAAGGGTAGGCTACTTTAGTACTCTATCCGACCATATTAAGACGTTCTTTTTTAATCGGACAATTTGGGTAATTTAAAAAAACGAAAATATTGGAGCATAAAGCGTGACAGATATTGAACAGTGTCATTTGAGTATCCCAAGAATAAAGTGTGACTGATATTGAACAGTATAAAGCGTGACAGATATTGAACAGTGTCATTTGAGTATCCCAAGAATAAAGTGTGACTGATATTGAACAGTGTCATTTGAGTATCCCAAGAATAAAGTGTGACTGATATTGAACAGTATAAAGCGTGACAGATATTGAACAGTGTCATTTGAGTATCCCAAGAATAAAGTGTGACTGATATTGAACAGTTTAATTTGAGTATCCCAAGAATAAAGCGTGACAGATATTGAACTGTGTAATTTGAGTATCCCAAGAATAAAGCGTGACAGATATTGAACAGTGTAATTTAATTTGAGTATCCCAAGAATAAAGCGTGACATATATTGAACAGTGTAATTTAATTTGAGTATCCCAAGAATAAAGCGTGACAGATATTGAACAGTGTAATTTAATTTGAGTATCCCAAGAATAAAGCGTGACAGATATTGAACAGTGTAATTTAATTTGAGTATTCCAAGAATAATGTTTCGATCGAAACTACAGAAGGAACAATACTGTTCTTCACCAGTTGTCTTTGTGAATTTCTTGTCAGAAAATAAATATGACTAAATTGACACATTTTTCGTTGCACCCTTTTTTTAAACTGTGCGTAAAACGGTACTGAAAGTCTCAAAAGCGTAGGAGTACGACGAAATGTGAAGAGGTGTCCAGGTTGTGTATCAATCATAAATACCAAGTGAGCGATTTGTTGCAATAGGTAAATTGGACTCAATGAAGTGAATGGGAAAACGTCGTTTCTAAGAGCAAAATGACATTTCGAAGATCTAGAATAATAGTGAGAGATCTGGAGACCGATGGAATTCAGATTGATGACAGCTGTGGCCAGACATTTCAATTTGCTGCTGTAATGGCTGGACACCGATTGGGTTTGCACAAGCCGCGTCTTCGAAATCAACTCAAAAATTCTATTTTTTACAAGTTATTCCATAAATCTGACTTCTGTACATGCAACCTCTCTGGTGGTTCACTCTGTTAAATTTTTTTTTGGGCACACTGGGTGTAAAAGCATAACAAACTGGTTGTTGTAACAACTCTCATTCCACAATCTTTTTATAGCCCATTACTCTAGCCATTCACTCACTATTCACTTGACATGCATGATGAACACAAAGTACTATGTACAGCCAGTCGCATAAACAATAACCCAGAGCTATCAGGTCACTTAGTGAAATTGTGTGTCACAAAGTTCAGTCAGTGTTTAATTGATCACACAGTCATTTACACACTCACATTTACACACTCACATTTACACACTCACATTTACACACTCACATTTACACACTCACTACTGTCACAGTCCTCTCCATAGACAAGCCAGAAACCAGGTAGGCCTACGGTCTCATGGTACCACCGTGCGGATAAAGCTTAGATGGGCCCAAAAACTGAAATAGAGTCTAGACGGTCAACTTTATCAAAGACACGGCACTGACTGTAGAGGCCGATCGAAATTCGGTTTCAGTTTCGGCGCCGAAAATAGGCATATTAACGCCTCTTTCGGTGTGGTTTCGGTCGAAGCCAAAAAAGGTAGATTTGGGTTTCGGCCAAAAGTCTATTTATTATAACTTTTGGTATTTAATGGTTTCTTTTTCGGTCGAGTTTTGAAACATACAAACAGTTTGGACTGCGAGTGGATCGTCAAGTAAAATTAAACGTCTTCTCGGCAACGTTTGTTTTTAGACTTCAAAATTTTATTTCCTCCATAAGTGGAGAATATTGAAATAATAATGTTGATTGTTGAAAGGACTGATTCTGGTATAAAGCTAGGCCAAATTTACAACATTGATCTTCTTCGAAAGAAAGAAGAGTTTTTTTGTCGTCAGTGCAATGGACAAATATGTTTTTAAACATTGCTATAAATTGGGATAAGCATGTCAATCTAGCGTCGACTCGCAATCATAAATCAGAAAAGTAATGTTTGCAATTATTACTGCTAGTAAGAAAACACGACGAGCTGTGTTGGGCCGAGATTGTCTATAAAGTGACGTTTATTGGCTCTTTCCCGCCCTCTCGTGTTCACCTGGTCATGTGGTCCGACTAATACACACAAAATAATGACGTCACGAAAAACTGATACACTAAGCTTACTTCACTCAATATCTCGACTTGTTAAGTACCCTATGACCTTATAAGTTTTACAGACTTTCCTTCTAGATAGAAGTTTATTAACGTCTGCTAGGCCCAAAACTCCTGCAGGGCGGCAGGGATCGGTCGGCGGCAGGGATAGAACCCGCGACTTGTCGGTTGACAGTCCGGTGAACTAACCGCAGGACCAGTTATAACGTTTAGTAAAGAACAACAAGAGACACAGAGGAAACAAAAACACACAAACATACAAACATACAAACATACAAACATACAAACACACAAACATACAAACATACAAACATACAAACACACAAACATACAAACATACAAACATACAAACATACAAACATACAAACATACAAACATACAAACATACAAACATACAAACATACAAACATACAAACATACAAACATACAAACATACAAACATACAAACACACAAACATACAAACATACAAACATACAAACATACAAACATACAAACACACAAACATACAAAAATACAAACATACAAACACACAAACACACAAAATACAAACATACAAACACACAAAACAATTGATTAGGCTCTTAATAGAGTTAATTACGTAGCCCTCCTATTTCTTGGGAAGGCGATGTTCTCTTACGGGACATTCTCATTGAACATTGTTCTCAATGTTCTCTTACGGGACATTCTCATTGAACATTGTTCTCAATGTTCTCTTACGGGACATTCTCATTGAACATTGTTCTCAATGTTCTCTTACGGGACATTCTCATTGAACATTGTTCTCAATGTTCTCTTACGGGACATTCTCATTGAACATTGTTCTCAATGTTCTCTTACGGGACATTCTCATTGAACATTGTTCTTAATGTTCTCTTACGGGACATTCTCATTGAACATTGTTCTCAATGTTCTCTTACGGGACATTCTCATTGAACATTGTTCTCAATTTTCTCTTACGGGACATTCTCATTGAACATTGTTCTCAATGTTCTCTTACGGGACATTCTCGGTGGCGTGGAAAGTGTTGGTGGGTACCAGGTTTCCTGTGGGTCGTCTCCAACAGGATTCTCATTCTCGGGTAATGATGTGAGGCCTACAAAAGCATACAAGGGGTCCTATAACTCCAGTTTGGGATCTTCTGTCTTGCCACCTCAACCATAGGGAGAATGCAAACAACTTTTTTGAAAAAGAATCTGCTGTTTCAGATGACAATTGTGGAAAGGTTTATTATATATTCACAACAGACAAGAGTAACACAAAAAGAGCATTTGCACTCACGTGACAAAAAGCACGTGTTTTTGTTTTCTTTGTGTAGTGGTGAACAATGGCAGACGGTATTACTAGCCTATAGGCTTAAGAATGTTTTATTTTTAAATATCATAATTTCAACAAGATGACGTAAAAATATATAAAACACTGTCATGCCGTACAAATTAACATTCAAAGCTAAAATGAAAACCATTAAAAATAAATGGAATAGGTTCGTAAGTGCAGAATATTGTCGACTGTCGAAAGTTAGCTTAACTTACTATCTAAAAGTAAAGCAAAAGGTAGGCTGTGAAATGTTTCACAATAATAGGCCCCTATAGCCTACATACAAATACAAGGCTATACTTTGGAATAACTGCCAAATCAATGCTTAGTTTAAGAAATGAATAAAAACACTTTTCTTATTCCATATGATTATTATTATGCTCGAAGAAACGCATACACCGGTAAGTTGGAATCCGGACAAGGAATCAATTGCCCGAACAAACCAATAAAACCAATAACTTAACATCATTTAAAAAACTAATCAAAATGCAGGCGTAGGCTCAATCACGGATAAGCGTAGGACGCAATAATCTTCTGTATAGAAAGCACTACTGTACCCATGGGCCTCAAAGACTGGCGTAGTGTGTAAACCGCCGATACATTCACATTAAGAATACACCGGCGGGCGAACGCATGTGGGACAGCCCCCGCAGCGGGTCCGAGGTTCATTGCACTGCCGAGAGCTTAGGCCACCGAATCTCGGTGGGGAGGTAGCAATGGACGCTGCAACCCCGTCTCGAAAACCACCCGGTGCCTGGATGCCTGTGCCTATAGTAAAGGATTTGTGCTACCGGTGACAAAGCAGGAATACGAGCGAGCCACCACGATAATGATCCTTAGGGAACCGCAGTGAACGGTCGCTGGCCAGCGGAATCCTTCCCTGTTACACGCCAATGTAAGAGACTTTCAATTCTGTATAGAAAGAGCGTCTGTAATAGGCCTATATAAGAAAAGATTAATAATTATTATTTTTATTTGAGAAAAGAAAATTGCGAAAAATTAAAATCAAGTAAATATGTTTTGAACTGCTAAAGCTGGAATAAGTCTTGGGTCGGAGAAATATAGCAACAAGAGACGCTAACTTGATTGTGAGTATGAGACTTTCAAAATTTGTTTTATTTAACTTAATCTTTTAGAATTTTGGGAGTGTTTATATAAAATTTTAACGTGATATGTTTACGACATCTAGATTATCTAAAATTTGAATATACTAATTACTTAGTTATCCCTACTTAGGTAAAATATGTAAAATAGCATGTCTCGACTTGAAAATTTGAAATGAGTTAACAATTAACTCTTTAACTTATAAATCTAGTCTAGATCTAGTTGTATAGCGTATTGGATTTACTAACCGTCGATGAAATAAAGTGTAATGCCAATTATCGTCGAACTCATTCTTGATCTAAATACGGCTTTTGATTATTGACTTGTCTTTCAAACTTATAATTAGACCTATAGATCATTTGAGGAGTAAAGAAAATAATTGGCCTAAATTAATAGTTAATAGATCTATTCTATTCTAGGCCTAAATGAAAAAAATTAACAGAATAGGCCTAACTGAGAATATCTGAAAGATTTAAATAGGCATATAGTAATAGGGCCTGATATTTAATCAGCCTATTGGATTTGGGTAGGCCTACACTACAAGCTGAGTAGTAGTGCCAACTCTGGAGTTCACAGAGTATAGGCTAGGCCTATTTGTTTTGGTATTAAAAAAATAAGAAGCTCCAACACTGCATTTTGTGTTCAGGATATAAACACTGTAATAAGATTATAAAATTATTTGTTAATTTTTTTTAAACAATGCAATATTTTCTTTCATTTTTATGATAACTGGCATATCAGTATTTGAGGAAGTGCTTTTAAATTCTTGGAGAGCAAATCGAATTGAATAAATTTACATCATTTCAAGAAAATGAAATAGAATCCAATATCCATGACATATTAACTATTTGTATTAGTATTATGAACTTAACTGTGTATTCAAAAGTTTGATATTTTTATAATTATTATTTTGTTTTTTCTAAATATTTGTACATTCATAATTTTTTGAGACTTTGTGAAAAACTAGAATGCCTCTTATGAAGAAAGAGATCTTACAGTCTTAAAACACCAAGCTAATGATATAAAAGAATTTTTTTTAAAAATTCTTTTATAATCCTTGTTTTTACATTCTTTTACAACTAAACAATCATCTTGTAATAAATGTAAAAAAAAAATCTATTGTAATTCATAAGGCACTTAACAAAACTCTTCTGTTACTTCTGCAGTCTAAGATGATGGAAAGTTTCCGACATATTTATATAAGACTGTGTAAAGACCATCACATTGATCCCCAGGACTGTGTGCTAGAGAAACTTAAAAGGTATTTGAAATAAGCGTACGGTACATATTGACTTGTACAGTACATATTGACTTGTACAGTACATATTGACTTGTACAGTACATATTGACTTGTACAGTACATATTGACTTGTACAGTACATATTGACTTGTACAGTACATATTGACTTGTACAGTACATATTGACTTGTACAGTACATATTGACTTTGTACAGTACATATTGACTTGTACAGTACATATTGACTTGTACAGTACATATTGACTTGTACAGTACATATTGACTTGTACAGTACATATTGACTTGTACAGTACATATTGACTTGTACGGTACATATTGACTTGTACAGTACATATTGACTTGTACGGTACATATTGACTTGTACGGTACATATTGACTTGTATGGTACATATTGACTTGTACGGTACATATTGACTTGTAAAGTACATATTGACTTGTAGACTACACATTTTTTTCTAGTAGTGAAGCAGAACAAAATATTATATATTTTTTACGTAGGAAATACTTAATTTTTTTATATTCATGTATTTACCTCACAAAGCTTATATAAATTACCATGCAATTGATTTCCAGCATAGATGTTGGGTCCAAGAGTAAAGCAATACTTGACCTTTCCACAAATAGTCTCACGCCAAAAACTTGTTGTGTTCTTGGGAAAGTCCTAGCATCTGACAGGACATTTGTAGAAATCAAATTCGCTGACTGCATGCTTGCTGAAGATGGTACAACTTTAGAAATATTTATTCTAATTGATTCTATCTTTACTTTTTAAAAATGTTTTTTATTATCTTTAAAATATTCATTGAATAAGGTACTGGTGACTTTTGCTTAAATTAGTTTCAAAAGTTTTCTTTTTAGATCGACTAAATTATTTTAAAAAATAGTTAATGAAAATGTTTTTCTCTAAGGAAATTAAAGCTTATACTATTCTATTGTAAATAATGCTTGCGACACAAAGTATTATTAAATATTCTCAAAACTAAATAACTTTATTTTTAAACTAATGTTTACTTTTAGTGCTAGTAATGTATTTTTATAAAAAAGAATTTCTTACATCTCTAATTTTCTACTATTACTTAGGCATCAAGGGACTTGCACAAGGACTGGCATATAATACATTTTGTAAAAAACTTGATCTAAAGGTACAAACATATTCTCTTCTAGTGGGTTCATATTTCAAGTATTAAAGTATTAATATATTTATGAGTATATTCAAAGTATTAAAGTATTAATATATTTATTAGTATATTCAAAGTATTAAAGTATTAATATATTTATTAGTATATTCAAAGTATTAAAGTATTAATATATTTATTAGTATATTCAAAGTATTAAAGTATTAATATATTTATTAGTATATTCAAAGTATTAAAGTATTAATATATTTATTAGTATATTCAAAGTATTAAAGTATTAATATATTTATTAGTATATTTCAAAGTATTAAAGTATTAATATATTTATTAGTATATTCAAAGTATTAAAGTATTAATATATTTATTAGTATATTCAAAGTATTAAAGTATTAATATATTTATTAGTATATTTCAAAGTATTAAAGTATTAATATATTTATTAGTATATTCAAAGTATTAAAGTATTAATATATTTATTAGTATATTCAAAGTATTAAAGTATTAATATATTTATTAGTATATTTCAAGTATGGAAAAACAACAGCAACAAAAGCAGTCAAATGTAAATTATAGAAGAAACAATTTACACAATTTAGAAAATAAGCTGAGAAACAGTTAGTTGAAATTGTTGTTATCAAATTTTAGGGAAACAACATTCATGCAGCAGGAACAGAGGCAATAGGGAAAATGCTGCGTCAGAACAAATCATTAGTCAGGTAAGAGTCTATTCTGCATCAGAACCAATCATTAGTCAGGTAAGAGTAATGAAAGAACTGCTATAAAGTATTGTAATCTTGTTGTTTGTCTGTGATGAATTTTTTAATCTGTAAAATCAAAATAATACAAGTCACGTTAATATGAAAAAGAAAATATTAAAAATAAAGAGAATCCATTCTATACAATAGTTAGCTTGCCTTATAAACCATATAAAAACACTAATTGAATAGAAATACAGTCGAATCCACTTATCTCGACCTCGGTTAGCTCGCCAACTCTATTAAGTCGAAGTTTCTTAGTAGAACCACCAAATTCTCTCTTTGTCTTAGCATTTTCTCATCAGTTATCTCGATTCTTTTATGTCGCCGAACCCTAATATCTCGAGCACAAAAGAGGGACAAATTTGCCACTTAACGTTGGTTATCTCAATCCCCAGCTTTTGAAAATGTTAGTTATCAACTTAAACTCCGCAAGTCTCTCGCCTCTCTCTTCGCTTTGTCAGCCAGCGTTGTGGTTGGAACCAAAGTAGGCCTATGCGTTACAAAATGATTTCTCGCGTTCTCTGTGTTAGGCCTATTAGTAAATAAAAAGCTGTTGATGATTTAAAAAAACTTAATTGTAGACTAGTCTAGTCCTATTGTAGTATTGTAGTATAATTTTTTACGCCACTAAATGACCAACCTACATTAGATAATAAAAAATACTAGACTTGACACCGTTCGTTAAAAAATTGCAAGCAGCGGTCGTACCTAACTAAAAGGAAATTTCAATCAACTCAATATTGCAAAGTAGCAAGGCCTAGAATTAGGCTAGACTATACCTATTATCTTGTCGGGCTTCAATTCTGGCCGATAAATTGTCAAATGTAGGCCTATAATTATTATATCTAGTTAGGAAAACCTCGAAAAACACGTGCATGTACATTCTCATTTATTAATGCACATCATGTAGGCCTACATAAAGAAATTTCAAGCACATGTTAAAATTTTGCCGCCATATTGGTTTTCATTTATGTTGATCATCGGTTATCTCAACGCTTTTTGGCTGCAAAATTGGCCGGCGACATAACCGGATTCGACTGTACTGGTAAACTCATTGCAAACTATTACTGGCTATTAACTTATTTATATTTTGTAATAGACAATCTGAATCTATAAAGTGTATAGTTTATTATTAAACAAATCAAATACACTGTCCTTCATTCTGGAATAATCTACAATGTGGTGTAAAATTAAAAGGGGCGTAAGTCCTTTTTAAATAATTATCTCCCTTGGCTTATGCAATACTAATATTATAAAATATACTTATTGGGTAACACAGTTTCAGATGTAAACTATAACTATATTGACATGAACTTGGAACTAGTCTACATGTCCTTATTATTTCAGCATTAAAAAGATGTTTTTATCATTAACTGAAATAACTGATAAAAAATATATTTATATTCATAAGGGTCTATTAATACCTGCCAGGTTGTTGGGTAGATTAATACCTGCCAGGTTGTTGGGTAGATTAATACCTGCCAGGTTGTTGGGTAGATTAATACCTGCCAGGTTGTTGGGTAGATTAATACCTGCCAGGTTGTTGGGTCTATTAATACCTGCCAGGTTGTTGGGTAGATTAATACCTGACAGGTTGTTGGGTAGATTAATACCTGACAGGTTGTTGGGTTGATTAATACCTGACAGGTTGTTGGGTCTATTAATACCTGCCAGGTTGTTGGGTAGATTAATACCTGCCAGGTTGTTGGGTAGATTAATACCTGACAGGCTGTTGGGTAGATTAATACCTGACAGGTTGTTGGGTAGATTAATACCTGCCAGGTTGTTGGGTAGATTAATACCTGACAGGTTGTTGGGTAGATTAATACCTGACAGGTTGTTGGGTAGATTAATACCTGCCAGGTTGTTGGGTCTATTAATACCTGACAGGTTGTTGGGTAGATTAATACCTGACAGGTTGTTGGGTAGATTAATACCTGACAGGTTGTTGGGTAGATTAATACCTGACAGGTTGTTGGGTAGATTAATACCTGACAGGTTGTTGGGTAGATTAATACCTGCCAGGTTGTTGGGTAGATTAATACCTGCCAGGTTGTTGGGTAGATTAATACCTGACAGGTTGTTGGGTAGATTAATACCTGACAGGTTGTTGGGTAGATTAATACCTGCCAGGTTGTTGGGTCTATTAATACCTGACAGTTTGTTGGGTAGATTAATACCTGACAGGTTGTTGGGTAAATTAATACCTGACAGGTTGTTGGGTAGATTAATACCTGACAGGTTGTTGGGTAGATTAATACCTGACAGGTTGTTGGGTAGATTAATACCTGACAGGTTGTTGGGTAGATAAATACCTGACAGGTTGTTGGGTAGATTAATACCTGACAGGTTGTTGGGTAGATTAATACCTGACAGGTTGTTGGGTAGATTAATACCTGACAGGTTGTTGGGTAGATTAATACCTGACAGGTTGTTGGGTAGATTAATACCTGCCAGGTTGTTGGGTAGATTAATACCTGCCAGGTTGTTGGGTAGATTAATACCTGACAGGTTGTTGGGTAGATTAATACCTGCCAGGTTGTTGGGTAGATTAATACCTGACAGGTTGTTGGGTAGATTAATACCTGTCAGGTTGTTGGGTAGATTAATACCTGCCAGGTTGTTGGGTAGATTAATATCTGACAGGTTGTTGGGTAGATTAATACCTGCCAGGTTGTTGGGTAGATAAATACCTGACAGGTTGTTGGGTAGATTAATACCTGCCAGGTTGTTGGGCAGATTAATACCTGCCAGGTTGTTGGGTAGATTAATACCTGCCAGGTTGTTGGGTAGATTAATACCTGCCAGGATGTTGGGTAGATTAATGCCTGACAGGTTGTTGGGTAGATTAATACCTGACAGGTTGTTGGGTAGATTAATACCTGACAGGTTGTTGGGTAGATTAATACCTGACAGGTTGTTGGGTAGATTAATACCTGACAGGTTGTTGGGTAGATTAATACCTGACAGGTTGTTGGGTAGATTAATACCTGACAGGTTGTTGGGTCTATTAATACCTGACAGGTTGTTGGGTAGATTAATACCTGACAGGTTGTTGGGTAGATTAATACCTGCCAGGTTGTTGGGTAGATTAATACCTTACAGGTTGTTGGGTAGATTAATACCTGACAGGTTGTTGGGTAGATTAATACCTGACAGGTTGCTGGGTAGATTAATACCTGACAGGTTGTTGGGTCTATTAATACCTGACAGGTTGTTGGGTAGATGTTGGAAGAACTTCCAAGTCTGAAAGGAATACACCTCTAGTTTTGAATTCCAAACTATCAGAATTGAA
This sequence comes from Anisus vortex, assembly GCA_949126835.1. Lineage (NCBI taxonomy): Eukaryota > Metazoa > Mollusca > Gastropoda > Planorbidae > Anisus > Anisus vortex. Next base: position 57,039,195 of record OX421494.1, read on the forward strand.
ATTGATTGCCCACTCCTTGTTTTCTGTTTGTTTGTAGTTGATTAGTAATTTTCCAAATGTTTGTCTGTTAGTCTGTGTTTGGAGTGGAATGGAATGGGTATGCTGGACAATTCATTTGCTGTTTTTTGCGAGGGCTTGGGGTCGAACACCTCTTTGAGAGCCATCGACTTGAGGAATAACCAAATAAGCCATGACAGTGTCGCAGAGTTGGCGGTGGCGCTGAAGAGAAATGTTCATCTGCGAGCCTTGGGTCAGTATTAGACTTTAGTTCATAATATGTTTGTAACTTCAAATTCACTTTTATACACACTAAGATGGAATTCATCAACAAATTCAGTTTTGCTATTTCAAAGATGCCATGTGACTTCACATTAAGTTTTGTTATTACAAAGATGACATGTGGCTACATATTGTTTTTCACACCTATAGATGACCTCTGACCTTAACATTTAATATGCATATTCCATATTTTGTTTTTTTGCAGATCTAAGGTGGAACAACTGTGGACTTTTAGGTGGCAGAGCTTTACTGGAGATGCTCCAGAGCAATAAGACTATAAGCCGGCTGGAACTGGCTGGCAACAATGTGCCCACAGATATATTGAAATCTATAGGTCAGTGAAAACAATCATTAAGGTAACATTTCCTTTTCACTTCTGATGATTTCCATATCCTGTGCCAAATTACAACCATATTTACAGGTATAAGGATACATGTGTAAAAAAATAACAATTTCTTCCCATTCAACAAATTACATATTTATATAGCGCTATTCATAACATTCATTTAAGTAACACAGGTATTAAATAGATTCCTGCCAACTGTCCATGTTTTGTTCAGATTTTTATAAATTAGAATCATTAAAAAAAACTTTTTTAGTTTAAAAACGTTTGTTGTTAAGACAAAATTACAGTTTTTTATATTTTTATAGCCTGTAAAAGTTAATTGATATATTACCTATTTACTGCAAGGACTAATTTTTGTAATAAAATCCTGAAACATACACGGTATGGGACTTATTAAACACATTGAAATTTTGAAGAGATTTAAATCTGAAATATTCGTAGCTTTGTAACTATTTAGAATCTTATCAACTGCACTGGGCTAAACAAATCAAATGCAGGAAGCTAACTCTACTTAAAATGGCAGTTACTACAGTTAACTCACTCCCACTGCAGCTCTTACACACATGCATATCAAATCATGATCTACACAACTTGTGTATTACACATGGACATCACAATAAGTACATCAAATTTCTCCAGTACAACACGGACATCACAATAAGTACATCAAAATTCTCCAGTACAACACGGACATCACAATAAGTACATCAAAATTCTCCAGTACAACACGGACATCACAATAAGTACATCAAAATTCTCCAGTACAACACGGACATCACAATAAGTACATCAAAATTCTCTAGTACAACACGGACATCATTTTCATTGTGATGTCCACCTCTTTGTGCAGCAATATGTGAATACTCTAGCCTGACAATTTTCCACTTTTCTACTTTATTGTTGGAAATGTTGTTTGTTTACATATTATTCTCTAACATTACATTTGTTAGGGGCATGGTAGCTGGCTTACTGAAGGTCCTGGGTTCGAATCCTGGTGAAGTCTAGGATTTGTACCCGGCCATGGAGGCTATCCCTGAGTTCACCCAGCTCTGATGGGTACCTGACTTAAGTTAGAGTAAAGTAAAGGCACCGGGGCATTTTACTGGCCACACAATCCCCTAGTATGCCCTGGCCACAGAAACTGGTGAACGCTGCTTCACTGGCCCTATGACTATGGATCAGTTTGGTCTGATTGGATTACTTTTACTTACATTTGTTAAGGCTTCAAACAATGACAGCTGACTTATAATCTAGAATCTATCCTGATGTTTACAATAGAAACAATGACAGTTGACATATAATCTATCCTGGTGTTTACAATAGAAACAATGACAGTTGACATAATCAATCCTGATGTTTACAATAGAAACAATGACAGTTGACCTAATCTATCCTGATGTTTACAATAGAAACAATGACAGTTGACATATAATCTATCCTGATGTTTACAATAGAAACAATGACAGTTGACATAATCAATCCTGATGTTTACAATAGAAACAATGACAGTTGACCTAATCTATCCAGGTGTTTACAATAGAAACAATGACAGTTGGCCTAATCTATCCTGATGTTTACAATAGAAACAATGACAGTTGACCTAATCTATCCTGATGTTTACAATAGAAACAATGACAGTTGACATGTAATCTATCCTGATGTTTACAATAGAAACAATGACAGTTGACCTAATATATCCTGGTGTTTACAATAGAAACAATGACAGTTGACCTAATCTATCCTGATGTTTACAATAGAAACAATGACAGTTGACACATAATCTAGAATCTATCCTGATGTTTACAATAGAAACAATGACAGCTGACATATAATCTAGAATCTATCCTGATGTTTACAATATTACAATAGAAACAATGACAGTTGATATATAATCTAGAATCTATCCTGATGTTTACAATAGAAACAATGACAGTTGACCTAATCTATCCTGATGTTTACAATAGAAACAGCTGTTCAGAACAATGCAGACAGACAAGTGTTGCTGGAAGAGAATTTAAAGAGAACTCAGACAATGGCCAATCATATCAGAAGTTTGGAACAAGACAAAAAATTGCAGGTGAGAATTTTTCTCCTTGTTTTATACTCAAATGTATTTGTCTGCCAAATAGGTCTTTAATTTGTGTGGATAAGTTTTGTTATATCGTCTACTTCTGTTATACGATGTTGCTAATGTAAAGCACATTTGAAGATTAACTGTTTCTAAACAATGCTAGACCTATATACATTTGTATTTCTTTACCAGCTAATAGTTTGGGAAACTAAGAAAATGTACAAATAGCATAATTAACAAGGAAATAATTTAGAACTAGTAAAGAAACTATGAAATGGAATATTTTTTACTGTTAAAACTTGGAATGCAATAAAGTGTTATTGATAAAAGTTTCATTTATGGTTTTGTTTTTGGCTATTTCTTCTCCTCTGAGAGCCTGAAATGTTAAATTAAAATATTTTCATCATAATAATAGAAGGATTTTACAAAAGCAATTCACTGTGTGGCCAGTCCTTCTAATGACTATAAAGTCATCAACCAGCATTGGTGCTATCTGTACAATATTACAAGGCGATTTATTCACTATAGTAAATCATGGATGAGACCTTCCATTTATATCACACAAGTATAATTATAATTTATAATGTTATTACGGCTAGAGCCCCCATTCAGTTTATGAAAATAATAGTTATAGTGTTGTTATTGTTAGTGTGAGTATCCTTGTATTCAGCGAAGATCTTGTTATCTCATTCGAAAATTTGTTTATAGTTGTCTAGAGTATTCCTGGTTCTAATAATCCCCTGGCAATTCACATAGCGTAGTTTTAGAGTTTTCAGTTGATTTTACTTCATGTATAATTATTTTTGTGGCTCATATTATACAGCAAGAACCTCGATGTTGAGTTGTAGTGTAGATTATTAACATAGTTGTATAAATACTACACATACACACATGTATATAACCTTGAAATATTGACGTTAACCAAGTTGTGTAGAAAGCAACGATAAATTTGGTTTAATTTACAAAATCAATCCAGTAGGAATCCAAATAATATTATATACACAATCAAGAAATACACATATTCCAATTAGTAATGAATATCCTCAATGAACATATAGCATTGTAGTTAATAGTAGAATAATAAATCTTCCATGATACAAATCAAGTAGGAATGAGACTCAGAGACTTAGAGCGTAGAATCTTAGATGTTACTAGATCGACTGTACGCCAAGAACTAAACTAAAATGTCCGAATCGCGTAGAAATATGTTATGGGTCAATGGTTGGAAATCCCAAATAGCCTAGGTACACGAGTATTTCACTCGAGCTCGCATGTTGACTGTGTGATCAGATTGTCTTTTATTAAGAACAAGCAATAAGGCTCTAACAAAATAAGGAGAAACTGATCGACCTTGAGATGCTGTATTTGCGTGAACAGTTCATGTTTTGATCGAGGTTAATAAAAAACAATAATGCTCTAATTAGGTTAGGAAAAACCCGGGGGAAACCTTGAGCTTAGAAATATTTTATATCGTTTAAACGCAATTCGCTTAAATGATTTAGTTGGTTTATTAACATTACAATGTAGGGAATTTACGTTTCGTAACAACAACAGCTTGGCTACCAGGGTTTAATGCATTTATACTTTATATGATTATTACTAAGAAAAAATGCAAGAAAATATCATGGAACAACCGGCTTGCATTTTTCAGTTGTTGTTTTTTCAAATCAGAAATTGTTCCCATTTTTTTATTTGGGTTTGTACAAACTTTACACTGACAAATAAGTTAACAATTAAGTTAAAAAATAAGTTAACATTTATTTTAAACGTAAAAAAAATGAAGTGAAGATTACTAATTATATTTTTAACATCAATTATTATTGTAAGCACATTTTTACTAGAGAAAACATACATTTTAAAATAAGTTAAACAAATTCGACTAGGTTATTTTTTCTCTTCAGAAAGACTGTCTGTAAATAAATATGACGTAAGATAAAACCAGCGACTTTATGTGAATTTCTTTTTTGTATTCTTTGATTCATAGGTCAGTGAACTTTTGACAAGTTTAGATAATCAAGAAGAAATTTTTAGGAAATCTCAAAGGTGAGACTTTTACGGACATTGTAGATCTAGTGAACTCATTAGGTATTATTCCCTTGTAGATGTAATTAACTCAGTAGGTATTATTTGAATGTTTCTTTTAACAGATATTAAATTCAAGTAAATTCTTTGAAATAATAAAGGAAAATAACTGTTTTTTTTTTCATTAAGAGTTTATTTGTTGCAGACAAACTGCTATTTATTTAGGGATTAAACTAGGTAGTACTTATTTAAAAGTATCATAAGGATAAATATTAAACTAAGCCCACTGTAAGCAAGAGTTTACATATGTAACACTTTCATAAGATGCCAGTAATTTTAAACTATATGTATTCACTAATTGCATGTCATTTTAAACTATGTGTATTCACTAATTGCATGTCATTTTAAACTATGTGTATTCACTTATTGCATGTCATTTTAAACTATGTGTATTCACTTATTGCATGTCATTTTAAACTATGTGTATTCACTTATTGCATGTCATTTTAAACTATGTGTATTCACTTATTGCATGTCATTTTAAACTATATGTATTCACTTATTGCATGTCATTTTAAACTATGTGTATTCACTTATTGCATGTCATTTTAAACTATGTGTATTCACTTATTGCATGTCATTTTAAACTATGTGTATTCACTTATTGCATGTCATTTTAAACTATGTGTATTCACTTATTGCATGTCATTTTAAACTAGTGTATTCACTTATTGCATGTCATTTTAAACTATGTGTATTCACTTATTGCATGTCATTTTAAACTATGTGTATTCAGTGTATTCACTTATTGCATGACATTTTAGACTATATGTATTCAGTGTATTCACTTATTGCATGACATTTTAAACTATGTGTATTCAGTGTATTCACTTATTGCATGACATTTTAAACTATGTGTATTCAGTGTATTCACTTATTGCATGTCATTTTAAACTATGTGTATTCACTTAATGCATGTCATTTTAAACTATGTGTATTCAGTGTATTCACTTATTGCATGACATTTTAAACTATGTGTATTCACATATTGCATGCCATTTTAAACTATGTGTATTCAGTGTATTCACGTATTGCATGCCATTTTAAACTATGTGTATTCAGTGTATTCACTTATTGCATGTCATTTTAAACTATGTGTATTCAGTGTATTCACTTATTGCATGACATTTTAAACTATGTGTATTCAGTGTATTCACTTATTGCATGCCATTTTAAGTATGTGTATTCAGTGTATTCACTTATTGCATGCCATTTTAAACTATGTGTATTCAGTGTATTCACTTATTGCATGCCATTTTAAGTATGTGTATTCAGTGTATTCACTTATTGCATGTCATTTTAAACTATGTGTATTCACTAATTGCATGACATTTCTTTTGTTTTGTCTCCTAGATTCTCTACAAACAAAATTGGGAATCTCCAAACAGCTTTAGATGAAAGAAAAGGGGCATTTAACTCCTTAGCTGCTAAGTAAGTTCTTACCTCCCTTGTGAAGACACAAACATGATTAATTTTTTTTAAATTATTCATCAGTGTCTTCATTCTTGCTTTCTCTGACAAGTATTTCTGTAACTAAAGGATTGTTTGCAGCAAAGTGTGAAGTGATTAGAAAGTCATTAGAATATTTTTTACAGATGATAAATTATATAAATATAAACAGTTTACATTTTCTAATTTCATTTCTTAAAATTATCTTTATCAAATCCTTCAGAAATTATTGTTTTGGTTTTACAGTTTTAATTAAATGGAATAGAAAAGAATGCATTTAGTGTGAACATAGGCATCAATTGTAATGTTTCTTTAAATTTATTTCTATCTGGTTGGTGAATAAAAAAAAAAGAGTTGTGTTTTTGTTAAATTAATTCTTAATGTCTAATCTATTAACTTTCAGACTGTCGATGGCAGAAACAGAACTGGCTCTGTCTGAACAGAAGGTGAATGACTATAACTCGACCTTAAACAGAATTAAGGTAGAAATGCAGGAGTTGGCGGCAAACCATGTTAATGAGATGCGCAAAGAAAAAGAAGTAAATTCATTGTTTACATTGTTGTTGTTTCTTTTATTTCAAATAATATTTAAATTTTTTGTTCTTTCAATTTCTATAACTCACAATTTCAGTAAATAAAATGTTCCAAATAAAATGTTTCAAATAAAATGTTCCAAATAAAATGTTCCAAATAAAATGTTACAAATAAAATGTTACAAATAAAATGTTACAAATAAAATGTTACAAATAATTTTTTGTCCATATTTTACAGGATCGAGCCAATGAAGAATTAAAATATTTAAAAGAAATTTCTGAGACTCAAGACAAAAATATGCAGTTACATAACAAGGTAAGTTGACCTTTGACCTTTTATTTGTCTTTGTCTTCTTACTTATTTATTTACTTACTTCCCATAATGCCGTTGGAGCATAAGGCAACAGCAGAGTCTTCCCATCTTTGTCTGTCACATGATGATGATGATTTATATAGCGCGCCTATCCATGCTATGTTAGCATGCTCAGTGCATGCTCACGTGCGACAATTCTGATTGTACACCAGGAGTGAATCAATTCTTTGTTGGATATTTTATTTGGTCAGAACATTTTTATTATCCTCCTGAGGTTTTTGAAATGGAAAGTTGGAGAGCTTGGCAAGTTCCTGTTGTATCATGCGTCAGCATTCGGCACCTTATAGAAAAACAGGAAGGCCACAGCTGTTGTAGATTGTTAAATTTGGTTCTGGTACTGTATTGAAATGATTTTACTTCCTCCATGCACTGATCTTGTTTTACATTTGAAGGTTGAAGATCTGGAGAGAAAATGTCGCCAGCAACAAGAACAAATGTATGATCTGAAGGAGCAAGTCACTCACCTGCAGTCTGAGCTGACAATGAAAGGTTCACAATATGAAGGTTAGCAGCCAGAAGAAATACTTTAGTCTTACAAGATATGTTTTCATTACAGATAGTTTTTCTTAAGCTCATACGACCAATAACTTATAAGAACAATAACTTATGAGACCAAAAACTTAAAGGACCAATAAATTTAAAACAATAACTTATAAACCAATAACTTATAAGACCGATAACTTATAAGATCAAGATCAATATCTATGGGTGTGTGGCATAACAAAAGGTCTTCACAATCTAATGCACTACTTTGCATCACAACCTGCCGCTAAACGCTCCATTAATAATACTTAAACCTTTGCTTGTTAATTTGTTGTTTTTTAATATACTTTTTTTATTTCATATCATTAGTAATGAATACCGCCACATGCCACTTTTGACATTTTCAAATAATAATTCCACATGCCACTTTTGACATTTTCAAATAATAACTCCACATGCCACTTTTGACATTTTCAAATAATAACTCCACATGCCACTTTTGACATTTTCAAATAATAACTCCACATGCCACTTTTGACATTTTCAAATAATAACTCCACATGCCACTTTTGACATTTTCAAATAATAACTCCACATGCCACTTTTGACATTTTCAAATAATAACTCCACATGCCACTTTTGACATTTTCAAATAATAACTCCACATGCCACTTTTGACATTTTCAAATAATAACTCCACATGCCACTTTTGACATTTTCAAATAATAACTCCACATGCCACTTTTGACATTTTCAAATAATAACTCCACATGCCACTTTTGACATTTTCAAATAATAACTCCACATGCCACTTTTGACATTTTCAAATAATAACTCCACATGCCACTTTTGACATTTTCAAATAATAACTCCACATGCCACTTTTGACATTTTCAAATAATAACTCCACATGCCACTTTTGACATTTTCAAATAATAACTCCACATGCCACTTTTGACATTTTCAAATAATAACTCCACATGCCACTTTTGACATTTTCAAATAATAACTCCACATGCCACTTTTGACATTTTCAAATAATAACTCCACATGCCACTTTTGACATTTTCAAATAATAACTCCACATGCCACTTTTGACATTTTCAAATAACTCCACATGCCACTTTTGACATTTTCAAATAATAACTCCACATGCCACTTTTGACATTTTCAAATAATAACTCCACATGCCACTTTTGACATTTTCAAATAATAACTCCACATGCCACTTTTGACATTTTCAAATAATAACTCCACATGCCACTTTTGACATTTTCAAATAATAACTCCACATGCCACTTTTGACATTTTCAAATAATAACTCCACATGCCACTTTTGACATTTTCAAATAATAACTCCACATGCCACTTTTGACATTTTCAAATAATAACTCCACATGCCACTTTTGACATTTTCAAATAATAACTCCACATGCCACTTTTGACATTTTCAAATAATAACTCCACATGCCACTTTTGACATTTTCAAATAATAACTCCACATGCCACTTTTGACATTTTCAAATAATAACTCCACATGCCACTTTTGACATTTTCAAATAATAACTCCACATGCCACTTTTGACATTTTCAAATAATAAATTCTTATATAATTTGGTTAACATTCCCCCCCCCCTTTCCTTTTTTGCTTTAACAATTTCACCTGCTGAATCTGGACCACAGCTACAAAAATTAGCCAATCCTGATTTATACTGTATGGCCTGTTTAGATATTTTTCATCTTGTTTATTTAGAATTGTATTGATAGTTCATTGAAATTTTTTTTTAAATTTATGTTTAATTGTGGCTTAGAGATTATTTGTGTAAGAATTGTATCAATAATGCAATTAGAGTTATTTATTATAGCTCAGAGAGTATTTGTTTGTGTCTTTCTAAATATTTCAAGTAAGCATTTTCCTTCACATTTTGACACCTTCTGGAAAAATCCATTCTATCACTTTCTGCCACACAACCTATATAAGGCAAACAGAGGTGGAGTTAGTTGTTGTTTTACAAATATTAAAGAAGTTATTTATTATCGAACAGTGAACATTAGTATTAAATTCTTCTATCAACGCTTATCGAGTGGCTTGAGTGTATTATTTCCTATTGAACCAGACACTAGAAAGAAGACCTGGGATGAAATAACTGCTACAAGAGTTGTTTTTAAATGTGTATTGTCATATGAATACAATTCTTCATTGACTGATTGATTCATCAAATTTTCTTCAAGCACGACTCGATGAAATGTTCAATTTTGGTCAGTGTGTTTTTTTTAATAGGTACATTCATGGTGACCTGAGTTTAACGCTAACCCTGTTCTTTTTTCCTCAAACTCTACAGAGAGAATAACTCAGGAAAAACTACGTCAGAAAGAGGCTATGAGAGATTTGGAACAATACAAACAGAAAGAGGTGAGTGTCTTTAAAAAACAACTGATGAAGTTAAGGTTAGGGTTTAGTGACTGAAGGGACAACACTCTTTGATGACTTCTATAAATTAATAATTTTTAAATATTCTATGTCTTATTTGGTAGTTGGTTAATTTAAAATATGTAATTTTTTTTTTCAATCGAGAGTTATCTTTCTTTAAAAAAAATGTTTTTATAAGTCTAAGTTATCACTTTCAACAGTAGTACTTGCTATGAACATAGAACTTGTAAAGAAAACTTAATAATGGTGTCCACTTGCCAGATTGCCCACATGAAACAAGAAAGTGATGACATGGAGAAAATACTCAGGGACAGAATTTCTAAACTGGAGTCCCAGCGGCTGGACATGGAGGAAGAAATAAGTCGCCTGAAATCGACTAATGTGTCAGACAAGCTGAATGCAGAAGAACAGCTGTCAACTCTGAAGCATAGATTAAAGTCAGAAGAGGTTTGCATTGCATTGAGATTTATCATTTAAAATTGAGTTATTGAATAAATGTTAAGATCAGTTTCTGCTGGCTGGTACATAGTAGCTGGACAAAGTGTCCTGTTCAATTTAATTCTTGTCAAAAGCTTCCCTAACACTTTACATTGAGTTTCGGCTCATGTCATTTTAAATTATTTTTTTAAACCGAGATAGGGGATTGTGTGGCCTTTAAAGACAAGTCACTTTTTTCCTATATAAGCTTAATACCTTACAAAATAGAAATATATTTTTGCTGACCAGAACAATATAGATCCCAACTTCTTCATGGTTAATCAAGTACATTCAATAGGGATTTAACAATGTGTACAGACAAAAAAAGAAAGTTAATAAATGATTTTGGGGGTTGGGGTGGAGATTTGTGGCTTAGAATAGAATGTGTTGCTCAGGGCTTATCTGCTCAAAGTATCAGCTTGATAGGAATGCAATCATTGCATCATGCAGTCATTAAGTCTGAAGGTTGTGTAGCCAGATACATGCATACATACATTTAAAGTTTTGCAAAGTTAATAAAAAAGATTTAAAAAAAATAATGTTTTATTTTTCATAAATGTATCCCTCATTTTATTTTGTATTTTTCAGGAACAGCGACATATTCAACTGGAGGAAAAGATTCGTGTTCTGCAGACTAGCAGGGATGAGCTCCAGAGTCTGACCAATCAGCAGATGGCAAACATTTCACAGCTGCAGCACAAAAACAGCAACCTGCAAATGGAAGTGGAAAATCTAAGACGGCAGATGGATGAATTGAATCAGGTTTGCTCTTTTCAGTGGCCAGTTTATAGCTGAGATTTAAGACCATTTGAATAATGTTTTGGCTTTCATCTTGTTTCATAGTTATTGTTATTATTTTATTTCATTTACTTTTCTGGTTTTAGGAACTGGCTCAGAAAAATAATTACACAATGACTGAAGTTGGTAAGGTTAAAGTAGAACAGAACAAATTACAGAACAAACTTGACCAAGAACGGTCAATTCAGGCAGAACTTAGAGAAAAACTGTCAGCAGTAGATACTCAAATGTCTGGTGAGTTTTTCTTCTTTTATTTATGTTAAGTAAAGTGAAATTTCATTATAAATATAATATAATATAATTTTATAATATAATATAATATAATATTATAATATAATATAATATACTGTAATAATGTAATATAATATAATATAATAGTAAAATATAATATTTTATTTGAATTTCTGGCTGTTGATAATTCCGTTTTCCCTTAATTCCCGTTGTAGTCTTTGTTATAGAAGTGAATTCTTTTGTTCTACTATCTGAACCGTTAGAAAAATATTTAATTTCTTCCATTGATCAAAGACTATCATAAAATGGACCGCTTGCTATATTTTTAGAGCTGAAATGTTAGTTTGTGCATGTGTGGCCTTCAATATGTCCTCAAGTTTTCCAGTGCACGTCAAAACCTATAATGAGCTGGACCACTTGCTCTATTTTTAGAGTTAACACTTGTTTTTTTCGTGCGCACACTGCCTTTAATGACTCCTAAACTTCCCTAAAGACTTCCGCTGTATACAACTTTTGATTTTAATCTTACTTTTCCATTGAGAAAATCTTAGCTAATTACTGGACCAGAAGTCTAGAGGATTTTTAATTCAGAAAAAAAAGTTGTTTTTTCATGTGCACAATTTGAGTGATTTCAGCCTATAAGGAATTAATATTGTAAGGGGTCAATGTTGTAAGGGGTCAATGTTGTAAGGGGTCAATGTTGTAAGGGGTCAATGTTGTAAGGGGTCAATGTTGTAAGGGGTCAATGTTGTAAGGGGTCTATGTTGTAAGGGGTCAATGTTGTAAGGGGTCAATGTTGTAAGGGGTCAATGTTGTAAGGGGTCTATGTTGTAAGGGGTCAATGTTGTAAGGGGTCAATGTTGTAAGGGGTCTATGTTGTAAGGGGTCTATGTTGTAAGGGGTCAATGTTGTAAAGGGTCAATGTTGTAAAGGGTCTATGTTGTAAGGGGTCAATGTTGTAAGGGGTCAATGTTTGTTACTTATGAAGAGCAAGACTCATAGGGCACAGTGACCTAGTGGCATCGCATTGGGCTGGCGTATTGAATCCTGGTGAAGGCTAGGATTTGTTCCTGGGTTTGGAGGGTGTTCTTGAGTCTATCCAGCTCTGGTGGGTACCTGACCTTAGTTGGAGCAAAGTAAAGATGGCTGGGCATTGTCCTAGCCACACAATCCACTAGTATGCCATGGTCACATGAATTGGTGGACACTGCTTCACCAGCCCTGTGGAACAATTTGGTCTGAAAGGATTACTTCTAAGAGGTAGACTCACACCTGGGTAATCTACCAGGATCTGGACTTTGAGTTTTCTTCACCTCTTCCCACATAGTGAGTCTTATGACATACTTGAAGAATTGATTGACTTGTTACAATACTAGAAGTAAAAAAAATATTTTTATATTATTATAATGTTATTATTGCCTTAAACATTGCTGCGTTTTGTCACAGAACAAATGTTGAAACACAGAAGACAAATAGAAGAAAAGGATAAAGAAATGGTTCTGCTGGAGGAAAAGTTGAAAGGTCGTGACCTGGAGCTGGTGCGTCTCAGGGAAGAGGAAGCTCAGCGAGTGCAAGTTTTACAGTCAGCCATTTTGAACTATGTTGGGAATAAACATGGAACTTCCTCTCGGTAAAACATGAAAATAGTCATCTGTCATGTCATGGTCATAGAAGAAATTATTTGCTATATTTATTTATTTAAAATATTTGCATAGTTTTTTTTCTCAATTGTTTCTAAATGAGACAGAAATTTAAATCACCCAATCAAAAAAGACCAATATTAACTCTTATTAACAGCCTTTATTTCTATTGGTCGAAATGTCACTGTATGTACAATTTATTTATAGAGCCTTAGTTAGCCTCTTTCTGTACAAGTAGTGAATCGATAAATAGAAGATCAATGTCTACTTATGGGCTTTTATGTTTACTGGTGAGTTTACTGGTGAGTTTACTGGAGAGTTTACTGGTGAGTTTACTGGTGTGATGAAGTAGACATTGTTAGTTTTAGAGATCTCGGTATATACCATGGAGCTGAGCAGCCGGGTACAAATCACATGCCACATTAGTTGTTTTTACCCAATCAATGTTTGCAAGCTGGTGAAAGTTCAAGTCGATTCACTCCCTGTAGATCTGAACCTAGGTGCTTTCATATCTCGAGTCAGTGCTACGTCATCACATCAATGTGACTCAATGTAAAAACTGACTTGTTCTTCTTCCACGTCACACCATGAACTCTTGATATTTAACTTCTATATATTATTTTTATAATTGTAGATGTATATGTATATATATATGTATTATATCAAATATCATATATAAATAGAGAGAGAGCTTTAAGTTGTTTCTGTGTTGTACACTTGCCTCTTGCAATATTTTGTAATACAAAACTTCCATCCATTTTCTGATCATTTTAGTCCATAGAAGTAGTGCAGCAAGACTCAACAGATAATTTTGGCTGTAACTTACCAATGTCTTGTGTCCTTTTTTCTCCTTTTTTGGTACCCAGGAAAAGACTCCCCCCCCCCACCCCCCACCACCACCACCCCACCACCACCACCCCACCCCCACCACCACCACCCCCCACAGTAAAAAGTGGATTAAAGAAAGGAATGGGGCGGGGCAAGGGGGGAGGTAGGTGACAGTAAGGAAGGAATGGGAAAATAAACTTGTGTTGACTTATTAGAGTTTGGTTGCTTGGATGAAACTTTTTGTGGTCAGGCAATCTGTGATATTTACTGTAGTATGAAATCATTTGATATTTACCGTAGTATGAAATCATTTGATATTGTTACTTTATATTTGTATACATTTATTAGTATTGATTTAGTAGCCAACAGTTTTAGAAGACTTATGTGGAGAATAAAATTAATGGGTGTGGAGTGAATTCCATTATTTACTTTATATTATCAAATATCTGATTCTTGTATTATTTTTGTCATTAAGATCTGCTTCACAACATTTACCTACAATGTTCACTATTTTCATAATAACACCACAGTTGGCAGCCATCAACAAGCTATCCCTTTTTATAATTGTTGTGTCAATATTATGTTTTGCATTAGTTTGTTGCCAACTTATACTTCACTAAGTCCATAAATTAAAACATTAAACGTTAAAATAATCATAATTTAGACATTTTGTTTGGTGTTGTTTTTTATATTAATTTGGAACTAAAAAAATTTTAACAGTTTAAGCTCAATGTTTGTTTACAAGTTTTAGTTGCAGGTGGTAGAGACTCTTTTATTCTAAAGTTAAAAGTTAAAGGGTTCAGCAAGCTTCTTTTTTTAATAGATAGCGTAGGAAAATAGTGCGTAAGACGCAATAATCTTCTTTATAGAAGGAGCGTCTGTAATGTATAAGATATGATCAGTGATGCTGACTCACTATTGTAATGGATGTGACATTATCCAAAGGTTAAATTGGCGTGATTATCCGTAATAATAATTGTAAGTGTAAAAAGTAAAGTATCCCGTCGGACCAAATTGATCCATAGGGCCGGTGAAGCAGCGTTCATCAGTTTCTGTGGTCACGGCTTACTAGGGAATTGTGTGGCCAATACAATGCCCAACCGCCTACTCCAAATAAGATCAGGTACCTATCAGAGCTGGGTAGACTCAGGGACTTCCTCCAGACCCGAGATCATATCCTTGCCTTCACTAAGATTCGAACCTAGGATCTCTGTTACTGCAGGCGAACGACACAGTGCCCCATAATTATAAAAAAAGACCTACAAAATTGATATAATCAACACATGTGTAATCTTTCAATAAATTATTATACTTTGCTTATGATCCTTGAATAACTACAATACAGGATTATACTTATATATTATTCACACAGCACACACGTCTTCATAGTCTCAGTTTTCTTACTGGTACTACATTTCATAAATCATACCTACAGGACTACCCCTAAAATATGGTATTAAGAATCCATGTTCTCCCAACCTTTTCTTTTTGTTTTAGTGAATCCACAATAAAACGTACTAGCCTATTTTTTATTCAAAGCATGAGTATTTTGGACAAGCTCAGCATAGAATATGATACTTGACAACATGCTTAAAAATTATGAATGGTAAGACTGATTAATTGTTTTATAAACATTTTTTAGCCAGTTGGTTGATCAAATAAATGAAACAACAGTTGAACTAGAAACTCAACAATGACCAACCACTTGTAAAAACAAAAGAGAGTCATGATACAACCTAACATGAAAAGGTCATGATACAACCTAACATGAAAAGGTCATGATACAACCTGATATAAAAGGATGGAGCAGAGAACTGGGGACAAAACACCCAAAAGTCGCGACTTTAAAACCAGTAGGTACCGGTAGGCCTTTTTGAACGATTCGTTTTCACCTATTTATTAAAATAGCCCAATAATTCTCATCGCCACACAAGTGTTTCTGTAATCAGGCTTTGAGAATGTAGCTATGTGCTGACCACATAATCCCTATGCAAGTTTCCGCCTCATAAACTGTTAACTCTACTACTACTTAGCCAACTCGTGATATACTGACTCCTAAAAAGTTGGCTTTCGTTGTATCTTTTTTTCTGTTATTTTAAAAATATCTTTATTTACTTTTTCTTTGGCTTATCTTATTCATGAAACCACCATTTTTTTTTTGTGAAGATAATAGAAGGCTATTAGATAAGAATAGGAAAGAAATACTGAAAAATGTTTTAAGTGTTTTTATACGAGAAGAAATGGTTTGATCATAAGACGCTGGGAAACCAGCATATGTTTACTTTTAGCATACCATTTTCAATTTTGATAAACAGCTGAAAGATTGTGAACTCTAAGGTGTAGGGTCTTGAAAGAAAACACATCATAGTTCAGTTGTTGAACATTAACTAAACTTTTAGTGGGACAAGTTACACAGGAGGCCAGGGTAGCACGTGATCTTACAGCACGAGGAAAACAAACAATACTGACCACTGATCCTTAACACACACACACAGTACATTGTAAACACGTAGGACACTATAAACTCATCGTCTGCTTCTGTAACATAACAGAAAAATATAGGGCCCAGGCATATTGTTCAACTATAAGCCTTTTTAGTTTGACCCCGGAAAAGGGGCGTGGCCATGAGACTCACTGACATATATTTCTTTTGGGGGCACAAAGATTTTTGTTCCTTCTTTCCGTATAGTATTTTACTAAAGGTGTTGGGTTTTTTTAATGTTATTATAGTTGTTTTTGAACTTTAAACCATAAAAACACATGGAGATCTTAAACTAAGAACCTAGGAAGGGAATTGTTAAAAAATAACGTTTAGAGATTCTTTATTTTTTAAAGAAAATATTTTTTTTAGACCTGGACTCTATGCTTTGGACCTTAATATTATGGTCGATTCTATCGTGATCACTGTGTCATTACTTTTTTGTTGAGTTTCTTCAATGAGAATCAATGTAAAAAAAAAAAATTACGTTTAGAACTAGTTTTGTATCGAAAAAAAAATAATTAGGCCTATAATGCTTTTATTACTGTAGGCTATTCAAGCTATTGCTTAACTTAGCCCTAGACCTAGATCGCTCGTTTTGATTAATAAAAAAGGCAAATATAATTCTAGATATATTTCATGTTGAATGTCCAGAATGTTTGATAGAGACAGACGCATAAGACTAAGAGCCGATGCATCTTCACGAATAGGCCTATAAAAACCATAGCCATAGGCCATAGCAAATATTATGTTAAACTTTAAAAAAATATATATTGTTCGTAGGAAGAGGCTAATATATATATATATATATATATATAGGCCTATGTCGTATAGTCGGATCTATGACCGTATGTCGGCGTAGGCCTATGCCTATGTCTTTTATGTTTTCCATATTGAATATGATATATTATAGCCTAGATATAGATATAGATGATATAGGCATAGGCCTATATTATAGGCTCCTATAGGCCTATTCATATTGTGACTTATTGTCCTTTCATTAGTCCTATGCATGAAATATTATTCAATAACAGGCCTATAGGCCTAACTAAAAATTCATGAAGAAAACACGCACCAGTTTGCAAATATCAAATATATAGCATAGCCTACCTTCATATTCGCTTAATTATTTCATGCAATCGCAATCGGTTAATCAACACTTTTCTATAGTAAATAGTAAATATTTTCAATTATTTAATAGTTTAAACGGTTTGAGCTTATAACCTTTAGGCTACTATAATAGGCTAGTACTAATAGGCTAATAGTAATAGGCCTAGGCCTATAGGCAGGCTAATAATTAGGCCTATTATTATAGTAAACTATATGTGATAAGCCGATTCGATATGCTATATTATATTAAATAATAGCTATTATAATTTATAGGCCTATCCTATAAGCCATAAGCCTATATTTATAATTTATATAGGCCTTTAGGCTACTTTAGCTTAGCCTATTAGGGCCTATAATACTATATAGCCTATAGGCGGCTATAGTCCTATAGCTAGGTCTAGGCCTACTAATATGTTATAATCCCGCCTAACTACTTCTACATACAATATTTTAACGATAAAACCCCAGAACAAGTCAAACAATAGCATAGGCCTATGGGACATAGACCTAGGCCTTTTCAGAATCAAACTATGATGAGCTTACTTTGGCTTTTCAAGGTTCTTTTGTGACATCGAAATCGAACGATAAAAAAAATTAAAATAATTAAAAGTTACGATTTCTATTGCTACAAATAATAACTTAATACAATATAGCCTACGCGTTGATACTTCAACACAAACAAAGCTTTATAAATATATAACTATGTTAAATTTTATTTGTATGCTTAAAGACGATTTACTGATCGCTCGACGCCAATCTGTATTAACATGGTATGGTGACATGGTTGATGGTAACTGGTAACCATAGACGCATTAGGCCTAGAATGTATAATTAATGTTTTTTTGGTTAAAAACTGGTTCAAAAGGTAAAAGAAAAGTACAGTTCGCTCCCTAGCTTCTGGGTATAAAGTTTTTATGAATTAGTTTTTTTGTAAAATGAAAAGCTAATATAATTACGCCCAAAAACCACTAGGCCCCCAGTAAAATAACAAAGGCGAAGAAGGTTTTATTGACAACTTCTGCCCCCTAGCTACTGCGCATGCCTAGACATTGACCTCTTTTTTGGAATAATTAATAAAATGAAAAGGTCTATAGTACCGGCACTTTGAAATCTATAGTCTTACCTGTTTACCTACTTAGACCCGGTTTGGCACTCTTAGCACCAAAACTGAAATACTCTATGTACGGTAGGTCATCGCTCAATGGCGGTAGAGAAATAGTTGCCTACTATTGTTGTTTAGTGGTTGGTGGAAGCGGGGAGGGGGCCGATCTAGCTTGAAAACAGCTCACACGCAAACTCAAGCTGAACAGGGCTCAAAGTCCCTCGGTGCCAGGGTGTCTTGTAAGCGGTGACTAGGATCAGCCTTTTGTGGCGTCCTTACAGAATGGTGTTAAGTCTGTAAGTATTTTATATTTATATGCAAAAAACACTATACTCTATACTCCTATTCCTATACTCTATACTCTAGCATTGCACGGTTCTCAGTCGATGGTACCTGAACCCCTGTAGGCACGCAGCAGTCTGCTGGGGGAGAGGGGCACGCGAACATTACCTTTACATTGGTAAGGACTAATTGCAGGAATATACACAATCGTGTTATTTATGAGTCGCGTCGGCACACACACACACAACAACAACAAAAACTGAAAAGAAAACCAACACACTAATGGAGGTACAAAAGAAGTCCTTCTGACCTCGCTCCTATTAATCTTTGGCGCCTACACTGTGGAACAGCAAACTCCAGATTTGATGCATTCTCAGTCCAAATATCTCTTAAATACAAGTTACCAGATCTTTCTTTTTAGATAGTGTTATTGTTCATCTCCCTCAACAACACCAGCGACTGAATTAATTGTAGAAATAAAGTGAACTCAGCATGCTAAATGCAATTACATGGAGAGGTATGCTATATAAAAGACCATCGGTACCATTCATTAGTGAAGGGGTACGGGTGTGAAAAATGTTTGGGGACCTCTGCTCTAGCTCAAGCATCTGCTCAGTCTGTGTGAGTATGTGCATATGTGTGAGCATGTTTGTATGTGTGTGTGTTAAGGTTGAATATGTGTGTATTGGTGAGTACGTGTATATGTGAACATATGTATTGGTGAGTACGTGTATATGTGAACATATGTATTGGTGAGTACGTGTATATGTGAACATATGTATTGGTGAGTACGTGTATATGTGAACATATGTATTGGTGAGTACGTGTATATGTGAACATATGTATTGGTGAGTACGTGTATATGTGAACATATGTATTGGTGAGTACGTGTATATGTGAACATATGTATTGGTGAGTACGTGTATATGTGAACATATGTATTGGTGAGTACGTGTATATGTGAACATATGTGTTTGTGAGAGTGAATGTATTGTCGTTCTCGGACAGTAATGAGAATTAAATAACATATGCAACCAGAAGGCGTTGGGCTATAGTTAAACAGCTATTGGAAATAAAGTAGAGTTAAGGCTTATATATATGGCGAAGACTGTGACATTTCCTCCACAAATTATGCAGAAGTAAACAAGAAACAGGAGTTTTACTGTAAATGTCTCATTGTTAAGATAAGCATAGATAAGACAACAGCTTGTCTTCTGTAAACAATAATAAAGAGCCCGACCATAGATCCCGCTTCAGTTGGATTGAAGACTTGGCCATGGGTTGGCCGGACACCTACACCAGCGGTCTGCTGGCCACTTTGTGTGGCTTGTTGGCCATGGTGAATGCAGGAGTTATGATGGTGAGTTTACACTAAGATTGGGTTCTGTATATAAAGGACTATTATTTCAAGCTTTTTTGCGTAATTTATCTTTGTTTATTTAGTTATTATACACGGCAGTAAATTCTTTTAATGTACAGATAGGCCTACACACAGAAACTTAGATATAAGCTTACAATTCAACTAATCGAATATATTAGGCCTACTGGACATAGGAATAAAAACACATTAATGTCTTTTATCATAAGCAAAGGCTGGAATCTGGCAATGATCAAACAGCCTATGGCTAGTTATGTTCTTTAATTAACCCTTTCACTGTCAACTGGGGTGTAATCCACCCGGAGAGGGACTTCTATTGCTCATAACTTTTTTCTCGTTTTGATAATTGTCCTCATATTTTACCTAATCCTCAATGTCCTTGACATGAACACGTGAGACTATGAAAATATTAAAAGTATGATTAAGAAATTATTTTTTTTTTGGGGGGGGGGGGGGGGCAGCTAAACTTTTTTTTCTACATTCCCCGGCAACTGGGCGTAACACACCCGTATATAATTTAAGAGGGGAACAACCCTCTGAACTAACTAGTTGACATTTTTTATTGAGTTGTTTGATGTTCTGCTGATTATTTGAGAGTGTACAAGTCCACAAAATACATTTTAAAGGTCAACAATAAAAAAATTAGTCGTCTGACTGAGCATATATGGCCTGCCAACTATAAATAACATAAGTTTAGTTGATATAATATATTTTAAAACAGAACTATCTAGTGTATACATAAAAATAAGGTCTTTGCATCTCGCTTGCACAACTTTTACATACAATAACTGATCTTTATTTGCAAATGTGTTTGCTACACTTGCAGTATTGAGATTTTTTCATTCATGACATTTCATTGAGTGCAGTGTAGTAAGTGTACACCTAGTTTGCTTTTTCGCTGTATTACTTGCCATATCGGTTATCATTGCCATTTTTTGTCGCAGTTGATATGGTTTAATTAGTTTGTTGAAGTTTTGTTTTAACGCCAATTAAAACACTGCCAATGTTCTGCCTCACAATATCTTGGTGTGCTGGGGTAGATGACCGGGTAATACAATTTTACATCATATAGGCCTAATCCTATAATGTTGAAAAGAAAATGGGTATAATTAAGTCAAATTTATATAAAAGTAAGCCTATAATGAAATATAATATAGGCCCTATATAATAGGCTATTGAATATATTTATGGTACGCCTAGATATCCTTTCTCATTTTACTATAGTAGCGTCTCTAGCGACCGCTGCCTTGCGTCGAAAAAAAATGGCAGAATCGAGCTTCACTTTTAGTGACTGCGCATATAGGCATTGCGCATTCTGTTCTATAGCTATTCTGTGGGAGTTGCTTGCAGTATGTTGAAACTATATGCACCAACCTATAAAACCAACCAACTGCTCATTCACATCAATGTTCTCCCAGTAACATAATACTTTACTAAACTACTTAGGAATGCTTCTCAGATATCTCTTACGTGAAAAAGATGTCACATGTCTGAGAGATTGACAGTCAACAGAAGCTTTTCTTTTCATTTCAATCACATCGATTCTTTGCCAAGAATCTCCTTCTACTTTCTTGCATTCCCTGTTGACGAAGGCTAGATCTACTGTTGGTAATCATTTGTTCACTATATTAAGAGTTCCTGTGTGATCTGTGCAGTAAATTTGATTCCTATGGGTTTTTTTTAGTATGCATCATAGGCAGTGTTTTATTATTCAAAGGTAATTATTAAATTATTATATATGATTTAATCCATTGGTGAAGCAGCATAATAGGAGATTGTGTGACCAGCACAATACCCAGGCAATTTACGTCTCCACAATTAATTTCAAGTACCTAGCAGAGTTAAATCTTCTTAGAAACATATTTTTTAGGCCCGGGAAAAAATCATAGCCTTCGCAAGGATTTAAACCTCGAACCTTCGGTACGCCAGTCCAGCGCGCTGCCACAAGACCACCGTGTGCTAAAATGTACAAAAAATCATTATTGATGGCCATTTATTGTTGAATAAGACTATAGGTGTAACTCGCCCAGTTGCCAGGAATCATTATAAATATTTTCCCTTACATCATGAGTGTACGGGTGTGTTACACCCAGTTGCCGGGGACAGGTTATGATCAGGAAATATGTTGCCGTAGAAAGGGTTAAGATGGTTTTGTCCCGAAGGACACGTAAATATAATTTCTTGCCGATTAGCATTTGACTACAGAATGTGTGGCTCTCGAGCTAATCAATAAAATTTAAATTTGAAACCCTCCTCAAATTGCAAGTAGATGCGTACATAGATTAGATATATATATTACATATGCGGAACATCTGTTACATACTAGATCTATAAGATTTAAACCTAAAATAAACAAAACAAATAAACTATTTTAACTTAGTTGGCCTTTAAATTTAAGCATACCATGCTAATAACGCCAAGTGTTAAGAGGGATTAAAGATAATTATAGTTAGAATCTACTAGAAAGTCTCTTTAAAAACCCGGACGAGCCAAAGCTCTTTACTCCGGGGCGTAACGCATTAGAAATGAGTATAACTCTGCCCGGGTTCCAGCCACCCCACGGCACGCCGAGGCGTGGCGTGCCATGTAAAAGGGAAGGCTTCCGCAGGCCAGAGACCGTTCGCTGCGGTTCCCCTAAGGATCATTATCGTGGTGGCGCGCCCGTATATCTGCATTGTCACCCGGTAGCACAAATCCTATACTATAGGAACAGGCATCCAGGCACCGGGTGGGTCGTGAGACATGTTGCAGCATCCATTGCTTCCTCCCCACCGAGACCCCGTGGCCTCTCGGCAGTGCAATGAATCTCGGACATGCTGCGGGGGCTGTCCCCCATGCGTTAGCCCGCCGGTGTTTTCTAAAAGAAAAGTACTGGCGGTTTAGATAGTCGTGGATGTGCGCGTCCGCCAGAACACCTAAGTTAGCACTTCCAATGATATAGGGAGAGATAAGCAAAGACATCATTGGTCATTTGTAGAGATTTATTTTATGATGATAGGTGGATAGGCCCTATATTAATATTATGTACTTTAAAAAAAATGTATTCATATAAACCGCATTATATTAATGTATTCTGTCTATTCCCACGTAGGACTGCAATCAATCAGCAAACGACAACAGAACTATTTACGATTTTTCCTTGAAGAATGTCCACAAGAATATGACAATCGACCTTAGTGATTACAAAGGAAAGGTAACTGATGATTTACTCATGAAGTTTTATATTTTTTTACTGCTGAACTAATAACTAATAATGATGACATTTGTATAGCTCTGCCAACAAACATAATGCAAGCTCAGAGCGCAGTTAACATACAACTAAGAACACGGATACATACTATTGGCTAAGAGATAAAAAACTAAATGATGATTCAAAACTTTATAAACATAGAACAAATCAAACAACTAAAACAAAATAACCGACCTAACATATTGATAAGATAGTAGGGCTCTAAAGCATGTTAACTAAGATAAATATTGCGCTCTAAAGTTTTGTTGCTGCTCTGATCAAAGCTGCCATCAGTATTATACACTGATCTATATATCAGTGGTATTATGCTAAGAAGGGAAAGTCCATAAAAGACGTCATCCGAGCTTATGGACAAAGAAATTATTACTGCCACAACTTTTAAACATCCTACTTTTGTCACATATTGTTGCCTCAAAAGGCAAAGGAGGTCTATTTTAAACAGCTTCTAGAACACATGATTCAAAGCCGTGTATTATTTAGATTTAGAAGTTGCTATAAATATCATATTAAATTTGAAACATGTATAAGGAAATGTTTTCGTAAAAAATATTTTTAATATATAGCCTACGTTTATATCATTAGCACATTTGCTGCCAACCTATTATCTTTTAATTGTAAGTGTATACATTTTTTTTGTTCATCTTAAATTGACTCCTTTTTTATGTATTCCGTCCACAGGTTGTCCTTATTGTCAATGTGGCAACTTACTGAGGTCTGACTCCCCATTACTTTGGAATGAATGCACTAAGTTCCCAGTATGGTAGTCAGGGCTTTGTAATTCTCGGCTTCCCTTGCAACCAGTTTCTCAAGGTACCTTACTCTTTAGCATAATTAACTCAAATACTTTCCCTTTCGAACCCGTTTATTTAAGCTTAACTTTGCATGTTGGGATATATAAAAAGGATCGCCTTGCAACATGAACAGTTGCCATGGAGATATTCTGAAATTAAAGTCGACCAAAAGGGTTGAAATATGTAATATGCAGAAACAAATAGATTTCCCTCTCTATTCTGAGAACTATGAATCTATTTGTCTTCTTAGTTTTAAAATAACTTTAGTTTTAAATAATTGTAAATCAATATTGTTGTCTATACTGGCATAGATCCGAATTACTTACTGGTAATAGCTTAACCTTTTCGGTATTTAGATTTATCGTTCATTGTTCTTCTGTCAATCAGACATTATCAGATACTATTACCTTTGACTGCGCTTCCTCCATAATAGCCTAGTGCGGACAAAACTAGCTTATAAATAGCCTAGTGCGGACAAAACTAGCTTATAAATAGCCTAGTGCGGACAAAACTAGCTTATAAATAGCCTAGTGCGGACAAAACTAGCTTATAAATAGCCTAGTGCGGACAAAACTAGCTTATAAATAGCCTAGAACATTAGCATGGGAGCCTGTAACACTTTGCTTTATTCCATATAATAATGCCCTACACATTTGGCTTAATGTAAAAGTTTTGGGTTAGTTTAGTGCTATTGTTCCCGTGTGGTATTCGGGCAGGGAATGGGTTGCCTGATCAAACCAGGAAAACCAGTAACTTAACATCATTTAAAACACTCAATAGAAATGCAGGACTAGACACAAACCACGGATGTGCGTAGGACGCAATAATATTTTTTTTATAGAAGGAGCGTTTGTAATGTATAAGATAAGCTATAATGTTCATATAAAATACTAAAAAGTTAGTTTGAAAAATAAAGATTTAGGAATAAATTTTACGTCACTGGTTAAGCCAGCAAGAGTTAATTATACCAAAGACTATAAAAAGATGGACGCTTGCGCTATTTATCGAGCTGAATAGTTCGTTTGCGCATGCGCGGCCTCCTATTTGCACTCAAGTCTTCCGTTTTAAATACAATTTAAAAAACGCCCCTGCGTAGAGTATAACAAGAAAATTTAAGAATTGCACAATTGCTAGCAGGCATTATAGTTTTTAATACACATTGGTAGATTTCAGGAGTGTAGCGTTTGTTAATATAGACATTACCTTGCAAGTTTACAATTCTTCCTATTTATTTTTTTTCCAGCAAGAACCTGGAGCCAATGGGACAGAGATCCTGAACGGGGTGAAGTATGTTCGCCCTGGTGGCGGTTTCGTCCCCAACTTTCAACTTTTTGAGAAAATTGATGTCAACGGGGCACAGGAGCACCCACTCTACACTTACTTAAAGGTTAGAATTAAGAGTTGCAGCCTTTTATTAGCACTTCACTCATCTGAAAGATAATTATACGTGTATTATGTATTATTAAATCCGATGACAGTGGAACTAACGTTTTTGAAACTTGAGACCCCTTTACATTCAAGACTAATATTGTTTGGTGCAAGAGTATTCAAACTAAGCGTTGTGAAGCAGACGATAAAATGTTGACCTTTTCTGTGTTCCAAAACTCCTTTGTTTTCTTCTACAGTCCGTGCTAGACTCTATCTCTTGCATAAAGTTGACCGTCTATAGACTCTTATCTCGTGTATAAAGTTGACCGTCTATAGACACTTATCTCTTGTATAAAGTTGACCGTCTATAGACACTTATCTCTTGTATAAAGTTGACCGTCTATAGACACTTATCTCTTGTATAAAGTTGACCGTCTATAGACACTTATCTCTTGTATAAAGTTGACCGTCTATAAACACTTATCTCTTGTATAAAGTTGACCGTCTATAGACACTTATCTCTTGTATAAAGTTGACCGTCTATAGACACTTATCTCTTGTATAAAGTTGACCGTCTATAGACACTTATCTCTTGTATAAAGTTGACCGTCTATAGACACTTATCTCTTGTATAAAGTTGACCGTCTATAGACACTTATCTCTTGTATAAAGTTGACCGTCTATAGACACTTATCTCTTGTATAAAGTTGACCGTCTATAGACACTTATCTCTTGTATAAAGTTGACCGTCTATAGACTCTTATCTCTTGTATAAAGTTGACCGACTATATCAGACTTTGGGCCCATCAAAATCTTGACCTGCATGGTGATACTATAAAACAGTACCTGGTTTCTCGCTTGTCTATGGACAGGACTGTGACAGTAGTGATTTTGTAACTTTGTGTAAATGACTGTGTGATCAATTTAACACAAACTGAAACTTAGTGACACATAATGGACTGTATTATTGTAATTTGTTAACCAAACTGAGTGTTGTTATTATATTGACTGACTGGACTCTGTGAAATGTGTTCATGAATGTCTTGTTTGAGTGTAGGAATAGGCTAATGATTGAATGTCTGTAAGAAGGAGCTATAAAAGGATTATAGAATGAGAATACACGCTTTTTTAGTTCTTTTTTTTACAATGACATTGTTGGAAGATGTGCTCTGGTTGAGTCAAAGGACCATAAAAAATATATAGATATAATATTTTGTCTTAATTTTACGTCGCTTTGGTCTAGAAAAATCAACATAACTAAGCTTACATTATAAGCTTACTAAAATTCAAAATTTAGAATTACATAGGCCTAGACATATTTTTTGAAGTTTTAGGCATTCGTTTTTTATCAGCTCTAGATCTAATTGCGGATAAAAGTTTAAAAAAAAACTGCCCCAAGCTCAAGCTTTTAGCTCTGCTTCAAAAACCTGTTAGAAACATTACTGCACGAGACATTATATCAAGGGTGTGGGGTGTAACGGGAGGGGAAACTTGAAGCAGACGTGTAGTTTTGCACGTTGAGTGACGGGCCTTTAAGAAATTATATGATTTAGAGGAAATAGAAATCAATATTATAAATAACAAATACATGTTTGTCCAGAGAGGCGGGAAATCTAAATACACCATTCCTGCTTGACTGCCAATTATTAATTGACTATTCCGTGCGCACTGCCCTCTATAATATGGATTTTCTGTCACGTGTCTATCACTTTGAAGTCTGCAATCAGCTATTGTTTGGACTTAAAATTAGGCTTTAGAAAAACATCTGCTATACGCTAGGTAACTGATGATTCTTAATCTACCCACATATAGCCTAGGCTAGTGACAAAGGTCTTACACAAACCATAGACTATAGGCCCTAATATATTATAGTCTATGCACAAACAAATAAAAAAAAATACATATTTTTATAACGCTATTCATAACAAAGTCTTCGAATGCGCTTTACATTTACCATAATATGTTATTTAAAAAAAACACACGAATAAGTGTGTTTATAATTTGTTTTAAAAATGTCAATACTGTCAGCTTGTTGAAATGTATTCGGAAGTTCATTCCACAACAGAAGTGGTACACATAATGAAAAAAAGGAAAAAGAGGGGAACATGTTAAACTGCCCAATGGAAATTGGGATAACCCTTGCGCCCTGACCTCCACTTCAGGAATCAACTAGGCGGCCCGCCATTTACCGTCTTAGTGACACCAGCTACGTAGTACATGTCACTGACATTAATATGTGTGTGAAGTTTCTGTTGGTGTTAAATTAAGATAAATAAAGTTCCATCCAGTTTGTTTCATATCAAGGAATTAGGGCATATCGTTGTTTTTTTTATAAATCTTAGTAAAAAGTAGGCTAAAGCTGTATGAGAGAAAAGCTAATTATTCAATAGTTTTATACGTTTTACAGACGTTCCTTCTAGATAGAATATTTTTACGTCCACTAGACCCAAAACTCATGCAGGGCGGCAGGGATCGGTCGGCGGCTGGGATAGAACCCGCGACGTGTTGGTTGATAGTCGGTGAACTAACCACTGTGTGACAGTAATAGTAACTTGTGTAACTGTGAGTGTGTAAGGGACGGAACACTCATATTATAAACTGACTGAGACTTAGTGACACACATTAGACTGTATTATTTAATGTGTTGACGGGACTTAGTGACCGGATATCTCTGTGTTATTGTTTATGCGACTGGCTGGACAGAGTGAGTTTTATACATGGATATCTTTTGGAGGTGTATGAATAGGGAGTGATTGCCTGTGATGTGCTAATGCAATGTACTAAATTGTACTATAAAAGGATTGTAGAATGAGAATAACGATTAGTTGTCAAACAAAACTATTGGTTAAAGATGTACATTCACACACAGGACCAACATAATCGTTTTAAAAAAGCATCTCCTCACAAGACACTGGGACAGGAAATAGAACAAAATTTATATATTTGTATTGTTTCACTGTTTGTACTACACAGTGTTCATTTATTTTTGTGTTGTTTGCTGATAGTCCCTAATATTCAATTGATGATAGCGAAAACACAATAAATTGTCTAGTAATAGACCCAAAATAGAATGATGTTGGGATACAATAAAAATGAACATTCTAATTAGGGAGTACAATAACGTTTGGTACAGCTGTATGATCCGGGCATAGAATGGGTTGCCCGAACACTTTATCTAAACCAATAACTTAACAGCATTTTAAAATACTAATCAAAATGCAAGACTAGACTTAGCACACGAATAAGCGTATGACGCAATAATCTCCTGTATAGAAGGAGCGTCTGTACCTGACACTCTAGCATGGAATGGGTTGCCTGAAAAAAAAACAGGAAAACCAGTAACGTAACATCATTTTAAACACTAATAAAAATGCAGGAGTAAACTTGGAAAACGGATGAGCGTAGGACGCACTAATCGTCTTATAGAAGGAGCGTTTGTAAGATATAAGATAAGATCATACACTGTGTGACTTTTTTGCATTTTTGTACCATCTTTAATAATAACTTTACAATTGTTCTAGCGGGTTTCTTTCTTTTTGCGTCACTAGAGTGTTTGCCCTCCGACAGGAGTGACCTTTAACCCAGCCACGCTGTTCTATTCACCAATCAAAGCCAGCGACGTGGCGTGGAACTGGGAAGTTTTCCTGATTGGCTACAACGGGAAGGTCGTCAAGCGCACCATCCCTCAAACTGATCCTGACAAACTGGCAGCCGACATAGAGATTGAACTGGCGCGCGCCAGAAGCGCTATCACCAGCCCACCAATTATTGGTTAACTTTCAATACAATGTATTTTTTCCTTTTTTTAAAAAATACTAACATTATAAATAATTTTATATTATACAATTTTTTTTTCAAAATGATTAAAGCCACAATTTGTTTTTTTTGTATATTTTATAATAAAACAGATAACACTAGACATACACAAATAATTATTATTTAATATAAATTTAGCCCCCATAACAGAAATAATAAAATAGTATATAGATCAATATCGTAGTATTATTTGACCAGAGTTCTATTATCAATTGTTTGATATGATTATGCTATAAGCTTAGGCCTATTTTTCATTACTCCCTTTCTATTAACTCACACTGTCTGTCTGTCTGCTTGTCCTGTTGGTTGTTAGCAAAACTTTGCATGGATTTTTCAACCACTTCCCGTCGTCCAATCGAGCTGAAACTTGGGCAGCGGACTCGTCTCGATTAACAATACATTATATAAAATTTTCAGCATCATAGCCTTTGGAATAGTCACTAATACCTTCGACCAAATTGCGAATCAAAAGAAAAAAAAACATGGCTGCCTCTACCGGAAGAGACGAAAGTAAATAAACTTTTCGGATATGTTCGTTTTTACGAAATAAATAGAATGAAAACGACACAATGTAGCTGAAACAAAGCGAGTTATCTTTTTATGGTTTTTGCGGGCCAAAGCTAGAAAAAAAAAAGGATGCGCAAATTTTAGTGTGGAAATTCATAAGGTATGATATCACTTATATTTATTTTAATCTATCAAAATATAAATTAAATATAAACTTAGTTTACAAAGAAATGGAGTATAATAAAAACATTGTTTTTATGGGTTAGTTTATTTCATATTAAGGGAGATAAAAAATATAACTACTAGCCACTAGAAAAAAAAATTATTGAATGAAGAAGGGTGGAGCTGATTTTGTGATAAGGGAAATAACTTTATATTTTTATTGTTACACTATTTAAAGAGTTATCTTTCATTCAGTATAATATGATGTATTATGTTATGTACCTTGTTCTTACTAATTATTAAATTGATCAATACTCTTTTTAAACCAATAATTTAATGCTGTAATTTTTAAACATTACTTTCCTATAATATACCCAACTAGCCTTTAGCTAATACAACAATAAATAATAGAAATATGTCAAAAGTTGAAATGTTAAACAAGCCGTAAACTTTTCCTACTAGTCTCAAAATTTCACGTCTGCCATAGTACTTAGTACATTATGACTTGTTTGTGTTCGCTTTGTTAAAACTTCGATGTGTACAGTTTTTTGACATAAAGATGTTATGACGTGCCTTCTATAAACAGTTTTCATTGGCTGCTGGATCGCACCGACACATTATTGACGTCATCAAGACTTGTGCATTCGTCTGGTGATTGTCGTAATGGCATTTCTTTTTTTTTTTTATTTGAAGAATAAAATGAAAACTGTACACATG
Organism: Anisus vortex; assembly: GCA_949126835.1. Classification (NCBI taxonomy): domain Eukaryota; kingdom Metazoa; phylum Mollusca; class Gastropoda; family Planorbidae; genus Anisus; species Anisus vortex. Next base: position 57,070,178 of record OX421494.1, read on the forward strand.
GGACTAAAATATAAACGAAACATTTTTTTTTAATTTATAGACCATATATTAAATTATGTTTAAAAAAAAAGACATAATTGGCTGACAAAATATAAATGTTAAAAACTTTTCTTCATTTTTAATGCAAGTATAATGTATACAGAGACCATAGTCTAATAAAGTACATGTCCTACCAATCATTTGTTCACTTTGAGTCTTTTTACTATTTTGTTGAGTAATCAATGCGAATTTGCGAATGAACACTCAGAAATCTTGTGTGAAGTTTGAGAGAGACACACACATTGTATGAAACTGTTGATGAGAAAGAAGTGTTAAAAAAATATTTGTTGAAACATTTTTGTATTATTGTGAATGCATGAAAGAATACTGGATAGTGTGAGGCTGCTGTTGCTGGCTGGTCTTACACCATACATTGAGCGTAAATTGATGACATTATTCATGGAAATATTTAGGTTATCATGGAATATAAATAATAGAAAACTGAATTTAAAAACAACTCGTTCAAAGGACCATTACCAGAAATATTCATACACATCAAAGGTGACATAATTTTTAGGCCTAAATACATTCAATTTAACTTATCAAAAGAAAAAAAAGCGGTTAAAAAGATAAGTAATTAAAAACTCACATAAAACATTGAATTATGGGAAATTCGACTCATGAGCTTCAAAGCTGACAAAGTGTGCAAACCACCGATACACTCCCATAAAGTGTTCTGTACCAACTGGAGCAGTGATACAACTCTAACATTTTCAGAGAAGCCAAGTTGTGCTCTTTATTAAAAAAAAACACCGGAAAAGCCAAGTTGTAATTAAAATGGTCTATGTGACTTATTTTATCCTCCTCCCAAGTTCATAATGAAAAAGCCAGGTTAGAATTGAAAAAGCCAAGAACTTGGGAAGAAAGCCAATGAGTGGTATCACTGCTCTGGAATCTTTGAATCTGGTTTCGATGGAGACCTCACAAACAACTGATGTAGTAATCACGTCTGGACTGAATGATAGAGACACAACAGCATTTAGAAGTCAAGGTTGTATCAGGTAGATGTAAGGAACAAGCCCCTAACGATAGAGCACACTCTTATAGTTAGACCTGCCTATAACCACAGTAGCTAGATAGTTTACTTTACCTACTAAAATATACACATAAATAATAACTTCATGATTATAAAGTGGATATCTTCAAACTTCAAAGATTTGTAGTAGAACCAAATACTATACTAAGATGGACCGCTTGCTTTGATATTTCTGTTATTTGATAGCTTAAAACTTTCAGTTTTGGAATTTCCGATCGCACTAGGTCCTTTAGACCATAGGTTCTCAACGGGGGCGATATAACGGGGGCGATATCGCCCCCTGGGGGGCGGTGAGAAGCTTTAGGGGGGCGCTGACATTCCCGGGGGCGATTGGGGGGGCGGTGAAGGGCAAGTGGGCGGTACAAACGTACCTGATATATTTTAACACCTCAGCTATATGAATCGATTAGTTTTTGGAGGATAAAATGTGATGTAAACAAAAGTGCCCCTAAATATCTGATATCCCCCAACAGTATGCCAAAATATTATTATATTAATAGGAAATAGGAATCGCAGTGACTTTTCGATGAAGTAAGGGCCTGTATTTGGCAAATATAGTGTGCGGCCAGGTGGTCCTGAGGCTGGTTCACCGGACTGTCAACCCTGCTGATATTAATGATATTTTGATCTCAGTACCGAGATGTCCTTAATGTATTTTAAATCATTAATATTATCGAATGACTATTGTTAAGCGGTATAGATACGTAGTAATCATACAAACTGGGTAGTTATTGTAATGTTTGAAAATATACATATAAATTCTTTAGTCACATAATATTTATATAATTTTCCAATAGTTTGTACAGTTTGATCATTTCCAAATTATAAATTGTAAGCCATTTATTTTTTATTTAAAAAAAAAACCAGTAATATTAGCTCAAATAAAACGGGCTAATTATCTCCCTTTAACAAAAAAAAAAATGTTTCCACATTTGATTCAATAATGATGCCGAACAAGTTCTGTTTTGTAATATAACAAATAATACTTATTTTAGACATTCGGCTTTTGCAACCGAAATTGATACACAAATAAACAAATTGCTAGCAACACACCAGGCAAAAGATTCGCATTGATTTATTTAAACCTTTTGTTAAGGCAATTTTTTGAACTATTAATTATTACAATATGTTTCCTTTTCAGTTTTTTTAAAGATAATTAATCACACTAAATAGTCTAGTCCGCCTAAAAAAAAATGCGGAAACTATAGTCCAGATAGGCGGAAGGGGGAGGGGGCGGTGAGCGGAAAAAAATTGTAAAAGGGGGCGGTGAGCCGAAAAAGGTTGAGAACCTATGCTCTAGACTTCTGGTTTAGTAATTCGCTATGATTTTCTCAATTGAAAATTAAGATAAAAATCGAAAGTTGTATACAGCGAAGTCTTTAGATACTTTTAGGAGTCATTTAGGACAGTGTTATTGGCTGCGCACGGGGAAAAAAACACTACTCTAAATATAGATCAAGCGGTCCAACTTATTATAGTCTTTAACATATTTTAACGTATTCTAGCTGCTAAATATATAAAAAAAACCACACAAGTCTTAAAAGCACCAAACCTAGAAATACTAACCAGGCGTGTTTGAAACTTTTTAAAGTTGGACCTTTGCCCAATGAACTAGATTTTGGACAAAAAGAATTCTAGATTTTATTAAGTAAGTAAAAATACTTTTCTTATCTTATAACTTTACTTATCTTATAAGTTTACTTATACTTATAAGTTTACTGACGTTCCTTCTCGATAGAAGATTATTACGTCCACTAGGCCCAAAACTCCTGCAGGGCGACAGGGATCCGTCGGTGGCAGGGATAGAACCCACGACCTGTCAGTTGGTTTTTGGTTGACAGTCCGGTGAACTAACCGTTGGACCAGCCGGCTTCACTGTAGAGCTGTGCACTATAAATTCAGCTTAGTTTCGACCAACTCGGCTGGACTGTTAGTTAAAGGTGCGATTAAAAAAAAAAGTTAGAAAATGTTAAAAGTATTGATATATGTCTATCAATGTGTTAATTTGTGATCTTAAATAGTTCAGTGGTAGCCGACTTGTGATAAGCTTTATCCTGAACGGATAAAGATGGTGTTGCCTAGTTGCCTACATTAATTGCCCATATAAAATACACATACTCTTTTGTATCTACTACGTGAGTGTGTATGTACACTAATATACACAAAATGTACACACAAATTACATATGTGTGTAGCTAATAGATGTGTGTTTGTGTGTGTAGATGTGTGCAGGAATGAATGCCTGGTGTTGGGTACATTTGAGAGATTAAAATTTTTGCGACTTGTGAACTGAGAAAACATATTCACTCAGTATTCTTATAGATTACAGACTCTCCTTCTATAAACAAAAAAAGAGTATTGCGTCCCACGCTCATCTGTGGAATGATTTTAGTTTTGCATCTTTATTAATGTTTTAAATGATGTTACTGGTTTTCCTGGTTCGTTCAGGCAACCCATTCCATGCCCGAATGCCACTCGGGAAGAAAGAGTACGTATATGTATTTGTTCTCGCATAAGGGACAAGGAAATTGTTTTTGTCTTTATGTTTATCTGAGCATTGCAACAGGTTGTTATTGGGTTGTTATTGGGTTGTATTTCTAAATTAGATTCTATTCTCAGATCCTCATATGTTGTTACACAAAGTGTATTGTCTGTGAGGTTTTATTTTTCCACGCAGTTATTCGGTAATCAATTGAACAAGTCAAAGTCAGGTTCGATAACAAAGATAAAATTTCTAGAAAGTTCATCAACGGCCCTAGTGTAAGTGTGCTATAGTCTTTATCAACAAGGTGTTAATATATGTAAAAAAATAAATATAGAATAGACCTAGAGTAGGCCTACTAAATTGACTAGGTGATAGTCTGATAATTAAATTTATTTATCGGGTTTTTTAAGGTTAACAAACGAAAGTTACTGTTTAAAAGTTTAAGATGACATTAATTTGATCTTTATAAAGGTTATGTCAATTTTTAAACTCTAGTCTGTCTTTTAGGTGTTACTTTTGTCATTTACGATGTCATCTGGTCCAGACTAGGACTCCTGGAACTAAAGAAATGATATTGCTGTCTTTGACTTCTTGGACATCAGCAGTGCTGTCTGTATTATAGTTGTGTTAACAGCCCCATATCAAGTTCTATACTTGCAGGAACCTCGGCGAGTGCCAAAGCACTACTCTAGAGCCTAAACGAAATAAGGTCAATCACGGAACTACTTTACTTTCATACTGAGAAGCAAAACTAGAGAAACCATTAAAAAATTAGAACACATTCAGAAAAGAACTGCCAGGTTCATTACTAGCGAATATCTAAGTATATAAGTAATATTTCTTCACAAGTGGCATTCGGACATGGAATGGGTTGCCTGAACAAACCAGGAAAATCAGTAACTTCATCATCATCACCAATCCCTTGACCGTTGTAGTCGTTGGGGGGAGCGAATGGGCACCTCAGCAGTCAACGTTCTCCACTTTTGCCTACCTTGAGCGGTTGTCAATAGTTGTGTCAACTGCAGCCCTGTCCAATATTTTATGTTGTCGAACCAGCATCTCAGCTGACGGTCTCTCCGACGTCCACCTTCTACAGTGCCCTGGAGGATTGTTTTTGGCAAGTTATTATGCCGCAACACATGACCGAGCCTTGTCAGTTTGCGCCGTTTGATTGTTGTCATTATGTTTTTTTGGAGGGCCTGCAATAGAGGATATTCTTTCCCAGACATACTCATTATTCCTGTGCTCTACGTAGGAGATTCGAAGGATTTTTCTCATGCATTTATTTTCGAATGCCTGCAACTTCTTTTCAGCTGCTAGAAGCAGCGTCCAGGTCCCATGTCCGTACAGTACAATGGTTCTGACAAGGGCTCTGTAAAGTCTGAGCTTTGTTGGGAGACCAATGCTTTTACTGGTCCAGATTCTGTTTAGACTAGCCATTGCCGCCATTGCAGTCCCAATCCTGTCTCGAATTTCTGCCTTACAGCTTCTGTCTACGGAGAGGATTGCTATTTGAAATTCTTTATCTCTTCTAGTTGTTGTTGGTTCAATATGATACTTGCTCTTCTTGTATCTGTGGTGTTGATCATTATTTTACTTTTTTTCTGAGCTAATTTCCATTCCGTATGCCTTTGCTTTATCTGTAAGCTTGTCTGTGAGCTCTTGCAGTTCTTTATTGCAGTTCTTTATTGCAGTTCTTTATTGCAGTTCTTTATTGCAGTTCTGTATTGGTGGAGTCTTCCACCAATGGAGATGGATAAATGGTAATCATCGAGTGTTGCATGATTTTTTTTTTCTTGGAAGATAAAACACTAATAAAAATGCAGGACTAGACTTGGACCAGGGATGAGCTTAGGACGCAACAATCTTCTTTATAGGAGGAGCGTCTGTAATATAAAATAAGATAAAAATGAAGTTCATAGAAAGACTTTAACACACACACAAAAAACTAAACTATTTTTAGTTACAGCAAATACCAAATGGAATTTTCCGATTCTTTCGGTGTGTATTGATAGTTTTTTTTTGGGTACAAAAACAAAATTTCAGCCTTGCGCCCCGAAACAAAAGTAGCAGAAATCGTGCAGTCATTTTGCAATTTAATAAGTCTTAGTACTAATGCATCAACGATTTCAAGGTGGTGTGATAATTGTGATAACAGACCAAATCACTGTTTCTGTTTATCAAGGTCACAAAGATAAAATTGGTCGCCTAGTGGTATAAATAGACTCTTCTGGTGAAGACTAGAATAGATCGAAGTTTGGATTTGCACTGGCCAATTCGCAATGGGTTGGTCGGACACATACGCCCGCGGCCTGCTGGCCACATTGTGTGGTTTGCTGGCCGTTGGAAGTGCCGGAGTTATGTTGGTAAGTTCTTGTTGAGATTGTCTTGTGTCTACATTATCATTTGTATTTAATAATTGGAAATACTTTAATAATCGTCAAGTAGGCCTATACAACATATCTATTTATCTATATAATAAATCTATCTATCCATTCATTTATCTATCTATCCATTCATTTATCTATCTATCCATTCATTTATCTAACTATCCATTCATTTATCTATCTATCTGTCTGTCTCTCTAGCCTCTAAACCAGAGTTGGCAACCTGTTGATAATATTGTGCCAAAGTAGGATTTATTATTTAGTCCGCGCGCCAAGATCCTAAAATTTAATCTGCTCTAGCACTCTATTTCCGAAAAGACATGAATAGCATTTTTTAGGTCTTCCGCGTGCCATTGAAAAAAGCTCTGCGTGCCAAGTCTGGCACGCATGCAGTAGGTTGCCGACCCCTGCAGTAAACTCTTTCTCTACATATATATTATAGAGGGCTAGAGAGAGAGATAATCTCTGTCTGTCTCTCTCTCTCTCTCTCTTTATATAGGCCTTTATATTACATAACCTTTATGATTATCTATCTGTTTGTATATGTTTCAATCTCTCCTTCTAAATCTGCCATCCCTCATCCATCGCCCATCGATTTAACCATACATTTTATTATCTTTATATTTACCATACAAAAATTATATCAAAACACTCATCCACTACCCAGCATGCATCCAACATCCATCTATTTATCCAACCATTCATCCAGATACTAATCTAACAACAACCCAGAGAACATGTAGCACTCCTCGTTTAAAAAAACACGCACACTCCTTTATATCGTGACACAAAACCTATCAACACTATCAACCGGCCATCAACACATCTGGCCCAATATAAAGGGGTGTCTGTGCTTTTTCACAAAACCTGTTTTTTCCGTGCCTCTCGGCGATCATAGCAGTCACCACAGAGAGAAATGGGGGGGGGGGGTAACTGGTAGTAAAGTAAACAAACCAGTTGACCTCCTAAAATACAACTGTAACAACACATACGTTTTAATTTAACGATTTCATATAAAACTTAAATTAACATGAGAAGTTTTTAAGTATGAACATGAACTTTTGTATATTATACTTTGTATGAACACTTCTGTCTATTCGCACCCATAAATTTAGAGAACAAATGCATATAAGTACTCTTTCTTCCCGAATGGCATTCGGGCATGGAATGGGTTGCCTGAACAAACCAGGAAACTCAGTAACTTAACATCATTTAAAACATTAATAAAAATGCAAGACTAGACTCGGACCACGGATGAGCGTAGGACGCAATAATCTTCTTTATAGAAGGAGCGTCTGCAATGTATAAGATAAGATAAGATAATTTGTGCATATTACACTTCGTATGATCACTTCTGTTTATTCGCACCCAGAAATGCAACCAACCAGAGAATGACAGCAGAAGTATTTACGACTTTTCTGTCCTGAATGTCCACAAGAATGAAACCATCAACCTCAAAGATTACCGCGGAAAGGTGAATTAGAAAAAACTTTAAATTGTTGTACACTTGGGTGTAGTTTTTTTTAAACTGCTAGGCTAAATACAGATACAACCAATCATTTAGTTTAAGTTTCACACTTTCTCCGTAACAAATACCATAGACTATAATATACATGGACCGCTTGCTTTAGTATTTCTGCTATATGATGACTCGAAACACTGATTTTCGGAATTCCCGATTCGTTGTTTCCTTTGCACTTCCGTTTTATTGAATCACTTCGATTTTCTCAATAAAAAATTAAAATTAAAATCGAAAGTTGTATAAAGCGGAAACATTTAAGAAACAACGAGGAGCGTAGAAGTAATTTCAGACAGCCTTCTTGGTAGCGCACGGAAAAAATGTTGATACAAGCTCTAAAAATAGAGCAAGCGGTCCATCCTATTATAGTCTATGCAAATACAACATAAATATTTCATGTCAAAACTTATTTAGAAATAGTTTTGATTTTCTACTAAACTTAGATCTAGTTGTGAAGAAGTTTATAATAGATGAACGTGTCCCGATAAAGAAGACCATAATCTCTAAACCCTCATATTATCTTTAACTGTAAATAGTCGTATTAAAGAAAACTCGTTCTAATTTCTAATCGAATTTGATAACACGTTCTAACATGTTGAACTGTTGATAAATGTGATTTTAATTATTGTAAGAGTCTAAACGAAATATAAGAATCTTGAAATTAAAGTTACCAACTTTTATTATCTTGCTGTCAACTTCGACATTTTGGAGTTAAATTATTTTTATGTTTACGAATATGTTCTGATAAAATTTTTGAGTCGTATTAATCTATCCACAGGTTGTCCTAATTGTCAATGTGGCAACTTACTGAGGTCTGACTCACCATTACTTTGGAATGAATGCACTAAGTTCCCAGTATGGTAGTCAGGGCCTTGTCATCCTCGGCTTCCCTTGCAACCAGTTTCTAAAGGTAGATTACTCTATAATGACTTACTTGGTTTAAATTCTCTCCCTTGCTAAACACTTTACATAGCTTCTAGAATTAGATGGTGTCAAAGGTTGGCACAGACTGTGATGGTGTCATGAGGACTGACAGTCCATGCATTTAATGCGAAAGCCCCTCAATCAAAAGAAAAACACATTTAAATGTTATCTTCGGAAATATACAGCGTGTTTAAACTCAGTTTGGTATACAGTTTTTTTCAAAGCAGGACGTACTTTACAATATTAGAAAATTACATGAATCTTCAATAGTCTCTGTAGCCACGACATACAAGGGATTGTCTGTTCAGCACATTGTCTGGATTGTACTCCGACTTAGATCTGAGTTAACTTGGAGAAACATTCAAATTAATACTTACACATCCTTACATGCTTACACCGGTAATAGATTCTGATACATTCACAGAGTCTAGCCAACACTTCTTTATTTCGATGGTTGTCTTATTCGTTGTAATTTTTTTGCTTTGTTTTTGCCTTGGCAGTATTTAGTTGATAGCTTGAAATTCTATAGAGGCTTAATCCTAAATATGTTTACATATAGCAAACAGTACATTATTATTAAATATGTTCCGGGATAGCTTAACTTGTGACTATCTAAACATTATATCAACTATAGAAACATGAACTAATATGTGCAACACACACTTTGTTTTTCTTCATAGGAGGAACCAGGAGCCAATGGGACAGAAATCCTGAACGGTGTGACGTATGTTCGCCCTGGTGGAGGTTTTGTCCCCAACTTTCAACTCGGTGAGAAGATTGACGTGAACGGAGAGTTTGAACACAAGCTGTACACGTACCTCAAGGTGAACTTTGACCTGTGTCCACAGAGAGACAAAAGAGAGAGAGAAAGAGGGAGAGATAGATATGGGAGTCAGTGAAAGACAGTGAGAGAGAAAGAGGGAGAGATAGATATGGGAGTCAGTGAAAGACAGTGAGAGAGAAAGAGAGATAGATAGATATGGGAGTCAATGAAAGACAGTGAGAGAGAAAGAGAGATAGATAGATATGGGAGTCAGTGAAAGACAGTGAGAGAGAAAGAGGGAGAGATAGATATGGGAGTCAGTGAAAGACAGTGAGAGAGAAAGAGGTAGAGATAGATATGGGAGTCAGTGAAAGACAGTGAGAGAGAAAGAGAGAGAGATAGATATGGGAGTCAGTGAAAGACAGTGAGAGAGAAAGAGGGAGAGATAGATATGGGAGTCAGTGAAAGACAGTGAGAGAGAAAGAGAGAGAGATAGATATGGGAGTCAGTGAAAGACAGTGAGAGAGAAAGAGAGAGAGATAGATATGGGAGTCAATGAAAGACAGTGAGAGAGAAAGAGGGAGAGATAGATATGGGAGTCAGTGAAAGACAGTGAGAGAGAAAAAGAGAGAGATAGATATGGGAGTCAATGAAAGACAGTGAGAGAGAAAGAGAGAGAGATAGATATGGGAGTCAGTGAAAGACAGTGAGAGAGAAAGAGAGAGAGATAGATATGGGAGTCAGTGAAAGACAGTGAGAGAGAAAGAGAGAGAGAGATAGATATGGGAGTCAGTGAAAGACAGTGAGAGAGAAAGAGAGAGAGATAGATATGGGAGTCAGTGAAAGACAGTGAGAGAGAAAGAGAGAGAGATAGATATGGGAGTCAATGAAAGACAGTGAGAGAGAAAGAGAGAGATATGGGAGTCAGTGAAAGACAGTGAGAGAGAAAGAGAGAGAGATAGATATGGGAGTCAATGAAAGACAGTGAGAGAGAAAGAGGGAGAGATAGATATGGGAGTCAGTGAAAGACAGTGAGAGAGAAAGAGAGAGAGATAGATATGGGAGTCAATGAAAGACAGTGAGAGAGAAAGAGAGAGATATGGGAGTCAGTGAAAGACAGTGAGAGAGAAAGAGAGAGAGATAGATATGGGAGTCAATGAAAGACAGTGAGAGAGAAAGAGGGAGAGATAGATATGGGAGTCAGTGAAAGACAGTGAGAGAGAAAGAGAGAGAGATAGATATGGGAGTCAGTGAAAGACAGTGAGAGAGAAAGAGGGAGAGATAGATATGGGAGTCAGTGAAAGACAGTGAGAGAGAAAGAGGGAGAGATAGATATGGGAGTCAGTGAAAGACAGTGAGAGAGAAAGAGGGAGAGATAGATAAGGGAGTCAGTGAAAGACAGTGAGAGAGAAAGAGGGAGAGATAGATATGGGAGTCAGTGAAAGACATTGAGAGAGAAAGAGGGAGAGATAGATATGGGAGTCAGTGAAAGACAGTCAGAGAGAAAGAGAGAGAGAGAGATATGGGAGTCAGTGAAAGACAGTGAGAGAGAAAGAGAGAGAGATAGATATGGGAGTCAATGAAAGACAGTGAGAGAGAAAGAGGGAGAGATAGATATGGGAGTCAGTGAAAGACAGTGAGAGAGAAAAAGAGAGAGATAGATATGGGAGTCAATGAAAGACAGTGAGAGAGAAAGAGAGAGAGATAGATATGGGAGTCAGTGAAAGACAGTGAGAGAGAAAGAGAGAGAGATAGATATGGGAGTCAGTGAAAGACAGTGAGAGAGAAAGAGAGAGAGAGATAGATATGGGAGTCAGTGAAAGACAGTGAGAGAGAAAGAGAGAGAGATAGATATGGGAGTCAGTGAAAGACAGTGAGAGAGAAAGAGAGAGAGATAGATATGGGAGTCAGTGAAAGACAGTGAGAGAGAAAGAGAGAGAGAGATAGATATGGGAGTCAGTGAAAGACAGTGAGAGAGAAAGAGAGAGAGATAGATATGGGAGTCAGTGAAAGACAGTGAGAGAGAAAGAGAGAGAGATAGATATGGGAGTCAATGAAAGACAGTGAGAGAGAAAGAGGGAGAGATAGATATGGGAGTCAATGAAAGACAGTGAGAGAGAAAGAGAGATAGATAGATATGGGAGTCAATGAAAGACAGTGAGAGAGAAAGAGAGAGATATGGGAGTCAGTGAAAGACAGTGAGAGAGAAAGAGAGAGAGATAGATATGGGAGTCAATGAAAGACAGTGAGAGAGAAAGAGGGAGAGATAGATATGGGAGTCAGTGAAAGACAGTGAGAGAGAAAGAGAGAGAGATAGATATGGGAGTCAATGAAAGACAGTGAGAGAGAAAGAGAGAGATATGGGAGTCAGTGAAAGACAGTGAGAGAGAAAGAGAGAGAGATAGATATGGGAGTCAATGAAAGACAGTGAGAGAGAAAGAGGGAGAGATAGATATGGGAGTCAGTGAAAGACAGTGAGAGAGAAAGAGAGAGAGATAGATATGGGAGTCAGTGAAAGACAGTGAGAGAGAAAGAGGGAGAGATAGATATGGGAGTCAGTGAAAGACAGTGAGAGAGAAAGAGGGAGAGATAGATATGGGAGTCAGTGAAAGACAGTGAGAGGGAAAGAGGGAGAGATAGATAAGGGAGTCAGTGAAAGACAGTGAGAGAGAAAGAGGGAGAGATAGATATGGGAGTCAGTGAAAGACATTGAGAGAGAAAGAGGGAGAGATAGATATGGGAGTCAGTGAAAGACAGTGAGAGAGAAAGAGAGAGAGAGAGATATGGGAGTCAGTGAAAGACAGTGAGAGAGAAAGAGAGAGAGATAGATATGGGAGTCAATGAAAGACAGTGAGAGAGAAAGAGGGAGAGATAGATATGGGAGTCAGTGAAAGACAGTGAGAGAGAAAAAGAGAGAGATAGATATGGGAGTCAATGAAAGACAGTGAGAGAGAAAGAGAGAGAGATAGATATGGGAGTCAGTGAAAGACAGTGAGAGAGAAAGAGAGAGAGATAGATATGGGAGTCAGTGAAAGACAGTGAGAGAGAAAGAGAGAGAGAGATAGATATGGGAGTCAGTGAAAGACAGTGAGAGAGAAAGAGAGAGAGATAGATATGGGAGTCAGTGAAAGACAGTGAGAGAGAAAGAGAGAGAGATAGATATGGGAGTCAGTGAAAGACAGTGAGAGAGAAAGAGAGAGAGAGATAGATATGGGAGTCAGTGAAAGACAGTGAGAGAGAAAGAGAGAGAGATAGATATGGGAGTCAGTGAAAGACAGTGAGAGAGAAAGAGAGAGAGATAGATATGGGAGTCAATGAAAGACAGTGAGAGAGAAAGAGGGAGAGATAGATATGGGAGTCAATGAAAGACAGTGAGAGAGAAAGAGAGAGATATGGGAGTCAGTGAAAGACAGTGAGAGAGAAAGAGAGAGAGATATATATGGGAGTCAATGAAAGACAGTGAGAGAGAAAGAGGGAGAGATAGATATGGGAGTCAATGAAAGACAGTGAGAGAGAAAGAGAGAGATATGGGAGTCAGTGAAAGACAGTGAGAGAGAAAGAGAGAGAGATAGATATGGGAGTCAATGAAAGACAGTGAGAGAGAAAGAGGGAGAGATAGATATGGGAGTCAGTGAAAGACAGTGAGAGAGAAAGAGAGAGAGATAGATATGGGAGTCAATGAAAGACAGTGAGAGAGAAAGAGAGAGATATGGGAGTCAGTGAAAGACAGTGAGAGAGAAAGAGAGAGAGATAGATATGGGAGTCAATGAAAGACGGTGAGAGAGAAAGAGGGAGAGATAGATATGGGAGTCAGTGAAAGACAGTGAGAGAGAAAGAGAGAGAGATAGATATGGGAGTCAGTGAAAGACAGTGAGAGAGAAAGAGGGAGAGATAGATATGGGAGTCAGTGAAAGACAGTGAGAGAGAAAGAGGGAGAGATAGATATGGGAGTCAGTGAAAGACAGTGAGAGAGAAAGAGGGAGAGATAGATAAGGGAGTCAGTGAAAGACAGTGAGAGAGAAAGAGGGAGAGATAGATATGGGAGTCAGTGAAAGACATTGAGAGAGAAAGAGGGAGAGATAGATATGGGAGTCAGTGAAAGACAGTGAGAGAGAAAGAGAGAGAGAGAGATATGGGAGTCAGTGAAAGACAGTGAGAGAGAAAGAGAGAGAGATAGATATGGGAGTCAATGAAAGACAGTGAGAGAGAAAGAGAGAGATATGGGAGTCAGTGAAAGACAGTGAGAGAGAAAGAGAGAGAGATAGATATGGGAGTCAGTGAAAGACAGTGAGAGAGAAAGAGAAAGAGATAGATATGGGAGTCAGTGAAAGACAGTGAGAGAGAAAGAGGGAGAGATAGATATGGGAGTCAGTGAAAGAGATAGTTATAGAAATCACAACTTGGCGCACAGAGAAAAACCATTCAAGATCGTTCGTAAAAAAACAGTTTATCTTCTTGTTATGTCTCGGGTCTTCTGTCTTTTGTCTGGGGTTTGGTTCAGTATTAGGTAATACTTTCAAGCCACTCAATGAATGTTCAATGAAGAATGTATTACTTGAACTTACTTACAATAATTACATTAACGTGCACAGGTTTATAATGAATTGCTTCTTTAACACTCTACAACACAACAAAATCTCCGTGTGCTTTATTAAACTTTTGTGCAGGATTTCAGATTACGAAGGGAAATACGTGTAGAGATTACAAAAACACATTTTAGTATACACAAATAATATTTAAAGCCATAATAAATAACTGCCAATTAATTATATCTACAATTATAAATACACAATATGAAAACGATTTAAATATGACATATATAAAAAATATTACATATTGATCAGACTGCTATAGGCCTACTTTATACATACAATGGATTGCATATGGAATGACAGAGAGACAAACTAATGGCACGCTTCCCTAGCTTCTCCCCGTGTTTTCAATAATCATAATGTTTGAATTGTTTATTATGATCTTTAAACCACAACAAATTCTGATTTTAACGAAACAACAGGTAGCCATTAATCCAGCATACATCCAGTGATTCCATTGTTACGGTGTTTTAAATATGTAGGCTACAACAAATTAACAGGTTTTTTTATAGCCTACTACTTTACTCAAGGCATAAATGCAGGTTACCGGCCTTTGAACTACAGCCATATCTTCATTGTTAATTTGTAAAAAAAAAAAAAACAACTGTTAAACTTATCTCTCAGTGTTTAGTTAAATTATGGAGACACGAACTGTGATAAAGTCTATTTGTGTTTGACAGCGACTCTAGCTGACCTTTGAACTAAACAGCTGGCTGCTGTTGTTTATAACCTCTAACACTAAATGGCTTGCCTATACTTTCGCCCTTTCTTGTTATCTGATCAATTATTGGTGTCTGTTATATTTATGAGTGATACAGCACGTAGGCCTGAAAGATATTTACTGGACTAAAACGTATTTAGAGAGTATCTCTTAGTCACACAAAAAATAAATAAAGACATTTTCCTTTTATAGAACCGTGACAAAAAAAAACATGAATATTACCAGTAGGCCTATTAGGGAAGAGTAACGATGAAATAGAGAGAGAGAGGGGGTGAGAGAAAGAGAAATGGGAAAGGCGAGAAAGAAAGAGAAAGAGAAAAGAAAAAGAGATAAAGAGAATAAAAGAGAAACAGAGAGAGAGAGAGAGATTAACGTTTCAGTGTGGTGAAACAGAAAAAAGGGAAAGAAAAACTTCGTATACAATATGAAAGTATTTACACCAACACTTTATATATTGGTCTAAATATTAGATTATATTCTTTAATATGGAACAGATATATTATTTATATTTAACTACAATTAAAAACTAAAAGACCTTATCATTTGAATTTAGAACATTGTCAATAAAGAATTGTTTTAAAACAAACATTTCCTTATCAATTTTTATTTTTTAAATTATAAACGCCATTTTGTTTACATGAATTTTATTCTTTTACTTCAGAGTAACTGCCCCCCGACGGCAACTTCCTTCAATCCCACAAGGCTGTTCTACACACCAATCAAAGCCAGCGACGTGGCCTGGAACTGGGAGGTCTTTTTGGTGGGCTACGATGGGAAAGTCATCAAGCGGGCCATCCCGCAGCTGGACCCTTTGAAACTGGCAGACGACATAGAGATCGAGCTGGCGCGAGCCAAAAGTGCCGGCCTTGACCTGGTCGTCAGTGGTTAGCTCCAGAATACATGGGATTTCCTTTTTAGCTGGTTTGGATTACCTTCCCCTGACGAATTAAGCAGAAATTTAAACTAAATTTGTCTGAACATTGTAATTGCATACTTTGACCTTTACAAACATTAAAAAATAATTCGAAATCTTAAAGCAGGTTACTTTTATTTCGAGGTGAAAATAGTGAAATACAAACTAAATAATGTTTGACACTGACCTAGTTTGGCGACAAATAACTATTGACTCCAGTCATACAAGCCAAAGATTCTGTTATTGAACTCTCCTTTACTAAAAAGACAACTGTAAGTTATATTGACAACTATTTTGATTTCACTTGGCTGTCTCAAAAACATGATTTTTCTGCTTTAATGACTTATGTCAAGAAAATCTATCTTTTGCGGTTGAAGGTAAATTGTGTAAGTTTAGTCTAACATCTTTTAAAACACTGTAATTTCTTTTTTTCCTCCTGTATTCTAACTATACTAAATTTGGCCTATAGTTATCAAAACAATACTTTGTAAAGTTGAAAATGAAGGATCAGCCTGGAACAAAAAGGAAGTAATTGCATGTATTTGTTGTTAAACCATTTCAAGTTGATTTATATATAGATCTATAAACGTAATATTTTTTAAAGGAATTTTAACACATCATTTTATGCTTATTTACTTAAAACTTTAAAATAACTTCGTTATTTTGTAAGAAAAATTGGAAAAGGTTAGCTTGCATAATCTCCTTTTCTATGTAAATATTCTGAGGATGATTTTAATGATCTAAAGTTAATTTAAAATTTGAAGTGAATATAATAGTATGTTTGTGTTGTTATAGGAAAGAAATTGATTTAGGCCTAAATATATTAAAGAGCTCCTCGTTGTTGCTATATAGTTCAGTGTGTACTGTTTCTATATATAAAAAAACAGAAAAGAAAATGTTATGACGTGCTATCCATAAACAGTCTTGATTGGCTGCTGGATTGCACCGACACATTATTGACGTCATCAAGACTTGTGCATTCGTCTGGTGATTGACGTAATGACATTTTGTTTTGTTTTGTTTTTCCAAACCAGAAAATGTAAAAACTGTACACAGTGAACAAAACTATCAACGAAACAAAACATATTTTTAAACCTTTAACAAATTGGTAAAATAAAATGTAGGCGTATGTTTATCATGAGATAATGTTTCTAGACATTCATTTATTCAATCAACAAGCAATTTTTCCTTTCTTTCTTACATTTATATTGCCTGTATTATATGTTTACTCAAAATAAAGTTTTAATTTCAACCTGGCTTAGCTGCAAAGTATTTTATTATTATTTCAATTGTTGGCGTTTCTTAATATAGTTTATAATATGGTCTACTTTACTGGAAAAGTTCAACTAAATCATTTTAGTAAAAAATTTTGCTCATTTATGAATACAAAAGATTTTAACATAATCAAGATTAAAATAATAGGCCTAATAATAGATCTAGGTATAATGAAAATATTAGGCTTAATGGCCTATGGTCCATTTAATCAGCAATATTTAAGAAGTCATAACTGAAAAATTCACCATAAGTAAAAATCCGTGGCAGGGAAAAAAGATTAGGAAACTGTCTAGTTATAGTGGGAGATTAATGTAGGCTACATATCCCATAAAGCAATGGTCTCTTTGAAGTTATCTCAATGATCTATTAATGATGAAATATAACTTACAAATTGAGGCTGTCAACGTTATATGTTATCTCTCTCTCTCTCTCTCTCTCTCTCTCTCTCTATCTCTCTCTCCCACATATCTCTTTAAAAGTATCTTTAAAAGTTGATAGTATGTGCAAATTTGTTTATTCAATGTAATGGTTTGCCCCGCCAAAGCCGGGTAATTTAGCTAGTATCCCATCCAGTATTAGGCTAGAGGTTATAATAACTTTTTGGAGTTGTCGCAGACATTGTCACAACTCGTCCCCCCCCCCCCTTTTATACCAAATTAAACGTTCTCTAGGAAACCCGCACGAGCCTTTCGGCCGAAAGCGTGGCGTGTCATGTAACAAGGGAAGGTTTCCACAGGCAAGCGACCGTTCACTGCGGTTCCCCTAAGGATCATTATCGTGATGGCTCGCCCGTATACCTGCACTGTCACCCGGTAGCACAAATCCTATAAATATTATAGTCACAGGCATCCAGGCACCGGGTGGTTTTCGAGACGGGATTGCGGTGTCCATTGCTTCCTCCCCACCGAGACCCAGTGGCCTCTCGGCAGTGAAATGGATCTCGGACCCGCTTAATTTTTAAACTGCATAATTTCATAATGTATAAAAGCTTTAAATAGATCTGACGTAAGCTTAATGGAACAGTTTTATCCTGAACCTTAAAGGGCTATTGATGTGGTCATTATTGACCAAAAACAGATAATGTAAACAGCTTGTCTTTACTGAGCTAATTAAAGTTCTATGTTCTATTTGGCTAATGAACGTTTTAAGTTTTATTTACTGGACCTCTATTTAGTTTTTAGCACACTTGTTGAGTGCAGACAAATTTTAAAAAAATCAGAATAAAAAACAACAGACATCACTAAGTATTGGACCGGTTGATACAAATATTGCACTTCTAACAAGAAGCTAATTCCTGCAGAAAAAGTTCTACATTTAGGACCGCTTCAAAGGAAAACGTAGTAATAAGCCAGAAATAATTAAATTCTAACTAACTAAGCTTAATAAACACAGTACAATACCAATATATTACAGCACTGAGATTTGCGAATAAAAACGCTTTTATGACGTTCTTCTAAATAGAAGATAATTACGTCAACTAGGCCCAAAACTCCTGCAGCGACAGTATAGAACCCGCGACGTATCGGTTGACAGTCCGGTGAACTAACCACAGGACCTGCCGGCCTCACAATTACACTTCTATTATTCGAAATGTTAGCACACAATAAAACGCATCTAAGCTCTCTTACTTTACGAGCGGCATCCGAGCATGGAATGGGTTGCCCAAACAAACCAGGAAAACCAGTAACTTGACATCATTTCAAACCCTTATCAAAATGCAAAACTCAAAACTACTGATCGTCCTTTTTCCTTTTCTATCTGACAATCGGGCATGTGAAATGTTTGACCAGAATAGCAGTACAAAACCTGGTTTAAAACATTTGACTAAAGTCACTAACTTAACCAGCAAGGGCGGTAATTAAGTCATTGACAGGACATAAACAACAGGGAAAGAAAGTACAAGATGGCGCCTGGTCTAAGTATATAAGGCGGTTGGACAACGCTAAGCAAATTTTAAACCGCCTGCAACATGTGGACGCTATCGTCTGCTGTGTTTGGCGGTCTGCTGACCACTTTTTGCGGTCTCATAGCCTTGACTGGATCGAACAGTATTTTGGTAAGGCATTTTTTTATTAATGTCATTTGACTATTTTAAAACTATTTAGTTTATTTAAACATTTAGATTAGTCAATATTTATTTTTCACTCCAACGTTTTCGTTACTTTTAAAAATGTTTTTAACCTGATGAATATTTTTAGAACTGCAACCAGCCCAAGAGTGACAACAGAACAATTTATGATTTCTCTATGAGAGATATTGAGGAAGACAAACTGATTAATCTGAATGATTATCGAGGTCAGGTAAGAAGGCCACTAAATCTATCTATCTATCTATCTATCTATCTATCTATCTATCTATCTATCTATCTATCTATCTATTAATCCATCTCTTTATCTTTTTTCTATCGATCTATTTATCTGTCTATTTATATATCAAACGTTGTATCTATCTATATGTCTGTCTATATGTCTGTCTATCTATGTATATCTAACTGTCTATCTATCTATATTTCTATCTGTATGTCTGTCTATATATGTATATCTAACTGTCTATCTATCTATATTTCTATCTGTATGACTGTCTATCTATCTATATTTCTATCTGTATGACTGTCTATATATGTATATCTAACTGTCTATCTATCTATATTTCTATCTGTATGTCTGTCTATCTATGTATATCTAACTGTCTATCTATCTATATTTCTATCTGTATGACTGTCTATCTATCTATATTTCTATCTGTATGACTGTCTATCTATCTATATTTCTATCTGTATGACTGTCTATCTATCTATATTTCTATCTGTATGACTGTCTATCTATGTATATCTAACTGTCTATCTATCTATATTTCTATCTGTATGACTGTCTATCTATCATCAATCTATTTATTGTATCTATCATATATATCTTTATCATTTAGCTATCTATCTATCTATTGGTCTATACATCTGTCTATCTATCTATCTATTTATCTATGTATCCATCCATTTACCCATATATCTATATATCCATTCTACTTGCTGTCTTTGATCAGGTTGTCTTGATCGTCAATGTAGCAACCTACTGAGTATTTACCCACCAGTATTTTGGTTTGAATGCACTCAACTCAAGATACGCTGGTCGAGGTTTTACAATATTGGCTTTCCCGTGTAACATATTTAGCTTGGTGAGTACACTTATCATTTCCTGTGTAACATATTTAGCTTGGTGAGTACACTTATCATTTCCCGTGTAACATATTTAGCTTGGTGAGTACACTTATCATTTCCTGTGTAACATATTTAGCTTGGTGAGTACACTTATCATTCCCCGTGTAACATATTTAGCTTAATGAGTACACTTATCATTTCCCGTGTAACATATTTAACATGGTGAGTACACTTATCATTTCCCGTATAACATATTTAGCTTGGTGAGTACACTTATCATTCCCCGTGTAACATATTTAGCTTAATGAGTACACTTATCATTTCCCGTGTAACATATTTAACATGGTGAGTACACTTATCATTTCCCGTGTAACATAATTAACTGGGTGTGCACAAGTACACAAGTCAGTACAATTTCCAGATTTCCTGAGTAGTGTCTATAGCTAGTTTAGACCAGCCATTATTGATTACCTGATATATATGTGCATATAAAAAAGGTTAGAATAACGCATTAACAATCTTTTGAGAAACTAGCTTTAACAACCATAACGTTTAATTTAAGTTGTCTATGTTAGTGCCGGACAGGAAACGCAAATATGTAGGCCTCAATATAGTTGACCTACATTTCATGTAAACTGAAACTAAGGAAAAATTTAACAAAATTGGTTTCACTAAGTTGGCATTTGCTTGCGCTAGAATCTACTTGTATTTGTGCATTCTCAAATTCTTGTTAATATATTAAACATTTCTGGAATGGGGTTAGGCTCGTTCGGCTTCTTGACCTATTCGACCGTTGCCTCGAGCCTACTCCCATATCATGTTACTTTGGGTCCTCTAGTATGACTTATCGTCCCACGTGACTTGCTTCTTCTTCCGCAGCAAGAGCCAGGGGAGAACGCCACGGAGATACTCAACGGCATCAAGTATGTGCGCCCTGGGGGCGGCTTCACGCCCAATTTTAAACTGTTCCAGAAAGTTCTTGTCAATGGGATGAACGAGCATCCGTTGTATTCCTATCTGAAGGTAATCTAACACATCATTCAATGTGTACATTGTTGTTTTAGAATATTGAAAGATGTCCTTTACACATTAGGGCGCCAATCGGGGGCATAACGTGTAAGTCAGACCAAAGACTATAATAAGATGGACCGCTTGCACTAATTTTAGAGCTAATAGGTTATTTTTTTCCCGTGTGCATCCAATAAGGCTTTCTTAAATTACTTCTACGCTACTACGATTGTTTTAAAGGTTTCGCGGTATATAACTTTCGATTTTAGTTTTAATTTTTCATTGAGAAAATCATAGCGATTCACTAAACCGGAAGTGTAGAGGACTTAGTGCGTTCGGAAATTCCGAAACTAGTGTAAGTGTTTCAAGTTATTATGGTCTTTGGTCACAAGTCAGACGTACAAAATCGCCGAAGAGCTAATCATATTGTCAGCATTGTTGTATTATCTTGTATGTTACAGACGCTCCTTTAACACGGATGATTATTGCCAATAGGCCTATACACTCAAGTATTATCTTGTATGTTACAGACGCTCCTTTTACACGGATGATTATTGCCAAAAGGCCTATACACTCAAGTATTATCTTGTATGTTACAGAAGCTCCTTTTACACGGATGATTATTGCCAAAAGGCCTATACACTCAAGTATTATCTTGTATGTTACAGACGCTCCTTTTACACGGATGATTATTGCCAATAGGCCTATACACTCAAGTATTATCTTGTATGTTACAGACGCTCCTTTTACAAGGATGATTATTGCCAATAGGCCTATAAACTCAAGTATTATCTTGTATGTTACAAACGCTCCTTTTACACCTTTGATTATTGCCAATAGGCCTATACACTCAAGTATTATCGTGTATGTTACAGACGCTCCTTTTACACGGATAATTATTGCCAATAGGCCTATACACTCAAGTATTATCTTGTATGTTACAGACGCTCCTTTTACACGGATGATTATTGCCAATAGGCCTATACACTCAAGTATTATCTTGTATGTTACAGACGCTCCTTTTACATGGATGATTATTGCCAATAGGCCTATACACTCAAGTATTATCTTGTATGTTACAGACGCTCCTTTTACACGGATGATTATTGCCAATAGGCCTAACACTCTTAGTATTATCTTGTATGTTACAGACGCTCCTTTTACACGGATGATTATTGCCAATAGGCCTATACACTCAAGTATTATCTTGTATGTTTCAGACGCTCCTTTTACACGGATGATTATTGCCAATAGTCCTATACACTCAAGTATTATCTTGTATGTTACAGACGCTCCTTTTACACGGATGATTATTGCCAATAGGCCTAATATACACTCAAGTATTATCTTGTATGTTTCAGACGCTCCTTTTACACGGATGATTATTGCTAATAGGCCTATACACTCAAGTATTATCTTGTATGATACAGACGCTCCTTTTACACGGATGATTATTGCCATTAGGCCTATACACTCAAGTATTATCTTGTATGTTACAGACGCTCCTTTTACACGGATGATTATTGCCAATAGCCCTATACACTCAAGTATTATCTTGTATGTTACAGACGCTCCTTTTACACGGATGATTATTGCCAATAGGCCTATTCATTCAAGTATTATCTTGCATGTTACAGACGCTCCTTTTACACGGATGATTATTGCCATTAGGCCTATACACTCAAGTATTATCTTGTATGTTACAGACGCTCCTTTTACACGGATGATTATTGCCAATAGGCCTATACACTCAAGTATTATCTTGTATGTTACAGACGATCCTTTTACACGGTTGATTATTGCTATTAGGCCTATACACTCAATTGTGGAGTAAAAAATGATGCTTTTTTTTTCTTGTTGTTCTTTGTAATCCGATTTCGTAGACTTTTTAAAAACTTTGGGCCCAATTAAATTAACACCTATTGTGACAAGGAAGAGATGACATTACTGGACTTGTTGAACTTATTCAGGAGGAAACGGGTAACCCACTTGTCTTTAGCCTAGCATTAATGGGAACAGAGCCGCATTATTATGCAAACCCACATCTCCTTCCTCACCAAAATCTGCTTCTTCCATCTGCGTCGTATTGCCGCCATCCGTCGTTATCTCACCAAGGAAGCTTGTGTTAAGCTCATCATCTCTCTCCTATTTTCCCGCTTGGACTATTGTAATTCGCTTTTGGCTGGTCTCCCGGCCTCCTCCCTTCAAGGACTCCAACGTATCCAGAACTGCGCAGCCCGACTAGTTCTCAAGAAGAAGAAGTCAAATGATATCAATCCTCTGCTCCGATATCTGCACTGGCTACCCATCAACAACCGGATCTCATATAAGCTGGCTTCCCTCTGTTATAGGTGCCTGAATAACTGCGCCCCGGATTATCTTCGCTCTTGTATGGAGCTCTACACCCAGTCCCGCCCACTTCGTTCGGCATCTGACGCGCTTACTCTGCGGATCCCTCGTGTGAGGCTAGTGTCCGCTGGCGAACGTTCATTTTCCTACGCAGGACCGTCCGCTTGGAATCACCTCCCACTACAGCTTCGCCAGAGCCCTAGCTATGACACCTTCAGGAGCCGGCTGAAGACTCACCTATTTCGTCAGCAGAATTAGCGTATTACTATATATTTCGTTGTCTGTCTGTATTCTGTAACTGTCGTCTGCGCATAGAACTGTCACCAACGGGATATGCGCTATATAAGCACCGTTATTATTTATTTATTATTTATTTATATTATTGGCAAAGCATTTTGTTATCTGTAGTATAAACATGGTGTAGTTTGTTGTGGTTGTTTTGAATAGCGATAAAGAATCTATTATTTATTATCGACCAGTGAAGTGGAATCTTATTATTGTACATTACTTTCTAGCATTAAATTCTTCTTTAAACTTTCATCGACAATTGGTAATACTTAAGTCTTTGATTTTGACTACTCCCAGCTTTGAACAAAGTTTAATAAGAGTTCAAATTACTTTTTATTAGCTTTTTCGTAGAAACAGAAATTCTTAATAGGCAGCATAATATTGGTCCTTCCCAAGGAACCACCCATAAAGGGTAAACTTCTTCCATTACCGCCTTCAGGAGAGGCGTTCGATGGGAGTTTGATGGTAACACAACAGTTGAAACATGAAGCGTTTAAAAATAGGGCTTCTATATTATATTATAATATTTAAGTCTACATTATAGATCTATATTCTAATTATTATTACTATTTAAATAAATAGTTAGATGTAGGTTTTCTTTCGTAAAGACTTCACTGTACACTTTGAATCTTGCAGAGTAACTGCCCGCCGACGTCTGCTACGTTCAACCAATCCACGCTCTTCTATACCCCCATTTCAGCCAATGACGTGGCGTGGAACTTTGAGAAGTTTATCGTGGGTAAAGATGGCCGTGTCCTTCACAGAGCGCACCCATCCACGGCGCCCGACGCCTTGGCGGCCTTCATCGAAGCAGAACTGTCCCGCGCATCGTAAAATCTGGGGGTGGGGTTGAACATATATGCTGATTTAGTAAATACCTTGATCAATGTTAATATAGGTCGATAGGTTTAATAATAATATGCATGTATCATTCTTATGTTATTGTTGATGGTTATGTACAAATGTTTAATCATAAATGTTTATAGGCTAGAGAGGTGGAGAGGCAATAGTAGGACTTATGAAGTACGACTAATTATAAAAAGACTTTTAAAAAAAATATATATTATAGCGTCACAATAAAATAGAGTCACAAAAGATTATAGCGTCACAATAAAATAGAGTCACAAAAGATTATAGCGTCACAATAAAATAGAGTCACAAAAGATTATAGCGTCACAATAAAATAGAGTCACAAAAGATTATAGCGTCACAATAAAATAGAGTCACAAAAGATTATAGCGTCACAATAAAATAGAGTCACAAAAGATTATAGCGTCACAATAAAATAGAGTCACAAAAGATTATAGCGTCACAATAAAATAGAGTCACAAAAGATTATAGCGTCACAATAAAATAGAGTCACAAAAGATTATAGCGTCACAATAAAATAGAGTCACAAAAGATTATAGCGCCACAATAAAATAGAGTCACAAAAGTTTATAGCGCCACAATAAAATAGAGTCACAAAAGATTATAGCGCCACAATAAAATAGAGTCACAAAAGATTATAGCGCCACAATAAAATAGAGTCACAAAAGATTATAGCGCCACAATAAAATAGAGTCACAAAAGATTATAGCGCCACAATAAAATAGAGTCACAAAAGATTATAGCGTCACAATCAATATATAGATCTAGCGTCACGAAAATGTAGTGACTCGTAGATCTAGTCATCCAGTCCAAGTTTTACTTCAAAGTTTTTGAACTATAAATACATTAAAATTTTTGTGCTGAAAACTGATCTAGACTTTATCTATAGACTACATACAGAGATTATCAGATGAGCGGGGAAATATTTTTCTTTTAAAATAATATACAGGTCTAAGCATAATATGTTACTATAGTATAGTACTATAGAGTATAGACCTAATGAAGATAACGCGTGTCTTTATAAAACATGTCCCTGGAATCTCGGCCCACCAATCAGGGACATCACAACAAGTCCCACTATTCCAGAATTTTAAAAAAAAAAATATATATTATAGGCTTAATTTGTACATGCTTACATGTCATTGTGTGTGACCTTTAGCCTTTCTTACCTGGAAAAAAGTTTGTAACGTTTTTTTTTAATATTTAAAAAGAAAGTTTTTTAAATATCACCAACTGAAACTAGACGCTAGTCTAGATGAAAGCATATCTATTTATAAAATTTATTTTATTTTTGCTGTTAAAATGGATTTTGAAAAGTTGCTGTGCAGCTGTAAAAAATTAGTTTTAACTTATGTTCAAGATGGCGACATTTATATTCTGATAAAAGATTTTTGTTTTGTTTGCTACACTTTGAAGGAAAATATATGACGTCATGTCCATCAACAGCGCCGCTGCTGGACTGCACTGACATGTATATGATCCACGTTACGGACGACGAGTGCATTCGTCACGTGACTTGGCATAACGATTCTTCCGGAAGTGCAGCAAATGTAACAATCTTTTATGTTTATAAAATAAATTTGTTTTCCATAATAATAAAAAAGTTATAGAAAAGTATTACATTGTTCAAACATGTGTATTAGCATTCTTTACTTGTTTGTCAAATACATAATATTGGAATCGGGGCCGGCTCATCCATGTAGGTGAACTAGGCAGCCGCCTACTTTATGGCGCAAAGTTTTTGGGGGCGCAAAATTGAGGATTTTTTTAAATTCGGGGATTTAAAAATATAAATTATATTAAAGTTTAGTTCTTTTGCACGCTACTAGCATTGGCAGATGAATTACTTGGTAATGAAAGACGAAGGGTATTTTATTTAAATTGTCTTAGAATATAGGAAAGTATGCCCTAACAGTAGTCTACTTAATTTGGCAACCTCGCTGTGCGTAGCGGATTGCAAAAGGGCAACACCTCACTTCCTCCGGCTAGGGTTGCCAGATTCTGATACATGGGTACCAGGCCCCACAAGAGGGGGGTACAGTCGGTGCGCCGTACTGGGGCCCATAAGAGCTTAGGGGGCCCATGAATATAAAATTTTAAAATTAAATTGTCAATTACTCAAGTAATAGCTTTTAAGTCTTTATTATTTGATCTCAGAATAACTGAGATTATGTTAACATATTATTTTATCCCAAAGGTAGAAAAACGGCACTTTATCACTGACGGTAAGAGGAAGTGATACGTAGTTATCATACAAACTGGGTAGTTATTGTAATGTTTTAAAATATACATTTACATTCTTTAGTCATAAAATATTTATATAATTTTTAACTATCTTGTGTAATTTGATCATTTTAGAGTTGTAAGCCATTTTATTTCTAATAGGAAACAAATAAGAAACATATTATAAATTGTAAAGAAAAAGGGTTAATTATCTCCCTTCAATTAAATTATCCAAATTTGATGCTAATAATACTAAACGAGTTAATTGTTTTAATATAACTATTTTACTTCTGAAAATGCTCATCTATCTTCATTGGCCTTAAATTAAGAAAATAGTTAAATGTTTTGAAATTGATTTCACGGAAAAAATATGTCCAGTTTCAATGCAAATCCATTCCAGTGGCCCAACACTTCCAGTGCTTTTGGACCCAGTGTTGTAAATGTAAACGTGGTTGCCCATGTCATTCAAAAAAATTGGCTTCAACAGTCAGTTCTCCTCATTCAATAATGGATTTTTTTTCTTTAATGTACATCTTAATTGCTTCCAAACAAGAAACGAATCTATCCAAGACTTTACCTATACTCCGTGTGACTTTCTTCTAGAAGGGACTTGAGAATCTATACAATTGACTATCTTAACAATAGATTCAATCACAGATCGCAAGTCCAATGATGGGAGCTTTGCATACAAACATTCCTGAACTAAAACAGTTGACGTCCAGTGTGATTCCAATGTAGTTCGCCATGCAGCACCCACTAATTACGTTGACATACTTTGTTTTCACAATATTCTTGGAGGTCTCTAGCGTGCCACTGAAAATCGTTCTGCGTGCCAAGTGTGGCACGCGTGCCTTAGGTTGCCAACCCCTAGTATACTTGAACATTTAGTTAAAGATTCAAAGAAGCCTCTAGTTGTAATATAGGGCCTATTTATTTTCGATAGCATTTAGGATCTATTTTTATTATTTTTCTTATCTTATCTTGTCTCCTTAGACACTTACTAATATAGACCTATATATATATATAGAGAGAGAGAGACTTGTAATATTATTTGCATGATCAATAGGCCTACTGAAGCGGGGGAACAATTACAATAATTTAAACTAAGACATAATATTAATATGTACTTGATTAATGTATTTCTGTAATAGACCTGTATGTAAGGCTGTGATTGAAATGATTAGGCTACTCTAATGGTAAATGGTAACACTTATGACAGTTTCACAAAATGGTCCCCAGACCTTTTAAAAAGATTCGTGATTTTTCAAACGTATGTAATACAAATAATACAAATAAATCATCTAGATATGACTAGTGAAAGAAAAAAAAAGTGGGACGGGGGTGGGGGCCCAGAAAAGATCTTGTACCGGCATCTTTTTTTTCTCTCAAGGGCCCTGATGGGTACCAAAAGAAGGACACAGAGAGACAAAAAGGAGGACACATGGGTAGCCTGCCAAAAGGAGGACACATGGGTACCAAAAGGAGGACACATTGAGTGTTTCATTTAAATTTTTAATCATTTAAATGTTTTTAATTGAATGCAGATGTAACAAGCAATCAGTACAGTTTTACTACACCGGTTGCCAATAACTATCTATTAGTAAATTAACCGAGAAAAAGAATTGTAAAAAAATAAAATAAAATGTAAACTCAATTGACTTTTTTTTACAAAATGCAACAATAATATATAATTATTGGAGAATCAAACAGTGAATTCTACAGTTAGTACTAGTGATGGGACGATTAATCGGAATCGTATCGGAATATCGGGATTTTTTCGAAATATCGGGAATCGTATCGGAGCTGAATTATTCAGAATCGATTCCGATACCAAAACGATTCTTAAATATACAGGGCGTAAGATAAAAAGCTGTAACACAGGAGTGCATTGTGTGGGTTACATGTGAGATTTTTCAAGTTGTACTTTGTAAGAATGATGCCCTTTACAGAGCTAACTGAATGTCTGTGTCTTTCCTTTCTCCATTGAGCGTTTATCAATGAGATAACACTCTTTCCACATTACCGTTGTGTCTAGGGATACAGAAAAGAAAGTTCACACATTGTTAGTAACTAACTCTGAAAAGCAACATGCATTTGGACAATTTTGAAGAAAAACAAACTCCACTGCTCATGCAAGAGTCTTTAAAAAAACTATTCAATCTTTTCTTTTACGAATTATGAGATTGCAATATTGAACAAACAATTTCACGGCATAAAATTACAAGGAAATTGAATAAACTTCTCAATAGTTAGCGCAATTTTCACCTTCTTAATTAATTGAACTATATCCTACTTGTAAACTAGGACAAAAGTTTTCCGATGTGGCTGAATAGTTCTTGAAAAAGGACCTACTTAAAATTATTGACAGTAGATAAGAACATAACAAGTGAAAAAAGGATTTTAAAAATCTTTGGCTTACAAAAGCCGGACATTTTAAGTGTTTTTAGCTTTGCCTGCCGGACGGAGGACACGGGGCTAAAAAGGAGGCCACACCCTGAATACGATGCGGCGGCGGAATATCATAGTGAAGTGACGTGACCGTGACCATCAAGTCAGTTCGTGAATCGTAGGCCTAAGTCGTGAGGGCGCTGAGTTGTTTTCAGTTGCATTTGCAATACAATTGTTGTTTTTGTGCATTTTTAGACTGTTAACTACGAAGACGAGTACATTAAAACCCCTAAGTGACACGAGATGGTCTAGTCGAATTGATGCACTATAATAACAGTAATAACACCTCTGCGGTACCAGTTATATCATGTTTGTAATGCTTTAGAAGAGATTTCTGAAGACACTAATTGGATCTAGTGGCAGTAAATAAATAATAAATAAATAATAACGGTGCTTATATAGCGCATATCCCGTTGGTGACAGTTCTATGCGCAGACGACAGTTACAGAATAGAGACAGACAACGAAATACGTAGTAATACGCTAATTCTGCTGACGAAATAGGTGAGTCTTCAGCCGGCTCCTGAAGGTGTCAAAGCTAGGGCTCTGGCGCAGCTGTAGTGGGAGGTGATTCCAAACGGACGGTCCTGCGTAGGAAAATGAACGTTCGCCAGGGGGACACTAGCCTAACACGAGGGATCCGCAGAGTAAGCGCGTCAGAAGCCGAACGAAGTGGGCGGGACTGGGTGTAGAGCTCCAGACAAGAGCGAAGGTAATCCGGGGCACAGTTATTCAGGCACTTATAACAGAGAGAAGCCAGCTTATATGAGATCCGGTTGTTGATGGGTAGCCAGTGCAGAGATCGGAGCAGAGGAGTGATATTATTTGACTTCTTCTTCTTGAGAACTAGTCGGGCTGCGCAGTTCTGGATGCGAAGGTAGAAGCACTTGGGTTACTTAAAAATATATCAGACTTCAAGTTTATTGTTGCACTTGTCACATAGCACAACGTTTTGTTTCAAGTAAACAAAACGTAAGATACTGCAGAAAAGGACTTTAATCTCCAGAGAGCACTTGGTTACCTGAAAAAAAAAACGAAGAGTTTTTGGTTACAGCTAGACTAGATGTGATTTAGAGTTCAATGGAGTTATGGTTGATTCTAATGAAGTAGGGCCTAGCATAAGAAGTTGCATGGAATAGAACCATTATTTGACAAAGAGAAGGTCCGAATTTTAAAAAAAAAAGAAGAACATGGTTGATTACAAATTAACAGATGAATCTGTAAATATTGCAGTTGACCCCCTCAGAAAGTTTCAAGATCCACTTTTATGTTGCTGCTTTAGACACAGCTGTTTATGCGGTAAAAGAAAGATTTCCCCATTTAAATAAAGTATCTGGTGTCTTTGGATTTTATTTCAACATTGCTGACCTTAAAAACAAGACTATATCAGAGGTTTATTCGATGTGCGAAAACTTGGAAAAACCATTAAAAAATGAAAACTATGAAGGTTTGAATGATTCTGACATGCTGTTGTACGACAGTGTTCTGAACTAAGAGCAGTTTCTCATCATATCCATGACTCAGTATCACACCCTGAAGAAGTCCTAAACTACATTTACCAACAGAATCTTGAAAATGGATTTCATAACATTTGTTTAGCCCTTCGTATTTTGCTTACGTTGCCACTTTCTGTAGCTAGTGCTGAACAAAGATTTTCAAAACTTAAGCTAATTAAAACCCATCTGTGTAGTACAATGTGTCAGGAGAGACTTGCGGGTCTGGCGACAATTTCTATTGAAAGTGAGATAACTTATAGTTTACATACGTTCCTTCTAGATAGAAGATTATTACGTCCACTAGGCCCAAAACTCCTGCAGGGCGACAGGGATCCGTCGGTGGCAGGGATAGAACCCGCGACCTGTCAGTTGGTTTTTGGTTGACAGCCCGGTGAACTAACCGCTGGACTTTTCTTTTTCCATATGCCAGAACAAATGCGTATAAGCACGACTCTCTCTTCCCGAGTAGCATCCGGGCATGCAAATGGTTTGCCTGAACAAACCTGGTAAAACAGTAACCAAACGTTAATGTAAAACACTGGGCCTAATCAAAATTCAAGACTAGGCCTATACTCAAACCACGGATAGGGCCTAATATAGGCCTAATCATAGGTCGCAATAATCTTTGCTTAGAATGAGCATCTGTAACATAAGTAGGCCTATAGGATATGCAATTCTAATGTTGATACCTAGGTGTCTAGTTTTGAACCGTTTATAGTCCGGTATTCCAGCAGACTGTCCGGTTAATATTATAAGAAATACAAGACAATTATTAAAAGTATCCTAGAGTTTTACTAAATTTGCCTATGGGCGGGATATATTTATTTATAGCCTACCGAGAGAGGAAGGACGACGCGTGGGACGACGGGAAGGTGTCCGGTATTTTCTGGCCACTCTAGATGCAATGCTCATATGAAAAGAATTAGTGTCTGTAATTATAAGATGCTTAATTAAAAGTTACTTAAACAAAAAACATAAAAAACATAAACATCATCATCAATCCCATGACATAATAAGTAATAAGGTAGGCTATGCGATAAAAAAAATAGTATAGGCCATAGGCTACATTGCAAAATTTGCTGTCTTATACATGTCAGGGGTGTTTAGAGCGTTCTTAAACTTCGGTGCTAAAAGAGTGGTTGTCAGGTAAAAATGCTAACATGGCGTCCGCTTAAATTAAATTGAAGCTTATAATTATATATAAATGCCTATGCACTTTATATTTATAGACTTACATTGAACTATATTTTGTGTAAAGAGTAATTGTCAGGTAAAAAATGCTAACCTGGTGTAATTTAAAGGTTAATTTGAATCAAATACACTTTTTTTTTTATTAATGCCTACTCCATATCATATTTTGCATTTTCAAATTTAAAATTCTTAAAAAAAATGAACACTCAAACTCTAACAAAATACCAAAAAGGTAGAGTACTAATTCAAGTAAATGTAAAAACGTTTAAAGCATAGAGCGACTAATAATACCACTGAGGGTATAATCAATAATCCATTCAGCAGTAAAAGTATTTATATAGGATATAGGCCTACAATAAAGTTATAAGTCATAGGCATAGGCCTAACTTGTTATGTATATAAGTATAAGGTAGGCTTATACTTATTGAAATTATCAGTTGTACACTTTTTTACAGTTTACACTTTGTTTTGTAGGCCTACATGTGTTAAAACATAACTTAGACTAAATAAGTTAGCAGAGTAATATAAACAGTTAACACAGGACACAGGTCACAGTTTTCATTAACATGTTACATGTTTGAGTTTCATTGAGTCAATTATCATTAGAATCTTAGGCCTACCATTCTAATCTTATATCATACCTATATGCTACAGACAACTATGTCTGAATGTCTATGACAACAATGGTGAAATATTTTTCAAAACACTGTTCTAATGTTATGTAAATAAACCTATTTGATTTTGATATGGTTGTAGTTGTTTTACCTCTTGTGTATTACTTGACAATGAAACTTAACTCATTGAATAAATTTTGAGTTTCAAATGCATATAAGTACTCTTTCTTCTTGAGTGGCATTTGGGCATGGAATGGGTTGCCTGAAAAAAACAGGAAAACCAGTAACTTTACATCCTTTAAAACATTAATAAAAATGATAGACTAGACTCAAACTATGGTTGAGCGTAGGACGCAAAAATCTTATTAATAGAAGGAGTGTCTGTAATATATAAGATAACTTTTTGAGATGGGAGTTATTTTCTTGTTTTTAAAAAGACATATTTTTACATTAGTGTGTGTTTAAAATGGATAAAACTTGCGCTTTATAATTCTAAACATAGACAATTTGCATTAAAAATGTTGGAAATTGAATAAACTAAATTGAGAAATTAAAATAAATAGGTAATTTATTTTTCATAAAAAAATTTATATTCTAGCAGAGAGGGTTTTCAAAAAACTTCAGAGCCGCTAAAATATTCCATCTGTCAAATCTTTCCACAGTATAATTTATAAAGGAATGTTCACTTGGAAACATTGAAAATGTCCTAGAGACTATTTTGAGTATTTGTTTGAGCCCTACAAATGCAGTTTTAGTTATGCAAAGTCATTCAGGCTGGCATAAGGGATGCACTCATTTCAGAAACATTGCTCTTACTTATAAAATTATTAACCATTAAATTATTAACAAATTCTTTTGAAGATAAAAACAAAAATTTATTTCCCATTTGACTACTATTATGTGAATTGTTTTTACATATATTTAGAAACATTGATTGAGCCTCGTATGCAGTTTACTGACATGGAAGCTGCTGTAGGCCATCATGTAAACAAATACAACTATTCTACACATAAACATTAATAGAAGTATCCAGTCCACAAAACATAATAGAAGGCTGAACACTGAATTCTTGATTTAAAGGGTGAAAACATTATTAGCTTAAAAAGTGAAATGAAAATCAACAGATATACATTTTCATTCTGTGTGTGATACATATAACCTTGAAATGTGTCAATTAAACTCATTCACTCCGTAGCATTTTAGGGATAGGCATTTTCGGATGAAAAAATTAGTCTATGCGGTTTTGGAAATTCTCGAATTGTGATGTTGTAATGATTTAAAGTATTGCAAGTTATATATGAAAATGACCAGGAATAAAATCCCTTCAATTATATTTATATAAAAAAAATATTTTTAAAAATGTTGAATTACTTATATTTAATTAGGTCTCAATATTCTTCTCTATACTGCTCCGATACGCCTTCAAGGATAGTAGTGATGGAATCTGGTTACACACCAGAGCAGATGGAGGACTTTTCAACACTGCCCGTCTCCGAGCCAAAACCAAAACGAAAGAGGTCCTAATTCGCGAGCTACTTTTTGCTGACGATGCGGCCCTGATATCACACACAGAAACAGGCCTACAACAGCTTGTGTCAAGCTTCGCCAACGCCTGCAAAGAATTCGGCCTGCAGGTGAGCATAAAGAAGACAAATATCATGGCCCAAGACACATGCTCCGTTCCTATCATTACTATAGAAAACGAAAACCTGGAAGTTGTGGACTGTTTCACCTACTTGGGGTCCAAGATTTCCAGCTCATTGTCCATAGAGGATGAACTAAATAGCAGAATCGGCAAGGCAGCTGCCACAATGGCTATACTTGGTAAACGGGTTTGGGAAAACACCAGGCTGACAGAAAGGACCAAACTATGTGTCTACCAGGCCTGCGTCATCAGCACGCTGCTTTATGGTAGCGAATCATGGACAACCTATGCGTCCCATGAGCGCAAGCTAAATAGCTTCCACCTGAGGTGTCTGCGTCGCGTCCTTGGCATTAAATGGCAGGACAAAGTCCCTAACAGTGAGGTATTGACGCGCGCCAGCGCCCAAAGCATGTTCGCAGTCCTCAGTGAAAGGCGCCTAAGATGGCTAGGACATGTAAGAAGAATGAGTCCAGGCAGAATCCCAAAGGACCTCCTATATGGAGAATTGGCATCTGGGAAGAGAAAGACAGGTCGCCCACGCCTCCGCTATAAAGATGTCTGTATGAGAGACATGAGAGCAGCCAGAATAAGTACAAGTGACTGGGAGGAGAAGGCAGAGGATCGGTCCACCTGGCGCACTGCTGTCAGGAAAGGGGTTAAAACGGCAGAGGAAAATAGAATGGAGGAGAGCATAAATAAAAGGGCTAAAAGAAAAGCGGAAAAAATAGGACCCACAGAACACGTGTGCAAAGGCTGTAAAAAAGACTGTCATTCAAGGATAGGCCTGCTCAGCCACACGAGGAAGTGCAACCTCGAATCACGGTGATGCACCATCGTCTCGCGAGACGGAAGGATGCCATTGAATTAGGTCTCTTAAAAAAATTTCAATCTTTAGAAAAAAACAAACAAAGTTTTCTTCTTTTATAAGGGGACTTAGTTGTCATAGTAACTTTGATCTAAGCAATCATGTTCTAAATATTAATTTCTAAACAAATGTAGAAAGTTTCAAAAAAATTTATAGAATGGTTTTTTATTTATACGCTCTGCGGCTCTATCGTGCAACATTTGTTACAAAAATTGTACCCAAAATGTGCTAATATTTATTTTAAAAAATGATTTAAATCAACATATAGAAACATAAACAATAACAAAGGAAGTTACAATTGAATACATTAAAAACTAGAATCAGGACAAGTAATATTAAAAGTGGGATTATAGAAAAAAAGACACAAATTATACAAAGCCACTGACAGTGGCTCGCCGGAGAGAAAAACAAATCCACGAGCCATTGTCAGTGGCTCAGCGGAGTGAATGAGTTAAATACCAGATCCATTTAATCAATGATTTACATAACCCAAATATTTTGCCCTATCAACACATTTGTTTCCTGCCTTACTGATACAATTAGTACATTTTTCAAACATACACACAGGAAAAAATGGCAGAGTCACATTTTGTAATTAATTGTCCTATATCTAGTCATACATAGTATGTACTGAAATACTTTTCAAGTGAAAATAATAAGGGCAATAACCTTAGGAAAATTAGAAAAGAAAAAACTCGTACAAATAATAAGGGCAATAACCTTAGGAAAATTAGAAAAGAAAAAACCCGTACAAATAATAAGGGCAATAACCTTAGGAAAATTAGAAAAGAAAAAACCCGTACAAATAATAAGGGCAATAACCTTAGGAAAATTAGAAAAGAAAAAACCCGTACAAATAATAAGGGCAATAACCTTAGGAAAATTAGAAAAGAAAAAACCCGTACAAATAATAAGGGCAATAACCTTAGGAAAATTATAAAAGAAAAAACTCGTACAATGAAAAAAAGAGGCATATTATAGTCCTTTGTTAAAATTGGAAAAACTCTAAACTACAAAAGTGTGACTGCCATTTTTTCCTGTGTGGTCTTCATATGTTAAATATATATTTAGACGAAAACATTTGAGGCATATTTTTTTACGTTCCAGTAAAATGGATGAAAATACATCATGGAGACAATTGGCTGATCAAAAGGAGAAGGAATGGAGGCAGGTTTTGGAAAGCAGGTATTTTTATTATGTTTTATTATCATCAAAGTATAGAAAATGTATTATTATGAATTACTGATGTTTGTTTTATCCACACGGCCAGCTGGTCCTTTGTCTAGTACACTGGATTTACCCACACGGCCAGCTGGTCCTTTGTCTAGTAGACTGGATTTACCCACACGGCCAGCTGGTCCTTTGTCTAGTAGACTGGATTTACCCACACGGCCAGCTGGTCCTTTGTCTAGTAGACTGGATTTACCCACACGGCCAGCTGGTCCTTTGTCTAGTAGACTGGATTTACCCACACGGCCAGCTGGTCCTTTGTCTAGTACACTGGATTTACCCACACGGCCAGCTGGTCCTTTGTCTAGTAGACTGGATTTACCCACACGGCCAGCTGGTCCTTTGTCTAGTAGACTGGATTTACCCACACGGCCAGCTGGTCCTTTGTCTAGTAGACTGGATTTACCCACACGGCCAGCTGGTCCTTTGTCTAGTACACTGGATTTACCCACACGGCCAGCTGGTCCTTTGTCTAGTAGACTGGATTTACCCACACGGCCAGCTGGTCCTTTGTCTAGTAGACTGGATTTACCCACACGGCCAGCTGGTCCTCTGTCTAGTAGACTGGATTTACCCACACGGCCAGCTGGTCCTTTGTCTAGTAGACTGGATTTACCCACACGGCCAGCTGGTCCTTTGTCTAGTAGACTGGATTTACCCACACGGCCAGCTGGTCCTTTGTCTAGTACACTGGATTGTCAACAAAATGGCCTGGGTTCTAGCCGCCGCTGACCAATACCTGCTGACCAATACCTGCTGACCAATACCTGCTGACCAATACCTGCTGACCAATACCTGCTGACCAATACCTGCTGACCAATACCTGCTGACCAATACCTGCTGACCAATACCTGCTGACCAATACCTGCTGACCAATACCTGCTGACCAATACCTGCTGACCAATACCTGCTGACCAATACCTGCTGACCAATACCTGCTGACCAATACCTGCTGACCAATACCTGCTGACCAATACCTGCTGACCAATACCTGCTGACCAATACCTGCTGACCAATACCTGCTGACCAATACCTGCTGACCAATACCTGCTGACCAATACCTGCTGACCAATACCTGCTGACCAATACCTGCTGACCAATACCTGCTGACCAATACCTGCTGACCAATACCTGCTGACCAATACCTGCTGACCAATACCTGCTGACCAATACCTGCTGACCAATACCTGCCGTCCTGCAGGTGTTTTGGGTCCATGACGTAATAATAATCTTCATTCTAGAAGAAACGTCTGTAAACTTCTAAATCACATATTTTCTCATAAACAGTTTTGGTCTTATTTTCCGGTAAAAAGTATTTGATCAAAATAAATTACATTAGGCATTTCTTGTGTAAATCACAGTTTTTCCACAAAAATAAATTGTTTACTAGTATGGATAACATTGATACTACAATGGATTTTACAATAACTTTACATTTCAGACTCAATACATTGGATGTGGAATGCAAAAACAAAGATAAGCTTCTCGCCGAAGAAGTTTCCAAATTTAATGAGTTGAAAGAACATTTCAAATATAATTTGAAGTTGTTGGAAGAGAGAGACAGAGAGCTGGAGAAATATGATTGTTCATTTGCTGGTAAGTTATCAGTTTAAAAAAAAGGTTTAATGACTCAGATAACTGTGGCTAGTCATTGAGGCTACATAACAACTGTATATAGTAGATGGGGATCATCAACTAGAACCTGCTACGCTAGACCAACCAGTTCAAATGCAAAAACAATTTTTTTAAAAATTAGTATTGGTTTTAGTTTTGTTCAGTGTACTTGACATAGAGATTAAAAAATAACAGTGGCGTCAGACCAAATAGTTCCATAGTAAAGTAGCGCTCACCCATTTCTGCCACGTCATACTAGGGGATTGTAGGCCCAGCACAATATATTGCTCAGCCACCTTGACTTTGCTTTAACTAATGTCAGGTACCCATCAGAGCTGGGCAGACTCAGGGACACCCTCCAGACCTGGGAACAAATTCTAGCTTTTACCAGGATTTGAACCTAGGACCTTCAGTATGCCAGCCTAACGCACTGCCGCTCAGACAATCCTTGAACAATACTTTGATTAAAAAAACTATTGGCATACAAGATCTTGTTGTAATAAAGCAATATTCCTTGGTGGCCACATTTTTTTAAAGCTTAGAACTCAATTGAGTTTGTTCACTATAATTTTGAAAAAAACTTTGGCTTTTGAGAATTAGTTGTAAAAGTAAGTTGTGTTTACAGAACTCCGCAATGCTTTAAATGACAAGAATGCAGAGATCAGTGAGTTGAAGATTCACCTGGACGACCTGAAGAATGTCGTCAAGAGAGAAGAGAAAACTAAAGATGAACTCCAGAGTAATTACCAAAGAAGACTTCGAGAAAAACAAGTTGAGGTTGACAGCTACAAAAGGTTGGATATTTGTATTACATCACTCTTTAAAAATATTTCATAATCCTTTATATATACCTCCAGGACACTTGTATAATTTTTGTTTGGCCAGTTAAAACTTTGTATTTTTAGTTTTTCTCCAGGTAAAACTAGTATTTTTAGAATAAGGGGTAGCCATTAAATTGCCTCATCGACTCTGTACAAAGCAGTAGATTTTTATTTAGTTTTAGCAATCAAATGTTTGTGCTCTACTGCTCAAACCCTAAATTGCCTCCTTGTCTATATTCAAAGCAGTAGATTTTTATTTAGTTTTAGCAATCAAATGTTTGTGCTCTACTGCTCAAACACTAAATTGCCTCCTTGAATATGTTCAAAGCAGTAGATTTTTATTAAGTGTTAGCAATCAAATGTTTGTGCTCTAGTGCTCAAACCAGTAAGTTGGCCATTGGGTGCTAGTGAACTGACACTGACTAGTTTCTTTGTTCAGCACAGTATCTGGGGAAGTTTTAGCTACCCATCAGGGCTGAGATTATTCTGAGACACCCTACTGGCCTGTGTGTATACTATTTTGTTGTGTGTTGCTAATCCCTCATTTCTGAGAATGATCATGTCTCCCAATAGTTTTGTGGCGTCTCTGGCCTATTAGTCCTATATAATATGGGCCATAAACATTTTTTTGCAACCATCGCACACAAATGATGCAGCTGTGGGGGTGTGCAGGTTGGTAAGTTGGCTTTTTAAAACTATTTAAAATTCTATTTAATTCTATTAGTATTTCTCAACTGACTGTGACTGTTTTATCATGACATATATATATCACCTTGTTATGTTTTTTAATTTGATCCCATCGTAGTTTTAAAGATAAGGAGCTGTTGGAGGAAAGAAAAGAGTATGAAGAGTTCAGAAGAAACTTACAGAGGCAGATGACCAATGTCCAGAATGAACTGGACATTCAGAAACGAGAGCTCACAATGGGTTATTATTTACACGTTTCTTATTTCTAATATTCTAGTTAAAATTTGCTTAATAGATTTTAAATTATTTAATAATTATAAATGGTTAGAGTAATGTAGAAAAAAACTATCAAAATGGGTTAAAGTTGAATCTATTACATAAAGATCCTGTTTCTTGTATTCTTTGTTATTCAAAGTTTTTTTTTCCTCTATTCTATGGTAGTTTTACTATGTAGCTTTTAATTTACAATCTCAAACTATTTTTTTTCTGTATGAAATGTTTTAGAGTAATCTTCTCCCCCCCCCCTCCCAACTTATCATTAAATCTTATAAAACACAGTTAGGCCTATGGATTATTGTTCTTTTTTTTCTTTCATTGTTTATTCTATTTTGTTAAATATTGAAATACAGTTTTATAATAGTTTTTCTTTTCCGTTCCAGAGTTTGAAGATGCAATGAAGAAGAGGGAGCATGAATTCAAACTACGCTTGGATGAATTAAGTACAAAAACACTGGAGTATGAATTAAAGGCAAGTTGTAGTTTCTTCTATACTAAAATATCAATTTTAAAAAAAAGTAAAGTATCCCATTGGATGACATTGATCCAAAGGGCTGGTGAAGCAGTGTTCACCAGTTTCTGTGGCCAGGGCATACTAGGTTATTGTGCGGCCAGCACAATGCCCAGCTGCCTTGACTTTCCCCAACAAAAGTCAGGTACCCATCAGAGCTGGGTAGACTCCGGCATATCCTTTAGACCTGGGAAAAAATCCTATCCTTTACCAGGATTCAAACCCAGTACCTTGGGTATGCCAGTTGATCCTGCTGCCACTCGACCACCATGCCTAGGGTTGCCAGACACATGGGTACCAAAAGGAGGACAG
This sequence comes from Anisus vortex, assembly GCA_949126835.1. Lineage (NCBI taxonomy): Eukaryota > Metazoa > Mollusca > Gastropoda > Planorbidae > Anisus > Anisus vortex. The sequence goes on from OX421494.1 coordinate 57,110,433, forward strand.
ACAGAGACAAAAAGGAGGACAAAGGAGGACAAATGGGTATCAAAAGGAGGACATGTTGAGAGTTTCATTGTAAATCGTTTTTATTTGTTCAATTGAATGCAGATTTAACCAGAAATCAGTACAATAGTATAATAACTATCGATTAATAAATTAACCTAGGAAAAGTATTGACAAAAAATAAAATAAAATAAACTTTTTTTTTTCAAAATGCAACAATAATAGATCTATATTTTTTGAAAATTTAACCGTCAATTCTACAGTTTATACATTATCATGTTTCTTAATTATGAAAAAAAATATTTCCCTGACGAGCCAACATTTTGCAGAAGAGACTTGTTACCAAGCACAAATGTATAAAACTGTTCACATGTGAGATTTTCGAAGAAGTAACTTTGTAAGAATGATGCCATTTACAGAGTTAACTGAGAGTCTGTTTCTTTCCTTTGTCCATTGAGCGTTTATCAATGAGCACACTCTTTCCACATTACCATTGTGTTCATGGATGATACAGAAAAAAAGTAATCTGAAAACTCTGAAAAGCAAATTGCATTTGGGCAACTCCAGTGTTTTTCTATACCTCAACCAGCCACGTATTGACAGTAAATAAAAAAGAAAATGAAAAGTGCACTAAGGAATTAAAAAAACCTTTGCCGTACAAAAGCCGGACATTTTAATGGTTTTTAGCTTTGCCTGCCGGACGGAGGACATAGGGCTAAAAAGGAGGACATGTCCTAACCATGCCCCACTTTAGCAGAAATATATTCTGTTGCAGTTTTAACTTTCCATTTCCAGAACAAAACTGTCTAACAGTTTACATAATATTTACAACAGGTAAAAAGACAACAATTAAATAGGCTCATTTTAAGTCAAACTTGCTGTAGATATTTTATAGATATGTTTATAATTATATACTCGAAAGAGAAGAGATAATATGAAGTGATAATTATTCCACAAAGGATAAATGAATCCTTGGAAATCTACATACATTTACCTTTAAGGAAGATGTTAAAATTAAATACACTTGCACATTTAAAAAAAGCTAAACTCAGTATTAAAAAAAGCTTACATTAGCATAATATATTTTTGGAATAAATAGCCATCTTTGTAGAAGATACTTCTTGAGATTATAAGACAAGACATGTATGACACATTTATTGTGTGTGTGTGACACATTTATTGTGTGTGTATGACACATTTATTGTGTGTGTGTGACACATTTATTGTGTGTGTATGACACATTTATTGTGTGTGTATGACACATTTATTGTGTGTGTATGACACATTTATTGTGTGTGTATGACACATTTATTGTGTGTGTATGATATAGAGTAACATAAGAAATGTTGATTCCATTAGGCAAAAGTTTTAAGCAAAGAGCTGGAGTTGTCCAGAGAAAGTCATGACAAGACAACAGCTGTAGTGGAGGAAGTGGAAGACACTCAGAGAAAATTGGAGAAATTATTGAAACAGAAAGAGTGGGAGCTGAAGGATGTCACTGCTATTAAAGATGCAGAGTAAGTATACTTACCATAGCTGGCACATAGCGTAGCTGGTACTTACCACAGCTGGTACTTACTGTAACTGGTACTTACTGTAGCTGGTACTTACTGTAGCTGGTACTTACTGTAGCTGGTACTTACTGTAGCTGGTACTTACTGTAGCTGGTACTTACTGTAGCTGGTACTTACTGTAGCTGGTACTTACTGTAGCTGGTACTTACTGTAGCTGGTACTTACTGTAGCTGGTACTTACTGTAGCTGGTACTTACTGTAGCTGGTACTTACCACAGCTGGTACTTACCACAGCTGGTACTTACCACAGCTGGTACTTACTGTAGCTGGTACTTACCACAGCTGGTACTTACCACAGCTGGTACTTACCATAACTGGTACTAGGGGGAAAAAAGAGAAAAAGTCCGGCAGGTTTTATTCTCTTTTTGGTTCTTAAAGATTTGAGTCTCAGAAATTTACTTTGATAGTTTGCCATTTCATGAATATACTACTTCCTGTATACTTTTAAATATACTACTGACATTTAAAAAATCACTATAATAAAATTTAAAAAATCCTAAAGTAATGTATTTGTGATATTTTAAAATATTTTTATTTTCATCTCTAGAATTGCTGAATTAAAAAATAAACTTTCATCCAGTGAGACGGCAATAAAAAAGTTGCAGGAAGACTTCCAAAGAAAGTAAATATACTGAAATAATGTTTGAAGACATCCCTAATGAAATAAGTTAAACCACTATTGTAGTTTTATCTATTGCTAATTAAGAAATATAGTTATTATCTATTGCTGTCTATCACATTGTTTTTTTCAATCAATAAAACAAATGCCAAAGTGAAATTAAAACTGATCTATGCTGATACAAATCTTTTATTTTCTGACTATTGTAAAGATTTACAGAGATGGATAAAATGTCCAGAGATAAAGAAGATTTAATAGAGAGAGTGAGGAATGGCTTCCATGAGAAGGAAGAATCTCTGAATGGAACAATCCAAGACTTGCAGTCCAAGTTGGAAGATTCTCACATTAAGGAGAGGCAGCTCCAGTGGTCCAAGGAGGATCTCATCAAGGAGAAAGAAATTCTAATTGAAAAGTACTCACGCCAATCACAAAACAGTTTTATAGTCACAACTATTGATACTATTGATAATATTGATGCTATTGATACTATTGATAATATTGATACTATTGATACTATTAAACAAAAAGAATAAAACATTGAAAAGTTCAATTTACAGTTTGAACAAAAGTTTTAAGTGAAGTTTTAAAACACAAGTTCTGATTATTTATTATTTATCCATTAGTCTAAAGGAAGAAATAAAAACTGTTAAAGAGAAATGGACCCGCCATGTTGCTGAGATTTCAAGGGAGCATGCAGACAGAGACCTTGAACTTGGTACAGCCCTGGAAGAGCAGAGAAGGTTAAGGCTGGAACTTGATCAGAGGAAAGAAGATTTGGACAGGTGAGAAATGTGTCACGGACTTTCAGTTTTGTTATTGTCTTAATATGAATTTAATTATTAATTTAGCTTGATAAATTTCACTGTAAGTCTACTGGCTGGAGAAACTGCATAAATAAAGGCATGGAATGGGTTGCCTGAACAAACCAGGAAAACCAGTAACTTAACATAATTTAATACACTATTAGAAATGCAGGACTACACTTAAACTATGGATGTACAATAGGACGCAATAATCTTCTTTATAGGAGGAGCGTCTGTAATGTATAAGATAACTGCAATGTTGATGTAACTAATGCTTTTTTCACTCATGGAGCTCACCTGGCCCTGCAACAAGCAAGATGGCTGGTTTGCTACCTAAGTCCCAAATAAATACTTAGCAGATAGACAGATAAGAGATATGTAGGTTTTTTGTATGAAGATTACAAGAAACATTTGTAAATTAAAAAGATTTTTTACTTGCTGTAAATTGATGACTGCCGAGAAATTATTGACTTCTGCATGGCTACTGTTAAATAATAATAATTCTATTTATATAGCGCTGCCAACAGATGTAATGTAAGTGCAGAGTGCATTTAACATTGAGAAACATCCTTTCCATAAGATATATATTCTCATAGTCTAGACCAGGGGTCAACAACCTATGGCACGCGTGCCAGACTTGGCAAGAAATTCTTTCTTCTTCAAGAAATTGACTGTTGGCACGCTGAATGAGTTAGAAATCCTACTTTGGCACGTTATTATCAAAAGGTTGCCGACCTCTGACCTAGAGATCAAACTATGAACATATGTTTTCGGCTTATTTGTTTTTGTTAAGTGGTCAAAGTTTTGTTTAAATTTAAGCTCTGTATCATTGAATGTTTTCTGCAGGTATAATTAAGTGGTCAAAGTTTTGTTTAAATTTAAGCTCTGTATCATTGACTGTTTACTGCAGGTATAATTAAGTGGTCAAAGTTTTGTTTAAATTTAAGCTCTGTATCATTGAATGTTTTCTGCAGGTATAATTAAGTGGTCAAAGTTTTGTTTAAATTTAAGCTCTGTATCATTGAATGTTTTCTGCAGGTATAATTAAGTGGTCAAAGTTTTGTTTAAATTTAAGCTCTGTATCATTGAATGTTTTCTGCAGGTATAATTAAGTGGTCAAAGTTTTGTTTAAATTTAAGCTCTGTATCATTGAATGTTTTCTGCAGGTATAATTAAGTGGTCAAAGTTTTGTTTAAATTTAAGCTCTGTATCATTGAATGTTTTCTGCAGGTATAATTAAGTGGTCAAAGTTTTGTTTAAATTTAAGCTCTGTATCATTGAATGTTTTCTGCAGGTATAATTAAGTGGTCAAAGTTTTGTTTAAATTTAAGCTCTGTATCATTGAATGTTTTCTGCAGGTATAATTAAGTGGTCAAAGTTTTGTTTAAATTTAAGCTCTGTATCATTGAATGTTTTCTGCAGGTATAATTAAGTGGTCAAAGTTTTGTTTAAATTTAAGCTCTGTATCATTGAATGTTTTCTGCAGGTATAATTAAGTGGTCAAAGTTTTGTTTAAATTTAAGCTCTGTATCATTGAATGTTTTCTGCAGGTATAATTAAGTGGTCAAAGTTTTGTTTAAATTTAAGCTCTGTATCATTGAATGTTTTCTGCAGGTATAATTAAGTGGTCAAAGTTTTGTTTAAATTTAAGCTCTGTATCATTGAATGTTTTCTGCAGGTATAATTAAGTGGTCAAAGTTTTGTTTAAATTTAAGCTCTGTATCATTGAATGTTTTCTGCAGGTATAATTAAGTGGTCAAAGTTTTGTTTAAATTTAAGCTCTGTATCATTGAATGTTTTCTGCAGGTATAATTAAGTGGTCAAAGTTTTGTTTAAATTTAAGCTCTGTATCATTGAATGTTTTCTGCAGGTATAATTAAGTGGTCAAAGTTTTGTTTAAATTTAAGCTCTGTATCATTGAATGTTTTCTGCAGGTATAATTAAGTGGTCAAAGTTTTGTTTAAATTTAAGCTCTGTATCATTGAATGTTTTCTGCAGGTATAATTAAGTGGTCAAAGTTTTGTTTAAATTTAAGCTCTGTATCATTGAATGTTTTCTGCAGGTATAATTAAGTGGTCAAAGTTTTGTTTAAATTTAAGCTCTGTATCATTGACTGTTTACTGCAGGTATAATTAAGTGGTCAAAGTTTTGTTTAAATTTAAGCTCTGTATCATTGAATGTTTTCTGCAGGTATAATTAAGTGGTCAAAGTTTTGTTTAAATTTAAGCTCTGTATCATTGAATGTTTTCTGCAGGTATAATTAAGTGGTCAAAGTTTTGTTTAAATTTAAGCTCTGTATCATTGAATGTTTTCTGCAGGTATAATTAAGTGGTCAAAGTTTTGTTTAAATTTAAGCTCTGTATCATTGAATGTTTACTGCAGGTATAATTAAGTGGTCAAAGTTTTGTTTAAATTTAAGCTCTGTATCATTGAATGTTTTCTGCAGGTATAATTAAGTGGTCAAAGTTTTGTTTAAATTTAAGCTCTGTATCATTGAATGTTTTCTGCAGGTATAATTAAGTGGTCAAAGTTTTGTTTAAATTTAAGCTCTGTATCATTGAATGTTTTCTGCAGGTATAATTAAGTGGTCAAAGTTTTGTTTAAATTTAAGCTCTGTATCATTGAATGTTTTCTGCAGGTATAATTAAGTGGTCAAAGTTTTGTTTAAATTTAAGCTCTGTATCATTGAATGTTTTCTGCAGGTATAATTAAGTGGTCAAAGTTTTGTTTAAATTTAATCTCTGTATCATTGAATGTTTTCTGCAGGTATAATTAAGTGGTCAAAGTTTTGTTTAAATTTAAGCTCTGTATCATTGAATGTTTACTGCAGGTATAATTAAGTGGTCAAAGTTTGTTTAAATTTAATCTCTGTATCATTGAATGTTTACTGCAGGTATAATTAAGTGGTCAAAGTTTGTTTAAATTTAATCTCTGTATCATTGAATGTTTACTGCAGGTATAATTAAGTGGTCAAAGTTTGTTTAAATTTAATCTCTGTATCATTGAATGTTTACTGCAGGTATAATTAAGTGGTCAAAGTTTGTTTAAATTTAATCTCTGTATCATTGAATGTTTTCTGCAGGTATAATTAAGTGGTCAAAGTTTGTTTAAATTTAATCTCTGTATCATTGAATGTTTACTGCAGGTATAATTAAGTGGTCAAAGTTTGTTTAAATTTAATCTCTGTATCATTGAATGTTTACTGCAGGTATAATTAAGTGGTCAAAGTTTGTTTAAATTTAATCTCTGTATCATTGAATGTTTACTGCAGGTATAAAAATGAGTTACAAGCATCAGCAGAGAGGGAAGAGAAACTGGACAAGGCCAAGATGCAGAGTGAGTTGGACTGGCAGCGAAGGTGTGAGGATCTTGAGAGGCAGCAGTATGATAAGTCTGAGGACCTGATCAAACAACTGACCACAGCAAGGAATGATGTAAGTGTCTCTTTACCATTCATTAAATTCATGACATGTTTGTATTTTAAATGGGCAGTGCATTGTTTGTCTAATTCTGGAGCAAGTGTGTCATAGTTAGCCTTGAACCAGTCAATGTTCTCCGCCATCTTTTCGCCTCGTGTGCTTTAAGTGCTATTGCTTCAGTTAAGGTCATTTTGAACTGTTCTGCCTTTTCTGGACTGAAGTTTCACTTGGATCTGTGCAGGGCTTGCCTGCTGGTTTATTGAGGCCATAATTAAATCTTGCAAAATACCAAAGTGCGGTCGGTGTCCCAGTCTGCGCTACATAGAGTGCGGTTGGCAGTGATGCAATTCAGATTGAGTGCAGTTTGCAGTGATGCAATTCAAAATGGTACATCTAGTAATAATCAGGTCAAGTTGGTGCCTGTGTTTAAAGCATGGATTCCTCTAAGATACTTTGTGGTGTATTTTTGTCTGGAGGAATGAGTTGGACAATTTAGAAAAGCCCAAGCAAAGATGGTATCTCACCTGATATATTAAAATACGGAAGCAGCATTGAGTCACAACACTTATGTTTGTGTTGGGCAGAGGAAGCCATGCCTCTAGATACCAGAGATATCAAAACCCTTTAGAAACATAAAGGCTATAAAAGCTGTCAGACAAAATATTTCCAGAATTACAGAATGAGTTTTTTAAAAGTAAGTCAACTTTTGTCCTGGTATTCTCAGTCTGACAGTTACAAGAAAAGTGCAGAGATCAACTTCCAAGAAAGATCAGGATGTTTATATCTTCTATTTTAGGAGTGTCGGCAAACACTATGAAGATGAGGCCAGTCCATTTATATTTCTGACAGAAATATACCATTTAACTAGCTTACCTTTACTTAAAGTTTACAGATGTTCCTTCTAGATAGAAGATTGTTACGTCCTAGGCCCAAAACTCCTGCAGGGTGGCAGGGATTGGTTGGTGGCAGGGCTAAAACCCGGGCAGCTTTGTTGACAGTCGAGTATACTAATCACATGACCAACCTAATCACAGTATACTAATCACATGACCAATCTAATCACAGTATACTAATCACATGACCAATCTAATCACAGTATACTAATCACATGACCAACCTAATCACAGTATACTAATCACATGACCAACCTAATCACAGTATACTAATCACATGACCAACCTAATCACAGTATACTAATCACATGACCAACCTAATCACAGTATACTAATCACATGACCAACCTAATCACAGTATGCTAATCACATGACCAACCTAATCACAGTTTACTAATCACATGACCAATCTAATCACAGTATACTAATCACATGACCAACCTAAACACAGTATACTAATCAGATGACCAACCTAATCACAGTATACTAATCACATGACCAATCTAATCACAGTATACTAACCACATGACCAACCTAAACACAGTATACTAATCACATGACCAACCTAATCACAGTATACTAATCACATGACCAATCTAATCACAGTATACTAATCACATGACCAACCTAATCACAGTATACTAATCACATGACCAACCTAATCACAGTATACTAATCAGATGACCAACCTAATCACAGTATACTAATCACATGACCAACCTAATCACAGTATACTAATCACATGACCAACCTAATCACAGTATACTAATCACATGACCAATCTAATCACAGTATACTAATCACATGACCAACCTAATCACATTATACTAATCACATGACCAACCTAATGACATTATACTAATCACATGACCAACCTAATCACAGTATACTAATCACATGACCAACCTAATCACAGTATACTAATCACATGACCAACCTAATCACAGTATACTAATCACATGACCAACCTAATCACAGTATAATAATCACATGACCAACCTAATCACAGTATACTAATCACATGACCAACCTAATCACAGTATACTAATCACATGACCAACCTAATCACAGTATACTAATCACATGACCAACCTAATCACAGTATACTAATCACATGACCAACCTAATCACAGTATACTAATCACATGACCAACCTAATCACATTATACTCATCACATGACCAACCTAATCACAGTATACTAATCACATGACCAACCTAATCACAGTATACTAATCACATGACCAATCTAATCACAGTATACTAATCACATGACCAACCTAATCACAGTATACTAATCACATGACCAACCTAATCACACTATACTAATCACATGACCAACCTAATCACAGTATACTAATGACATGACCAACCTAATCACAGTATACTAATCACACGACCAACCTAAGAATGAGCTTTGGAAGCCAATGACTCATAGGAAAATGGTTGACAAAGTCATTTACATATTAGTATTCTATCAATGGGAAAGCACCTGGCCCCGATATGATTCCTGCTGAGATTTACAAAGAGGGTGGTTCTGTGCTGACAGATAAACTGCTTTGCCTACTTCAGACCATATGGGAGACAGAAACGGTACCACAGAACCTCTAAGATGCTTCTATAATTCACCTCTACAAACGCAAAGGCAACCGACAGGCCTGTGACAACCACCGCGGAATCTCTCTGTTGTCCATTGCTGGCAAGATCTTGGCTAGACTTCTACTAAATTGCTTAAATGCTCACCTGGAGCAAGGTTGCTACCTGAAAGCCAGGGCGGCTTCTGTAAGGAATGCTGCACGATTGACATGGTGTTTGCAGCTAGACAGCTTCAAGAGAAGTGCCAAGAGTAGAACTCAGAACTGTATTCCATTTTTATCGATCTGACCAAGACCTTTGACTCAGTCAGCAGAGATGGCCAATGGAAAATCATTTTAAATGGCAAAGTTCAGCTGCCCAAGAAAGTTCATAGCCATGGTAAGGCAGTTTCACGATGGTATGCAGGCCCGTGTCCAGGACAACGGAGAGATGTCTGAACCCTTTCCAGTGACAAATGGCGTCAAGCAGGGATGCAATCTGGCCCCAACACTGTTTAGTCTAATGTTCACAGCCATGCTCAGTGATGTATTTAGGGATGAACGTGAGGGTTAAGACATTAGGTACCGCACTGATGGCGGGCTGTTCAACCTTAGGAGACACAAAGCACAAACAAAGGTCAAGTCTGACACCATTCATGACTTACTATTTGCCGACGACTGTGCTCTCAATGCCGGCTCTGAAGCTGATCTGAAACACATTGTTGAAAAATTTTCCAGTGCATGCTCAAACCATCAGCACTAAGAAGACAGAAGTTCTGTACCAACCAGCCCCCGGAAAGCCCTACGTCGAGCCAAACATCAGTATCAATGGTAAAAAAATCAACACAGTAAACCTCTTTACGTACCTCGGTAGTACACTGTCTCAGGGTGTTGTCATTGATGATGAAGTAAACCTCCGTATCTCAAAAGCCAGTGCAACCTTTGGAAGTATGTACAAAAATGTCTGGAACAGAAGACGTATTAGCGTATTAGCACCCGAACCAAAAAAAAAGTCTACAGAGCAGTCCTGCTGCCTACTTTACTATATGCATGTGAGACGTGGACTGTTTACCAACGACATGCTAAGCTCCTGAATCACTTCCACACAAAAAGCCTAAGAAAAATCCTAAATATCAAATGGCAGGACAAAATTCCAGACTTTGAGATACTTGCCAGGGCAGGACTCCCAAGCATCCACACAAGTCTGATGCAGTCTCAACTTCGCTGGGCTGGGCATGTTATACGCATGCCTGACTGCCGTCTTCCAAAGAGGCTCTTCTATGTCGAGCTAAAAAACGGTCAGCGAGCTCACGGAGGTCCAAAAAAGTGCTATAAAGACACCATCAAGGCATCACTCAAAGCGTTCTCAATTAAAGATGTCTCCTGGGAGGTGACAGCCAAAGACCGTGCCTCATGGCGCTCAGCAGTCTATAAAGGAGCAGCTTTTTGGAAAGAGCAAAAACAGAGAGCAGCTGAGTCCAAGAGGCAAGCCAGGAAAGATCGTGCCCTAGAGCTCACTGTCGACGTTCCGACCTTCCCCTGTACGGTTTGCAGTCGAACCTTCCGAGCAAGGATAGGCCTCATCAGCCACTTGAAAACCCATCGCACAGCCACACCCCAAACTTTGTAGGATGACGAAAATGGTAATCGTCGAACACGATGGACGAACAACAACAACATTCTATCTTTCATGTTAAACTAATCCTTAATTATACTCATTTATTCTCATTTGATAGGCAGAAGCTCTAGTGAAAGAAAGGGAGAGAGAACTCCGTCACAAGGTTCTGCTGGTTAAGTCCCTTCACAAAGAGAGGGATCAGTTGCGCGCTTTGCTGAAAAAGGCAGACATTCCGTTAGACAGTTTTACCAAAGTGAGTCACTATATATATTATTTAGTTTATTACACAAATTTTCTAGGTCAGGCAGAAACTTTCAGCTTAAAGATTTAGTGAATCTGTTTGCTTGTAATTATTATGGTTTCAGTTGTTTAAACATCACAAAGTCTGCAGTAGTAAAGTTGTTTTTTAAAACAGGATAGCATAATAGTATTAATGTATTTATATAATAATAATGACTATTAAAAAAAAATATTCTCAGTAAACTATATTTATTAGCCAAAAAACAGCTTAAACCTTAATTTCACATAATAAAAACCATTTCTTATCATAGTTTGTATTGCTTGTGTATTTCATTCATTATGTTTTCCTTTGACATTTGTGTTATTGAGTTAGACCTTGACCTTCACTGCAAGCAGTTCAATCTATTACAATGCTCTTCTTATCCCATATCCAAGAACAAATGGAGTTAACTTCTCTTTTTTCCAGAGTTACAGGAAAAAAAAATAACTTGACATTACTTAAATACTAATCAAGCTGCAAGACTAGACTCGTTAAATTTTATAATTTTCTGTATAGAAGGAGAGTCTGTAAAATGTAAGATAAGTTGAAGTCAAGATAAACAAGAACAGTTCACTAGTTCACATGTAATGCAACATTTGTTTTTGTCTTTTCATCTTTAAAAGTATTCACTGGAGACTGCAGATAAAGGGGAAGAGGATTTCATGGAAGAGTTGCAGAAAGAGAATGCCAGTCTGAGGGAACTGATCTCTCACATGAGGCAAGAGATGGAGGCACTGGGAGGTGAGGTGCCAAAAGCAGGTTCCAGTGGACATACTGACAGTAAGTTGTGTACAAGTAGTAGTGGACATAATGACAGTAAGTTGTGTACATATAGTAGTGGACATACTGACAGTAAGTTGTGTACATGTAGTGGTGGTCATACTGACAGTAAGTTGTGTACACGTAGCAAGTTCCAGTGAACATATTGACAGTAAGTTGTGTACATCTAGTGGTAGACATACTGACAGTAAGTTGTGTACATGTAGTAGTAGACATACTGACAGTAAGTTGTGTACATGTAGCAAGTTCCAGTGGACATACTGACAGTAAGTTGTGTACAAGTAGTGGTAGACATACTGACAGTAAGTTGTGTACATGTAGCAAGTTCCAGTGGACATACTGACAGTAAGTTGTGTACATGTAGCAAGTTCCAGTGGACATACTGACAGTAAGTTGTGTACATGTAGCAAGTTACAGTGGACATACTGACAGTAAGTTGTGTACATATAGCAAGTTCCAGTGGACATACTGACAGTAAGTTGTGTACATGTAGCAAGTTCCAGTGGACATACTGACAGTAAGTTGTGTACATATAGCAAGTTCCAGTGGACATACTGATAGTAAGTTGAGTACATGTAGCAAGTTCCAGTTGACATACTGACAGTAAGTTTTGTACATGTAGCAAGTTCCAGTGGACATACTGACAGTAAGTTGTGTACATGTAGTGGTGGACATACTGACAGTAAGTTGTGTACATGTAGTGGTGGACATACTGACAGTAAGTTGTGTACATATAGTGGTGGACATACTGACAGTAAGCTGTGTACATGTAGTGGTGGACATACTGACAGTAAGTTGTGTACATGTAGTGGTGGACATACTGACAGTAAGTTGTGTACATATAGTGGTGGACATACTGACAGTAAGTTGTGTACATATAGTGGTGGACATACTGACAGTAAGTTGTGTACATATAGTGGTGGACATACTGACAGTAAGTTGTGTACATATAGTGGTGGACATACTGACAGTAAGTTGTGTACATGTAGCAGGTTCCAGTGGACATACTGACAGTAAGTTGTGTACATGTAGCAAGTTCCAGTGGACATACTGACAGTAAGTTGTGTACATGTAGCAAGTTACAGTGGACATACTGACAGTAAGTTGTGTACATATAGCAAGTTCCAGTGGACATACTGACAGTAAGTTGTGTACATGTAGCAAGTTCCAGTGGACATACTGACAGTAAGTTGTGTACATGTAGTGGTGGACATACTGACAGTAAGTTGTGTACATGTAGTGGTGGACATACTGACAGTAAGTTGTGTACATATAGTGGTGGACATACTGACAGTAAGCTGTGTACATGTAGTGGTGGACATACTGACAGTAAGTTGTGTACATGTAGTGGTGGACATACTGACAGTAAGTTGTGTACATATAGTGGTGGACATACTGACAGTAAGTTGTGTACATATAGTGGTGGACATACTGACAGTAAGTTGTGTACATATAGTGGTGGACATACTGACAGTAAGTTGTGTACATATAGTGGTGGACATACTGACAGTAAGTTGTGTACATGTAGCAAGTTCCAGTGGACATACTGACAGTAAGTTGTGTACATGTAGCAAGTTCCAGTGGACATACTGAAAGTAAGTTGTGTACATGTAGCAAGTTACAGTGGACATACTGACAGTAAGTTGTGTACATCTAGCAAGTTCCAGTGGACATACTGACAGTAAGTTGTGTACATGTAGCAAGTTCCAGTGGACATACTGACAGTAAGTTGTGTACATATAGCAAGTTCCAGTGGACATACTGATAGTAAGTTGAGTACATGTAGCAAGTTCCAGTTGACATACTGACAGTAAGTTGTGTACATGTAGCAAGTTCCAGTGGACATACTGACAGTAAGTTGTGTACATGTAGTGGTGGACATACTGACAGTAAGTTGTGTACATGTAGTGGTGGACATACTGACAGTAAGTTGTGTACATATAGTGGTGGACATACTGACAGTAAGCTGTGTACATGTAGTGGTGGACATACTGACAGTAAGTTGTGTACATGTAGTGGTGGACATACTGACAGTAAGTTGTGTACATATAGTGGTGGACATACTGACAGTAAGTTGTGTACATATAGTGGTGGACATACTGACAGTAAGTTGTGTACATATAGTGGTGGACATACTGACAGTAAGTTGTGTACATATAGTGGTGGACATACTGACAGTAAGTTGTGTACATGTAGCAGGTTCCAGTGGACATACTGACAGTAAGTTGTGTACATGTAGCAGGTTCCAGTGGACATACTGACAGTAAGTTGTGTACATGTAGCAAGTTCCAGTGGACATACTGACAGTAAGTTGTGTACATGTAGCAAGTTCCAGTGGACATACTGACAGTAAGTTGTGTACATGTAGCAAGTTCCAGTGGACATACTGACAGTAAGTTGTGTACATGTAGCAAGTTTTAGTGGACATACTGACAGTAAGTTGTGTACATGTAGCAAGTTCCAGTGGACATACTGACAGTAAGTTGTGTACATGTAGCAAGTTCCAGTGGACATACTGACAGTAAGTTGTGTACATATAGCAAGTTCTAGTGGACATACTGACAGTAAGTTGTGTACATATAGCAAGTTCTAGTGGACATACTGACAGTAAGTTGTGTACATGTAGCAAGTTTTAGTGGACATACTGATAGTAAGTTGTGTTTATGTAGTGGTGGACATACTGACAGTAAGTTTTTGTGTACAGGTATTGGTGGTTTTTCTAACATTTAAATATTCCAAGCATTTACTGTCAATGCAGCGGCATGCCCCCTCTGTAAACACCACTTTTTGACTGTTCAGCACTACAGGACATACAAAATGTCTACCTCCCCAAACCACCAAATCTCTCAAACACTCTCTATTCCACCTGCTACAAAAAGTCTGCAATTTCTTCACCATAGCCTCAGGCCGAAGGGCAAGTGCCCAGATGGCTGCTGGATCAGGATGATGATGATGATGACTGTCAATTCAGTCAAACGTTCTTTGCAGGATGGGACTCTCTGTCATACTATCTGTCACAATACTGCCTGTCTCACTGCTCAAGGGCTCAGAACTTTGTGATGGCGAAGCTGCATTTTGTTAGTTCTTTGGGATTTTATCCCAAATAGATTTTTCACTGTTTTGGAAAGTTAATAAAGCTTTGTATTTGTTCATATTCCCTGTGTATGCCAAGCTCATGGAAAAATGAGCACTAGGAAACATTCTGAAAGGGATACTTCAGTCAGTCTATATGATTCCATATCATACTTTACTCTGCCCTGTCCAGTCATCTTTTTGGTTTGAAATTTTTAATAAAACTGCTAGGTAAAAGAGTTTACATGATAGAGTTTGATGATATTTTGGACTTATAAGATTAAGCACCAAATAAGATTAAGCACCAAACGCTGAATAATAAAAAAAAATTCTTAAATTTTTCAAAGCATTTATACTGTTAAATATATTGATTAGTAACATTTTCAATCACATACTACTATTTCTTCTGGAACTGCCTACTTACTCTATGTATATCCTGTCTTTAATCTTGTGTAATTTCTCCGTAGGTTCCGACTCTGGTGAACTGATAGATCTCCAAAGAGAAAACAAAGAACTGAGGCGGCAGTTAAAAGAAAGCCAAAAGAATAAACTGAAATCTTTTGGCATTCAACCGAACATACAGGATCAGAAGGAAGTCCTGTCACAGGTGGATGGCAACAGCACAGTCAAAAATCATATTCTGGCACTCAATGCAGCTATAGGTAATTAATTCTCTTTGTTTCATATTTGTCCCTAACTAGTGAAATGTGGACATTTTTCTTTGATGTCAAAACAAGGGGATGCCACTCTTAATTTAATCATTTTATTTAATACATGTTATAGGTATTAAAATTGATGGAAAGACAAATGTATTTTTTTTTAGTGTATTAAATGAGACTGTAAATGACTGGAAAGAAATACATAATGTCAACTATGCAATGTTAAATATATTTCATAGGCAGTCTGAGATCTGAAAAAGTAGAGTTGGCGGCATCTGTGAAAAAACAGCAAGCCCGCATCACATTTTTGGAAAGTTCATTAGAGAATATCTCAAAACAGGTTTGTGTAATTTTAAAACAGTTTTAGAAAGCTTATAGCTAATATACCAAAACAGGTTTGTGTAATTTTAATACAGTTTTAGAAAGCTTATAGCTAATATACCAAAACAGGTTTGTGTAATTTTAATACAGTTCTAGAAAGCTTATAGCTAATATACCAAAACAGGTTTGTGTAATTTTAATACAGTTTTAGAAAGCTTATAGCTAATATACCAAAACAGGTTTGTGTAATTTTAATAGTTTTAGAAAGCTTATAGCTAATATACCAAAACAGGTTTGTGTAATTTTAATACAGTTTTAGAAAGCTTATAGCTAATATACCAAAACAGGTTTGTGTAATTTTAATAGTTTTAGAAAGCTTATAGCTAATATACCAAAACAGGTTTGTGTAATTTTAATACAGTTTTAGAAAGCTTATAGCTAATATACCAAAACAGGTTTGTGTAATTTTAATACAGTTTTAGAAAGCTTATAGCTAATATACCAAAACAGGTTTGTGTAATTTTAATAGTTTTAGAAAGCTTAATTATAGCTAATATATCGAAACAGGTTTGTGTAATTTTAATACAGTTTTAGAAAGCTTATAGCTAATATACCAAAACAGGTTTGTGTAATTTTAATACAGTTTTAGAAAGCTTATAGCTAATATACCAAAACAGGTTTGTGTAATTTTAATACAGTTTTAGAAAGCTTATAGCTAAAATACCAAAACAGGTTTGTGTAATTTTAATACAGTTTTAGAAAGCTTATAGCTAATATACCAAAACAGGTTTGTGTAATTTTAATACAGTTTTAGAAAGCTTATAGCTAATATACCAAAACAAGTTTGTGTAATTTTAATACAGTTTTAGAAAGCTTATAGCTAATATACCAAAACAGGTTTGTGTAATTTTAATACAGTTTTAGAAAGCTTATAGCTAATATACCAAAACAGGTTTGTGTAATTTTAATACAGTTTTAGAAAGCTTATAGCTAATATACCAAAACAGGTTTGTGTAATTTTAATACAGTTTTAGAAAGCTTATAGCTAATATACCAAAACAGGTTTGTGTAATTTTAATACAGTTTTAGAAAGCTTATAGCTAATATACCAAAACAGGTTTGTGTAATTTTAATACAGTTTTAGAAAGCTTATAGCTAATATACCAAAACAGGTTTGTGTAATTTTAATACAGTTTTAGAAAGCTCATAGCTAATATACCAAAACAGGTTTGTGTAATTTTAATACAGTTTTAGAAAGCTTATAGCTAATATACCAAAACAGGTTTGTGTAATTTTAATACAGTTTTAGAAAGCTTATAGCTAATATACCAAAACAGGTTTGTGTAATTTTAATACAGTTTTAGAAAGCTTATAGCTAATATACCAAAACAGGTTTGTGTAATTTTAATACAGTTTTAGAAAGCTTATAGCTAATATACCAAAACAGGTTTGTGTAATTTTAATACAGTTTTAGAAAGCTTATAGCTAATATACCAAAACAGGTTTGTGTAATTTTAATACAGTTTTAGAAAGCTTATAGCTAATATACCAAAACAGGTTTGTGTAATTTTAATACAGTTTTAGAAAGCTTATAGCTAATATACCAAAACAGGTTTGTGTAATTTTAATACAGTTTTAGAAAGCTTATAGCTAATATACCAAAACAGGTTTGTGTAATTTTAATACAGTTTTAGAAAGCTTATAGCTAATATACCAAAACAGGTTTGTGTAATTTTAATACAGTTTTAGAAAGCTCATAGCTAATATACCAAAACAGGTTTGTGTAATTTTAATACAGTTTTAGAAAGCTTATAGCTAATATACCAAAACAGGTTTGTGTAATTTTAATACAGTTTTAGAAAGCTTATAGCTAATATACCAAAACAGGTTTGTGTAATTTTAACACAGTTTTAGAAAGCTTATAGCTAATATACCAAAACAGGTTTGTGTAATTTTAATACAGTTTTAGAAAGCTTATAGCTAATATACCAAAACAGGTTTGTGTAATTTTAATACAGTTTTAGAAAGCTTATAGCTAATATACCAAAACAGGTTTGTGTAATTTTAATACAGTTTTAGAAAGCTTATAGCTAATATACCAAAACAGGTTTGTGTAATTTTAATACAGTTTTAGAAAGCTTATAGCTAATATACCAAAACAGGTTTGTGTAATTTTAATACAGTTTTAGAAAGCTTATAGCTAATATACCAAAACAGGTTTGTGTAATTTTAATACAGTTTTAGAAAGCTTATAGCTAATATACCAAAACAGGTTTGTGTAATTTTAATACAGTTTTAGAAAGCTTATAGCTAATATACCAAAACAGGTTTGTGTAATTTTAATACAGTTTTAGAAAGCTTATAGCTAATATACCAAAACAGGTTTGTGTAATTTTAATACAGTTTTAGAAAGCTCATAGCTAATATACCAAAACAGGTTTGTGTAATTTTAATACAGTTTTAGAAAGCTTATAGCTAATATACCAAAACAGGTTTGTGTAATTTTAATACAGTTTTAGAAAGCTTATAGCTAATATACCAAAACAGGTTTGTGTAATTTTAATACAGTTTTAGAAAGCTTATAGCTAATATACCAAAACAGGTTTGTGTAATTTTAATACAGTTTTAAAAAGCTTATAAGATAAGATAAGATAAGATTTCTTTATTGATCCAAACAAATGGAAATTTGTCTTGATTACAGATGTTTTGTCTTTCAGCATATTTTAAACAAAATAAAATAATTATTTGTAATTTATATACAAGCACAGAAATATACTTATAAAAATAGACAATCGCACACACAATCACACAATTATCATGCAAGAAAAAGTTCATTAGTAGTCAGTTATTGTTGACTGAAATCTTGACGATAGGCCTATATTTCTTGTTGCGTATGGTAGATAGTTTGGCCGGAGGCTGACGCTCAATAATTCTTTGTCTGGTGTGCATATTCTTCTTTTGTTGTAATGTTGGTATTGCGATATTGTTTGTTTATGTAGCCAGCCATCCAACTTTACTTGCCACTGTTGACGGGTCTGTCTGAGCAAAGCAGATAAAATGTCCACAGACGTATTCCTCTACGGCAAATTTTAATTCGCCCTGATAGTGTAAAGACATGTTTATTTGTTGTCATTTTTATCCAAGATGGCGGTTCGTTCAATAGTATGGACACTAATGGTGTAAAATAGTTTCGTGTAAGGCGGTTCTTTACATAAAAATTATAGTAATAATAGTTTCCGTTATACAAACCACTAACATCCTTTAAGAATATGAAAATAAAAAAGCTGAAAAACGGCACATCGTAATCAGGTCGCCTGCAGTGCAGCGCCCCGGAAGTGCGATATACCAAAACAGGTTTGTGTAATTTAAATACAGTTTTAGAAAGCTTATAGCTAGTATACCAAAACAGGTTTGTTTAATTTTAGTACAGTTTTAGAAAGCTTATAGATAATTTACCAAAACAGGCTTGTGTAATTTTAATACAGTTTTAGAAAGCTTATAGATAATATACCAAAACAGGTTTGTGTTATTTAAATTCAGTTTTAGAAACCATATAGCTAGTACACCAAAACAGTTTTGTGTAATTTAGATACAGTTTTAGAAAGCTTATAGATAATATACCAAAACAGGTTTGTGTAATTTAAATACAGTTTTAGAAACCATTTGGCTAATATACCAAAACAGTTTTGCGTAATTTAAATACAGTTTTAGAAAGCTTATAGATAATATACCAAAACAGGTTTGTGTAATTTAAATAGTTTTAGAAACCATTTGGCTAATATACCAAAACAGTTTTGTGCAATTTAAATACAGTTTTAGAAAGCTTATAGATAATATACCAAAACATGTTTGAGTAGTTTAATGACAGTTACTTCCCTTTAATTACTGGCTTAGAGATTCATTGAAACTGATTGAATGGTAGACCCTATTGTTTAATGTTACATATAATTTTATGTTGGAAGCCTAGAGATCAGAGTTGGCAACAGTCAAGGCTGAATGAAAATCTTCCATCCAAGTTAATGCCTAAATATGTCAACTAGCTACTAATATATATTCCAAACTAATGTTACATAAATAGAAACTAAAAAAAAGTTTATGATATATATAAATAAAAAACTGTTTTCTATTATTTTTTTTAAACATGACCAATTTTTTAAGAAAAAATTACTAGTTGGTCATGTGGTAGTTACACTGGACTGTCCCAATGACGACCCAGGTTCTATTCCTGCTTTTTGTAAAATCCCTGCCGCCCTGCAGGAGTTTTGGGCCATAGATGTAATATTCTTTTTTCTAAAAATTGCATCTGTAAATTTATAAGATAACTTGTCATCTAATTTACAGCCTCGGCAAAAGCAAATTCAGATAGACCAGCTGACCTATGAACTTGGCACCAGTCGACGCAGATATGAAGCGGAGATAGAGGGGCTTAAATCCAGAGTGGCCGACCTTGAACTTTTGTTGAGTGAGGCTCGCAGAGAAGGGGATGAATACCACCGTGCTAGTTTAGAAAGAAATGAAGAACTCGTTGCTTTAGGCAACCAGGTAGTTTAATTTAATTTTCTTTGTTTTAAATAATTTAATTGTAGACAAGGTCTAAAGTGATATGTTACTTCTCACAGTCTAAGTGGAGTTGTTTATAGTTTAATTGTACACAAGGTCTAAAGTGATATGTTACTTCTCACAGTCTAAGTGGAGTTGTTTATAGTTTAATTGTACACAAGGTCTAAAGTGATATGTTACTTCTCACAGTCTAAGTGGAGTTGTTTATAGTTTAATTGTACACAAGGTCTAAAGTGATATGTTACTTCTCACAGTCTAAGTGGAGTTGTTTATAGTTTAATTGTACACAAGGTCTAAAGTGATATGTTACTTCTCACAGTCTAAGTGGAGTTGTTTATAGTTTAATTGTACACAAGGTCTAAAGTGATATGTTACTTCTCACAGTCTAAGTGGAGTTGTTTATAGTTTAATTGTACACAAGGTCTAAAGTGATATGTTACTTCTCACAGTCTAAGTGGGGCTGTTTATATTTTAATTGTACACAAGGTCTAAAGTGATATGTTACTTCTCACAGTCTAAGTGGGGCTGTTTATATTTTAATTGTACACAAGGTCTACTAAGTGGGGCTGTTTATAGTTTAATTGTACACAAGGTCTAAAGTGATATGTTACTTCTCACAGTCTAAGTGGGGCTGTTTATAGTTTAATTGTACACAAGGTCTACTAAGTGGGGCTGTTTATAGTTTAATTGTACACAAAGTCACATGTTACTTCTCACAGTCTAAGTGGAGCTGTTTATAGTTTAATTGTACACAAAGTCACATGTTACTTCTCACAGTCTAAGTGGAGCTGTTTATAGTTTAATTGTACACAAAGTCACATGTTACTTCTCACAGTCTAAGTGGAGCTGTTTATAGTTTAATTGTACACAAAGTCACATGTTACTTCTCACAGTCTAAGTGGAGCTGTTTATCTGAGATCCCATTGGATCAAAATAGCTAATGGTGATCAGTGTGACTACTGCTCCTTGAATCTCTTACTTATAACAAATACAACACAAATAGTCTTAAAATATAATTAACACAACAAGAAGGCTCTATGTAAATGCATGAAAGTCAAAATAGAATTGATTACAAAGTTTTCGATACAGTTCTTAGCTGTCTTGGAAACTCACAAATTTTGGTACATTCACAGATGCCCTCTAGGCTTGTTGACCACTTTTACACCTACTGAAGGAGTTTGAAAAGTAAATCCGCCTATTATGATCATGTCACTCCATAACTCTGCAAATTTCATGCGCATTATGATGGATAGCTTGAATAGAGCAGAGATCAAGAACTGATCAGGCTTTTGTCACAGCACAGTAAAAGAAGTAAAGTGATCAGACTGAAGTGATCCATAGGACTGTAAAGTAGCATTCACCAGTTTCTGTGGCCACAGCATACTAAGATGTGGCCAGCACTATGCACAGCCGCTTTTACTTTACCCCAGCTAAGGTCAGGTACTCATCAGAGCTGGGTAGACTCAGGGACACCCTCTAGGCCCGGGAAAAAAATCCTAGCCTTGACCAGGATTCCAATCCAGGACCATTTGGTACGTCAGTCGAACGAGCTGCCGGCACCTTCCCATTGGCCTGAACACAAAACATCTGTAGATGATAGACGAATGACATAAGAATATGCTTAGTCTATATTCATTATCTGTTTGATATGATATGTAATTACATAGAGGAATCCGGGACCTTCGGTACGCTATTTGAACGCGCTTACGTAGGGCCACCATGCCCCCTTCACAGAGCAGTGCTCATCTCTAAAGTGTATAGCTGGTGCTATATACACAGAGCAGTGCTCATCTCTAAAGTGTATAGCTGGTGCTATATACACAGAGCAGTGCTCATCTCTAAAGTGTATAGCTGGTGCTATATACACAGAGCAGTGCTCATCTCTAAAGTGTATAGCTGGTGCTATATACACAGAGCAGTGCTCATCTCTAAAGTGTATAGCTGGTGCTATATACACAGAGCAGTGCTCATCTCTAAAGTGTATAGCTGGTGCTATTTCCCTAATATTGAAAAAAACTCTTTAGTCTTCTATCTAAATAAAATTATAATTGATCTTTGCAATAGTTGACTAACAAGCTACCCATGTTGAACTTTATGTTAGTTCAGATTGTATAAGTAAATTAGAGCCATGTATTTGCAAGTTAAAGTGTGAATCTAAAACAATGTATTCATGCTAATAATACTGTGTCTTGTTCTTCAGTTGTCTGCCCTTAAAATGGAAATGTCTGAAGCCAATCCTTCCATCAATTTTGGAGCCCAGGTAAAAACAGAATTAAATTATCTAAACATTTACTTTCAAGAATTAAATTATCTAAACATTTACTTTCAAGAAATAATATTTCAAACTAAAACTACATTTCCTTTAATAAAATTACTTTTCTTTCAACAATGCTGGAACTAAATAGTTTTAAAAAAGAATGTCTATTTCATTAACTTGGATTTTTATATATTTTTTTGAACTACAATATTTATAGATTACCTTTAATGGGCACTCAGTGGTGGAAGCATGCTCAACTAGTATACCAAAGGTCCTTGGTTCGAATCCGGGTGAAGAATTGAATTTGTTCCCTGAGTCTACCCAGCTCTGATGGGTACCTAACATTTCTTGGGCATAAGTAAGGGTGGCGGGGCATTGTGCTAGCCACACAATCCCCTTTTATTTGTTGGCCACAGAAACTTGTGAACACTGCTTCACAGGTCCTATAGATCAAATTGGTTTGAGGGAATACTTTTTTATATAGTAAAATAAAATTCATTTCTAAAAATTAAATAGAATTTTAAATAAAATGTTAGATCTACAGTAATACAATTTTACTCCTCAAAATAAATATGTTTGGGTGTCTACATAATTTTTACATCGACTATTAGAATGGC
The DNA here is from genome assembly GCA_949126835.1 of Anisus vortex. Classification (NCBI taxonomy): domain Eukaryota; kingdom Metazoa; phylum Mollusca; class Gastropoda; family Planorbidae; genus Anisus; species Anisus vortex. Next base: position 57,133,474 of record OX421494.1, read on the forward strand.
ATTTAAAAATGTCATTTTGATATACCAGGCCTGTTCTTCTTTGTGTATTATATACGATCTTGAAAAAGAACTGGTCACACGAAAAAACCCAAAAAATGAAAATCACAAGAAATTGAGTACATTCAAGTTTGATGACTTTTAGGCTGTTGGCACGCTGAATGAATTAGAAATCCTAATTTGGCGCACTATTATCAACAGGTTGCCAAACCCCTGGCATAGACTGTGTTTATTAGTGCAAGTTTAAATGAATAATTTTGAATAAAACGTTAAAATAATTGAAAGTGTTGATATAAATCACATGATACTGACAGGTCGACTTGTTTTGCTTTTTTGATTGGTCGGTAAGATTAATAGGGAATAACTTCACATGTTTAAATTAGTTAACCAGTTTTATAATTAATGCTCAACTGAACGTTGTTTTAGGAACTGTACATTCAACAGCTGCAGTCGGAGCTCAGCCAGCTGCGTAGGGTGTCCACAGCTGGGGATGACCAGGTGAACAGTTTTCTGGATGGTAAGCTGGACAAGTTTAACCACACGGATATCAAAGGCAAGCTAAGGCTGGCAGCCAGTAAGATCATACAGCTGGCTAAAGAAAACATGCAGCTGACTGAATCTAACAACAAGCTGAGGACTGAACTCAAGGCAGCAAGTATGTTGAGTTATCTTTCTCGGTTTGTTGCAAGTATGTTGAGTTATCTTTCTCGGTTTGTTGCAAGTATGTTGAGTTATCTTTCTCGGTTTGTTGCAAGTATGTTGAGTTATCTTTCTCGGTTTGTTGCAAGTATGTTGAGTTATCTTTCTCGGTTTGTTGCAAGTATGTTGAGTTATCCTTCTTGCTTAATACTATCCTACAACAGACAGGGCATTATTTGTGAATCAATTGTGTGACCTTGACATAACTATTGTCTTGAATTAATGTTTTAACTCTAGACTGAGATATTATCTTTGGATTAATGTTGGAGCGATGCTAGTCTACATATTTTATGCCATTTTCTTACAAAGTCATACACAAATGTCACTGTGCTTGTTAATAATTTGACAGTTTAGTTAGTGAGTACGTTTAAAAAAAACATGAAAGCTATACTTGTCATTTCCTTTAGCATTAATGCAGATTACTGTTATATGTGCATTAAAGTTTATTGATAAATTATTAGAGTATTACTGATTTGAAACATTTTTAGAAAACTTTATGACACGACACCACTAGGTGAAATATAACTGGATTACATTATGTATTTTGAATAAATACAAAGGAAATAGAAGTTTTGTTTATTTAGTGTGAATGATCTCCCCTTACTCATCTTTCAAATAGTTTCAGGAAGGAACACGAAGCAGAGCTCGGCAGATGATCAATTATTACAGCAGGAGTTGAAACAAGTCAACTATAACTTGCAGGGTAAAGAGAGGATACAGGTGGGCTCACAGGTGGATCGCTTGGCAGAACTGGAGAAATTGCAGTATCATTTAACCAAACAGGTGGGTTTTTTCTATCCTCAATATTGCTGGGTTTGTTCTATCCTCAATATTGCTGGGTTTTTTCTATCCTCAATATTGCTGGGTTTTTTTCTATCCTCAATATTTGATGTGGTCTACATTTTCTTTTAGTTTTATTTTACAATTGATAGAAACAATCTTGATACTATTTAGTTTTTATTTTTAAGTTTGCTAACAAACAATCTTGATACTATTTAGTTTTTATTTTTAAGTTTGCTAACAATACTTGATCAAATCCTGATAGTAAATAACCTTCATTGAAGACAGTAGTTGTTGTATTTTTATTTTATTAATTTCTTTCACTGCAATTTGAAAATCAAAGATGAGACAATATAAGTCACCATAGTAAATGACCAAATTGCTCTACAGGGCTGATGAAGTATTTGCATGGCTAGCACATTACCCTGCTACATTTACCCCAAACAGATATAGTTCCATATAAGATCTAATTTATTCACATGTTAAATTGTTGAATTGAATTTTCCACCAACAGGAACTTGAGTTTGCTCAGAGATTCAGGGACTCGAACTCTCAGGACACAGCAACAGTTTATGACAGAGTCCCAGAAAAAGATCAAACTGGTAAGTTTTCTCCCTTTGTTGTCAAAACCTCTGATGTTCTCAGTGCATTTGAAATAATCAACAACTTCTACTACTAACAAGCCATACACAATCCCCAACAGCCGGACTGTCATCTTCACTGACGCCAAAACAGTACTCCATTCTCTAAAAAACCCAAATGCCCTGATCAACCAGTCACTCAGTACAGAACTTTCAAAACTGAGCAAAATAACTAAAGAACTGGTTCTCCAATGGATCCCTGGGCATATACAAAATGAAGGAAATGACACTGCCGACACCTTAGCTAAAGCTGGAGGCAGACAAAACCAGACAGACCCATCTCTATACCCCGAAGAAATAAAGGCAATACTCAAAAGGAATGAATCCGAAAGATGGACTGAGCTGCAACAAAACAACCCAAAGATTGATGCTTACTACAAACTCTCCCGCCAATTTCAAAACATCATCTTCAGACTAAGGACTGGTCACAACAGGCTAAAGCAACATATGTTCCGCAAACTACGAATCGGAGCAAGCGAAATGTGCCCCTGCGGAACCGCTCCCGAAAATGCGGAACATGTCCTTCAGTCCTGCCCTCTGTATCATTCTACCCGGTCAGCTATTTGGCCCCTGGGGGCTACCTTCAACGACAAACTTTTCGGTGGACTAGAGCAACTGATGGCCATAACGCAGTTTATTACAACTATTCCACTTGTTGTTTGGATCCTCCCAATCATAACATTTGAGAATGAAGAAGAAGAACACTTCTACTCAATATTACTATATTAGTAATTACTATATTAGTGCAGTCAACCCCTTGGAATAATCTAACAGGATTTGGAAACATTCTTTTTGTTTACATTATGATTTCCTGAACACATTGAGAAAATTGTACAAGTGAAGATTTCTGTCAATAGATATCTGTAAATGCACTGTGAGGTCGGGGAAGAATAGTCAAAGTAATATTTTCAAGATGAAATATTTGTCAAATAAAAATGAAGCTTTATGAAGTTTGTCGGTTGGCAAATTCTTTATACACTTTAAGTTACATTGGCAATATTTTATACTGTTAAAGTTTCATTAGTCAATTCTTTATATACTTTGAATTCACATGTTCACAGGGGCATCCACACACAACATTGCCCAAGGAACACTAACACACTCGCCTCCCCTACATGCACTTAGTTGACAGCAAAATGATTTCAAGTATTTCATGTAACAGTTATATGAAGGTGCTTTTTTTATATTTCCAGTGGACAGAGTTACTAATGCCTTGTCAGTCCAGCCTAGAACAGCAACTACAACGCCACCTAGGTCAAAGTCGCATCAGAGCACTAGAGACATTGACCCCAGCATGTTCTTGAGCATGTCTTCAGGTGGTGGGGACTCCATACAGAAAGTTTGGGAACTGTTGGATGAGGAGTCAATCAAGAGTGGCGGCTCTGGCCTGTTGCCTTCAGCAAGAATGATCACAGTATCTCAGTCAAAGCAAACAGGTTTGTGACAACTTTCTTCAATACCCAATCTCCTTACTGACAAAATTTAGTCATCTGGAAGTATTTGTTTCTTTATGTTTATGGTTGTTTAATGGTCTATTGAGTCAAGTGCTCATTTATAAACACAAAGTCTAACTGTACTGGAGGTTGTTCTTTCCTTCAGGACTTCAAAAACAGTTTTCTAAAACCACTCCACAAGGTGAAAATAAGACTCTCTAAAAAAAATGTAAGCCTCACTATTGCTTTGTTGCCTAGCACTCAACTTGAACGTAAAATAACTGACTTCATAGTTGATGTCTTGTATAAACAATAATTGTTAGATGAAGATTCCATTCATACAAGAGTCTTGAATCTGATTTTTAAGCTGTTGATGTAATGTTTGCTGTTGATGTAATGTTTGCTGTTGATGTAATGTTTGCTGTTGATGTAATGTTTGCTGTGATGTAATGTTTGCTGTGACACTGGGATAGCATTCACACCCTTTATGTCTTGATAGTTCTGTATCTTTTTCAAATCTTAAACTAAGCATACACACTAAAATGTAGATAGAATCAGTGAGCAGCAGAGTGACCTTTTCTTTTCAATCATTGTTGAAGGAAAAAATGTGTGGATTAATTCTCAGCTACTCTATCTGATTACAAATAATGCATCAAACAGATATTGAATAGAGACTAAGTGAAGCACTTGGTATATGATTCATCCATTAGCTAGATATTTAATTTGTGTTTTTGTATTGAGCCCTGTCGGTAGCTGAATTCATGTTTTGGTATTTAGAGGCAGTTGTATGTTGTAATGAGTACTTTAAGAGTTATCTAACTTTGTTAAATAAAAAAAAGTATGAAGAGGAAATCACTTAAAGTATTTCTTGGTATTTCATTCAGGTGATTCTGAAAATATTTCTTGGTATTTCATTCAGGTGATTCTGAAAATATTTCCTGGTATTTCATTCAGGTGATTCTGAAAATATTTCTTGGTATTTCATTTAGGTAATTCTGAAAGTATTTCTTGCTATTTCATTCAGGTGATTCTGAAAATATTTCTTGGTATTTCATTCAGGTGATTCTGAAAGTATTTCTTGGTATTTCATTCAGGTGATTCTGAAAGTATTTCTTGGTATTTCATTCAGGTGATTCTGAAAGTATTTCTTGGTATTTCATTCAGGTGATTCTGAAAGTATTTCTTGGTATTTCATTCAGGTGATTCTGAAAGTATTTCTTGGTATTTCATTCAGGGGATTCTGAAAGTATTTCTTGGTATCTCATTCAGGTGATTCTGAAAGTATTACTTGGTATTTCATTCAGGTGATTCTGAAAGTATTTCTTTGTATCTCATTCAGGTGATTCTGAAAGTATTTCTTGGTATTTCATTCAGGTGATTCTGAAAGTATTTCTTGGTATTTCATTCAGGTGATTCTGAAAGTATTTCTTGGTATTTCATTCAGGTGATTCTGAAAGTATTTCTTGGTATTTCATTCAGGTGATTCTGAAAGTATTTCTTGGTATTTCATTCAGGTGATTCTGAAAATATTTCCTGGTAGGCCTATTTCATTCAGGTGATTCTGAAAATATTTCTTGGTATTTCATTCAGGTAATTCTAAAAGTATTTCTTGGTATTTCATTTAGGTGATTCTGAAAATATTTCTTGGTATTTCATTCAGGTGATTCTGAAAATATTTCTTGGTATTTCATTCAGGTGATTCTGAAAGTATTTCTTGGTATTTCATTCAGGTGATTCTGAAAGTATTTCTTGGTATTTCATTCAGGTGATTCTGAAAGTATTTCTTGGTATTTCATTCAGGTGATTCTGAAAGTATTTCTTGGTATTTCATTCAGGTGATTCTGAAAGTATTTCTTGGTATTTCATTCAGGTGATTCTGAAAGTATTTCTTGGTATTTCATTCAGGTGATTCTGAAAGTATTTCTTGATATTTCATTCAGGTGATTCTGAAAGTATTTCTTGGTATTTCATTCAGGTGATTCTGATAGTAATTCTTGGTATTTCATTCAGGTGATTCTGAAAGTATTTCTTGGTATCTCATTCAGGTGATTCTGAAAGTATTTCTTGGTATCTCATTCAGGTGATTCTGAAAGTATTTCTTGGTATCTCATTCAGGTGATTCTGAAAGTATTTCTTGGTATTTCATTCAGGTGATTCTGAAAGTATTTCTTGGTATTTCATTCAGGTGATTCTGAAAGTATTTCTTGGTATTTCATTCAGGTGATTCTGAAAGTATTTCTTGGTATTTCATTCAGGTGATTCTGAAAGTATTTCTTGGTATTTCATTCAGGTGATTCTGAAAGTATTTCTTGATATTTCATTCAGGTGATTCTGAAAGTATTTCTTGGTATTTCATTCAGGTGATTCTGAAAGTATTTCTTGGTATTTCATTCAGGTGATTCTGAAAATATTTCTTGGTATTTCATTCAGGTGATTCTGAAAGTATTTCTTGGTATTTCATTCAGGTGATTCTGAAAGTATTTCTTGGTATTTCATTCAGGTGATTCTGAAAGTATTTCTTGGTATTTCATTCAGGTGATTCTGAAAGTATTTCTTGGTATTTCATTCAGGTGATTCTGAAAGTATTTCTTGGTATTTCATTCAGGTGATTCTGAAAGTATTTCTTGGTATTTCATTCAGGTGATTCTGAAAGTATTTCTTGGTATTTCATTCAGGTGATTCTGAAAGTATTTCTTGGTATTTCATTCAGGTGATTCTGAAAGTATTTCTTGGTATTTCATTCAGGTGATTCTGAAAGTATTTCTTGGTATTTCATTGAGGTGATTCTGAAAGTATTTCTTGGTATTTCATTCAGGTGATTCTGAAAGTATTTCTTGGTATTTCATTCAGGTGATTCTGAAAGTATTTCTTGGTATTTCATTCAGGTGATTCTGAAAGTATTTCTTGGTATTTCATTCAGGTGATTCTGAAAGTATTTCTTGGTATTTCATTCAGGTGATTCTGAAAGTATTTCTTGGTATTTCATTCAGGTGATTCTGAAAGTATTTCTTGGTATTTCATTCAGGTGATTCTGATAGTATTTCTTGGTATTTCATTTAGGTGATTCTGAAAGTATTTCTTGGTATTTCATTCAGGTGATTCTGAAAGTATTTCTTGGTATTTCATTCAGGTGATTCTGAAAGTATTTCTTCGTATTTCATTCAGGTGATTCTGAAAGTATTTCTTGGTATTTCATTCAGCTGATTCTGAAAGTATTTCTTGGTATTTCATTCAGGTGATTCTGAAAGTATTTCTTGGTATTTCATTCAGGTGATTCTGAAAGTATTTCTTGGTATTTCATTAAGGTGATTCTGAAAGTATTTCTTGGTATTTCATTCAGGTGATTCTGAAAGTATTTCTTGGTATTTCATTCAGGTGATTCTGAAAGTATTTCTTGGTATTTCATTCAGGTGAGTCTGAAAGTATTTCTTGGTATTTCATTCAGGTGATTCTGAAAGTATTTCTTGGTATTTCATTCAGGTGATTCTGAAAGTATTTCTTGGTATTTCATTCAGGTGATTCTGAAAGTATTTCTTGGTATTTCATTAAGGTGATTCTGAAAGTATTTCTTGGTATTTCATTCAGGTGATTCTGAAAGTATTTCTTGGTATTTCATTCAGGTGATTCTGAATGTATTTCTTGGTATTTCATTCAGGTGATTCTGAAAGTATTTCTTGGTATTTCATTCAGGTGATTCTGAAAGTATTTCTTGGTATTTCATTCAGGTGATTCTGAAAGTATTTCTTGGTATTTCATTCAGGTGATTCGGAAAGTATTTCTTGATATTTCATTCAGGTGATTCTGAAAGTATTTCTTGGTATTTCATTCAGGTGATTCTGAAAGTATTTCTTGGTATTTCATTCAGGTGATTCTGAAAGTATTTCTTGGTATTTCATTCAGGTGATTCTGAAAGTATTTCTTGGTATTTCATTCAGGTGATTCTGAAAGTATTTCTTGGTATTTCATTCAGGTGATTCTGAAAGTATTTCTTGGTATTTCATTCAGGTGATTCTGAAAGTATTTCTTGGTATTTCATTCAGGTGATTCTGAAAGTATTTCTTGGTATTTCATTCAGGTGATTCTGAAAGTATTTCTTGGTATTTCATTCAGGTGATTCTGAAAGTATTTCTTGGTATTTCATTCAGGTGATTCTGAAAGTATTTCTTGGTATTTCATTCAGGTGATTCTGAAAGTATTTCTTGGTATTTCATTCAGGTGATTCTGAAAGTATTTCTTGGTATTTCATTCAGGTGATTCTGAAAGTATTTCTTGGTATTTCATTCAGGTGATTCTGAAAGTATTTCTTGGTATTTCATTCAGGTGATTCTGAAAGTATTTCTTGGTATTTCATTCAGGTGATTCTGAAAGTATTTCTTGGTATTTCATTCAGCTGATTCTGAAAGTATTTCTTGGTATTTCATTCAGGTGATTCTGAAAGTATTTCTTGGTATTTCATTCAGGTGATTCTGAAAGTATTTCTTGGTATTTCATTCAGGTGATTCTGAAAGTATTTCTTGGTATTTCATTCAGGTGATTCTGAAAGTATTTCTTGGTATTTCATTCAGGTGATTCTGAAAGTATTTCTTGGTATTTCATTCAGGTGATTCTGAAAGTATTTCTTGGTATTTCATTCAGGTGATTCTGAAAGTATTTCTTGGTATTTCATTCAGGTGATTCTGAAATTATTTCTTGGTATTTCATTAAGGTGATTCTGAAAGTATTTCTTGGTATTTCATTCAGGTGATTCTGAAAGTATTTCTTGGTATTTCATTCAGGTGATTCTGAAAGTATTTCTTGGTATTTCATTCAGGTGATTCTGAAAGTATTTCTTGGTATTTCATTCAGGTGATTCTGAAAGTATTTCTTGGTATTTCATTCAGGTGATTCTGAAAGTATTTCTTGGTATTTCATTCAGGTGATTCTGAAAGTATTTCTTGGTATTTCATTAAGGTGATTCTGAAAGTATTTCTTGGTATTTCATTCAGGTGATTCTGAAAGTATTTCTTGGTATTTCATTCAGGTGATTCTGAAAGTATTTCTTGGTATTTCATTCAGGTGATTCTGAAAGTATTTCTTGGTATTTCATTCAGGTGATCCTTCTGAGCCCAGCAAATTAGTCAACCTAGAAGAACTTGTCCTGAAAGGTCAGAGGGCAGAGCTGAAGTCTGCCATGAAGCAACGTCCGTCCTCATCCAAGGTGATAGCACCCAGCAAAAAGGAGACTAAGCCAAAACCAAAAGTCAGGAATTATAATGTTAGGGATGATGCCTTCATTAGATGATATTGTGATTGACAGTGTGTGAATAACATGCAAGTTTATATTGTGATTGACAGTGTGTGAATAACATGCAAGTTTATATTGTGACTGACAGTGTGTGAATAACATGCAAGTTTATATTGTGACTGACAGTGTGTGAATGACATGCACGTTTATATTGTGATTGACAGTGTGTGAATAACATGCAAGTTTATATTGTGATTGACAGTTTGTGAATAACATGCAGGTTTATATTGTGACTGACAGTGTGTGAATAACATGCAAGTTTATATTGTGATTGACAGTGTGTGAATAACAAGCAAGTTTATATTGTGATTGACAGTGTGTGAATAATGCAAGTTTATATTGTGACTGACAGTGTGTGAATAACATGCAAGTTTATATTGTGATATCCATTGACAGTAGTTGTAAGTTGAAATGTGGTTGCTATGGCAGTAGAAATGAACAGAATGAAAGGTGAGCTCTTCTAAACCATTTCAAAGGTTAATGATAACTTGATGAGGTTAATGTTCATTTACTGAAAGTTATTTTTTATCTTAATAAGTAGGGGTCATTTTATTGTTAAGTGTTACTGTTAAATCAAAAAAGTTTTAACAAGAACATCAGAATGTTAATTATTTCATTCCACTTTAAAAAGTGTATGTATGTGTATAAATCCTAATGAAATATTCAATATACTTCTTTAATTATTCACTGTGAAAATGTAGATAAATAGTTATATGATACATTGTATAAAATTGTATAAATTGTAAACTTTAATCAATAATATCAGCTATGAAATAAAACTATATTCTTTCTTTTAAAATGTTGAATCTCTTACATTACCAAATATATTTCCATTGTGTTTTGCTGTTTTGAACGGTTGGCAATTATTTACAATAAGTAAAAAGTAAATCAGGGGCAAGGTAGCTGAGCGGCAGCGTGTTCGACTGGCGATCCGAAGGTCCTGGGTTCGAATCCTGGTGGAGGCTAGGATTTTTTCTCAGAACTTGATGGTGTCCCTGAGTTTACCCAGCTCTGATGGGTACCTGACACTAGTTGGGGTAAGGTGAAGGCAGCTGGGCATTGTGCTGGCCACACATCCCTAGTAATCTGTGGCCACAGAAACTGGTGAACGCTGCTTCACTAGCCCTGTGATCAGTTTGACCAGAAGGGTACTTTACTATTTACTTAAAAAGTTAATAATAATAAATAATTGTATTTCTATAGCACTGTTAACAAACATAATTTCAGCACAAAGAGCACTTAAAAATAAAATTAGTAAATATCAAAATAGTGATTAAGTTCTTTTTAATGAGTGATAATGCAGCTTGTTTGTATGAGCTGAATGGCGAGCGAATTCCAGACTTTTGGTCCAAATGTGGTGATAAGCTCCCATGTCAATTCTTTGATGAACAAGTTTTTTTGTTGTTGGCTTCCATTAGTCTCGCGAGACGACGGAATTTAGTGTGCCCTTAAGGAATGTGCGTTCCTGGCCTTGCAGCTTCTACTGTGGCTGAACAATCCACACGCGAGTGACAGTCTTTGTTGCACGTCTGGCACAAGAAGGCAGAATTTGTCGTGGGCTAGTCTCTTCCTTCCCTTCCTTCTGGTGCGCTTCTTGTCGGCAAGCTATTGCAGGTTTCTTTCTTCTACTTCCAACTCGGAGGTCAACGCTTGTCTCCGGCTGGACCTGTCTCTGACAAGTTCCTCCCAGCTGTTTGTGTCTAGGGGCTTTATACGGTCTAGTTAATGTGATAAATTAATATTTTTATTTCTTGTTTTCTTACAACTTATTTGACACTATTTATCCATTGCAATAAGAAAAGAAAATAGTTTTATTAATTAACAGCTGATAACAGGTTCGAATTATTTGTAGCGAGTTGCGTCCCCTCCTTTACACTGACGTCATGGACAAACAAACCAACACACCCACGGCCTAACATTTCCCACAGCGATAGCATTACAGTTTCCTTAATCAGCAGGAAAAAAACAAAATGGCTACTTTCATCGGACTAGTAAAGTACAAGTACCCGTCGGACCGAATTGATCCATAGGTCTGATGAAGCAGTTTCTGTGGCCACGGCATACTAGGTGATTGTGTGGCCAGCACTATGCACCGCCGCCTTTACTTTACCCCAACTAATGTCAGGTACCCATCAGACTCAGGGACACCTCCAGACGTGGGAAAAATCCTTATAGCTTGCACTTGGATTCGAACCCGGGACCTTTGGTACGCCAGCCGAACGCGCTGACACACGGGCACCGTACCCCCCGGACTAGACTAATAGAAAAAGAAAAAAACGAAATGTTTTCTTCGGCATTGGTTCAGACTTCAGACTTACATTTTCTACACGGATAGAGCAGTACCGGACTTAAGTACTGGCGTCTTGGTAGGGCGCCTACATGTGCTGATTAGAGAGGGGGGCATTAAGGATCTTCCAAAGAAAAAATGAACATTATTAATAATATTTTCATATCATCTCCCCTTCTTTGTATTTTTTTAGATCCACTCTGCGAAGTCTTAATTTTAAAAAAATTACTTCTGAACTTTCCTATTCCCCCTTTCGCCAACCCTGTTAAAAAGTTTGCCTAATTATTAGTCACAAGGCATTTGTTTTACAATCTAGACTTATAGACTATAGGCCTAGTTTTTTTTTTATATCGTGTTTGATGACAAGAAATGCAATAGTCAATAAGCTTAGACCTTTCTAATTTTATTGTCATAAACACTTAATTCAAATTATCTGTGTGTGTGATTTCAAGCAGTACTTAGTACCCATCAACTAAAGAAAACATGAAAAAATTATAACAAATCCAAAAAAGAGCTGCAAGGTTCATAACTAGTGAATATTCCCAGTTAACAAGAGTAACACCAATAGTCAATACACTAAACCTAGAAACACTAGAAGACAGAAGGGCAAAGAGTAAAGTAGTAATAATACATAAGGCATTAAACTCTAATTTAGAAATACAACACAATAACAACCTGTTGCAATGCTCAGATAAACATAAAGACAAAAACACTTTCCTTGTCCCTTATGCGAGAACAAATGCATATAAGTACTATTTCTTCCCGAGTGGCATTCGGGCATGGAATGGGTTGCCTGAACAAGCCAAGAAAACCAGTAACTTAACATCATTTAAAACATTAATAAAAATGCAAGACTAGACTCGGACCACGGATGAGCGTAGGACGCAATAATCTTTTTTATAGAAGGAGCGTCTGTAATGAATAAGAAAGAAGATAGGAACCTCAAGGGATGCTCCACCAAGACCCAGACGCATTGTTATAAAAGTTTAGCTCGTCCCATCCTGGAGTACGCATCGACGGTATGGGATCCCCATCAACAACACCTGATATCTAAGCTGGAGATGACCCAACGTCGAGCGGCACGTCGTATCTTACAGGACTACGTCCATGAAACGAGCGCCTCTGCTTTGGTGGCCAAACTCGAATTGGAGCCCCTACAACACCGCAGAGCGTTAAACAAAGTCACCACTATTTACAAGATCGTGAACCGCCTCGTGGAAATGTCCACGCAGCCGGGTCGAATCAAACATGTGACCCGCTCTACTCGAGCTGCATGTCCCACATGCACTCATTGACGTCTACAAATATTCTTTTTTTCCCTCATCCATTAGGCTGTGGAACACCATGGATTAGGCCTCCATCACTGCCCCTACTGTGCTGGCTTTCAAATCGTCACTGAAGGGATGGTCTAAAAACCTAAAGTGACACTCTGTCATCTGTTTATAATTGTTGTTTGTGATGTTTTTTATTTTATGTTAAGTTGAATTGTGAACACTTTCCTCGGTCCTAACGGGGTCTCCACAGTAATATGAATAAGAAGAAGAAGATCTAGTCTACAGTTTATGTCATAGTAGATTCTAATTGCACAAACGTTACCTATCCACAAAGGTTACCTATCCACAAAGGTTACCTATCCACAAAGGTTACCTATCCACAAAGGTCACCTATCCACTAAGGTTACCTATCCACAAAGGTTACCTATCCACAAAGGTTACCTATCCTCAAAGGTTACCTATTCACAAAGGTTACCTATCCACAAAGGTTACCTATCCACAAAGGTTACATATCCACAAAGGTTACCTATCCACAAAGGTTACCTATCCACAAAGGTTACCTATCCACAAAGGTTACCTAACCACAAAAGGTTACCTATCCACAAAGGTTACCTATCCACAAAGGTTACCTATCCACAAAGGTTACCTATCCACAAAGGTTACCTATCCACAAAGGTTACCTATCCACAAAGGTTACCTATCCACAAAGGTTACCTATCCACAAAGGTTACCTATCCACAAAGGTTACCTATCCACAAAGGTTACCTATCCACAAAGGTTACCTATCCACAAAGGTTACATATCCACAAAGGTTACATATCCACAAAGGTCACATATCCACAAAGGTTACCTATCCACAAAGGTTACATATCCACAAAGGTTAACCTGCCCAACAAAAAAATAAACTAACACAAACTCGGCTAATTATGGCTAAAATAAGAGCCTGGAAACAATAAACTCGAAAAACAAAAAAATGCCCCCCTCCCCTTCTCGCCAGAAATATCTTCTTATCCCTGGTCTGCACTAACCCAACGTATTAACACTCAAAATTCCTGAGTTGGCAGCTGTCGGCTGTCAAGTTCAGCCCTTCCTGAGCTTGTCATAGTTCTTTTCACGTGCTACAAATCGATTGCCTTTTTTGGTTGTGAAGGGAGGCAAACCTTTGTTTTGTTTTTAAAGTATTACGTCCATACATAATTTATGATCCAAATCTGGCTAGCCTCCCTTGGGAAAACTCTTAGTTGTTTTTTATGTTTTTTTTTTTAAACTATCGTTTTAATTGTGTATGTTTCACAAATGTCAATACAATTGTCTTAGAGTCCACCTAAACTTATCCTGGGATTGTTTTATTTTTTAGAACAAATGTAGGAATCAGCGTTCAAGATATCTGGGAATAATAGTTTATAATTGTTCTATAGATCTAGTATTTAATTTACCAGGATTGGGGGGGGGGAGGGTGGTATGCAGAAGCGTAACTATTGGAGGGTGGAAGAAGGTGGCGGTGACAAAGATATAAGCTAAAATCCCATCATTAAAAAATAACATTTAACAAGTTGATATAATAAAAATGACTGAATGGTTTCCGACTAAAACTTCTATGAACGAAAAACAAAAGATGTGAGCCCACCACGTTGTCTTTGTACGTATGCTAACTTACTTACATGAAAACTAACGTAGGGCCTACTAGATAGACGTAAATTTCAATCCCCGCCCCAGCCGTAATGTTCTCTAGTTAAAGTCACAGGTGGTGGTAGGCTCTATTTAAACTTTCTTTTGTTTTATTAAAAGTTGGCAAGTAGGTGGTAGGCTCTATTTAAACTTTCTTTTGTTTTATTAAAAGTTGGCAAGTAGGTGGTAGGCTCTATTTAAACTTTCTTTTGTTTTATTAAAAGTTGGCAAGTAGGTGGTAGGTGTTGAGTTCTGGGACATGCAGGAGATGAACAAAGTAGAATAAATGTTGTTGTTCAATGTTAACCAAATTATAAACATAATTCTAATGACCAAGGCTGTTTTAACGTCCCTGTAACCCACACACAGACATAAATACATACCCCCCACACACACATACAGACATACCCCCACACACATACAGACATACACACATACCCCCCACACACACATACCCTCCCCCCACACATACATACAGACATACCCCCACACACATACAGACATACACACATACCCCCCACACACACATACAGACATACACACATACCCCCACACACACATACAGACATACACACATACCCCCCACACATACATACAGACATACACACATACCCCCACACACACATACAGACATACACACATACCCCCCACACATACCCTCCCCCCACACACATACATACAGACATACACACATACTCCCACACACACGTACCCCCCACACACACATACCCCCCCACACACACACAGACATACACACATACCCCCACACACACGTACCCCCCACACACACACAGACATACACACATACCCCCACACACACATACCCCCCCACACACACACAGACATACACACATACTCCCACACACACGTACCCCCCACACACACATACCCCCACACACACATACAGACATACACACATACCCCCACACACACACATACCCCCACACATACACACAGACATACACACATACCCCCACACATACACACATACCCCCACACACACACACAGACATACACACATACCCCCACACACACACATACCCCCACACATACACACAGACATACACACATACCCCCACACACACACACATACCCCCACACACACACACAGACATACACACATACCCCCACACATACACACATACCCCCACACACACACATACAGACATACACACATACCCCCACACACACATACAGACATACACACATACCCCCACACACACATACAGACATACACACATACCCCCACACACACATACAGACATACACACATACCCCCACACACACACATACAGACATACACACATACCCCCACACACACATACAGACATACACACATACCCCCACACACACATACAGACATACACACATACCCCCACACACACATACAGACATACACACATACCCTCCCCCCACACACATACATACAGACATACACACATACTCCCACACACACGTACCCCCCACACACACATACCCCCCCACACACACACAGACATACACACATACCCTCCCCCCACACACACATACCCCCACACACACATACCCCTCACACACATACAGACATACACACATACCCCCACACACACATACAGACATACACACATACCCACCCACACACATACAGACATACACACATACCCTCCACACATACAGACATACACACATACCCTTCCCCCCCACACACACATACCCCCCACACACACAGACATACACACATACCCCCAACTCACACACACAGACATACACACATACCCACCCACACACACACAGACATACACACATACCCCTCTACACACACACACAGACATACACACATACCCCCCCACAAAAACAGACATACACACATACCCCCACACACACACAGACATACACACATACCCCCCACACACACAGACATACACACATACCCTCCCCCCCCACACACATACCCCCACACACACACAGACATACACACATACCCCCCACACACACTGACATACACACATACCCCCACACACACAGACATACACACATACCCTCCACACACACAGACATACACACATACCCTCCCCCCCACACACACATACCCCCCACACACACACAGACATACACACATACCCCACACACACACACAGACATACACACATACCCCCCACACACACAGACATACACACATACCCCCCACACACACAGACATACACATATACCCTCCCCCCACACACACACATACCCCCTTACACACACATACCCACACACACACACATACCCCCCCACACATACAGACATACACACATACCCCCCACACACACATACCCCCACACACACACCACACACACATACCCCCACACACACATACCCCCACACACATACCCCCCACACACACATACAGACATACACACATACCCCCACACACACATACCCCCCACACACATACCCACCCCACACACACACACAGACATACACACATACCCCCCACACACACAGACATACACACATACCCCACACACACACATACCCCCACACACACACATACAGACATACACACATACCCTCCCCCCCACACACACACATACCCCTCCCCACACACACATACCCCCCACACACACACACACACATTTGTATCCGTCCGTCCTTCTCAAGTTAACTCTTTTTATTCTTAAATTCATTTTATAAACGGATTAAAAAAACAACAGGCACGTACATTTTGACAACAACCATGTATTTAAAACGTAGAAACAGTGTCTTCTTTCACTGGAAAAATAATTGTACATCAATATTTAGATCATTGACATTTCTTCATTACAACTATATAGACATCATCTATACCGAGGATCGGCAACCTATGGTACGCGAGCCAGACTGGCACGCAAGACAATTTCCTCCAAAATAATGACTATTTAGGTTTCTTCTACATAAAATGTGTATGCTAGAGCAGGATGAGAAAAAGGCTGTTGGCGCGCTGAATGAATTGTAAATCTTACTTCGGCACTCGATTCTCAAAAGGTTGCCGATTCCTGATCTATACCATTCATTTGATACGTTCACATTATTAAACATCTATTAATAGATGCAACAATCTTCTGTATAGAAGGAGCGTCTGAAACAAACAAGAAATGTTCTTTATTAAGGTTTAGTTCAACTGTAAAGGCTACAACTAGGTCATAGGTTTCATGTTTAGATTGCCCTTGCTGTCGAAGCAAAGCGTCGAGCCTATGTCCAGATTATACTGGCAGGTACGGTAGCCCAGGTTGTAGTTCATGGTACAGCTGCGGGCCATGCCGCAGTGGTCCGCGGGTTTGCACGGCGGGTCAGGCATGCAGATACCACCAACGGCGTCCGTCTTGGGTGCCGGTAAGGCGTCATACGGCACCGCTGCAGCGTCGTATCTCTTTGAGTCTTTATCCAAGAGCTGGAACCCACTGCGACCTTCACCTCGTGTGGAGTCGCCATCTGCTTTTAAAGGGGAGTAACTCTCCTGGGATTTGTCTGACCCTTTCGTCCCCGCCGTGTCCACGGTTCTCCTGACACCAGTGTATGACGTCATGTCTTCAGAAGAGGTTGACGTATCTTGACCCACACATTGTCCATCCGGGCATCCGAAGCGGCAGTGTATTTTGGGATAGCAGATGCGATGGTAGGCGCAGTACTCGTGGACACAACAACCTTCGTCACATGATCGATACTGGAGAAATATAAACGCAATGTTCAGTATTATTATAATGTATATGACTCTATATATTCTACATACCTGCCTAACGATCTGCTTACCCGACTACATTACCTGACTACCTACCTTACTTGACTGACTATCTTCCCTGTGACTACTTTTGTGCGTGCCATACAATACAAGCCAGCATATCCTGCCAACTACCTTAACTACCGAAACATTTAAAAAGCTGCCTTATCTACTATTACGGATAACATAGCTAGTTTGACAGCACAACACACAACGTCTGGTAGCCGAGTGGACTAGGTCACCTGACCATGAGGAAAGCCAGTCGTCATTCATGGGTATAGAGAGTATAGAAGTTATTTGGGAGAGTTGTACAGTTAGGGAGAGAGAGTAGGCCTTCACACACTCACACTGTTAAGGACTGATTAGATTGCTTGCATTTGTCATTTGTCACTAGTAGTGTAGCACTTAACTATGTGATAAGAAGAATTACTTCTATGGACCAAGTGTATGTTTCATCCGTAATTCCATAGGCCAAATGTACGTGAATAGCTGTAATAGAGTCAGTCGTCTGCATTGAGAAATAGCATTGATTGTTTGTGAAGTCAGCGAGAGTGACAAGAGAACTTAGTGATAAATAATTTAGATTTCAGACAGTCTCTAGGTCTAAAGGTCATAAATCACACCTTACAAATCTACCTACCTAGAACTGTCTACTAACTTACCATACATAGGCCTACCTATTTATTTACACAGTGCACATTTATATAGCGCTATTTATTTACACAGTACACATTTATATAGCGCTATTTACAAACAGTTCGTCTTCAAATAAATTAATAAAATAAATTATAAATTAACCTTAATAGTTTAAAATCAATAAAAACTAATGTTTAAAATCCTGAAATTAAACTATCAATATTGTGTTTGGGAGTTCATTCCAGCACTGAAGGGACTACAACACTGAAGGGACTACAACACTGAAGGGACTACAACACTGAAGGGACTACAACACTGAAGGGACTACAACACTGAAGGGACTACAACACTGAAGGGACTACAACACTGAATGGACTACAACACTGAAGGGACTACAACACTCAAGGGACTACAACACTGAAGGGACTACAACACTGAATGGACTACAACACTGAATGGACTACAACACTGATTGGCTACAACACTGAATGGACTACAACACTGAATGGACTACAACACTGAATGGACTACAACACTGAAGGGACTACAACACTGAAGGGACTACAACACTGAAGGGACTACAACACTGAAGGGACTACAACACTGAAGGGACTACAACACTGAATGGACTACAACACTGAATGGACTACAACACTGAAGGGACTACAACACTGAAGGGACTACAACACTAAAGGGACTACAACACTGAAGGGACTACAACACTGATTGGCTACAACACTGAAGGGACTACAACACTGATTGGCTACAACACTGAAGGGACTACAACACTGAAGGGACTACAACACTGAAGGGACTACAACACTGAAGGGACTACAACACTGAAGGGACTACAACACTGATTGGCTACAACACTGAAGGGACTACAACACTGAAGGGACTACAACACTGAAGGGACTACAACACTGAAGGGACTACAACACTGAAGGGACTACAACACTATAATAAACTGCTGCATATGTTTTTATTGTTTGTTTGTAATTTCAATTGTTGATACCGGTAGATTTTATTTCAATTCTGAACTTATTTTCTCTGATGTGAACATATCAACCATGGATCTTGTTACGATTTAGTTCCAAAATATGATTAAGATAGTGGGCCTTTAGATCTATATATCTATAGTAATTGTTGAATCAGTAATTAATATTATAATGTAGCCTACTGAACCAAGGTGTGATGTTGAGTCTTTTAGAGTAATTCTTTATTTTGATCAAAGTCAAGTTCTTTCACAGAATAAGAGTCACCTGATTAGAGTATTCGTCAACTTCAGACTTAATTAAAATGACACTATGCAAATAACGCGACGACAATGAACTATTGACCTCAGCTGACATAGATCCATTTTGATTCCGTGCTCAAAAGGAAAAAAAATAAGCAAGAGGTGAGAAAATTCACGGACAGAATTTGACACTATGTCTAATAGAAATCATTACACGAGCAGTTGAGCGAGTTTTATATTATTTTACATTATTACAAAACATTCCAATGTAATTTGGAGATTGTCCTTGAAACTATTTAAAACAAGTGTCAAAACTTAGAAGTTTATCTTCAGTGTAGGCCTAATTGGTAGCCAATGGAATGGAATTTTTTTTTTTTTTTTACAGGTTTTTGAATCTATTTCGTCGTTCAAGACAATTTTTGCCGCAATGTTTTGAATTGTATTTATATCTACTCTTTTTTTTTTACAATGGACTCTGACTAGACTAAAATGGTTCGCATGTGTAACATGCCTCTTTTGTTAGAACATTTCGTATACTCTTTATTCTCTGAAGATTCCACATTGCAGATTTACATTTAGATATAAATTTGTTTTGATATTTTAGAGTAAGATTGTCATCTAAATTATAGGCTACTACTCCGATATTTGTATGATGTTTAATCAAGTTTCTCATTGGTCTCTCATTAACTAGACTAGATCTAGTTGTAATGTATTTTTTAATTTGTTGTTTTTCTCGGAGTAGAACAAATTCACTTCCCGATTAGCTCATTTTATTCTGTTGCCATCCATCCAGCCAGGGTTGATGTGTCGCACATTTAGATGTTTTATTATCTTCCAACCAGTGTTGTTGTTCATGATTATATATAGGCTACGGTAATTCCTGGGTCGTCTGCTCAGCATGTTTATTTTCTTATATTGTCTTATTTTTGTTTCTTTGATAAGTAGGCCAAGGCTACTGTAGGCCTATGTTTTAATCTATCGACACACCAGATCTCAAACGTCCCCATTCTCTCCATTATTGGCACGGCACGTTTCTTTGACCTAGTTCGTCAGTGAACCATGGGTTCTGCTCCACGGAATAGAAATATAATGTCTTCAAAAAACTTGACTAGTTTGTCCGAATCAAATGTCTGATAAAATCAAGTGGTCTTTATCTAGATCAGGGATCGGCAACCTTTTGATAACAGTGTGCCAGAGTAGGATTTCTAAACCATTCAGCGTGCCAACAGCCATAAAAGTCAACCCACTCTTTTCTTGTAGAAGAGACTGTAATTGTTTTTTGTTTCGGAGTCTTGCGCGTGTCATTGAAAATGATTTGGCGTACCAAGTTTGGGAAGCGTGTCATAGGTTGCCGATCACTGATTTAGGGGAAACTGGGGTAAAATGGGGTACTTAAGGAAAAAACCCTTCTAAATTGACACAAATTAATCAATACACAATTTATTACTTGAAAATAAAAGAATACAACATAGACAACATTGAAACAAATCAAGAATACCATAGAATTTAAATTTTTTAATTTATTGAACTTTAAAAAAAAAAAATACCCCATTTTGCCCCATAACTGGGGCAAAACGGAGTAAAGCATGGGGCAAAATGGGGTCATGGGAAGAACTCGTGTAACAATAAAATTATTCATTATTTATGCATAGCTCACACACAAAGTTTGGATTTTTATTTTTTTCCTCAAGCCCAGCACAGGAATAGTGAGCCCATCTATTGCACTCACCAAAACAAACCCAACTTTCAACACTGGAGGAATAGAGCTCCTCACAATAAAGACATGCTGTGTCTTCATTTGTTGATTTTTTTGAAGATTTACCCTGTTTGGATTTTTTGGGCTTTGGATATTTTTTTTTTCTCTTTGGCCTCCAGGAATGCTTTTTGTAAGGTGAGGACGTTAAAATGGCAGTTTTGCCTCTTTGCTTTGACACACGTTTATTGGTGTCTGTTTTGAGACTGGCATCAAATGATGTGGAGAAACATTAGATCTAATTACGCTAGACTATGTTTGAAGCGATGATCATGATTGAAAAAAAAATTAACATCTAGTAATATTTATTTCTCCTCCAATTTCTGTAGGCCTATATATTTAGTCTTAGATTGTTACAATAGTTGAGCCTTGGCTCAGAGTCTCTATATTATATTTAGTATTAGAATGTTACATTACTTGAGCCCTGGCTCAGAATCGCGTGACACAGATTCCGTGTTTTTTATATCTGAGCCACGGTGTCGTTTGTTATTATTAATGTGACTGTTAAGATCCACCATTTATATGATATTTTTTTATTCAGCAAATGTTTCATTGTCCTCTATAAAACATCTGAATTGTCCTCTATAAAACATGTGAATTGTCCTCTATAAAACATGTGAATTGTCCTCTATAAAACATGTGAATTGTCCTCTATAAAACATGTGAATCGTCCTCTATAAAACATGTGAATTGTCCTCTATAAAACATGTGAATTGTCCTCTATAAAACATGTGAATTGTCCTCTATAAAACATGTGAATTGTCCTCTATAAAACATGTGAATTGTCCTCTATAAAATATGTGAACAGTTGCTTTTCACTTTCTGTATTATAGAATTTAGTTGATACAAAATGTACACTTTACTGGGCAGTAGCCGTAAGGTTTTATTAGGATGCATTTGAGTTCGAAGTTTTACAAGTTCAATTTGGATGTATCGCATTTTATTTCTTGTTCTTATTAAAAATTATTTAATTTTTTTTCATTCAAACTATACTAGATGTTAGTGCAATCAAGTGGTGAATTTTTCCATTGAAATAAAATGAAGAAAAATACATCCATCCATGCAGCTTTCTATCTATCTATATATCTATCTGTCTGCCTGTCTGTCTGTCTGTCTGTCTGTCTGTCTGTCCGTCCGTCTGTCTATCTGCCTGCTGTCTGTCTAACGCCTTATTTATCTTTCCTGGTAAATACCCATTTAAAAACCAATACAATTCTAAATATTCCAATTTACCAACACCAGTACTTAGATACTTTTTATATAGTCAATGGCATTGTTTATAATGTAGTATACCTACCCTTCTCGCCTGAGCCTCTTTGAAATAAAGCACAACCAAGAGGAGATAACTGGAATAATTAAACAGTCCGTGCATGCTGTCAGATTCTTGGCATCTGTACGTTTTCCTGAGTTCTGCCCCTTGTCCCTATGTCAACATTCCAGAAATAAAACATGCGTTATTACTGTGATAGCTTGGGGAAAAAATATAATAATAACTAACGTGATGTGATGAAAGATGATTGGCTAGCTTCCCATTCACACTCCATCTATTGGTTAGGAATGCAAAACGGAAATTGTCTTCGTCAAGCATACTTTTTTTTTGTCGATATTATGTCACAAACATTTGCCTGATATTTCTAAGGTTCTCATTTTTTTGTCACATGTGTTTGATGCTGACGCCATCTTTAAAATAGGGCCTATTACATATAATCAAAGACTGTAATAAGATGGACCGCTTGCTCTATTTTTAGAGCTTATATAGGCCTATGTTCTTTTTCCGTGTGCATCCAATAACGCTGTCGTTAATGACTTCTACGCTACTACGTTTGCCTCAAAGTTTCCGCTGCAGTGCCCTCACATGGGGGAGGGCAGAGGGGGGGCATATGCCCGGGGGCGGCACTTCTAGGGGGGCGGCACATTTAGCCTAAGTTCATACCAGAAATTTTTGGAGAGGTGAAGGGGAAATAAAATTTTAAACACAAATTGTAAACAAAGGGAATAATGAATAAATATAGATTAGTAGAAGTTGACTTCTTATTTAATTACACTCAAACTGTTTTATACAAATGTTTCACTTTTCAATAGGCTCACATAGGTTTCATAAAAGATTGGCTAATCTGGAATATTCTTTAAAAAAAATAGCATTTTAAAATGTCGTTAATCATAATAACTTACTAAGCGCCCCAGGGGGCGGTGTGAAGCTCTGGAGGGGGGGGGGGGCGCTGATGTTCCCGGCAACAGTAGGGATCACTAAAGGACCAGTCCCCGGCCAGTGGGCGGTACGAAAGTAGACTACTTGAAATAGATTTCACTGATTTCTTAATTACCAAAATTGAGATCTGCTTCACTTGTAAGACAAAGGCTTTATCAACTTATGTCTACTGTGTAATTGTGACGTAAAAATACCATTCTGTACTTAACCTTCATCTATTGCTATATTTAGACTATATCTGAGAAATGCAGATGGGGGCGGTGATTAGTTTTTTAGAAGTGGAAATAGGGGCTAGGGTGAGTATAAATTTAATATCTGGCTCAGCTCGTTAGAAAACGAAGTTCGGTGCTTTTGTTCATTATCACAGTTTCATTCAGATTGTTTTGGTTTTAATTTGAATAAATTAGATTTATATAGCCTTTAATTATAAAAACCAGTTTTGATATCTACTTATTAAAGAAATATAAGTTGAGCAAAAGCACTATGCAGAGACGAATTAATGAAATGGCACGTGATGAAGTGGGAGTAGGCCTATATTGTGAGTACCTAAAAACTTTCCATATTTTTACAACTTGATGGGAGTCCACGCTACCTGACAATAATTAAACATTATGTTTTTTTTAATTATAATAGGCAACCTTTTGCTAGTTTTGTTAAATAAAAATAATTAAGAACACTAAAGGCAAATTATATTACTTTAACTTGAATACTTTTTAGGGAAATAAGAAATTCTTTCATCGACGATGGTATGGATTCTGTCATAAATTGATGTCATAATTAAAGAAATCTCTGCCAGATATATTAGCTATGTTTGATTCATCGACAACATTAATTTGCTAAAATCTCAGATATCGCCTGCATCACTCACTACAATACGTAATTACTGCAAATAACAAAACAGAAGCAACGCATTCAATGATAGATTGTTCAGAGAAATTGGCAGATTTTGTAAAGAATGATTAGGATTACAAATAGTTTGTTAGGCCCTACTATCATTTTTTTAGGTACGCTAGTCATCTAAAGTTTAAATATATTGTATGGATATTTGTTTCGATGCTAAAGTTTTTGGAAACCAAAGACAATAATTTGAGAGAAAATCTCATACATCATACAAACTCTTTTGCAGTATATTTTTTATTATTATTTATTAAACAACAATTTAAAAAATGTATTACTTTCAGCTCTTTTTATGATATTTCAGCGCTTTTTAGGATGATAAAATTGCACACAAAGCTAGTCGGGCTATACAAATTATATGCGGCAAATTTGACTCATTAGTTCAACTTTGGATTGGGAGGGGGAGGGGGGGGGGGGGGAATTGGGTAAGCAGTGAGAGATAAAAATTTGAAAAAGGGGGCGGTGAGCCGAAAAAGGTTGAGAACCTATGCACTAAACAAAGCAGTTACAGTATGCAAGAGGGCGGCGCTAAAACTTTTGCCCTGGGGCGCCACAAAGGCTTGTGAGGGCCCTGTTCCGCTGTAGCCTATACAACTTTCGATTTTAATTTTTCATTGAGAAAATCATAGCGATTAAATAAAACGGAAGTGTACAATACAAAAGGGAATCGGAAATTCCGAAAAGAAGTCATTCGAGTCATCAAATAGCAGAAATATTAAAGCAAGCGGCTTCTGACGCGCCTACTGTGCTGATCCCTCGTGTGAGGCTAGTGTCCGCTGGCCAACGGGCATTCTCCTACGCGGGACCGTCCGCTTGAAATCACCTCACACTACAGCTTTGCCAGAGCCCTAGCTTCGACACCTTCAGGAGCCGGATGAAGACTTAGGCCTACCTACCTATTTCGTTAGCAATATTTGCGTATACATCTTTACATTTTCGTCTGTTGTTCGTTGTCTGTATTGTGTAACTGTCGTTAGGGCATAGAACTGTCATCAACGAAATATGCGCTACACAAGCACCATTATTATTATTATTATCTTATTAAAGTCTTTGATAAATATCTAATACAGTACAAGCTGCGCGAAGGTGAGCTTGACCTATATAGACTACTTATACCTAGACATGAGGAAGTTTAAAGCTAAACTGCATGTATACCTACTAGATTATAATGTTTATATTTATTGTTGTTTTTTTTTATTTTGGTCCTTTAAGATTTTCCCAACACAAAATCTTTTTTGAATTGTTTGTATGAGATTGTGTGTAAACTCTATTTATAGATCTTTGAGTGCGAAGATTATTCAGGTCACGCTAGCGGGTAAAAGCTGATATTTTGGATAGACTGTACGCGACATTCAAGAAGAATGATGTCACTCTTGAATTGTGAACTATGTTCGAACAATGTTTTTTATGGCATTCATCGGCGGGATGGGGGAACAGGGGGGGACCTTTCCCCTACGACCATTTTCGAAAAAAAAAAGGCCTTTTCGGGAAAAAAATATTCAATTAGTAATTTTAACAAGCCACGAAGCAGAATTTTTGCTGTTTCTAATATTTTTTTCTTTAAATTGCATTTCAATTTAATTTAATTTATTAAAATCATTTTGAATAATTCAGCGTGCCAACAGCGGGAAAGTCAAACTGATCAACTATATTATTTTTATGAGACAATTTATTTAGTGCCGTAGCAAGACCAAGACCAAAAGAAAAGGAGCGTAATAGAGAAAATCATTAAAGCGTTTCATATTTAATAAAAAATTAACCTGTTTGTTATTATCAGCTTTTAAAAAAAATCCATTCATAGCTAATACACAATTTCTTTACTCAACTTACACATTAATAGTTATCAACATTTGAATTAGATCTAGATTTAGTTGTCAAGAAATTATTCTAGTAATAGATATAAAACCTTTAATGTTTGATCTCAGAATAACTTAGATATACTCTAACATATTATTTTAATTTAATTCAAAGCGCAAATAGTCTAATCAAATTGCAACTAGGAGGAAAGATACATAATAATCATACAAACTGGGTAGTTATTATAATGTTTAAAAATCTACAATACATTCTTTAGTCACAAAATGTTTATATAATTTTCAATTATCGTTTTTCTACACATTCGTCGGCTCGGTGTAAGGGTTCAAGCACCCACAAGGAAAGGAACGAGGGCTGGACGGCTTCACTGTTTTTGGCACTGCCAACCACCGACGCGCTCGTATGATGTGCCTACTCCAACATCCCTGCTAACATCCCCGCTGGCTGAGACAATAGTGGCTACTCCTGTTGCGGGTGTGTTATATTCTCACCAATCTGCGTCTACTACATTCGCACATCCCCACATAGCTACAAACAAGGAACTGGGCGTTTGTCTGCTAAATTCCCAATCGGTCAACCCTGTCGTGAAAGCTGACCTTATTTCCGAATTTATCGTGGAGAACAATCTTGAAAATCGAGACATGGCTACGGCCCGGGGGCGACCACAAGATTCAAGAACTTACTCCGGCTGGTTATATCACTTCTTCCTTTCCCCACCTGGCTGATGCGAGTGGAGGTATTGCAGTTATATACAATCGACACCTGCACGTTGCCTCCTCACTCTCCGACACCCTCCCCTTTTCCCACACCACCTTCGAGGCCGTCGAAATGACAGTGTCCACTACCACTACCCTCTCCTTCCAGCACAATGCCCAGTCAGGTACAGATCACAGCTGAATAACTCAGTGACACCCTCCAGGCCCGGGAATAATTCCAAGCCTTCACTAGGATTCGAACCAGCACATAAATAACAACAGTCCCAACAAAAAAAAAACCAGACCTCTAGGCAGTATACATACACAACAGTCCCCTCCCTCCCCTTTTCTCATCTCTAGAATCCTCCCCCCCCCCCCCCCTTTTTACACAGAAGTTAAATTCAAACTCACAACATTGGCCAAATAACACACACTCCCATACTAAATCAAGTCTCAGTTCAAACCATCTCATCACAATCAACTTTAACATTGAACAGAATCAAGCTACAATTCAATTCTAATTGTCAATCATAAATCCTAGATGTTTTTATAAAGTCCATTATTTGAAAGTTATAGGCTAAAGTTCACACGGCTGAAATAGAATAAACTTGCTATGCATAACAAATTTTGAAAAACAAAAGAACTTTGTTAGTTTTAATTTATTTCTAGTTTTTAGGGTTACAAAATATATAATATATTTATACCTATATATATCTATGTGTGTGTGTGTATTTGTGTTTAGGCCTATAGGTAGATAAATGGATAAATGCGCAGACGGATATGGGCCTACACAGACAACTGAATTGAGAGGTAGAGAAAGATGAACAGAGAGAGGACAGGGACAACTGTAGGACATTGGTAATCAGAACCTAATGAGAGAATATGAATAAATCCTGCCGTGTGTCAAACTCTATACTCGATCAATTCTCCGCCTGGTGGTGTTTCTATAATTAACCTACTCGTGGCTGTCACGTGTCAATTAAAGTAACGGCTGCGAAAATAGGGAGGAGTATGAATTGGAATTAACAAGTTTGGGTTTCGTACTTTCATAAAGGCTTCTATTGGGAAAAAAAGTCAATTAGTGTCTTTAACTGCGTCAATTTGTGTCTCGTTAAGTGTCTATGGGTGTCTCGATAAAGTGTCTATGTGTGTCTCGATAAAGTGTCTATGTGTGTCTCGATAAAGTGTCTATGTGTGTCTCGATAAAGTGTCTATTTGTGTATCTATAAAGTGTCTATTTGTGTATCTATAAAGTGTCTCTTTGTGTTTCAGTAAATTGTCTATTTGTGTCTCGATAAAGTGTCTATTTGTGTATCGGTTAAGTGTCCATTCATGTCTTTTTAAAGTTTCAATTCGTGTTTCACTAAAGTGTCAATTTGTGTCTCGGTAAAGTGGCAGTGTGTCTCTCTGTAAAATGTAAATTACTGTTTATAAATTGCGTCTGTTTGTGTCTAGAAAAATAAAACATAATGGCAATTAAATACAAACTAAATAATTATGTTATAAAAACATCAATAAATAAATACAAACTAAATAATTATTTTATAAAAACATCAATAATTAAATTGCAAGATAAACATTTGGAAGAGACATAGTAAAAAAAATGTAAGTAAGAGTTCTGCAGCTTGGTTAGGCTAAGCATGAAATGAATGAAAACAATTTTACCAAGTTTATTTATATTTTATTCCTACACTGTCTCGATACTTGGCTAGGCTAAATGTGTTGAGTGCATTTAAGTCTATATTATATATTATATCACTTAATCAACTTAATGCAGTTTTATTTTGTATTTAGCTATGGATTTATTTTGGTAAATTCTCACCTACAGCTGGCAATTTTATTTCCCTCTCTAAATGTTTTATCAACCTTTAAATGACGATTGAAATTGTATGCCCTTTTAATAAAGGATATTTTAGATGGAAATTTAGGACGAGTGATTTATACTATACCTCTGGAATGTACGAGTTCTTGAAGTTTAGAAATGAGTAAATGAATGTTGAATGAGTAGAACGAATGCTAAAACTTGGAATAGTTCTAATTAATGTAACAAAAAAACAAGAACAGAAACATATTGGAAGGCCTAAGTAATCGGAAGTAATCCTAGTCCTATGAAGCTACAGGTAATCTTAGTCCTATGAAGCTACAGGTAATCCTAGTCCTGTGAAATTAAAGGCCTACCACATGAACAATTTAAAACATAGATCTATTATCAATACAAAAAGATAAAAGAAATCTCTAAGACAAAATTTAACATTTCGATGGTCTACATATTAAGCTCAACTTGAAAGTTTGCTATATAAAACTACTCACACAAAACCAGCTCACGTATTACGACCAGCTCCTTGTGTGGTTATTTCCTCCTGAAAACATTCTGACGTCTGCAACTTTGTTTGCATTACAGGTTTTCAATTTTACAACTAATCTGCTGATCTGTCTCAGCGGGCACGTTTTCAAAAGTTAATGTTTCTTTTTTGTGTGTTTGTTTGATATTTTTTCTCATGGCAACGGTCTCTCGGTCAGCGAGTGACGTAAGCAGCAGGCGTAAAAATACTCTCGTGTGAGCGGGAACTGAATGAAGCTGAAAGTCCTCACTCCTGGCTCAAATGTATTTGACACATTTCTAATATTGGTTAGCCATACGGACACAACAATCATAGTTGATTGACATAGTTCTCAATTTGTTAAATACATTTTAACATTTATAGACACATTTTAATATTTCTTTAGAAACATTTCTTAGGTAGGCCTATAATCCTATATAGGCATAATATAAATATAAGGTTACTTGTTTAACACATTTCTTAGGTTTAAACACATTTCTTAAGTAGGCCTCCAAAAGATCTACTTGTTAAACACATTTATAATATATAAATATATATAGGCTATTATATAATAATAAACAGAAATAACTTTTGTTTCAATTTTAATGTCGATTTAAATCATTCTGTGTCATCACTTAAATGAAATTTTCTCACTAAAATAGATTTTACCTGACCTTTGCCCCCAAGCGCTGTTAACATTTGTTAACTAAATACTATTTTACCCCCCCCCCCCCCCTAGAAGACAGTGAGCCAAAGATTTCCGTAGGCAATCGGGCACAATATTATAATATAGTCCATTACAAGAGGTGATAATTCAATAATATCTGTTTGACTTTTTTTTATTTCTCGATTATTTCCCTTTTATTATATTTAGACTTTAGACAACCAACATCTCTATTCATATTTTACATAAAATTGCACACATAGTAAAATTCACGATTAGAATTAAAACACAGTAATAATATATTCAGAGCCTATATAATAATATACTTATTCATATAGAATGGGTCATCTGAATCAAAACAGGAAAAATCAACAGCTTAACATCCTTTGAAACTCTAATACAGACTAGACTCAAACCATGGATAAGCACAGGATGCCAGAATCTTATGGACTAGTCAACTACCCAATATTCTCTCACTCTGTATATATATACTAGCTAAATCTCCTGCCGTTGCCCGGGAAAAAATTAAACAGGCCTTTATAAGCTACAGATAAAGATTTTATAAACTACAATAAACAGAAAGCTATAGATCTAATAATTAACAAAAATATATATAACTATTATTTACTGAACAAATATAGGAAAGTAATTTAAAATAAACATTGTCATCAGGTTAAAAATAGGCAAGTCCTTTTGTTTAACAAAAAGCTTAATTGTCTGGTGTTGCCTGTGGCCAAAATACACACCGGTAGTTACATAGGCCCATAGCTAAGATAAAAATGTATAAACTACAATAAACTGAAAACATTAACAATTTTAAGAATATAATTATTATTTATTTACGTTTTGATTTTACTTACTGAAAACATTTTAAGAAAGCTTTAAGTCCTGAAATTCTTTACAATTTAATAAAGAAAAGTAAATATTACACTAACCAAAACGAGTAAAAAACAAAAAAAGAAACATATCAGTGTTGAATCGAACCCAGGTCACCCGCATGGCAGGTAGGATACACTAACCAGGCAGCAAGGAAGACACCTGCTAGAAGCGAGATCATAAAAGTAAAATAGACAATAAGGTCTTGTGTCTTTAAATTAACCAATGGCGATCGGATAACACACAAACATAGTCTACTTTATATATATAGGTGAGTGTGTATGTACAAACATAAAAGCCATGTATCAACACGACAAACAAATTTTTTTATTTCTTTATTGGTTTCAAAATATATGAGAGTTTTTAATTTGATTATTTTTTTTACAAGAGAAAATCAATAGAAAGATCAATAGATAGATCAATAGAAAGATCAATAGAAAGATCAATAGATAGATCAATAGATGTATCAATAGATGTATCAATAGATGTATCAATAGATAGATCAATAGAAAGATCAATAGATAGATCAATAGATGTATCAATAGAAAGATCAAAAAAAAGATCAATAGATAGATCAATAGAAAGATCAATAGATAGATCAATAGAAAGTTCAATAGATAGATCAATAGATACATTTTGAAACATTCACAGCCAGATTACATAACAGGATTATTTATCGTACATCAAAAATATGTTTAATTCTTTCTCAAGTTATCAATGACCAATTGCTTACGGGCTTAATGTCTATGTGTCAAAATTCTGCTTTATATGATGATGGAAAGTGGGTCAGTTAGACTTCTGAAGGCATGGTTGCCTGGACATGTATACTTACATACATACATATTTGTCACAGTGATTTTACAATCGCCCAAGTCACTTTTTGAGGGGTTTGAATTAAGAGTTGAAATGTATTGTTTACACAGTCTTCTATTATATGGCAAATCAACTATAAGCCTATCTTAAACCAATCAGAAAACAGGTTTTTGTTTACAAAATATACCAAAGTGACATAACAGAAGTAATACGGATGTTATTCAGTTTTTTTAGGTTTCTCAAAACAAAATGACTTATGCGATTGTGAAATGATCGTGACGATGTATACGTACATGTATTACCCTATGTATACTTGCATACATACATACACAAGTGAAGTCAATATGAGAAATCTTTTAAAAGTTTAAAACTATGAGTCCAATCAAAAGGTTGACTAACTTTTCATGAAAGAATATGAAACAGCTAAGTTGTGACAATATATAAAGTATTAAATATAACTCAATAATGCAATAAAATATAATACTTAGAAAGATATTTGCAACTTTTTTCTGATTCCATAGGAATATTTCAAGAAGTTCTCATACTTTAAAATATCTTTAAAGCTTCCAATGATTTGCCTCCCCACCCCCCACCCCCTCCCAAAAGAAATAAAAACAACAACACAGCTTTAAACTCTAAATCAAAATGCAAGACTAGACCACTGTAGATTACTAAATCTTCTGTATAGCAGGAAGTCTGTAAATATTAAGTTTGAAAAAAAAGATACTAAACTTTAAAATGCATCACTGTACAAATATAAATATACAATTAAAGCAAATACTTCAAACAAAACCTGTTAATTATGTTTAAGCAAAACTTAAAAATTAAAAACTAGTTCCAATGATTCAAAAAAACAACAAAACAAAAAATGTATATTGCAAAAACTAAATACAAAGGTAAATAAAAATGTAATGGATGAGACTAGAGTCATGTAGTGTTTGCTAAATGTTTAGAATCAAACAATAGTCAACATTTTTCAGTACTCAAGGCCTATACCTATAGCCATTGTCTAAATATCACTTTATCAGGTTTGTTTTCTGGTTAAAATCATCTGAATTATCTCCCTTGGTCTGAATGGTGTCCCTGAGTAAACCAAGCTTAGATGGCCACACAATCCCACTGTACCTGATATTGGTTGGGGGGGGGGGGAAGTAAAGGCGCCAGGCCACACAATCCCACTGTACCTGATATTGGTTGGGCAGGCCACACAATCCTATTCTGTACCTGATATTGGTTGGGGGAAAGTAAAGGCGACTGGCCACAAAATCCTACTGGCCTTATATACTTGTTGTATACCCTTTGCTTCATTAGCCACATGGCGTGGCAGGATATATTTATTCAAAAGTTTTATAAATCAAACATGATGGCATTCAGTAGGTCAACAAAGAACTATAACTCTAAAGACTTAAACAACATATGTCAAGGTCATCAAGAAATAAAAATACTTTTTAACAATACACTGTCCTACATTACCATTTATACCAAAAGTTATTTTTAAAAAATGTTACGCAAGTTTAAAAAGAATGCCATTAGCTCTACATTGATTGGAATTACTGGTAAATATTCTTTATAAAATTTAACTTTTTAGAATTGAAATCCGCCATTATTTATATCTTAAAATTATAGTCTACTTTAGACAAAATATATTTTTATAATCATATTTATGATTCTCATCAAAATATGCTTAGATTCATAAAGAAAATAATTATTACCCTTTAAACCACAAATCAATTTTAAATGAAAATTTAAAAATGTAAAAAAAAAGTTTTACAATAAATGGTTGATAACTGATATTAAAATAATACATACACATAACAATACATAACACAAGACAATTTTGATTGTATTTAAAAATAAGACGAAACCAAATAGAAAAAACAGCAACCAAAATTATTAAATTATAATAGACAATAGATAATATGTCTATAGACAATAGATAAAATTGGTCCGTAATCATAAAATAAATGTTTTAAAAGTGCATTTTTTTTAGGAAACAATTTTGTTTGATTGTAAATAGAATTTTTATCATTTCTACAACAACAATCTAAGAGACATTATAAAATTAAGTCTAATAAAAAAAGTCTTCAAATAAATTTTAAATTGAATGTTTAGAGACTATACCAAACTCTTCTCCCAAACGCACACCATCACCATCCCCACATTTTTACACAATGTCAGTTGTTTTATAGCAAACATTTCTCACTAACCTTCAAAAAAACTATTGTAGAATTATTTTTGTTAAAACATTCAATTTATGAACTGTAAATGACCCTCACAAAATTAAATTTATGAACTGTAAATGACCAACACAAAATCAGTGAATAAATATAAAGAGAGTCATTAAAAATCAACAGTATCACAAGCAGCAAACCAATGCATAGATGACAATGAGGTCATAATAAACACAAAAACAAAAAACATTCCATGTATTGTAACAGGCAATACACATTTTTTTTTAAAATTCAAAAGTTGTAAAAACAACACAGAATAATTTCAAGAAAATCATGTCTGTAGCAGAAATAGAGTGAATTAAACAAAATAATTTTAATATTTAAATAAACAAAGTTAAACAAGACAAATTTTGACTTTCTCTTTTAAAAACTTTTTTTTTAAATGGTTTGGGGGGGGGGGGGAGGAATCCATGAGAGTAAGAAGTAAAGGAAAATACCAGAACATATATAGTAATTGGTAAATACCAGAACATATACAGTAATTGGTAAATACCAGGATATATACAGTGTGGTTAACAACCAGAACATATACAGTAAGTGGTAGATA
This sequence comes from Anisus vortex, assembly GCA_949126835.1. Classification (NCBI taxonomy): domain Eukaryota; kingdom Metazoa; phylum Mollusca; class Gastropoda; family Planorbidae; genus Anisus; species Anisus vortex. The sequence goes on from OX421494.1 coordinate 57,167,949, forward strand.
TCAGGACATATACAGTAGGCCTAAATGGTAAATACCAGGACATATACAGTAAGTGGTAAATACCAGGACATCTACAGTAAGTTGTAAATACCAGGACATATACAGTAAATGGTAAATACCAGGACATATACAGTAAATGGTAAATACCAGGACATATACAGTAAATGGTAAATACCAGGACATATACAATAAATGGTAAATACCAGGACATATACAGTAAATGGTAAATACCAGGAGATATACAGTAAATGGTAAATACCAGGACATATACAGTAATTGGTAAATACCAGGACATATACAGTAATTGGTAAATACCAGGACATATACAGTAATTGGTAAATACCAGGACATATACAGTAATTGGTAAATACCAGGACATATACAGTAAGTGGTAAATACCAGGACATATACAGTAATTGGTAAATACCAGGACATATACAGTAAATGGTAAATACCAGGACATATACAGTAAATGGTAAATACCAGGACATATACAGTAAATGGTAAATACCAGGACATATACAGTAAATGGTAAATACCAGGACATATACAGTAAGTGGTAAATACCAGGACATATACAGTAAATGGTAAATACCAGGACATATACAGTAAATGGTAAATACCAGGACATATACAGTAAATGGTAAATACCAGGACATATACAGTAATTGGTAAATACCAGGACATATACAGTAATTGGTAAATACCAGGACATATACAGTAATTGGTAAATACCAGGACATATACAGTAATTGGTAAATACCAGGACATATACAGTAATTGGTAAATACCAGGACATATACAGTAATTGGTAAATACCAGGACATATACAGTAAACAGTGTAAACTTTGAAAAAATGACAAGAGCACTTAGTGGATTTCAAAGTAATTTATATCACAATGAGAAAATATTGAATTTCACTGAAGGCCCAGATTTCTCACTGACACTGAAGCGTCACCAGTTGTTTGTTACTGCATCTAGCAACACAAAATATTTCCTTTCACTGTTTGGATTTTAAAAGCAATCAGATGTTTGGAAAAACTAAATAAAGATTTGTATCATATTACAAAGTATATTTGAATATGTTCTTTGGTTTTCAAAAATATAGTGTTTTACAATATATGAATATATACCTGTATTATATATTATCAAGAAAAACAAATTATGGCAGAAGAAAACATATATGGCACAGTTATTCAATAAAGTATTAAAGTTAAAACAATACCCAGCACAACAATCAGCATTGAAGTTGCCTTTGACCAATATTAGAAAACAAGTTTAAAACAACAATACTTTTATTTACAGATTTTTCAGCTGAAGTTTCATGAGTTTGGGCAAAGGGAGGTTATCAATGCCGTCTGCATTTTTCACGCTGCTCCGTATCTTTGAAAAGCACTTCTCCTGCAAGGTCAGGTAGCGGCACGTTCTGGCACCCAGCTCAAGCTCTGTCTGGGTGGCGGTGGAGCTAATCAGGGGATACAGTGGCTCATGGACTGAATTCAGACCGTTGAAAGCTTCACCCAGGCTCACGCCATTTTTGAAAAAGGAAAGAGTCCCCTTGTATATGTTCAGCAATACGCCGATGACAGTTGATCTCTCATAGAATGGGTCACAGTAACGCTTGCTGATTCCATTATGCCATAGAAAACCTTTATAGGAAAGTCCCCAGCTTTCTCTATCCTGCCCTGCAGACAGTAGTGGAAATATAATATGTTAGTATTCTAATAGTAAGAATATTAAGTATAATACAGTATAAAAACAATAATATGATATCATTTAATATCTTACATTATGCTTTAAACATAAGTGTAGTTTATTAGTATAAGTATTACAACATGATATAATTGTAATAAAAAAACAATATGACATAAAATATATAATTCAATACACTACAATACAAGATATATAATATAATTTAATAGATAATATAATACAATACCAAATATAGTTATATATTATAATAAAAAATGTAACTTAACAAACAAATATAATAGAATATAGTATAATATAATTTAAAATAACACAATATAATATATTTGAAGCATGGTTATTGAAAGGTGTCTGCTATAATTTCATAAAAAACAGATCGTCTTCCGGTTAGTAAACCAGACTGTCAACACAACGGCACAGGTTCTATCCCTGCCGCCCAACCAATCCCTGCCGCCCTGTAGGAGTTTTGGGCCTTAAAATCTTTTATTCAAAAGGAGAGACTGTAAACTTATAAGTCATCATATTGTAAAGCAACAATAATGCTACTCAATCCCCTAGCTGATCCTTACCTAGAAGATTTATAAACTGGTAATGCTTGGACATGAGTAATGCTTTCCTGGTGCCGATGCCAATCATCACAGATGTTCCTATGGGAGGTTCTAGAAAGATGATTTCCCAGTAATGTTCACCTTCTAAAAAACCTTTAGTTCCTCTAACAGCTGAATAAAAATGAAAGGAATATTTACAGTGATAAAGAGTAAAACATATTCATAATGCATATATTTTGTTTATTCATTTAGAGTGCAAACAAGTCACACTGATCTAGCACTCAATTTATTGCACAAGAAACTTGAATGGTCTTTTTGGGAGTCTTTCACATGCCGTAAAAATTGCTCTGCCTGTCAAGTGTGTCCAGCGTGTCAAGTGTGGCCAGGGTGTCAAGTGTGGCCTGCATGTCAAGTGTGTCCAGCATGTCAAGTGTGGCCAGCGTGTCAAGTGTGGCCTGCATGTAAAGTGTGGCCTGCGTGTTAAGTGTGGCCAACGTGTCAAGTGTGGCCAGGGTGTCAAGTGTGGCCTGCATGTCAAGTGTGGCCAACGTGTCAAGTGTGGCCAGAATGTCAAGTGTGGCCAGTGTGTCAAGTGAGGTTTGCGTGTCAAGTGTGGCCAGAGTGTCAAGTGCGGCCAGCATGTCATGTCATAGGCTGCCAACTCCTGGTCTAGGCACTACGTTGGATTCTCAATCTGATCATTCAGCTAATAAGTATTGTGCTGGCCAACCAATCTCTTTGCTCGATATGGACATGAAAACCAGTAAATGCTGCTTTATTACCTCTTTTGACGAAATGGTCAGAATAAGTCTACTTTTTTTTTAAAATACAGTGAGAGAAATTACATGTGTCTGTATACAGACAATAAGAAAGATATTAGACAGATTATATTATATGTTTTATATTGATAGCGAGAAGTGAGGAGATGCTTCCTATAGTAACTTTGTTTATAATTTAGAATGTGTTCCCTCAGGTTTCCAAAAGAAATAATTAAAGATAGACAAAAAAGAATAGGCCTACAGTAGATACAAAAATGAATGAAAGAATACAACTGGATTTAAACTCAGCAATGTTGGTGACACCATCACTTTTTTGTCTTCAAATTCTTGACAAGTAAATAGTTATCAGCTAAAATCTATCTGCCATTGATTATTTATGTCTTATAACAGTATTATTATTTATAGTATTATAATTATAACAACGATAATTGAAACTATTAGAAAAATAGGATATAGCCAACCTAGTTATATAGATCTGTGATTTACTCAACATAAATAAAGCACAATTACCCACAGTTCCTGTGCTCTCAATCACTGGGTCGACGTAAAAGTATGCAGCTTCGTGATTGGATGACAGTAGTACTTCCGGCGGTTTGGAGTTGCGATCCCAGACCCAGCTCTCCTGGTGGTAGTCTCGTATGGCTAACTGCGTCATGGTTTATCTGAAGTTCATTTTTTTAAAAACACAATATTTCATCAACTGATATTAACCATTGTTTTAATTAGACAGATGCAACAGGCATTTGTTCTGCATATACAATTCAGAACCGGGATTTCCGTGTTGAAATTTGTTCAAACCGGGTGCACAGTAGTGTATATATAGGCATATATATTTGAACTTTTAAAGTTCCCTCTAACACCACAATAAATACCTCTCTCACTTAGGCTACATGGGCAGCATTAAGTATTAACAACGGGTGGTCCTGAAGGGGATATTAAGGCAAGAATCTGGAAGCCAATAGAAGTCTGGGCTTTGATAGGACCAGTCATATTATATGAGATCATCATCCCTGTCTATCCACTAAAAGTTACACATTTTTGAACACAGTGGTTCTATTTATAGCTAATTTCTTTATACCACCCAGCTCCAGGCTTTCCACAAATATGGCTGCCTTTACAACAACCTAATAAGATCATGTGGATCCATTGAGCAGCAGATTGCAAGGTGATGAGAGAGAGAGAGACAGTGAGAGAGAGACAGAGATAGGGGGAGGTAATGGCCTATAAGATCAAAGAAGGAGAAAGTTTAAGGGGGAAATATATAAATTCTACCTGAAGACTCAAATCACAAACTAAGTCTCTATATATAGCCTAAGGACTATATTAGCATTTAGGCTATAGCTTACCTAAATAAATACTCTATTAATTATAATAATAGTTTGTTCTCTTTTCAAATTAGATTACAATTATTTGAATAAGTTCAATAAGAAGGTATAAATTAAATAATAAAAGCCTAAAGGAATTATTATTCTCTTATAATTTACATCCGCTCTAAAAAACATAATTATGCATATATTTATATATAGGCCCTAAGCTTTTTAAATTAAACTTCTTACCTTGAAATAAAGGAAAAACTAATAAATCCGACAAAATCAATCTGTATAGGCCTAATTAAGCTTATAACAGATTCGAGGCCCACTAAATCTAAATAGGGACTAGCCTACATTAATTAGCCTATCTAAAGGTCTATAAAGACTTAGCCTTAGCCTGCAATTATACAGTGCAATAATATATCTCGAATCTATATATAGGCCTAACTATATTAATGATTGAATCTCTGATTTATAAAAATGAATGCGTAAACGCTAATATAGACCTTAATGGATTACTTTTCTATACCTGTGATAAGAAATAGTATAACGTACCTACACATTACTATAATATAGGCCTACTATATATAGTAGTATAGGCCTATATAGTATATAGCCTACATGTAGAATGTAGGCCTAGTGGCCTAGTTTACATGTCACGAATTTTACTTTATGACCTTATCTATTCAATAAAAGTTTCAATTTCGCCAGAAATTTTTATAAATAGTGAGTGGGAAAACTTCCTGAAAACATATCATATGCCGACCCCGTTTATCTTTTTTTTTAAACGCAACAAAAAATGCCTTAATTATTTATAGCAGTCCCTATAGGTCCCTATATATACTTCAAACTTTAGGCCTATGTATCCTATGTCATTTATGTAGGCCCATGCCCATACTACAGGAAACATAGTTTGAGAGTCACTGATCTAGATTTTACAAAAACTAAGCCAAGGTCCAAGGGTTAAAAGTCGGTTAACGTTGCGTAATGAACTGAAAATAGGAAAATAAATAGGTCAAGGCGGTATATGTATACTTAAATTAGGTATTTTAAGTCAGATGCCTGAGATGCCGAGGCATGTGCGAGCAACAACTAAATGAGTATATAGGCCTAAGGATTATCTTAATATAATCTTTTCATTATCCATAAGTTTATAAGTCTATAGACTATAGTCTATTACTATTAGACTAGTGACTATAATAGTATTACTCTGATACTCAGTAGGCCTATTTGGTTTTGAATTCATAATTAATCTACCATCTACCAATACTATGGACTACACAATGATTACGAAAATATTTTCCCAAATTGTTTTATATCATGAAATAAATGAAAAAGGAATAGCTAACCTTCAGTTTGGTCCTTACCGAAGAATTTCCCCGTAAAATTATTGTATTGAAGTGTTCCTAAAAGTGAAGGTCGGACAGACACCAAACATTGGATCTGGTTGGTTACACGAGACACACCTCCTGTACACACCCACATTATTAGCTAACCAAAATCAAGATTGGTATTCTCTGCACTGCTATTATTGTTTCCGTCAAAAATAGAAACATCCGCTTTACTTACTCACCTATTATCGCTAGAGAGGACCCTGTTTAAAAATGTCAGATATGCTCGATTACGAAATTGAGGAGGATAAATTGTACGTATATTGCACACTTTCTAATATTTAGAAATTTCTTAAACAACAATTAGTTTTTTTTATTGTTTGACTTGACTTAAATAAATGTATTGTAATTTATTACATTCTGAAGTAAGTGCGTCGTTAAATGAAAGAAATAATAGAAAATTGAAATTGATTTCAATTTAATTGACATCATCATCATCATGATCATCAATTGTAGTGTAGGCATTGCCAGTTGGCTTTAATTTAAAAAGTAAATAGATCAAAAACAGGATGTAGTAAATATTTAAATAGTTGCAGTCATTTGACATATAGTTCTCTATCTCTATTGCAATGCTACGATGAACATAATAATAACATAACCATTTATTTCATTTACTATAGCTATAGCGTCTATAGCCTATCCTATAGCCGCATAGCGCTATAGCCTGCCTATAGCCTAATTAATAAGTAGCCTATACTATACGTGTAGGCCTATGCGGCTATGCCTATGCCATATAAATATTTAAGTAGGCCTACAAAGATACTTTTCTTATATATCGTCACGCTCATAAGATAATTGCGTAAGTCATTTTTTGGCGGTTTTGAGTTATTGGTACTGACAGAAAGAGAAACGCGAGCTCTACCATCCTATCTGGCAGTACGGCTCTATGAAAAATTTTAAACTGCTGAAACTGCTCGATAATCATTTTGCCTAAGTCAAAACAGTGAGTTAGGCATTTTTACAACCTTCATCATGACGGGAGACAAAATCAGACACTGACATGGAAATGGAGTCATCTGAGCCAGCTGATCAACAAGCGCCTTCACTTAATGGTCCCACACAGATTAGAATAAAGAAACCTCACATATGAAAATCGAACATCAGCAAAATACTCAAATCAAGAATACACCAGTAGCAAAGGAAAACAACGTTGTAAGAGAAAGCCTTGTCCCATGTGCACATCTGATTATTGTAAAAAATCAGAATTAAGAAACTGTTCTTCGTTGAATGAAAACGATCGCCTACAAATCTTTACCACCTTCTGGGAAATGCAACCATGGGAAGCAAGAAAGAAATATGTACAGGCATTGGTGACTCGGCAGCCTATCAAACAGAAGAAAAACATTAATTCATCCAAGCGACACATTTCTCTATCCTATGTACTATGTTTTGAAAAAAGAAGATGGCAATGTTGTCCCAGTTTGCAAGAAAATGTTTTGTAACACCTAAGGTGTATCAAAGCGAACGATTTCAAGTTGGATCTCTGATTCATTTTTAGACGACACTGACGATGATGATTTCCAAAACAAAGATGAGTCTTCAAAAAATCCAAATTCTGGAAAAACACCGAAAGTGTCAGAAGAAGACATGAACTACCTTAAAACCTGGTGACTTCATCTACCTACAGTGGAATCCCATTATTGCCGCCAAAGTGAAACGTACAAAAACAAGAAATTCCTCTTTCCTGGTACACAAATAACAGACCTACACACGCAATATTGTCAATCAGCAAGTGACAGTCGGGCTCACCAAGTTCCGTAAAATGTTCCAGTCAATGGGATTTTCTGTGTTCATACCCAAAAAGGATCAGTGTGAACAATGCATGCAGGCAAAAGTGGGAACTCTGAGTGATAATGATTACGCTGAACATGCTGAACAAAAACATCTTGCGCGAGAGAAGAAAAGTCAAGACAAAGAGGAGACAAAGACAGATAATTCAAAGTCTGTATGGACTATGGATCTCCAGGCTGTTCTTCTCTGTCCTAAGACAAATGCCAGCACAGCATATTACAAAACCAAAGTTAATGTTCATAATATGACCTATTATAACCTGGGCACCAAGGAAGGTTATTGTCTTACATGGGATGAATGTAATGGCCATTTGAGTAGCGAAATGTTCGCATACCTTCATTATACTCATTTTGAACAGTACATCAAAGAGAACAAGAAGAAAACACATTACATTATTTGGAGTGACAACTGCACTTATCAAAATAAAAATGTGACAGTTGCCAATCGTTTGGCAAAAAAGTACAATGTCGTCATTGAGCAGAAATTTCTACTTTGTGGACACACTCAAATGGAATGTGATTCCGTACATAGCACGATAGAGAGGAACATTACTTGTGACGTCTTCACGCCATCTGAGTATGCCATCCTGTACAGAACAGCCAGGAGAAAGCCTCAAGCTTACACTGTGAGAGAAATTGAACACAATCAGCCTGTTAAATTGAATGGTTCCTATTTCACAAGCATCCGCCCTGGTAAGACAACTGGAGATGTCACAGTTGGTGAATTGAAGGCAATCCAATACAAACCCAGAGAAATCCACTACAAGCTCAGTCACAGTGATGACTGGAAACTCTTGCCTCAGAGAATCCGAGATGTTGAGTTGGAAACAGTCCAGCTGTTTCAGCATCAGCTGCCGCTCACTCATAGAAAATTCAATTATGTCATGTCCATGGTCAAAATAATGCTCATCATTAATTTTATAACTGTACTTTTGAAGGAAAATTGCAACAAAGTGAATTAATTTGTGTTACTTGAGCTGTTTTGATTTTTTTTTTTTTTTTTTTATATTTTTATGTGCAAAACGCATTACCATTTTTTGAACTAACATGATTTAAATTGCATTTAGTTTAACTCCTTTATTGTAATTACAATGCAACAGTTACTTTTTGTAGCACTCTATTTCAACAATATAGTTCACCTAGTCCAAAAACATGAAGTTTGGTTTTATTGAAATTTGACAATTGCTGTTGTCGTAGTCGTTGCTGTTGTTGTTTTGTTTATTGTTGTTGTTATTGTTGTCGTTATGCTGCTGTTGTTGTGTTGGTGGTGGTGGTAGTGGTATGACTGGTGATGGCTCTTGTAGTGGCAGTGGTGGTGGTGTCAACATGTAGGGCATAAAATAAAAAAAAAGAGCTTAACTCACTGAATGAAGAAATGCCTAAGTCATTAAATATGCTATAACATTGCCTTCCTACAGCAAGATTGCCTAAGTCACAGAATGAAAGATGCCTAAGTACTCTAAAAATTTTGCATAAGTCATATTAAGTCTCGTACTGTAGTAACCCACATAGAATTAAAATTCTTTTGTTGATAATATTGATACAAACATGAAATCACACAAGTAAACAAAAAACTAGAGTTTTCAGGGGCATTAACTAGGAATGAAACAGTTTTTTCACGTTTTCTCAAAATGGCACAAAATGACTTACGCAATTATCTTATGAGTGTGACGATATTATATATTAATATTAATAATTATTAATATTAAATTATTAAATATTAGCCCATATTTTTTTAATCATTTATTATAATCATTATTAATCATGCCATACAGACATATTATAGGCCTATATATATATGCAAGAGAACAATGGCATAAAGTTTTTTTTAACTATCGGAATATCTGCGCGTCCGACGACCGAACAAATAGTGAGATATGCGTCTGGCGACCTAAGTCACTTGACCGACCCCAAAAAAAAGCTACTGGCGCATGCGCATAATTTTTTCTTCTTGCCCGATTTACTAATTAAAATGACTATCTATTGTATGTTTTTATCAAGGTTTCCTTGCCTAGTAGTCAGTACTGTCAGCTGGCAACCGGTGTGTCGCAGGTTCTACACCAGCTTTCATCACTTTTTTTTTAATGCAATTATAGTAAAACAAGATATTTTTAGTTCAATACGTGAATACCTTTCATTTATTCATGTGGGTGGGCATATAAAGTATCAAAGAAATAAAATATAAGACTGTTTACCCTAAAATGCCTATTTCTTTAGAAAACGTGTTAAAAGTCATTACCAAACATCTTATTAACATTAGTAAACAACTTGACTTGCGCTGCTATTAGGATGAGCCATTCATTTATTCATGTGGGTGGACATAGCAATCTCATTCAATTTATCCATTCAAAGTATTAAAATAATAATAAGACTTTTAGGCCTAATGCCCATTTCTTTATAAATGTGTTAATATCAATACGCTCTATGTCTCTCGTTTGTACTTGTAGTTGGGTGGTCAAATAACAAGCCACCGGAATAATATCTTCCGAATTAGGTGTCCGGCGGTCACGTGACATGCTCGCCGGAAGAATGTCTCCCTCAATATTTTGTCCAGTCGCCGGACGTATTTATCCCGCGCTATTTTCCCAGTCGCCTAACGTATAGACACTGCCTATATATATTGATCTATACAAAATATAACATAGTAACATTTATTTATAAATAGTATATATATATATAGTATATATAGGACTTGTATAAGTAGGCTACTCTTTCAAGTCTTTCTATATTATAAATATTTGCCTATTTTGCTCTAATATTTTATATAAACTATATACCAATAGAAATAGAAAGGTTTTGACTTTTGAAGGGAGAATTCCATTGCCATAAAGTTTTAGTATATATCATTGCCTACGGTGCGGAGGCTGCCTCGCTTCTCGCTCTGCGTGACCCCTCTTCTGACCCAGCCCCATTCTTGAACCTGACTCTATGTCAGCTTCTTGACAGGCATGCCCAGCCATCTTTGTGTGCTCCCTGATCACTTCTCACAGTACTTTCAGCAAAAGATTGAGACTCTGCACTGTTCCCTGGATCAGGATGCCTACAGCCCATCTCCACCCTCTCCTACCTTCTCAGGCTCCCCTCTCACCTGCTTCCAGCCTGTAAGCATTGACATTGTCAAGCGCATTATCACAAGGACCCCCATCAAAACCTGTGAGCTTGACCCTATGCCCGGCTTCCTGTTTACCAAGTGCTTGGACAGGCTTCTGCCGTTCATCACCGATATTATTAACACCTCTCTATCCACGGGCGTGGTCCCGGAATGCTTCAAATCCGCAATTGTCCGCCCACTCTTAAAGAAGCCCGGACTCGATGTAAATGAGTGCAAGAACTACCGCCCAGTATCCAACCTACCCTTCCTTTCCAAGATCCTGGAGCGTGTTGTCCTCGAGCAGTTAAATGCCCATCTGTCTCTGCATTCGCTGATGCCTGCGCACCAGTCTGCGCATCGCCACCATCACAGCACTGAGACAGCGCTTCTGCGGATCACCACTGACCTCCTAAATGCATCAGACAGAGGTCTCGTCTCTGCCCTTGTGCAGCTTGATTTGTCTGCTGCCTTCAATATGATTGACCACCACCGACTAATTGATCGCCTCAGGTCTACATTTGGCATTCATGACATCGTCCTCTCCTGGTTCACAAACTATCTTCAGAATTGCTCCCAGACCGTTATGATTGAGTCCATATTCTCCCAGCCTGTTCACGTCTGCTATGGTGTGCCGCAGGGGTCTGTCCTTGGTCCACTTTTTTTCACCCTTTACACTCAACCCATATCCTGTGTCATCGAACGCCACAACCTCAAATATCATTCTTTCGCCGATGACACCCAGCTCTATAACAGTGCTGAGCCTGAGGACTTCAACGGACTTCTTGCTTCCATCTCCATCTGTTTCCTGGACATCCAGAGCTGGATGACGGAAAACAAGTTGAAGCTTAACAGTGAGAAGACTGAAGCTCTTATCGTCGGTACGAGACAGAGGGTCGTGTCCCTCACTGTGTCCGATCTTCAGCTAGCTGATGCATTTGTGCCTTTCTCCCCGACTGTCAAGAGCCTTAGGGTCTATCTGGACGTTGTCCTTGCAGTCCCACATCTCCTTCCTTACCAAAATCTGCTTCTTCCTTCTGCGTCATGTTGCTGCCATCCATCGTTATCTCACCAAGGAAGCTTGCGTTAAGCTCATCATCTCTCTCCTCTTTTCCCGCTTGGACTATTGCAATTCGCTTTTGGCTGGTCTCTCGGCCTCCTCCCTTCAAGGACTCCACCGTATCCAGAACTGCGCAGCCCGACTAGTTCTCAAGAAGAAGAAGTCAAATAATATCAATCCTCTGCTCCGATCTCTGCACTGGCTACCCATCAACAATCGGATCTCGTATAAGCTGGCTTCTCTCTGCTATAAGTGCCTGAATAACTGTCCCGGACTACCTTCGCTCTTGTCTGGAGCTCTACACCCAGTCCCGCCCACTTCGTTCGGCTTCTGACGCGCTTACTCTGCGGATCCCTTGTGTGAGGCTAGTGTCCGCTGGCGAACGTTCATTTTCCTACGCAGGACCGACCTGTTCTTGGAATCACCTCTCACTACAGCTTCGCCAGAGCCTTAGCTATGACACCTTCAGGAGCCGGCTGAAGACTCACCTATTTCGTCAGCAGAATTAGTGTATTATTACATATTTCGTTGTCTGTCTGTATTCTGTAACTGTCGCCAGCGCATAGAACTGTCACCAACGGGATATGCGCTATATAAGCACCGTTATTATTATTATTATTTATAAGACTAAAATGCTCTCACATTAGTTAGACCTATACTAGAACTTGCATCTGCAGTAAGGGACCCATCAGATAGAGAAAACATAAAAAATTAGAGCAAATTTAGAAAAGATCGAATGTTCACAACTGACAAGAGTAACACCAACAGTTAAATCACTATGACTAGAATCACTTGAGGACAAATAAGGGCAAATAGTAAAGCAGTAATAATACCTAAGGCATTAAATTCTCATTTAGAAATACAACACAAAGACAATCTGTTATAGTTATAATGCTCAAATAAGCATTTATACAAGGACAAAAACAATTTATTTCCTTATCCCTTAGGGGAGAACAAATAAACAAATACATTTAAGGACTAGTTTTTTAGCAAGTGGCATCTGGGCTTGGAATGTGTTACCTGAACAAACCAGGAACACCAGTAACTTAACATCATTTAAAACACTATTGGAAATGCAGGGCTAGACTCAAACAATGGTTGAGCTTAGGACGCAATACTCTTCTTTATAGAAGGGGCGTCTGTAGGCTAATATATAAGATAATAAAACAGTTTGAGAAACATTGATATAGTCTATAGGCCTAGGCTAGATTTTAAATTTAAAAGCTTAGCAATAACTAGAACATTTAGGCCTACATTGATAAGAGAAATTTTTTTTAACTAATCTGTTAAACACTGATTCTGTTGTGGTTCCATGTTACCTAGAAATAATGTAAGGCCATGTTACTTAGAACTAATGTAATGTCATGTTACTTAGAACTGATGTAATGCCATGTTCGCTAGACTCAAGAAGCAGCACATGGAGAACACTAAGTCTGAGACCAAGGAGCTAATTACTATAAGGTTATTTATATTGAGATTATTACATGGATGGTTATCTTTATTGTTTATGTGATAAAATATTTCAAACAGAGTCATGGGCTTTATAATAGGCCTATAAAGTAAAAAAGTTTACTTTAATTCATTCTGGTTTTTCTTTACAAAAAAAAAATATGGAAGAAAATCTAATATAAAAAGCTTAAATTACTGGTAGGCCTATATATTGTTACTAGGCCTATATATATTGTTACTAGGCCTATATATTGTTACTAGGCCTATATATATTGTTACTAGGCCTATATATTGTTACTAGGCCTATATATTATTACGTATGATGTCACTCCTAGTTCCCCACCTTATTTTTGTTTTTGCCTTTAATTTTTCCTTGGTTAGGGGCAATGGTTAGAAGTGACAAAACCCACTGACAGTTTTAAAGCTTAAATGTTGTTCAGTTTGTGTATTTTAATCACCCACTCTTGACATTTCACTTAGAAAAAGTTGATATTGATTTATGATTGTTTTGCACATCTTCTATATTCTATGGGACTGTTCTTTTGTACATTGCTGTGGAATAAGTTTTTTGTTATCTCTTTGTCCAAGTATTTTATCAGATTATTATCTTGTGTTGAAAAGTAAGCCATGAATGACTCTTTTCCTAAAATGTTTCTTAAATTGAGTGATTTAAATACTAATCATATCATATATATGTGTGTGTACATATCGTATAGGCTTTTAAATACTGGACAGAATGATGTGAAACTTGCTACAAATATTGTTTGTGTTAGTGAACAAATATTCTTTGTATAAGTGCTGTCAACACTGTCACTGTTTTAAATTTTTTAAATGACCGCATATGCTCCACGGGGAGCGATAAAGAATAGAGAGTTATATTTATGATGTTATACTTACATAATGGTGATGCATCATGTAGGTGATAGGGGGCCCAAAATGTTGCCTTTATTGCCCACAGTTTTAAGTTTGACAGTTTTTTTTTAATGTGTATCCAACTGGTCCAATGTGGGTTTCTCCTGTCACTGTTGACTGCAGGCAGTTTGCAATACTGATGTAAGCCATTGTGTCCTGTCACTGTTGACTGCAGGCAGTTTGCAATACTGATGTAAGCCATTGTGTCCTGTCACTGTTGACTGCAGGCAGTTTGCAATACTGATGTAAGCCATTGTGTGTCATGATGTAAATGAGCCACAGCCAGTTCATATAAATATGTAACAGTGTGATGATGGTGGAAATAATGGTGGCACACATGGCTGTCTCAGCTTACCATGAAAGTTGACCTATAGAATTTGTCTGCCTCCTGTGTGTAGCTGCCTATGGTGTTACTCACTCTACACCTCTCTCTCACCTTTCACTCTCTCAATCACACACACACAAGCTCACATATTGTGCTCTATGTACACAAGCTCACATATTGTGCTCTATGTACACAAGCTCACATTTTGTGCTCTATGTACACAAGCTCACATATTGTGCTCTATGTACACAAGCTCACATATTGTGCTCTATGTACACAAGCTCACATATTGTGCTCTATGTACACAAGCTCACATATTGTGCTCTATGTACACAAGCTCACATATTGTGCTCTATGTACACAAGCTCACATATTGTGCTCTATGTATTGTTTTTTTTTAAAAACCAATGAAGAGAAATTGATTTTTTTATAACAAATCTCTCCCTCCCCCTTTTTTTCTTGTACTCCTCACCAGCCCCAAGAATATATTGAAGAAAACAGTTTTTATATCTGTGTGTGCTGTATGTAGATACATGTGTTGTAACAGCTGTGTAAGGATCAGTTCATACACTGGAGATGTAGGGGTGGGGGTCCACCATAGTAAAATTGTGATGAGAAATAAAATTCACCTACCACCTGTTACATCCTGTTGTTGTTTTTCTTCAAAGCTCAAGTTTATCACAGTGTTGATAGTTATCATTATGAGCTCTAGGGAAGTAGAGAGGAGGGAGGAGTGGGGTGGGGACCATGTATTACAATATCCACTGTGTAATTGACATCCACCATATGTTGTATTCGCTGTAGCTGTGTAGCTTGTTTGGTGAACTTTTGTTGTTGGTGTGTGTAGTCCAGTGTAATTGTGCTCTATCTTTGGAGGATAAATTACTTTTGCTGTAACATTGTGCCTACACTAACAAGGGGTTGGGGGCTGCTGGTCTGGCAATCAATCACTAATGAGTGGAGGGTTGTGTGAGTATTCTTTGGTGTCCACCATGGATGTGGATGAAATGTATGCGGACCACAATAAACATTTGCCCATGCCTTGGGAAGACAACATGTAAGTTATAGAAGGTCACTGATACAGTCTGAGCACAATTCATTTAGTTTTGGTTCATGCTGCTTTTTTTTTTTCAAGATGAGGTACATAAAGTACATTATTTGTGAACATTTGAAATGCTTAAGATTTATTAGCTTAAAAATATACACATAAATAAACATACATACATATAACACAGGAGGAGATTCTGTTGCTGGCTATGAACATTATTGATAGGTTCTAATGAATTAATTTTACTTGTAAAAATTGATACTCATATATTTCATCTGATTCATTGATTTGTCATTATTATTTATTTAACCGTTTATTGTATCCTAGTTTAATTGGGCTGTTGTTTCTTACACATTCACCAGTTTCTGTGGCCACGGTATACTAGGGGATGTGTGGCCGGCACAATGCCCAGTCGCCTTTACTTTACCCCAACTAATGTCAGGTACCCATCAAAGCTGGGTAGACTCAGGGACACCCTCAAAGTCCTGGGAGAAAAATCCTAGCCTCCACCAGGATTCGAACCCAGGACCATCGGATCGCCAGTCGAACGCACTCGGCTACCGTGCCCCATTTCTTATTACATATTATATATACAATAAATACACTATCCAGTGTGTCTGTGTTAGATATTATAAGTTGGGTGTGACCTATCCAGTGTGTCTGTGTTAGATATTATAAGTTGGGTGTGACCTATCCAGTGTGTCTGTGATATTTTTTTTTGGTTGTTGATGTTAATTTTTCATTGAAGACAAATGTTTCTGTTTTCAGGGGTATGACAGTGACCTCAGGGCATGTAGTTTTGAAGAAGGATGCCCAGAACTTGATTGGAATTAGCATAGGTGGCGGTGCTCCTCCCTGTCCGTGCCTCTATGTGGTTCAGGTATTTGACAACACACCTGCAGCCAAAGATGGTGCCCTGGCAGCAGGGGATGAGATTGTGGGTGTCAACGGGCAGTCAGTCAAGGGGCGGACTAAAGTTGAAGTGGCCCGGATGATCCAGGCAATCAAGGTAAACTTTCTCCAAAGTAAAGTTAATTTAATTCACTGGGTGTATAGTCTATGCAAAGTAAAGTTAATTTAATTCATTGAGTGTATAGTGTTTGCACTCTTTCAGTAGCTTAGATTGTATAACTTATAACTTCATTGGGTGTATAGTGTATGCACTGTAGCTTAGATTGTATAACTTATAACTTCATTGGGTGTATAGTGTATGCACTCATTCAGTAGATTGTATAACTTATAACTTCATTGGGTGTATAGTGTATGCACTCATTCAGTAGACTGTATAACTTATAACTTCATTGGATGTATAGTGTATGCACTCATTCAGTAGATTGTATAACTTATAACTTCATTGGGTGTATAGTGTATGTACTCATTCAGTAGATTGTATAACTTATAACTTCATTGGGTGTATAGTGTATGCACTCATACAGTAGATTGTATAACTTCATTGGGTATATGCAGTTATTCAGTAGATTGTATAACTTCATTGGGTATATGCAGTTATTCAGTAGATTCTAGAACTTCACTGAGTGTATAGTGTATGCAGTTATTCAGTAGATTGTATGACTTCATTGGGTGTATATAGATTGTATAAATAACTGAATGTCTAACCATCACCCCAGTATATCAGAAATGTAAACTTTGATGTAATAGTTGAATGAGTTCCTGCAATTTTTTAAAAATTGCTTAAATTAAAGATATATTCTATCTTCAGCTCTCAAAGTGTTGTGAAATTTTCTTTGGTCAAGTTTTATACTTATATACTTTCTGCCCAGGTTGTAGTTGGCAATAGTTTATTGTTTGTTGCTGGTTTAAAACTTTTGATTTTCTTGACATTGTTTTCTTCTTTAGGGGGAAGTAACTATCAATTACAACAAACTTCATGCAGATCCAAAACAAGGCAAAAGTCTAGACATTAGTAAGTTACATTCCTTTTAATATGTAATTCATGTATTAATTTTCAGTTTCTCCATTGGCTGTTATTAATGTCTTATAAAGAAATGTCCACTTTAAACAAAAGTCTTGTTTAAAACTATTGAAACAGTTGGCCGATATAAAACAGGGTTGGGAACCTTTGTAAAAACTGTTAAAGGATAGTAAACATTTTTGATGTTTGCTTTATTATCTTGGAATCCACATATTGATGAAGTAATTAGGCTTCATATAAAAGAAATTAAAAAAATGTAATGAGAACATAAAACTAAAATGCTATCTCACATTAGTTAGACCTATACTAGAGTATGTATCTTTTCTATGGGAGCCATCAACTAAAGAAAAAATTACTAAATTAGAACACATTCAGAAAATTGCTGCAAGGTTCATAGCAAATATTAACAATTGACAACAATAATACGGTTAGTCAACTTAAACAATAATTTTTGAATAAGAATCCTGCAACAGTTGTTGAGTTGTAGCTTTAATATATATTGAGTTTTATGTGTTTTGTCAGATGTACGGTAATTACAATTTTGATGTTTTATATTTGATGTATTGTAAACCATTCCAGTGTATTGTAAACGATTCCAATGTATTTATTTGTTTCTCTCATTAAGTTTTAAAGAAAGTCAAGCACAGGGTTGTAGAGAATATGAACTCTAATACAGCGGATGCTTTAGGTTTAAGTAGAGCTATTTTATGTAATGGTAAGTAGAGCTATTTTATGTAATGGTAAGTAGATAAAATACTAGTTCATGATACAATACTTGTTCATGATACAATACTAGTTCATGATACAATACTAGTACATGATTATAAAACTAGTTCATGATACAATACTAGTACATGATACAATACTAGTACATGATTATAAAACTAGTACATGATACAATACTAGTACATGATTATAAAACTAGTACATGATACAATACTAGTACACGATACAATACTAGTACATGATTATAAAACTAGTACATGATACAATACTAGTACATGATTATAAAACTAGTACATGATACAATACTAGTACACGATACAATACTAGCACATGATTATAAAACTAGTACATGATACAATACTAGTACATGATACAATACTAGTACATGATTATAAAACTAGTACATGATACAATACTAGTACATGATTATAAAACTAGTACATGATACAATACTAGTACACGATACAATACTAGTACATGATTATAAAACTAGTACATGATACAATACTAGTACACGATACAATACTAGTACATGATTATAAAACTAGTACATGATACAATACTAGTACATGATTATAAAACTAGTACATGATACAATACTAGTACATGATTATAAAACTAGTACATGATACAATACTAGTACACGATACAATACTAGTACATGATTATAAAACTAGTACATGATACAATACTAGTACATGATTATAAAACTAGTACATGATACAATACTAGTACACGATACAATACTAGTACATGATTATAAAACTAGTACATGATACAATACTAGTACATGATTATAAAACTAGTACATGATACAATACTAGTACACGATACAATACTAGTACATGATTATAAAACTAGTACATGATACAATACTAGTACATGATTATAAAACTAGTACATGATACAATACTAGTACATGATTATAAAACTAGTACATGATACAATACTAGTACACGATACAATACTAGTACATGATTATAAAACTAGTACATGATACAATACTAGTACACGATACAATACTAGTACATGATACAATACTAGTACATGATACAATACTAGTACATGATTACAATACTAGTACATGATACAATACTAGTACATGATACAATACTAGAGTAAATCACCATTTGCGAACACCATAAGGCTAAAAATAGCACCCTACTCAGTTTTTGTGACCTAGTTTCTAAACCCTTAGACATAGGATAAAAACAAAAGTACCAAAAGATAGTACGACAACGTGGCTACTTGAATGATCATACATCATTTTATTACTACGCAGAGTTAGTGTGTAAATTGCATTCTCAGACGACCATGTTTGCTGCTTCATGGCAAACACTTTTTTTTCATTAAACTTCACAGCGAAC
The DNA here is from genome assembly GCA_949126835.1 of Anisus vortex. NCBI lineage: Eukaryota > Metazoa > Mollusca > Gastropoda > Planorbidae > Anisus > Anisus vortex. The sequence goes on from OX421494.1 coordinate 57,187,385, forward strand.
ACTTTAATTTACATGATACAATACTAGTTTGTGCTATATATTCTCCTGTCAGATGGTCTATTAAAGAAACTAGAAGAGATGGAAAGAACAGCTACAATGTACAATGGACTTATCATTCAGACACGCAGACTACTGAAAGCTATTTTTGACTTGGCACAGTCACATAAAGGTTTTTTTATTCTTCTCTTCATTTCTTATGGGGAAAAAAACTTTTTTTTTTTTTTTGGACAAAAACATTTGTGTTGATTTGTTTTGCAAGGGGGATGGTGTGGCCAACACAATATAGAGTCACTATTAGATCCCAAAAACTTAGGTCAGGTAGCCACCATATTTTGGTAGTACCTGGGCCAGGCGACCAGAGTAAATAAAATATTGCCTTTTGCTAGGCTTTGAACCTTTTAAACAGCAATCCTATGCTCTACTACTCAACCATCATAAGTCTACCTTTCTCATTTGTGACCATTTATGGCCAAAGACTAATTATGTATCTCGAGTTTTTGTGAAGTGTGGATCTATGTGGTTGAAAATTACTTTTCATTTAAATACTTAGAGTCTCTGTTATACATTTCTAAATCATAACTCTCTTGTTGTTTTTTTTTTGTACTTTAGACTTAGAAATATTAAACAATAATTAATTTAATAAGCAGACTATGGATATTAGAAATATTAAACAATAATTAATTTAATAAGCAGACTATGGATATTAGAAATATTAAACAATAATTAATTTAATAAGCAGACTATGGATATTAGAAATATTAAACAATAATTAATTTAATAAGCAGACTATGGATATTAGAAATATTAAACAATAATTAATTTAATAAGCAGACTATGGATATTAGAAATATTAAACAATAATTAATTTAATAAGCAGACTATGGATATTAGAAATATTAAACAATAATTAATTTAATAAGCAGACTATGGATATTAGAAATATTAAACAATAATTAATTTAATAAGCAGACTATGGATATTAGAAATATTAAACAATAATTAATTTAAAAAGCAGACTTTGGATATTAGAAATATTAAACAATAATTAGTTTAATAAGCAGACTATGGATATTAGAAATATTAAACAATAATTAATTTAATAAGCAGACTATGGATATTAGAAATATTAAACAATAATTAATTTAATAAGCAGACTATGGATATTAGAAATATTAAACAATAATTAATTTAATAAGCAGACTATGGATATTAGAAATATTAAACAATAATTAATTTAATAAGCAGACTATGGATATTAGAAATATTAAACAATAATTAATTTAATAAGCAGACTATGGATATTAGAAATATTAAACAATAATTAATTTAATAAGCAGACTATGGATATTAGAAATATTAAACAATAATTAATTTAATAAGCAGACTATGGATATTAGAAATATTAAACAATAATTAATTTAATAAGCAGACTATGGATATTAGAAATATTAAACAATAATTAGTTTAATAAGCAGACTATGGATATTAGAAATATTAAACAATAATTAGTTTAATAAGCAGACTATGGATATTAGAAATATTAGACAATAATTAATTTAATAAGCAGACTATGGATATTAGAAATATTAACCAATAATTAGTTTAATAAGCAGACTATGGATATTAGAAATATTAGACAATAATTAATTTAATAATCAGACTATGGATACAATCTGTTTATAACAAAATTAAATATTGTAATTAAATACAATGTTCTTCTCAGTGCCCCATCATTTGGTAAAGTAAAATGTTGATTTAATTTTTCTACGTTATAAAAAGCCGTATGTGTCTAATACGTAATCTGCAATTGGCTGAAGTAGACTCTTAATTTATTACTGTTAAATAAATAAAAAATACTGAGAAATGCATTGTTTAAAGTAAAAATCTTTGACATTATTTGACATTATTGTACAACATAAATATACAGTCACTAGATAGGATCAACTGTATAAAATACTTACATGTGATTTTTTGTTATTTAGGAGGTCTTAACATACATTGTTAAATAATATCAAATTAAAACCTGTTCAAAGACTTTACTTACCTTATATATCTAAATGTTAAAAAAAAAAACACAGTACTATTTTGTCTGTACGGATCACACAAAACTTGAGTTACATCACTGAGATCCTGTAAAGATGCATGTTCAAACCATCACTTTCATTTCCCATGGCACTTTTTCTGTGAACTAATTTGATTTCAAATTTTGAGCCAGCTTTTGGTGAAGTGTTTTGTGACATCGGAGTGCGAGAGCCCCAGCCGGCCGCCAGTGAGGCCTTCTCCCAGTTTGGCGAGGCTCACCGCAACATGGAGAAGTTTGCCATCAAGATGTTGAAGACTGTAAAGCCCATGATCAGTGACCTGAACACTTTCCTCCATAAAGCTGTACCAGACACTCGGCTGACTGTCAGGAAATATCTGGATGCTAAGTTTGAATATTTGGTGAGTAGGAAAACCATAGAATTCAACTCGGTTTAATGGTACTGTATACTATCTACCAATTATAGTGTTGTTGTGATTGCTTTAAAATATCTAATTTCTTAACCTTTTAAAGTTAGTCATTTGATCTGTATGACGCATAAAGTAAAAATCCTTCACACCAATTTGATCATAGGGCTGGCGAAGCAGCGTTCTGTGGTCATGACATACTAGGGGATGTGTGGCCAGCACAATGCCCTGCCGCCTTTACTTTACCCCAACTAATTTCAGGTACCCATCTCAGCTGGGTAGACTCGGGGACACCTTCAAGCCCCCGAAATTTTTTTTAGCCTGCACCAGGATTCAAACCCTCAACCTTAAATCGCCAGTCGAATTGGCTGACGTTTGATTGTATGACTCATGACTGAAGTTAATTCTGTAACATGGATTCTTTAAGTTTTAAGATGATTTATAGGAACCGATTGCAGACAATTTTCTCAGTATACACTGTCAAGTGTTCTCTCTCTCTCTATATATATATGAAAATGTCCCTGATGAATAAGGAAAACGAAAATATTTAATGGTTTAAGGCATTTACAGTACATTAGGCCTGAAAACTCAATGTCCTGTCTCAATTAGACCCATTAGGCCTGAACACTCAATCTCCTGTCTCAATTAGACCCATTAGGCCTGAACACTTAATCTCCTGTCTCAATTAGACCCATTAGGCCTGAACACTCAATCTCCTGTCTCAATTAGACCCATTAGGCCTGAACACTCAATCTCCTGTCTAAATTAGTCCCATTAGAGATTGCTTGGCACGCACACAAATATATTGTATTTGTGTTATGTGTGTGACAGACGAGGGGGGGGGGTGGGGGGACATGAATGGAATAAAGCATGGTGCCTACCGTACTTATACATGTTCCTTTATGCTACGTACTTATACATGTTCCTTTATGCTACGTACTTATACATGTTCCTTTATGCTACGTACTTATACATGTTCCTTTATGCTACGTACTTATACATGTTCCTTTATGCTACGTACTTATACATGTTCCTTTATGCTACGTACTTGTACATGTTCCTTTATGCTACGTACTTATACATGTTCCTTTATGCTACATACTTATACATGTTCCTTTATGCTACGTACTTATACATGTTCCTTTATGCTACGTACTTATACATGTTCCTTTATGCTACGTACTTATACATGTTCCTTTATGCTACATACTTATACATGTTCCTTTATGCTACGTACTTATACATGTTCCTTTATGCTACGTACTTATACATGTTCCTTTATGCTACATACTTATACATGTTCCTTTATGCAACGTACTTATACATGTTCCTTTATGCTATGTACTTATACATGTTCCTTTATGCTACGTACTTATACATGTTCCTTTATGCTACGTACTTGTACATGTTCCTTTATGCTACGTACTTATACATGTTCCTTTATGCTACGTACTTATACATGTTCCTTTATGCTACGTACTTATACATGTTCCTTTATGCTACGTACTTATACATGTTCCTTTATGCTACGTACTTATACATGTTCCATTATGCTAAGGATTAGCTGATAAAGCAAGGGTTCATACAAAACAATCTATTTTTTTATTTCTCATGTAGTCTTATTGTTTGAAAGTGAAGGAGATGGATGATGAGGAATACAGTTATGCCGCCCTGCAAGAACCACTTTACAGAGTAGAGACTGGCAACTATGAGTACAGGTAAATTGTTTTTCAAAGATGTTCAAATCAGATAAACAACAAGTAAAGTTTATTTAAGCCCATCAGATATAGGCCTGGTAAAGAAATATCTAGCCGTTTTGTGGCCACAGCAAATGGCTGGGTTTGAGTGACATAAATCTAGTCATGTTTATTTTATTCATGAACTAATGTCAGGTGCCCATCAGAGCTGGGTAGACTCGGGGTGCCCATCAGAGCTGGGTAGACTTGGGGTGTCCATCAGAGCTGGGTAGACACAGGGGCTCCCTCCATATTACTCTTCTTTTTGTACCATTGAGGGATTTAAACACATGAATGTTTCCACAATATTTGAAATCAAAATTCATGCATCTTGTATACAGTTTGTTAACTGCTTAGATGCTTTTTCGTCTTGTTATCTTACATCTATTGATAACAAGCACATGGCTTATATTAGTGAGCACTGGCTCATAGGGAGCACTGACTTATAGGGAGCACTGACTTATAGGGAGCACTGGCTTATAGGGAGTACTGACTTATAGGGAGCACTGACTTATAGGGAGCACTGACTTATAGGGAGCACTGACTTTACTGATGATGTTTGTTTTGGCCTGATTCAGTACAGTAACTGTCTAACTCAATTTGCTGTCAAGACTATGAAATATTCAAATAGTTTGATCTCTACACACTGATATTGATTTTGTGTTTGTTAATAGGGCAGGCAACAGGTGTTTGTCTTGGGAGAAAACTAAATCAACAATATTAGAACTCATGTTAGTGAAATATATAAATATTAATATATAACTGAGATATAATAATATCTAACTGAGATATATACAAAATATGATCTTTTACATGGCCAGGTTTAAAAGAAAGAAATGTATGATGGCTTAATCAATCATTGTTAACTGTTCAATATCTAGTGACAATCTAGTCATTATAAAAACATCAAAGTTTCACACAATCCTTTTCAAAAAATATATATCCCATGGTAGAAAGTAAATAAAGTGAAGCATACTAGGAAGTGTACACATCTCTTCCTTGAAGTGTATATGTAATGCATGAAGTGTAAACTATTCTTTAAGTGGACAAATCTCTTCCTTGAAGTGTATGTGTAATGCTTGAATTGTAAACTATTCTTTAAGTGGACAAATCTCTTCCTTGAAGTGTATGTGTAATGCATAAATTGTAAACTATTCTTTAAGTGGACAAATCTCTTCCTTGAAGTGTATGTGTAATGCTTGAACTGTAAACTATTCTTTAAGTGGACAAATCTCTTCCTTGAAAGGTATTTGTAATGCTTGAATTGTAAACTATTCTTTAAGTGGACAAATCTCTTCCTTGAAGTGTATGTGTAATGCTTGAATTGTAAACTATTCTTTAAGTGGAGAAATCTCTTCCTTGAAAGGTATTTGTAATGCTTGAATTGTAAACTATTCTTTATATTCTTTTGTTCTTGCAGGCTGATTTTAAGGTGCAGACAGGAAGCAAGGTCAAGGTTTGCCAAGATGAGATCTGATGTTCTGGTCAAAATGGAATTGTTGGATCAGAAACATGGTAACACACACAACACACTCACACAGAAACATGGTAACACACACAACACACTCACGCAGAAACATGGTAACACACACAACACACTCACACAGAAACATGGTAACACACACAACACACTCACACAGAAACATGGTAACACACACAACACACTCACACAGAAACATGGCAACACACACAACACACTCACACAGAAACATGGTAACACACACAACACACACATATAGATAGATGTATAGGTTTTATATGTGTGGGGAATGTTTGTGAAAAGTTTTGAAATTTCCTTTAATAGACAAAAACAGTATGAACATTTTTAATGATTGTCGGACCTTAAAAAGGATTTTTTTTTTCATGAAATTATTCAATGAGCTCTTTGAGAACCAAAAGAAATCCACAAAATAAAAATATCATTCGGAATAGAGAGGCCTTTGTACACAATAGGTCATCATTAAAACAATATGTATAGAGAGAGGCCTTTGTACACAATAGGTCATCATTAAAACAATATGTATAGAGAGAGGCCTTTGTACACAATAGGTCATCATTAAAAAAAATATGTATAGAGAGAGGCCTTTGTACACAATAGGTCATCATTAAAACAATATGTATAGAGAGAGGCCTTTGTACACAATAGGTCATCATTAAAATATTATGTATAGAGAGAGAGGACTTTGTACACAATAGGTCATCATTAAAACAATATGTATAGAGAGAGGACTTTGTACACAATAGGTCATCATTAAAATAATATGTATAGAGAGAGGCCTTTGTACACAATAGTTCATCATTAAAACAATATGTGTAGAGAGAGGCCTTTGTACACAATAGGTCATCATTAAAACAGTATGTATAGAGAGAGGCCTTTGTACACAATAGGTCATCATTAAAACAATATGTATAGAGAGAGGCCTTTGTACACAATAGGTCATCATTAAAATATTATGTATATAGAGAGAGGACTTTGTACACAATAGGTCATCATTAAAACAATATGTATAAAGAGAGGACTTTGTACACAATAGGTCATCATTAAAACAATATGTATAGAGAGAGGACTTTGTACACAATAGGTCATCATTAAAACAATATGTATAGAGAGAGGCCTTTGTACACAATAGGTCATCATTAAAACAATATGTATAGAGAGAGGCCTTTGTACACAATAGGTCATCATTAAAACAATATGTATAGAGAGAGGACTTTGTACACAATAGGTCATCATTAAAACAATATGTATAGAGAGAGGCCTTTGTACACAATAGGTCATCATTAAAACAATATGTATAGAGAGAGGCCTTTGTACACAATAGGTCATCATTAAAACAATATGTATAGAGAGAGGCCTTTGTACACAATAGGTCATCATTAAAACAAAACAATATGTATAGAGAGAGGCCTTTGTACACAATAGGTCATCATTAAAACAATATGTATAGAGAGAGGACTTTGTACACAATAGGTCATCATTAAAACAATATGTATAGAGAGATGCCTTTGTACACAATAGGTCATCATTAAAACAATATGTATAGAGAGATGCCTTTGTACACAATAGGTCATCATTAAAACAATATGTATAGAGAGAGGCCTTTTTACACAATAGGTCATCATTAAAATATTATGTATATAGAGAGAGGACTTTGTACACAATAGGTCATCATTAAAACAATATGTATATAGAGATGCCTTTGTACACAATAGGTCATCATTAAAACAATATGTATAGAGAGAGGCCTTTGTACACAATAGGTCATCATTAAAACAATATGTATAGAGAGAGGCCTTTGTACACAATAGGTCATCATTAAAACAATATGTATAGAGAGATGCCTTTGTACACAATAGGTCATCATTAAAACAATATGTATAGAGAGAGGCCTTTGTACACAATAGGTCATCATTAAAACAATAAGTATAGAGAGATGCCTTTGTACACAATAGGTCATCATTAAAACAATATGTATAGAGAGAGGCCTTTGTACACAATAGGTCATCATTAAAACAATATGTATAGAGAGAGGACTTTGTACACAATAGGTCATCATTAAAACAATATGTATAGAGAGATGCCTTTGTACACAATAGGTCATCATTAAAACAATATGTATAGAGAGAGGCCTTTGTACACAATAGGTCATCAATAAAACAATATGTATAGAGAGAGGCCTTTGTACACAATAGGTCATCATTAAAACAATAAGTATAGAGAGATGCCTTTGTACACAATAGGTCATCATTAAAACAATATGTATAGAGAGAGGCCTTTGTACACAATAGGTCATCATTAAAACAATATGTATAGAGAGAGGACTTTGTACACAATAGGTCATCATTAAAACAATATGTATAGAGAGATGCCTTTGTACACAATAGGTCATCATTAAAATAATATGTATAGAGAGAGGACTTTGTACACAATAGGTCATCATTAAAACAATATGTATAGAGAGAGGACTTTGTACACAATAGGTCATCATTAAAACAATATGTGTAGAGAGAGGACTTTGTACACAATAGGTCATCATTAAAACAATATGTATAGAGAGATGCCTTTGTACACAATAGGTCATCATTAAAACAATATGTATAGAGAGAGGCCTTTGTACACAATAGGTCATCATTAAAACAATATGTATAGAGAGAGGACTTTGTACACAATAGGTCATCATTAAAACAATATGTATAGAGAGATGCCTTTGTACACAATAGGTCATCATTAAAATAATATGTATAGAGAGAGGACTTTGTACACAATAGGTCATCATTAAAACAATATGTATAGAGAGAGGCCTTTGTACACAATAGGTCATCATTAAAACAATATGTATAGAGAGAGGCCTTTGTACACAATAGGTCATCATTAAAACAATATGTATAGAGAGATGCCTTTGTACACAATAGGTCATCATTAAAACAATATGTATAGAGAGAGGCCTTTGTACACAATAGGTCATCATTAAAACAATATGTATAGAGAGATGCCTTTGTACACAATAGGTCATCATTAAAATAATATGTATAGAGAGAGGACTTTGTACACAATAGGTCATCATTAAAACAATATGTATAGAGAGAGGCCTTTGTACACAATAGGTCATCATTAAAACAATATGTATAGAGAGAGGCCTTTGTACACAATAGGTCATCATTAAAACAATATGTATAGAGAGATGCCTTTGTACACAATAGGTCATCATTAAAACAATATGTATAGAGAGAGGCCTTTGTACACAATAGGTCATCATTAAAACAATAAGTATAGAGAGATGCCTTTGTACACAATAGGTCATCATTAAAACAATATGTATAGAGAGAGGCCTTTGTACACAATAGGTCATCATTAAAACAATATGTATAGAGAGAGGACTTTGTACACAATAGGTCATCATTAAAACAATATGTATAGAGAGATGCCTTTGTACACAATAGGTCATCATTAAAACAATATGTATAGAGAGAGGCCTTTGTACACAATAGGTCATCAATAAAACAATATGTATAGAGAGAGGCCTTTGTACACAATAGGTCATCATTAAAACAATAAGTATAGAGAGATGCCTTTGTACACAATAGGTCATCATTAAAACAATATGTATAGAGAGAGGCCTTTGTACACAATAGGTCATCATTAAAACAATATGTATAGAGAGAGGACTTTGTACACAATAGGTCATCATTAAAACAATATGTATAGAGAGATGCCTTTGTACACAATAGGTCATCATTAAAATAATATGTATAGAGAGAGGACTTTGTACACAATAGGTCATCATTAAAACAATATGTATAGAGAGAGGACTTTGTACACAATAGGTCATCATTAAAACAATATGTGTAGAGAGAGGACTTTGTACACAATAGGTCATCATTAAAACAATATGTATAGAGAGATGCCTTTGTACACAATAGGTCATCATTAAAACAATATGTATAGAGAGAGGCCTTTGTACACAATAGGTCATCATTAAAACAATATGTATAGAGAGAGGACTTTGTACACAATAGGTCATCATTAAAACAATATGTATAGAGAGATGCCTTTGTACACAATAGGTCATCATTAAAATAATATGTATAGAGAGAGGACTTTGTACACAATAGGTCATCATTAAAACAATATGTATAGAGAGAGGCCTTTGTACACAATAGGTCATCATTAAAACAATATGTATAGAGAGAGGCCTTTGTACACAATAGGTCATCATTAAAACAATATGTATAGAGAGATGCCTTTGTACACAATAGGTCATCATTAAAACAATATGTATAGAGAGAGGCCTTTGTACACAATAGGTCATCATTAAAACAATATGTATAGAGAGATGCCTTTGTACACAATAGGTCATCATTAAAACAATATGTATAGAGAGAGGCCTTTGTACACAATAGGTCATCATTAAAACAATATGTATAGAGAGAGGACTTTGTACACAATAGGTCATCATTAAAACAATATGTATAGAGAGATGCCTTTGTACACAATAGGTCATCATTAAAATAATATGTATAGAGAGAGGACTTTGTACACAATAGGTCATCATTAAAACAATATGTATAGAGAGAGGACTTTGTACACAATAGGTCATCATTAAAACAATATGTATAGAGAGAGGACTTTGTACACAATAGGTCATCATTAAAACAATATGTATAGAGAGAGGCCTTTGTACACAATAGGTCATCATTAAAACAATATGTATAGAGAGAGGACTTTGTACACAATAGGTCATCATTAAAACAATATGTATAGAGAGATGCCTTTGTACACAATAGGTCATCATTAAAATAATATGTATAGAGAGAGGACTTTGTACACAATAGGTCATCATTAAAACAATATGTATAGAGAGAGGCCTTTGTACACAATAGGTCATCATTAAAACAATATGTATAGAGAGAGGCCTTTGTACACAATAGGTCATCATTAAAACAATATGTATAGAGAGATGCCTTTGTACACAATAGGTCATCATTAAAACAATATGTATAGAGAGAGGCCTTTGTACACAATAGGTCATCATTAAAACAATATGTATAGAGAGATGCCTTTGTACACAATAGGTCATCATTAAAACAATATGTATAGAGAGAGGCCTTTGTACACAATAGGTCATCATTAAAACAATATGTATAGAGAGAGGACTTTGTACACAATAGGTCATCATTAAAACAATATGTATAGAGAGATGCCTTTGTACACAATAGGTCATCATTAAAATAATATGTATAGAGAGAGGACTTTGTACACAATAGGTCATCATTAAAACAATATGTATAGAGAGAGGACTTTGTACACAATAGGTCATCATTAAAATAATATGTATAGAGAGAGGACTTTGTACACAATAGGTCATCATTAAAACAATATGTATAGAGAGAGGACTTTGTACACAATAGGTCATCATTAAAACAATATGTATAGAGAGAGGACTTTGTACACAATAGGTCATCATTAAAACAATATGTATAGAGAGAGGCCTTTGTACACAATAGGTCATCATTAAAACAATATGTATAGACACAGGTCAAAGCCACAGGGAATCCCCCCCCCTCCCAATGAAAACATTTGTCATAGTTTAACAGTATTTTTAAATAATCTGTACTATAGTATACTATATGTGTGAAATATTAGAATGGTTTGTTAATTGTTTTTAATATTCAGGAAATGTTTTGTGTAAAATTTGTGGGATTTTAAAAATAATTTTAGAGTAGGATCCCTTGATATCCAGCTTGTGTGTAAGATAGAGGTAGAGTCTATAGTATTCTAATAAATAGTTTTGTGCATTTCTCACTGTTGTATGAACAAGTTTCACATTGATGGTAGAATTGTGAACTTTAAACTATCGTTTTCATTTCTGTTTGACTTCCCAGTTCAGGACATTGTTTTCCAACTTCAAAAGTTTGTCACTGCCATGGCCAAGTATCACACAGACTGTCACGACATCATGAAAAATGCAGTTGTCTTCCCCATCGAGGTGGATCTGTCCAGGGGAACGTTCACCTACGAGAGCGCCAACAACTTTAACGACGGAGGGGACGAGGAGGAAGAAGAGGAGGAAGATGATGATGAGGAAATGATTGGTCAGCATCACCCAGGGGCCCAGGGAGGAGTCTTGACCGGTGACCTCCTTGGAGAATAATTACATCAAATGCTGTTTTTGTACACGAAACATTGGTTTATAAATATTTCTTTTGTATTTGTCCCAGTAACTTTGGTGTATAAATATTACAGAAAGAAAAATGTAAACATAATTTGTGGATGCATATTTCAGTTCAGATGGATTTGTCTAAATTATTCAAATTTATCTCTAGTATTGTAAATTTTTTGTTTGTGTTTTTATGAGTTACAATAAAAATGTTTGAATGCATTTTAAAGAGAGAAAACTTATTGTGTATATTGTGGTGGTAACATTGCCTTGGTTGTGAAACGCTTTCAGATTTCGTAGTTAAAGAGGTCTTATTATTTGATATAATAATAATGGTAATATAGCTGCCATATGGTAAATATGTAAACCTAAAGATTTGTGATATTCAGTACTTTTTATTAACATTTTTTTTTTTATTAATTAAATAAATTTATATAAAAATAATTTTAGATTTAATTAGGAGTTCCTTCCCTTTGGTTAGTACTCTAGAATCTAGGTCAGTGACAAATAAGTTCATAGATTGATCTAGTCCAAAAAAAGATCTAGTTTATTAGTTTATTAGTATTGATACTTTTTGATTGGACAAAAAATGTTTTAAATTTTTGTTTTCATTTTATTTACTTTATTCTTTTATTTATTTCTGTGATAATGTTTCCATTTGAACTTACCTATATATTTGTAATCTTGTCAATGTGTTCAAAATGTTTGAATAAATCTTTTTTTCCCTTGTGATCTGATGAGCATGACTGTTTTTGTGATACTATTAGAAAATGTAATTGTATCAGAAGTATGCTCATTTTTTGTTTAATACTTTGTGGATCTGATAGAGAAATTTGCCTAGATCTGAGAAACTCTATGACAAGTATCAACTTCCTTGTATGTTTACACCGAGTCACAACCTGGAGTACACACAATAGTTTTAAAAGGATCATTCTATGAAACATTCCTTGAAATCTTGATATTCTGTGGTGTTAGTGTATTGTTTGTAAATGGCTCATAATTTTTAGGTTTAATTAATTGTTCAATATTTATTTATATTATTATGCATTAGTATTAGTATGTACTGTATTGTGTTGAGAGTTTTAATGTTTAACCGTTCCCCCCTTGGAGTTGCAGTGGGCCACCTCTACTGGTAGACCCTTGCAGTCGCTGATTACGGGTTGTTTGGCTTCTCATCCCAATGCGAGTTTTTAAATGCCAATTATAAACTTTTAAAACTCTGACCAAAAAGAGCGATAGTGAAATATTGAAAATAAAGGGTTTTTTTGCGTATATCCTACAAAAACTGATGACATTCCCGAAATATTTAGAGACGCATTGGGTTATGCTGATGAGAGAAAGGCTTTATTATTTCGATAATGCAGAGATAATAGTTATTTTAAGTGTTGTAGAAGTTGAAAAAGCTTTGAATAGAAGGATTTGAGTCCGTTATGATGTTTTCAAAATTCCATGACAAACTATTGGAACTAATTGACGTTGGTTCAGCGTTTTATTTTCCCTTTTATTTATTTTCATCTCTACTGGTTTGAATTAAACTGTACATTTTATATTTTAACTAAAAAGAATTTGATTCAGTTGCTTTGCTAGTTTTTTTTTTTTACAGTAAATTTTTAATATTGTTTGTCTGATTTTGTCAATTTAGAGTTATGCGACTTGACTCAAGGTTTGAAGGGATAAAAATCTGACAACTGAATGGGTGAGAAAGGGTTAATTCATTTCATTCTCTAAAACTGTCAGTATGTCAGCCATTGTTGTAACAAGACTAAAAATAAGTTAATGTAAATGTATAGAAAAAATAATTCAGTTGAAACTGTTGGGTTGATGCTACAGAAAATGTAATTGGCATTGAGGTTTAGATCTATTCAATAAAATATGTGGCCTGTTCTCAAGAAATAAGTGGGTTTTCCAACATTTGGAGTATATTTAGAGTTATAAAAGTCTTTGAACAATTTGAACAGGCATTCATTTGAAACCAAGCTGAAGAAAATCTTTAATTTATTATGTAAGTGTAAGACTTTGAAGTCATCATGTGTAAAACCTAGAATTTAGAGAAAACAGGGGTTTTGGGTGCATGCTAAATTATTAAATAATATATCAACGGCCACAAAAAGAAATAACAAAGTAATTATGATTTTGAGATTTAAAAAAATGCTTTTATCTTGAATTGGTTCCACCAACTTCCATTTAGTCAGAACAAGTCACAAATATCTAATGCTAACTACTTTTATAAGATATAAATCTCAAAATAGAAAAGTCTCAATTCTCTTAATCTTTGTTCCACAATTTTAGTTTTTTAATTTAATTGTTTTCAATAAAGTTTTCAACTATTTAAAGACTACTTCTAGTCATTCCCATGACATTGTAACATATTGTGCAATAAACATTCATTGTACTTGTGTTATCTGTCTGATCTTGTGTTCTATAAATAAACTTGTGTTTTAAAATTAAACTGAACAATTCTCAAGTTATTTTGTGTGTGTGTACATGTTACTTTTACATTTAGCTGTATTGCTGCCAACTCTGAAATGTTTGCTGTGGCTCTGCAGTCTTATCCATAAAACATCTGTTGCATCTCTGTTCATACAGGCGCTGGTGTACATCTCTGTTCATACAGGCGCTGGTGTACATCTCTGTTCATACAGGTGCTGGTGTACATCTCTGTTCATACAGGTGCTGGTGTAATCTCTGTTCATACAGGTGCTGGTGTACATCTCTGTTCATACAGGTGCTGGTGCACATCTCTGTACATACAGGTGCTGGTGTACATCTCTGTTCATACAGGTGCTGGTGCACATCTCTGTACATACAGGTGCTGGTGTACATCTCTGTTCATACAGGTGCTGGTGTACATCTATGTTCATACAGGTGCTGGTGTACATCTCTATTCATACAGGTGCTGGTGTACATCTCTGTTCATACAGGTGCTGGTGTACATCTCTGTTCATACAGGTGCTGGTGCACATCTCTGTACATACAGGTGCTGGTGTACATCTCTGTTCATACAGGTGCTGGTGCACATCTCTGTACATACAGGTGCTGGTGTACATCTCTGTTCATACAGGTGCTGGTGTACATCTCTGTTCATACAGGTGCTGGTGTACATCTCTGTTCATACAGGTGCTGGTGTACATCTCTGTTCATACAGGTGCTGGTGTACATCTCTGTTCATACAGGTGCTGGTGTACAGACTAGTCCTGACCACACAAATGGTAAACACCTTCTGTTGACGGTCAGCAGCGGACGGTTAAAGTTAATGCATATAAAACAGCATATACAAAATTTAATAGAAAAACTTTGTTTTAGGGATCGTATTACTTTTACTTAACAGATGTAAATGACAACTACTGTGATAAATAAATAGTTTTTATTTTGATCTTATTATAGAGGAAAAAAAATTACAATAATTATAAAAAGGAAAATTATAAAGAAATAAACATTTAAATTGTGATCTTCAAAAAACAAAACAACCGAAGAATATAAGTGAAACTAATCTTCAAATAAAAACAGAAGAATGAGAAGAATAAATAATTGGATGTAAGAATTAGGTCTATACATAGCGTAACTGGTAGTTTAATAGAGAATAAACAACAAACATCGCACAATTAATAATCATACACTATTTTCAAAAGTTTTCAAACTTGTTAACCTAACCAACAAAGACTGGCTCAGTCCTGGAGTTAACAGTTCTAATTCCTTATGAAACAATCAGTCTGGAAGAGGCCATTAGAAGAAAAGTGAGAGAATTGGAAGGGGGTTGTATTCATTTGTGGTGTCCTAATGGTCAAAAAGACTAAAGGACCTAAATGATATACGGGTAGGTAGATAAGAAAATATATATACAGGTATAATATATAATATGTCTACATAAATAAAATATATACCGGTATAATATATGAATATGTCTACATAAATAAAACAATCAATTTGGGTGAAAAGACATTTTTTGTTTAAGTTTCAAATACCGGTAATAAAAGTAAAAGTAATAATTAACAAAACATTTAAAGTGCTTTGTAAACATAAAAAGTTAGGAAATTAAATTACAGTAAATTAACTTCTGATTTCAATGAAAGCATTTCAAAAGCAGCCATTAATCAGAGCTCAGGGCTAAGAAAAAAGATTCAGATCAGAAAGTTTAAAGTTCAATGAATTGATGTTTTTCACTTCTAACTTCTAGTAAAGTATCATTTGTGAATCCACTCCCATTCCCATCCTAAAAAATATCAATAAGAACTGCAGTCTCGTACAGCAGTAAACAATTTTTCAAAAAGGGATTATTTAAAACCCAAGTGGAAAGAAATTGATATCTTATAATATGATAAGATATCTGTAATTCTTATCAAAATAATCTAACCATTCAACATACAATGACCCTTTGTTCAATGAAAGATATTCTATACAGGTCAAGGTTTTCTAAGACTCATTCAAATTGTCCACACTGTAGTGACTGTACAATTGTGCACACTGTAGTGACTGTACAATTGTGCACACTGTAGTGACTGTACAATTGTGCACACTCTAGTGACTGTACAATTGTGCACATCTCCTTGGGAACCATCCACTTATTGTTTCAAAGGCTGAAATATTAAATGGAACAAATTTTTTTATTTCAAATTCATTCACTACACTTTAAACTTTTACATTATTTCTTATACAGGGTAAAATAAGTACTGCACTCTTATTAATAAAGTCCTATACAGCTATATAATAATACAATAGATAAACAAGGTAACATCCTTTATTAGTTTGTTAGATAGAAATTCCTAGAGATAAAAGCAGTAAATGTATTTTATCCTTATGAAATATATCATTATTATTTCTAATTGTTTCCGAGGGCATTAGGTCATGGACTAGAGTATTTAAAGCAATAATCTACTTATCATCTTTTAATTGATGATCTTCTTATAAGATAAGAAGATCATCAATTAAAACTATCATAACAAATTGCAAGACAACACTGAAACAATAAGTCAAGGAAATAATGAATATTTTTCAAAGAAAGCATATCTGTAAATTATAAAATATGTGAGTATTTCACAAGGCCCTGCTTTTATCCTTGCATTTAAATTATTCATAGTCAACACAGAAATCTCTCACCAACATTTACAAAGTCAAAAAATCATTTTTCTTACTAAGAGATATTTTATAATTCTCAAGATTCAACCACCTAATCCTTACCTTCCTTAACCCAAGTCAAGGGTAACAAGTAAACCTTTCCACACAATAATATATTACAGTTGAAAACAATATCACAGAGCAATAATATCACATAAAAAAGAATACTCAAACCTGGATCGTAACAATTTTTTTTTAATCAAAGTTATCAGCCAGCCAGGTATGCATGAAACTTTAATATTTTACAATTCATATTAAGTGTTAAAAGTAATGGATGAAAAAATAATAAACTAATTTTTCTTAAAGACTTCAACTGAATGGACTATTTTGTACAGAATGTTCAAAACCTTTTAGAATAGCCTACAGTAAGTGTAAAAAGAAATGATGAAGTTAAGAACTCACAAGTAATATTTCCATTAAGAGTCTCTGCGTTCACTTTACACCCATACAACCAATGTCTGTAAAGAAGTATTTTGTTAAATCAGAAAAAACAAAACATGAAAATATAAAAAGATGGTTAAAAAAGAGTCAGTTATTGCTAACTTTTTTATTTTCAGTAGGCTACACAAAAATGTTTAGTTGGCTATTGTTGGATTTTCCAAAAATAAATAGTCTATACATTTAAATAGCTTACATTGATGAGTGGAAATTGAATTTGTTATCTCCCTTGGATTGTATTGGAAGAAATGAGTATCCAATAGAATATTTTGTACAAGTGCACTACAAGTCTTTAGTTTATTATTCCAAGGAGTTCATCTTATATGAAACAGGCTTTTTGTACAAGTGCACTACAAGTCTTTAGTTTATTATTCCAAGGAGTTCATCTTATATGAAACAGGCTTTTTGTACAAGTGCACTACAAGTCTTTAGTTTATTATTCCAAGGAGTTCATCTTATATGAAACAGGCTTTTTGTACAAGTGCACTACAAGTCTTTAGTTTATTATTCCAAGGAGTTCATCTTATATGAAACAGGCTTTTTGTACAAGTGCACTACAAGTCTTTAGTTTATTATTCCAAGGAGTTCATCTTATATGAAACAGGCTTTTTGAGAGTCAAAGAAATTTAATCTCCCAAAATGCATTGTAAATAACTCAGATGTTCCTTTAACTTTAGACATTACAAGTCATTCTTTGTACAGAGGAAATTATTCAACTTTTATTTTCTTTCTATGAAGGTCAGTGCTTCTTTGGTCTTATGTAATTTAAACTCAGAATAAATTTTATCCATAGACTATAATATACATGGACCGCTTGCTTTAGTTTTTTATGCTATTATCTTCTTTTTTTTTGCAATTCCAAATTCTAAATGAAGTTATTGTTATAAAAGTTCCGTTTTATTAAATCACATTTTTTTCAACTTTAAATGAATACTTGTAAGCCTATTAATCCTATTATCATTGACTATAATAAGATGGACAGCCTGCTCTATTTTTAGAGCTTATGTTCTTTTCCCGTGCGCACACAACACTGATCTATAAATGTTTCCGCTCTGTACAACTTTCGATTTTAATTTTTCATTGAGAAAATCATAGCGATTAAATAAAACGGAACTTGTATATCGATAACTTTATTTCCTGTATAGCAATTACGCTATTTAGAATCGGGAATTCCGAACATCAGTGTTTCAAGTCATCATATAGTAGAAATACTAAAGCAATTTAAGCGGTCCATGTATATTATAGTCTATGATTTTATCTAACAAAAAAGGACCACAAAATGTTGATGAAAAAATGCGAGTAAATTATATATAGGCTAGTTGTTTTATTTTGGTTTCTTAACTCTGGGTTTTAAATGCTAAAAGCTATTGCTAAATTTTTTTTTTCACATGCATACAACTTTAAAAAATATAGACAAATAGAACAATGGAAAGACTGGCTTTGTGTGGGAAAATATCTGGTAAGAGAGACAGAGGAAGACAAAGACTAACATATGTAGAAAGCCTGAACGAATGGGCCACGAACAACAACATAAGTAATAATAACTTTCTGCAAAAAGCTAACAACAGGAAAGAATGGAGAGTCATGACCGCCGATGTCTGTTCCAGACCTGGCACATAAAGAAGAAGAAGAAGAAGAACAATGGACTTACTTATTTAACCTGGTGACAATGACCTTGTCTCCTATTCCCACAGTAAGCAGATGATCATCTGTACAAGGCACAGTGCATGCAATCCTGTGGCCTTTACTTATTGGAAACATGGAGCCTGAGTACCTCTCTAAAACTGTAAACTCAAGAGTTCTTTCCCTTTTATCCAGTTTCTGACTTATCTGCTCTTTCTATTAAACAAAATTGAAACATAATTAGTAAAACAGAAAACATTGGACAGAATAATCTTTTATAATAAAAATTTAAAACAATAAAACATCATTAGAACATGGAGTCTTTTATGTTCTTTAAATTAATATAACAAATATTGTTAAACATTCTTAATAGCTAAAAATAAAATCTATTAATTGTATTTTTAATTGTTTAGGCTATTTTGTCAATAATGACATACATTTATAATCTTGAAGCTTTAATAATGCCAACTTAGATTTGATTAGAGAAAAAAAATGTATTAATTAAAATTAATTTCAGTTTAGAATTTAAAAAAAAAGGATTAACTTTAAATAACAGCAAAAATTCCCTTAACTTAAAAATATTGTTTTTATGCAATGGCATTTCAAATTCTCTGCTGAAAGTTACACAGTTATCATCTTATATTAAATGATGGTTCACTTTTAAGTTTTGAAAAAGTAATTTACAAAAAATAAAGGATAAATAAATCTTTGAAAATATAGCCAACCAGCAATTTAATTACAAAATAAATGATTACAAATGTACACAAGCTTTATTGGATCATGAGAAATGCATTTTGAAACAAATATAATCATTAAATGACTACAAATGTAATAGAAATATTTCTAAATTCAACGGTTAACTTACAATGAAAGAGAATTGATCACAGCCTTTGATCACATCCCAATGGTATCCATCAGATTTTGGTCTACCTGACCAGGTGAAGACCTGCTTCAAATTCTTCTTCCAGCCTAAATTATAAGGATAAACAAACTCCCCTTCACAGCCTTCTATGTTTCTAACAATGAGAGTCTGAAAGCAATTATGATGGACAGATCTCAAATTAGAATTAATAAATATTTTTTTTATAAAAAATCCTTACTCTTTTAACTATTACTACAATATTTTTTTAGTTAGGAAATGAGATAACAAATTTAATTAATAAACTTTAGTCTCAAGAAGGTTCGTATGAAAACTCCAAATCTAAAATTAGCCAATGCATTTAAAATTGTAAGTGAAAATAACAATAAACATCTAAAAATAATTTACTTGAAAATCAGCTGACCTTTTCTATAAGCATGGACTCAATATTTGTTTCATTGTTAAGTACAACATCAAACTGAAAAAAAAATGTACAACTAACTTCAGTTTTAACTTAAATTTATCTTAAATACAAAACAATAAATCTAAAAATACAACAAGTATTATTGTCACAGTTAGTAGATCATGATATAAAACAACTTGAAATCATGACAAATCTGACTCACTACAATTATCTTATTGTAAAATACAAGTTCGCTAAGATGATCAAGAAGCAGCTATAACAACCATCTTAATCTTATATATTATATGTGGGGTAACATTGTTAGACTATTCAGAAACTACCAGTAATTCATTTAGTTATAATCTTTTTCTGAGGTCATGATATAAATATAAGGAGACTTTTTCACCACAAACCCCATTTAATTTGATGTAGGCCTAAATGAAACCAAGAAATTATTTGTAGAGTCTAAAGTATAATAGCTATTCATGTGATTGTCATCCTAATTAACCATTAGGCCTACTAGTGCTTTTTTTTTGTGACGGTACGCACCGGTACGGCGTACCGGCACCTTTTTCTATGTGGGGAAAAAATTATTACTTTTCTTGTATTTTAACGTTTATTATTAATTTATTATATTATTAATTTGCTAAAATTAAATTATTTTACAATTGCGCGCAATAAGAATTAAAATATAAAATGCGAAACTGCTTTAAAAGTTAGGCAATCCATTTCTGAGTACCGGCACCTATTTTTTTTACAAAAAAAGCACTGACCATTACTATATATAAGTCTTATAGAATCTAGGCATATATATAATATATTACTTATATATATTATATATATAGGCCTACCTATAAACATCTCAAATTAGACTTCATTAGTTAGACCTATACTAGTATGCATCTTCTGTATGGGACCCATCAACTAAATAAAATTTAAAAAATTGGAACAAATTCAGAAAAGAGCTTTAAGTTATTATAATAGGCCTACTTATAGGCTTATAGGCCTACTCTTTCTTCTCGAGTGATCGGAGTGACATTCGGGCATGGAATGGGTTGCCCGAACAAGCGAGGAAAACAAGTAACTTTTCATTAAAACACTAACTAATAGAAATGCCGGACTAGACTCAAACCACGGATATGCGTAGGACGCAATAATCTTTATAGAAGGAGCGTCTGTAATGTTTCAGATAAGTGGACATACCTGTTTATAAAGCAACATGCCAACTAAAAAGGTGACACCAAAAGCTAAGACTACAGCCAATATGCTGATAACTATTCCAAGAACGCTTACATTTGGCACTGGATCATTTGGATAAAAGTGGTGCTGAAAATTGGCAAATAGATATAGTTTTAATCTTAATGTAAATAGTAGGCAACATCAACTGATGAAGTGACAGAAGTGTACCTAAGCTTATAAGTCGTCATCTATCTTAATCGTATACATTTTTTGTTTTATAAGGAGGCGCCTAATGGCCTCTTGGCCCCTCTATCTTAGTTTGGTCTGTTATCCATACGGTTGGCGTTTTAATTTGTTGAGAAGCCGCATACGGAGTTTTAGTTTGAAATGGTCTGCAACAACGTCGAACCCATAATGTAATGTGAACAAACATTCGCGAGACATAGTGTTAGGAATATACGATATTTGCACATTGCACACGGTTCTAGCCTAGGACTATATATGTGTAGGCCTATCTTATAATGCTTACTAAAATGATCTAAATACTAAATACTAAAGTGTATAATCCGATGTGCTGCCAGACCAGTCCGACTGTACGATCACACTATGACACAGAAGAGCTAGATCGAGTTCAGAGCAAGCTCTAAGTTTCTGTACGGCTCAGACCTCAATCTATAAAGTCCAGCCCTGTTGCTTATTATATGCATACAAAAACGAAACCTCAACGATATTTTGCCATAAAAGTATTGTGTACAGTATCTCAGTGTTCCGATTAGCAGTATCTCGGTGTCCCGATTAGCAGTAGGCTATCTCAGTGTCCCGATTAGCAGTATCTCAGTGTCCCGATTAGCCTACCAGTTATGCCCTGTGTTACGGAAAGACCCTATCAATTCCGCCCCTTAACATAAAAGACCACCCGCTTTAAATTAAAGACCACCCGCTTTAAATTAAAGACCACCCGCTTTAAATTAAAGACCACCCGCTTTAAATTAAAGAACACCCGCTTTAAGTTTGAAAAGCTTGATAATGTAATTTTCTCCTTCCAAATATGGCATAGCTTAATTTTCTCATACCTAACCAATTTAGGCCTATGCGCAGTCGATTTAAATCAAAGTTAGCTCGTGATACAGAACCACCAATAAAAACAATTAGGCCTACTTTTAAAAAACTCAGCGCGGGTACACATATTATGATTTAACGAGTCGTGTCTTGTTCCGCAACCAATCGAAAGACTTTTGCACACGAAACTCTCGTTCCGTGTTCCGTCCCACTCTGCAGAGTGCAGAGGCAGAGATGCATTCAAGCTCGCCTAAAATAATTCAAGCGCACCTAAAATAGTAGCAATAGTAGCCTACGCCAGACTGGCAACACGATCCCTATACTAGGCCTAATAAACTATAGCTACCCTGCAGAAGGAACATCTGTGATCAAAGTTACTGATGTCTTCTTAGCGAATTCACATCTAATGAAATAGCTTGAAGTAGATTTATTTTTACAGAAAGCATAATATGAAGCCCTTTTACTATTTATCGGGCCTTTATAAAGACTAAAGACTGACTAAAAATCTCGCCAGTGTATAATCTATGGTTATTGTCATAATGTGTCCGGAACAAAAACATTTATAATATATATAGATCTACTAAACTACACTCTACACTCTTTAAACGTGTGTTGTCAATGACTTACAAAGTTCAAGGCCATGTACAGCGACGGGATGAGAACGAACAACGCATGAATGCAACCAACCGGAGCGAAGAACACAAACAGACAAAAGTTGGCATGATTAAAGTGACCACAGCATGTATTAATCCATGGACAGTGGTGATCCATTTTCAAGACACACCTATGCATTTAAAGAGATAAAAAGCAACATCAAATAAACGATATAGGGCCTATCAGTGATTCCCAATATGTATAAATATGCACTCATTGAGACATTTTTTGAAGTAGGGCTTACGTTTTTCTCTTAGCAACCTTCTCTAGATGTCGCAATTTACCTTGTGCCGCTACGCACAACTTGGGAACCTTTTCTAAGAGAATCCACAAGTCCACAACAAATAAAATGGCTCAATTAGATTATGGGTTGACTTTTTGATTTCCTCATACATCCAAGCATATGGAGGCCTTGTAATATTTATTTGGACTAGAGATGGGTCGCTCACTAAAGAACTGATCAACTGATCCGGGTCTTTTAAAGGAACGGATCCGAAAGCCGATCACTGTCAAAAGACCCGGATCAGTACTGATCCGTTCCCGTTCTGCATTTCGATGTGTTGGTTTCCATAGTTCACTTAGAATCCGGATCTGACCCGGATCAGACCGATTCAGACCCGCTCAGTACTGATATGGGTCTGTACTGATTGGATCAGACCCGCTCAGTATTGATCGGCTCAGACCCGCTCAGTACTGATCGGCTCAGACCCGCTCAGTACTGATCGGCTCAGACCCGCTCATTACTGATCGGCTCAGACCCGCTCAGTACTGATATGGGTCTGTACTGATTGGATCAGACCCGCTCAGTATTGATCGGCTCAGACCCGCTCAGTACTGATCGGCTCAGACCCGCTCAGTACTGATCGGCTCAGACCCGCTCATTACTGATCGGCTCAGACCCGCTCAGTACTGATCGGCTCAGACCCGCTCAGTACTGATCGGCTCAGACCCGCTCAGTACTGAATGGGTCTGTACTGATCGGTTCCCGTTCTGCATTTCGATATGCTGGTTTCGAATGCGAGTGATCGTACAATTGCTGTCAATTGTAAATAATGTTGATGATACCATTTTTGCATTATAATTAGCCAATATGATTACAGTATTTTACATTTACCCTTTTAATTTTACTTATTAGTAGATTATTAGGTGAAAAAAAAGGAATTATAGCTTAAAAACAAAAGTTTAATTATAATTAGTTTAGTAGCCTACAACTAGACAATTGAGAACAATTATTTCTTATTTATATTTTTTAATGTTTTAAGTAACAAAAAAAACGGCGTTTCAACAAGGGATCCAAGTTGTTTTTCTCTCCCCTTGACATCCAACATATAAAATTATGGAGGGAGGCGGGGGGGGGGGGGAGGGTAAATTACTAAGTGATCCGTGGAACCGTTCAACGGATCCGTTTCTTTTTAGTGAGCGCTCAATTGAGCGGCGATCAGCATGGTGAACGGTTTTGCCCATCTCTAATTTGGACTGTAAGGGTGTGTGGCTACATGGACATCTGGATAAAAGCCACAAGGCAAGGTCTATAGGCCTCTAACTATTTTCATAGTGTGCCCAAAGCAAACAAAAGACATCCCAAAATCAAGTGCACAATTTGAGGACCACCGAATAATAAAATACATTTTAAAAAATAAAATAAATTTGCTCTAAGAAAATCAAGTAAAACTAGAGTCTAGGCCTAGATCTAGGGCGTTTGCAATCCCGTGACAAAAAGCACGTGATTTGTGTTTACTTTGAGTAATGGTGTACAATTAAATATGGCCGCTGAATTAATAAAGTTTCATATAGGCTCGAGCTTTTTTTAAATGATGTGTTGTGTTTTAAGTCTTATTAAGATTTAAGCTGTATTATGTATGTTAAATAAAATAGGCTATTTTATTATTATCATAGACATAGATCATAGACGATGTGAGCCTAATAGTGACTTGACTAGATAACCTATTCACCAACAATATCACTTGACATCGTAGCCTAGCCTACGAAACATTAAAAGTGTAGGCCTATAAAGTGAAATTAAAAGTGTAAATAGGTCTAGCCGGCCCTAGCCTAATCACATTAATCAATTAATCTACAGTACTAATATTTACCTCCTTATTTTTGAGTAGGATAGCCAATATTCAGATGTGAATTTTGCATGATAGGCCTAAAGAAGTACTTTACTTTCACCACGTTACGTTTGTACCTCAAGTGGGTTCTATATTTACACAAATACGTCACTAAATTTACACAAAAAAACTTAAGCCCGCCTACTGAGAACGCTCTATAGGCTATGATATGTTCGTAATATAAATAATCTCAAAGACAGATCTAACTCAGTGTACCCAACCTTCCTTATAATGCCGCATCCCCTTAATAGGGTACTTACAGTTCCTCATGTGTGTTGACCCCAACCATAAAAAAATTTTCGTCGCTAATTTATAAATATAATTTGCTACCGTTATGAACTTTAATGTAAAAATGTGATATGCATAATGTATTGTCGCTGTTACAAAATAAAGCATTTTATTGTGATTAATCACAAAATCCATACGTAGGATATTATAATAGGCCTATAGGCCTATAACTATATTGTGAAATAATTATTTTTAATCAATGATTTACCATTCCCTTAAATTGTTGTTGTTTTTAGATATTTATTAGTAATAGTATCACATCAACGACAGCTGATCCACACTTATTCATGAAGTGTCGTTTTACTTCTGCCGCCCATCCACCGTGCCCCATTTTACCGCCATTTGGCGCCAATTCTGTTGCTTTTTACACATTGGCTGCACTCTACACATTTGTGACTATTCCACATAAAAACATTATAGCGCCAATACTGTTCCATAGACTTGCATTTGTACGAGGAGTGTGTGATGGGGTTGGGGCGATTATGTCGATTATGCCGGTTATGCCGGTTATCTAGATAGTAACTGAATGTGGGCGGCTAGATGAGCGGTGTCGCGATTCCTAAGACCAGTGACCAGCGAAAAAGTGTGTTTTCCGATTGTCTTTGGCGAACCCCTGGTTGGGAACCGCTGATCTAGCTGCTTATAGTTTATTGTTATATTTAACAAATACCCCAACAATCACCTGCATATTAGAACAATGAATATTTTATTAAGTTGGGAGAAGAGTTTATGCAGGCAAGGTTTAGGCCTGATTGAGCAAACGTAATTATGAAGATGAGGAACGCGCTAGATCATGAAATAGGCCTGTGGTGGGCACGCAAGTGTCAGTGTATATCTGTCTATATTACTATTACTATGAAAATACATAAGCAAATGAAGAGCAGTGCAAGCCAGTTAAACAAAGTCAATAGATGTCTTAGGAGTCAATAGATGTCTTAAGGCAGTTGGCCACGTAGAAAGTTGAAGCTAGAAAGGTTCTGAGCTTACAATATAGGCCTAGATATATGTTTGTTGGCAGCACTATATAAATCAAATTATTATATTAAAGGCCTTGGGCTCAGTGACATAACTCGGGACCCCCTGGAAAGGGGGGGGGGGTGAAATTGAAGCCTATAGTGTATAATATCTAGAATGTTAAATGTTTTTTACTAGTAGGTCTCAACTAACGTAGGCTATTGGATACGAGGATACAATAAGGTTGTGTCTTTAAATCTTTTATTCAATTGAACTTAAGTCTATAATAAATTCAATCATTTAATATATATAACTACTTATAGTCTACAGGGTGGGCCAATAAAATGTTACTACTTTTTATATTCTTATAACTTTCAAAATTACAAAGATTTTTTTTTTCATTTTCAGGAATATTAACAACGAAACACTAAATTCTCACCCCAATGGATCGAAAGCGATATATTATGGAGGAGAGAGTGAAGATCGTGGAAGCATATTCGTTTTTTTTTTTTTTTCAAGGACCTTGGCTTTTTTTTTGTCAAGAAAATATTAGAATTATTTTGAGTTAGTTTATTTGTGGCCAAAATGTATTTTGGGTAGCGAATATAATAATAAATGTATGTGTACTGCTACAGCAGATTTGGCATCATAGTTTCACCAGCGACGGCTTAGTTATATCCCATAACAGAGTTAACAGAGCTGGAAATTGAGTGAATGAATGAAGAGTGTAGGCCAGTGTAGGCCTACATTAAATCTAACCTAAGATTTGACAATCGACAACATACATTGATCAGACATGGTAAACACCCCTACCGCTAATTGCGAAGGAAAAGAACAGATATTCAACATTACATGCGAAGTGGAACTCAAAGAGTGTAAAGTAGGGAGAGGTGAAGGGGGCAAGAGGTAATAAGCAAATGTAGTATAATGGGGAAAGGATGGGGTGAAAAGTTGTTTCCATTTTCCATACTCTCAAATTAGGCGCACTTTGGCAAGTCATGAATCATGAACAAGGTTTCTAGTCCAAGGCCGCGCACGTAGGCTACGCCTTTTTACCAATAGTAATAGACAACTTTAAAATTAACAGCACCAATTAAATTAGCTAGCCTTGGGCGCGAAGAAAAAACAAAGATGTGTTGGGAAGGAGGAGGGATAAAATTGAAAAAAGAGAGGGGAAGGCACAAAATAGATCACAGAGACCATGTTTAACTTGTTTTTTTCTGAAATTTTAGACCGGGTATCACTGACACCAACACACTGTCTGCGGAGAACATCAAAATAATGCGTGCATAAAAAAAGACGCTCAGGCGACACACGTACGTTATTATTATATATAAAATCAATCCAGTGTAGGCCTATATAAGCGATAGAATAGTTGGGATCACAGAATATGTACATGTATATTTATTCTGTGGTTGGGATTGGCAAAAACAAAACAAAAAGCAACTAAAAACAAATAAAAAAAAGTGGCATAGCCAGGATTGCAAGGCATGTGTGGCAAATAGAGCTAGGTCAGAGAGGTAAGGGGACAGGGACGGCAACTATGTATGTTATAGCGGGGGGGGGGGGGGAATATTCAACATAGGGGCCTACAGTGAAAATAGAAGGCTAATTATCAAAAGGTGCACAATTTTCGCTTAAACAATTGTAAAACTAACATTGTTTGTAAATATCAAAGTGAAACGTACAATTTGATTCTTTAAATATTTCTATGAAAATAATAGACAAATAGATCTAGATCTAGTAAGCAAAAAGTCATATTGTACAAATAAAAAGTCATATTGTTCAAATTCTCGGATTTGAAAAAAAATTGTGGTGGAAAGTGTGTTCGGGGGGGGGGGGGCGAACCATTTTACACCTCTCCTCCCCTCTTGTGGCTACTCAGGCTATGGTCAATTTGAAATTTGTTTAAAATTGCATTACAATTAATTATAGACCTTTCAATCTCAATTCTATTTTAAACATAAACACCAGAGAATAAAATTGTGTTACTCATTATTAGGGGGGGGGGGGTACAAATTGTTGACATAATTTTATAGGGGGGGGGGAGTGTTTGAAAGTTGGTATTTGTTTACAAGGGGGAAGCAAAAATTGCCTAAAAATTGTTGATGTAATTAATAGACGTCCCCTATGGAATAAAAAAGTGTTTCATCTCTATGCTTTTCTGATGATCTTATTTGATTTTTCTTTTAGATCACTAAATTAGAATTGAATGCTTTACGTCTGCTAATAAATCCTTGCTATTTACAGTTCTCTCCCAAAGTGTTTAAAAAAACTCATAGTTAAAATGGGGCTTAAAATACTGCACACATTCCATTCAATATTAGATGCATGCATTTGTAAATAGTAGAAATAAATCGAGATAGAGAGAGAGAGCGCGCGAGCGATCGAGAGAGGGAGAGAGATGGTGATGTTTATTATTTTACCTGCCACAGTTTCTACAATGGTGTGACCTGGGAGGCTTGTATCCATCACAAGGGGCACAAAACTTCAGATATATTTCATGTTCTGGATCAGTCTGAATAATGCACAGACAATAGCATCAATAGTTTTAATGCAATTACAATTATTGAGTTTATTTTCTGTAACCTTTTATTAGAGAGTTTGTTCCCGGGTCTGGAGGGTGACCCTAAGTCTACCTAGCTCTGGTGGGAGCCTGACCGAGTGACAGTGCAGGTATACGGGCGAGCCACCACGATATAATGATCTCGTTGGCCTGCGGAGACCATTCCCTTTGCACAGCACGGCGTGTCGTGGGTTGGCTGGAGCCCCGACAGAGTTATGTTCAACGCTCTGGACACAAAAGCCGAAAGGCTCGTCCGGGTTTCTTAGACTTAGAGACTTTTTAATTCGGTGGGAACCTGAAAGTATTTGGGTATAAATAAGGCGGATAGGCATTGTGTTAGACATACAATCCCCTAGTATGCCATGGCCACATTATAGGGGCTAAATAATTTGACGCTGATTGACTTCCCCTATAGATGAACTGGGCCTGAAAGGGTTTTCTGCCTATTAACTTCAAAAGAAATAATTTATATTTATAACATTTTTTAAATTCTAGGAGCCGGTGTAATAGAAAATTAAGGACAGAGCTAAAGTGGAATACCAGACACACACCCCCCCTTCATCCTTTTCCTCCCAGGTATTTCTACCAGGCAAAAAAGATATATTGTAATACGTTTCTGGTATTTCTTTTTTTTATATAGACTATATCTATATATTATATAAAAAGAGGGTGTTTGCCGCATACGGATCCCCATTGGTCAATTTGAAATCACGTGAGTTTGTGTCACTGACCTATTTAGGCCTAGGCCTATAAAGGCCCTACTGTCTAATAATTTTCCACATCGAACATATGTCTTCGCTAGCTCAGTGGTAAACGTAGCGGACTGCTATGCGGGCGACCCGGGTTCGATTCTCCAGTTAGACTATAGCCCTTTTTTTTTCTACAATTCTTTTTTTCAAAGTCTTAAAAACAAATGACATTGTAAATCAACGGGCAATTTAGATTTTTGTAAAATAAAAATACTTCCCTATTTTTTACCCGATTACAATATTTATTTTAAATTACTTTCCTAAAAGTCTTCAGTAAAAAAATAATAATTTAAATATTTATATAGCTTTCTTTTAAGTGTAGTTTATACATTTTTTATCTGCCCCTTACCTATACAGTCCTGTTTTTTTTTTTTCACCCGGGCAACGCAGGGCAATGTAGCTTGTAGGCCTACTATATATTGTGGACAATTATGCTGAAAAAAGTACTGTCAAAATTTGGCAACGCTATAGATGCACCCTTAGTGGCGTCAACTGGCGTCCCGATTTACCATGAATTTAAATTAATTACATTCTACTTAGTGTTAAGTTATTGCCGGTTAAGCCAGCAACTGGCTCCATACGTTCTTTATAATACAAATACTTTTAAGAACCGGTTAACGTAAACCGGACGGGCGCCACCGTTGCATGCATGTAGGCCTACATGTTTAAGAAATTCTTCACTTGCCGGTCTCCATTTCCAAGGTACAAATCCTGGTCCCTTCAGACTAGCAGAGAAATAGTTGTACAGAATCTGGGACACGCAGAGGATGAAGCTGGTCAAACTGACCAACGGAAGTGATCCACCATGAGGGATCCACCAAATCACGTGACACCACACTGTTGTCAAGGAAACGGTGAAGATGGTGAGCAGAGCGGCGCAGGGCCTTCCATGAAAAAACTGTCTCCAGGTTCCCACCTGTTCAAACCCCATGTTGAAGTGTTGCGCTTCAAAATAAAGAAAAACAAACTTATAGAGAGTTCTTTGTTTTAGGTCTTTGTATGTAACATACTATTGTGTTTCATACGTGAAATACTAGTAAACAGATTTGTAATGAAACAAAGCATTAGGAGTTTTAAAATGTGATCATTACATAAGATTTTTTTCATATAATAAATAGGTAGACCTCTAGATATGATAAGTAAGTAGATGGTTGACCTCCAGATATAATAAGTAGGTGGACCTATGTATATATAATAAGTTGACATTTAGAGAAGTCTCTCAAACCTTTTTTGGTGACCTCATATTTCACCTGACCTTGTGCTATGAGCTGCGTTGTAGGGCCGACCATAATATAAATGACATAGATCCATATAGTTATCGACAAACCCACGTTTTTTGAATGCTAAAAGAACTCGGAAGAAAAGATATTCAGCACTTGCTCCATGTATTGGCTATATTGTATAAATAGTTTCACTGCATTGCCGCTTTCTGATACATATCTCCAAGATAGATCAAATTGGTCCTGCTGTTTACAAATAGTAGAGTCAGCAATTTAAATCACTGCGAAGTACTTTACGATTTTGATTAAACCTACTATTTTGGATAACATACCAGATGATCTAGATTCTATATTGTATCAGATCATTTAGTATGATTAGGATGACATATTATTATGCTGCTTTTCAATCGCCCATAAATAAATGTGTTCATAGTAATTACCATTTTTAGCCAACATTTTTAATAAATTCAAGAGATTGCATTCAATCCACCGGTGCAGCAGACGTTGTGCTGATTGCAAAATAATAATATGCATTCAATTGTGTAAATTAATGATTCCTTTCTATGATATTCAACGCCTCTTCAGTTTATTTGTCCCGTGAGGACGGTTTGGCAATTTGTGTCTGATGTAGAGCTGTATTTAAATTTAAGACATTACTTTGCGACTGAAATGCTTCGCGGAAACTATGGAAAATTAAAATATACAACAACATCAGCATTGTAAGAGATCAGCCATCTTGTCTCTACACATTTATTTTACTTTGATGAAGATTTTTTTGTTTATAAGATGGCTATAACAAATTTACTGATAAAATGTTTTGCAACACTAGCTGGCCGATGAAATAAAGTTGTAATCAGACTTTTAAAAAATTACAATAAATCTGTTATTTACTAGATCTCGTTAGACTTCGGCAGGTCGGCAGTATACTATAGTAATTATGTTGAAGAATGAAATTAACATTGATTAGAAAAGTAGGGTAACACCATTTTCTTTATTTATGAATTCTCTGTTAGGCGTTTAGAGACGCTAATAGCTTATGGTAAAAAAAAAAAAAAACAACGTAGGCCAACATCTATATATACATAATATCTAAATATTTATATGTATCTCTCTCTATATATATGCCTATATAATTATATCACATAAATATGAAACAGTCTACTTACCCGACTAGTGTGATGAAGTAGTTCTCTGTGATACTGTCAGTATAAAGCTGGCAAACTGCAGTCTATATTAAGTCTAATAGAATACATGCAGATGTTACCCAGTAACAAGTTTTACTCACAGACTATTGTCCTTGTTTATAAATATTCTACAACGCAACCCCTACCCCCTTTATTATGTTTAATTCAAGTGAATCGCCCATTATAGCTCATTAAATATTTATACACTCAGAACTAGCCTCTATTTATTTATAGATTTATTTATCTCTCTATTTATCTATATTATCATTGTTAGTGTACTTAAGCCAGGGGGTGTACAACATTTTTCATTTATTGTCTGCATATAATATTTGATACAATAGAACAAGCTACACATTTTGAAACTTAGTCTCTTCCAGTATAAAAAGAAGTATAAAGCAACATGACCTGTGACTACAATAAACTAGATAGATTACTTGTGGATATGGAAAACGGTTCAAGAGATCACTCCAGGATGTACGAGAGTAAAGAGAGGTGAGCAGAGGCGAGTAAAGAGAGGTAAGTAAATGTGAGTAAAGAGAGGTGAGTAAAGGTGAGTAAAGAGAGGTGAGTAAAGAGAGGTGAGTGAAGAGAGGTGAGTAAAGAGAGGTGAGTGAAGAGAGGTGAGTAAAGAGATGTGAGTAAAGGTGAGTAAAGAGAGGTGAGTAAAGAGAGGTGAGCAGAGGTGAGTAAAGAGAGGTGAGTAAAGAGAGGTGAGTAAAGAGAGGTGAGTAAAGAGAGGTGAGTAAAGAGAGGTGAGTAAAGAGAGGTGAGTAAAGAGAGGTGAGTAAAGAGAGGTGAGTAAAGAGAGGTGAGTAAAGAGAGGTGAGTAAAGAGAGGTGAGCATAGGTGAGTAAAGGTGAGTAAAGAGAGGTGAGTAAAGAGAGGTGAGCAGAGGTGCGTAAAGAGAGGTGAGCAAAGAGAGGTGAGTAAAGAGAGGTGAGTAAAGAGAGGTGAGTAAAGAGAGGTGAGTAAAGAGAGGTGAGTAAAGAGAGGTGAGCAGAGGTGAGTAAAGAGAGGTGAGTAAAGAGAGGTGAGTAAAGAGAGGTGAGTAAAGAGAGGTGAGTAAAGAGAGGTGAGTAAAGAGAGGTGAGTAAAGAGAGGTGAGCAGAGGTGAGTAAAGAGAGGTAAAGAGAGGTGAGCAGAGGTGAGTAAAGAGAGGTGAGCATAGGTGAGTAAAGAGAGGTGAGTAAAGAGAGGTGAGCAGAGGTGAGTAAAGAGAGGTGAGTAAAGAGAGGTGAGTAAAGAGAGGTGAGTAAAGAGAGGTAGTAAAGAGAGGTGAGTAAAGAGAGGTGAGTAAAGAGAGGTGAGTAAAGAGAGGTGAGCAGAGGTGAGTAAAGAGAGCTGAGTAAAGAGAGCTGAGCAGAGGTGAGTAAAGAGAGGTGAGTAAAGAGAGGTGAGCAGAGGTGAGTAAAGAGAGGTGAGTAAAGAGAGGTTAGTAAAGAGCTGTGTGGACATTGTTTCCTTCTACAATCTACTAGTCCAGGGGTCGGCAACCTTTTTGTCTTAGAGAGCCATGGATACTATGGATACCACATATTTTGAAAAGTAATTCTGGGAGAGCCATATATTATGTTTAAAACTAAAAATTCAAGTTATTGTGTGCATTTTGTGTAATTTCAACACTAAAAGTACAATAATTATGTCTCTGAATTCTTCTGATGCTGAGCTGCAGTAGACTTTAGCTCATTTGTAGAATGAAATATTGATATGCAATTAATATGTAGATCAAAAAGTCTAAAAAACATTTTTTAATAATCGAACATTTGTCTGTGAGCCAGATGCAGCTATCAAAAGAGCCACATCTGGCTCGCGAGCCATGGGTTCCCAACCCCTGTACTAGTAGCTCGACTGTACTTCAGACAAAAAGAAGCGCCAGTGATATAACAGAAGCCTCCTAAAGGATGTAGGAAAGCATTACGAATGTAAAGTGACAATCGGTGGCAAATATAAAGTTCTAGAAAAACTAGAATATGAAAAGGTTGATGACAAACGGAACAAGATTAAAGTAACACTCACTTCTGCATGCCAAGAAGTGCTGGGTCCATTGAGAGACCAACATAAGTATATTGTGTTTTAGTTTATTTAGAGTCACTGGCTGACGATGCAGAAGATGCAGTGTACCATAACAACTTACGAGATCTCTACAACACTAATAAAAAATAGCAGAGAGCAAAGAGAGAGACAGAGAGAGGAAGTTGATACCCAATGAAGAGGGACAGAGGAAGAGATGGTCCGAAGATTTCAAGGAACTGCTAAAAAAACCAGTCCCCACAGTGCACACAAGACATGAAACCAGGTTAATGGACCTGTGGATCGACTGTAGCCCACCAAGGTAAGAAGAAGTAAGCCATAAAACAGCTGAAATCACTAAACTTAGAAATTCACATGAGGGTCAAAGAGTAAAGTAGTAATAATACATAAGGCATTAAACTCTAATTTAGAAATACAACCCAATAACAATGTGTTGCAAAGCTCAGATAAAACATAATGACAAACAGCTCGTCTTATAATGCAAGAACAAATACATATAAGTACTCTTTCTTACTGAGTGGCATCCGGGCATGGAGTAGGTTGCCTATACAAACCAGCAAAACAAATAACTTATCATCATTTAAAACATTAATAAAAAAATGCAAGACTAGACTCGAACGAATCTTCTTTAACCTTAAAGAACGAGCGTCTGTAATATATAATAATAAATAATAATAATAATGGTGCTTGTATAGCGCATATATAAGATACTCACTGTTACATCTAATTATTCTATTCAGTTCTCCAGTTCAGACATTCACATTGTAATGAAGAAGAAAAAACAAAAACAATGAGTACAGAGGCAATACATTTAATAATTCCCTTCAGTTAACCAACAACTTTTTCAGCTGACGCAAACAAATATTTATTTTTGTTAAATAAAGGAGATAATGGAATTAATGAATTCCCTTCCAAGGCAGTAAGAACTATCAAACTTCTAGTTTACATTGATGATAATGCTTTCTTGCATACCATTTAAATTTTGTCATTATTCACTATGTAAACTGAATGGAGTACAATGAGTCATGTTGTTCAAAGTAAAATTATCTTGTTATAATTAAATAACATTTAAGTTAATCAATACATTTTGGAGTACCGGTAACCGATGGATATTTAGAAATCATGTGCAGTTAATTCTAGGACAAAAATATGTTGTATGTATTTCTAATTGGCAAGTGTTTGTTGTATTAGTTGTCTAGTTGTATAAGGAAGAAATTTGGCTGCACATTCAATTATTTACATTTTTTTTTTCTCTAGTTGGAACACTGGTTGTTGATTTGTTATAAAAAATAAATATAAATATAAAAAAGTTTTGTATGACAAGGGGAGGTTATTCTAAATTGAAGAAAAGGGAGATCATGAAAAACAAGACTTAAAAAATAAAAACAAAAAAAAACATTCTGTGTGATTGCTGTATTAAACATTCATTGGCATTGAGTAAAAACTGAATACATTCATCATTAATAATACCGGTCGGTAAATTTACTCATTTGTAATGCTTATTCAGCTTTGTCTGGTAAATTCAAAAAACATTTTCTTTCAATGGTGTGAATATTTGATTTCAATTTCAGAAATGGTAAAAGAAAAATAATTCAATGGAGATGCAGAACAGTAAAAAAAAAAATGCAGTCAAAAGATGAAATAAAAACCAAATCCAACCAGGCATCTTTCATAAGCCAGCATTTCAGACAATTCTTAGCAGAAACATGACTGAGTGAAACAAGGAAGAAACTTAACCATGTCAAAACAAAAGAAAAGATCAAATAATTGATTAAGGCACCAAGCTGTGCAATGTTTAACTTTACAATTGAATTCACTTCAATAAGAAGTCAAATCTGAGATAATATGTGATACAACCCATGGTATGGTACTGAAGTAGGTAAAAAAAGATATTTAGTTTTAGATGTTTAATGATTTAATGGAAGCCAATTTATTTATCTATAAATTTGTAAAAAAATCTCTAAAATCCATTGATGAGTTCAAAAGTTACTCAAAATTATGCAAGTTAAGGTAAGAGAAATCATTTTGGAGAATAATGAAAAAGAAAACAGTACAAATTTTTCACAATTTAGCAATGCAAAAGATAATTAAACGGATTAATAAATATTAACCAAGCGCCATGAAATTGGCAACCATGATGAGTCAATACACCAGCTGTTTTATTAAAAATAATATTTAGTTGATTTTTAAATAATTTTTTCGTTATAGGACATTTTGCTTCATAGTATACAAAAGCTGTATGGTATAAAAACAAATTTTAGGTAATTTCTAAAAACAATTTTAGTTTTAAAATTTCACAAATATAAGTTTTAACATTCAACATTAAAAATCAATCATAATCTCAAAAATGACCCTTTTCTTTTTTACATTATTTTGCATTTATTGAAAAATCAGTTTTGCCAACTATACTGGTTCCTGAAGTAGCATCGCATTTATGACCATAAGCACAGATTTTGACAAATTTTAAAGACATTTAGAAGCATTGGCAATTATTTTTTTAATCCGATCAGCTTCTTACACTTACAAATAAATCTTACAATAACTTTCTCTCTTAGTGTCAAAATTTGTAAATTGAAAACTTGTAGACAGTACATTCAGTAGTGGCCTGTAACCCTAACCCTGTAAAAACTTTCAAAATTCACAAAAATAGATTCAAGAATTCCCAATAATGTAATAATCACACACATAGAATTCAGCTAACAAAATGTACAAATAAAAAGTAAAACATTATAACAAAACTACAAACAAATAATGAAACAAATTTCTATTTTTAATCCACTTGCGTTGGTTTCAACTTTTAATTATAATAATAAGTAAAAAACTATTGAATGATCCCTTGCAGATATGTCCAATGGCCCAACATGATTGGATGATCCCTTGCAGATATGTCTAATGGCCCAACATGATTGGATGATCCCTTGCAGATATGTCCAATGGCCCAACACGATTGGATGATCCCTTGCAGATATGTCCAATGGCCCAACATGATTGGATGATCCCTAGCAGATATGTCCAATGGCCTAACATGATTGGATGATCCCTTGCAGATATGTCAAAAGGCCCAACATGATTGAATGATCCCTTGCAGATATGTCCAATGGCCCAACACGATTGAATGATCCCTTGCAGATGTGTCCAATGGCCAAACATGATTGGATGATCCCTTGCAGATGTGTCCAATGGCCCAACATGATTGGATGATCCCTTGCAGATGTGTCCAATGGCCCAACATGATTGGATGATCCCTTGCAGATGTGTCCAAGGGACCAAAAGAATTATCAGAATAATGTCAATGGAGAATGTCACCTGTATCTTATACATTTAAAAAATATTCCAATAAAAAAAGATAGTTCTGCTTATGACACTGAGGATGTGTGAAGGTTTAGCAGACGACCTGATTACATTGGTCCTTATTGTCAAGAGAAAAACAGCATGAAAAAAAATTACATTAAAGGCCACAACTTATAACAGTTAGACTTACAAACAGAATCAGCCAGTCACATATACAAACTGGTCAAAAATCAAATGTATCCAAGAAAACTCAAAACCACTGTTTTGTTTGTAGATTCGCACAGCCGCTTCTTAAATCTCTATTTTGAGAATAAGTTCTTGAGTGATGCTCTTTACATCAATTCCACAATCTTATTCCTTGGCTCTTATTTATTTCCTATTTGTTGTGCATTGGTACACAAAATGTCAACGTCTTTGTTCGAAGGTCTCATAGAAAAATGTAAATAGATTTATGGAGAAGTCAGAGATGTAAAAACAATGATAGACTTTCAGTCTACACTGGAGAGCATAAAACTTCTTCTTGGACAACATGCAACATACAACTTGTTCCTGGACAACATACAACTTGTTCCTGGGCAACATACAACTTGTTCCTGGACAACATACAACTTGTTCCTGGACAACATACAACTTGTTCCTGGGCAACATACAACTTGTTCCTGGGCAACATACAACTTGTTCCTGGGCAACATACAACTTGTTCCTGGGCAACATACAACTTGTTCCTGGGCAACATACAACTTGTTCCTGGACAACATACAACTTGTTCCTGGACAACATACAACTTGTTCCTGGACAACATACAACTTGTTCCTGGACAACATACAACTTGTTCCTGGACAACATACAACTTGTTCCTGGACAACATACAACTTGTTCCTGGACAACATACAACTTGTTCCTGGGCAACATACAACTTGTTCCTGGACAACATACAACTTGTTCCTGGACAACATACAACTTGTTCCTGGGCAACATACAACTTGTTCCTGGACAACATACAACTTGTTCCTGGACAACATACAACTTGTTCCTGGACAACATACAACTTGTTCCTGGACAACATACAACTTGTTCCTGGGCAACATACAACTTGTTCCTGGACAACATACAACTTGTTCCTGGACAACATACAACTTGTTCCTGGGCAATGATTTTCTATGTTTAGCATGTTGTTGGGTGTGTTTTTTTAAATATAATTATCCACTAATGAACAGTTTTTCTTAAGACTGTATTAGAAATTAGTTCATTTTTCAGTCAACATGGCAATGAGACACTTGCACTACTTATGGTTATTATCCTTAATACCCAGAAATTGATTGCATACCAGATTTTAAATAAAATCTTTACAATTACAATAAGAACTCTGAACATTTCATGTTTTTACCACTGAATATAAAATAATGTGTTTACTACACATCAGGCTCAAATGAAGATCATGTGTTTACTACACACCATGTTCAAATGAAGGTCATGTGTTTACTACACATCAGGTTCAAATGAAGGTCATGTGTTTACTACACACCATGTTCAAATGAAGATCATGTGTTTACTACACATCAGGTTCAAATGAAGGTCATGTGTTTACTACACATCAGGTTCAAATGAAGGTCATGTGTTTACTACACACCATGTTCAAATGAAGATCATGTGTTTACTACACATCAGGTTCAAATGAAGATCATGTGTTTACTACACATCAGGTTCAAATGAAGGTCATGTGTTTACTACACACCATGTTCAAATGAAGATCATGTGTTTACTACACATCAGGTTCAAATGAAGGTCATGTGTTTACTACACATCAGGTTCAAATGAAGGTCATGTGTTTACTACACACCATGTTCAAATGAAGATCATGTGTTTACTACACATCAGGTTCAAATGAAGATCATGTGTTTACTACACATCAGGTTCAAATGAAGATCATGTGTTTACTACACATCAGGCTCAAATGAAGATCATGTGTTTACTACACATTAGGTTCAAATGAAGATCATGTGTTTACTACACATCAGGTTCAAATGAAGATCTTTGTTCAAAAAACATTTGACATTTACTACCAGATCTGAAAGCAAACATATCTTTGTTTGTGGCTATAAATTGTAACAGACAACAGCAGGAAGTAATATAATGTAAAACACGAGAGAGAGAAAATCTCATTGAGAAACCAATTGACCAATCAAATGCCTCAATTTGCAATCAAATAAAATGTATAATAAAATATTGATGCCACAGAAGAGAAATAAGGCTTGAAGTTATTGTTATAAAAACACAGTAAAAAACAACATGTTACTAATAACATAAAACACGCCAGAACATTACAATATGAAAAGTGCAATAAACATACTCAAGTTTATTTTAAACCTGAAAAATTTCATCATTTAATTGAACAATTATTTCAAGAAATATAGATGATGACATAATGAAATATATGTTGCATGATTACAGTGTGGGGAAGCATATAAATAAATAAATACAATCATTTCAGAATCACACAAAGTAAAGTGTCATTTTGTCAACAAAAATCATTTTAAAAACATCAACATCATCCCTAAGACAATAATAACAATAAAATGAAGGAATATTACAGCTGTACAGACAAGAAATGAAAGTCTATCTGATGCCGAAGTAGTCGCCTACATCAATTTAACACACACAAAGAATTTAAAACATGAAACAAAAAGCATGTAAATAGTAAAAGCCAGGAAATATAAAATATACTTTGCAAGAAACAAATAAAACCAACAGGACATTAGTTCTTCAGAGTTCTTCAGGATTCTTTCTTCTCAATCCCATCATCCTCCATGTACTCTATTGCACATTTTCTTGGAAACCATCCTCTGATTCTCTTAGTGGCTGGAAATTTATAGATATGTTTTTTTATTTCTTGGTTAATATTTAACAAATGTTGCAGGAAAAAAAAATGAAGAAATTGCACTGCTACTTGTAAATGATAATTAAAGTTTTCAATTAAAATAAAACAGACAATAATTCATGAATTTATCAACCCTTAAAAACAAAATGTTTTGTATTAATCCTCTCTAAACATTTTTCTTATGCATTAGAATTCTAAAAACTTTGTCACCCAAATAAAGAAAGAGAGAAAAAATATTTTAAAACTTAGTTTTAGTAAAGTATCCCAATATGTATAATTTGGTATATAGGGCCTTAAATCAGCCTTCACATGTTTCCATGGCCACGGCATACTAGGGGAGTGTGTGGCCAGTACAATGCTCGCAACCATTACTTTGCCCCAACTACTGCCAGGCACCCGTCAAAGCTTGGTGGACACAGGGACACCATCCAGACCCAGAAAATAATCCTAGCCTACACTAAAATTTAAACCCTGGACCTTCGGTTTGCTAGTCAATCAAGTTGCCAGTAGACCACAGTGTCCTTTTTATTTGTCAAGTTAAACAAAAAAACTTAGCTTTAAGGAAGGTTCATTAACTTCCTAGGACCTGCGATGGTCACAGCAGTAATAAAACTTCCGAGGACCTGCGATGGTCACAGCAGTAATAAAACTTCCTAGGACCTGCAATGGTCACAGCAGTAATAAAACTTCCTAGGACCTGCGATGGTCACAGCAGTAATAAAACTTCCTAGGACCTGCGATGGTCACAGCAGTAATAAAACTTCCTAGGACCTGCGATGGTCACAGCAGTAATAAAACTTCCTAGGACCTGCGATGGTCACAGCAGTAATGAAACTCAAATTTTTGTTTATATAAATGAAGAATCACTCTTTTATGTTAAAGTCTATAATAGAGACTAACTCTTTAAAAAAGTTTAACCCAAAAATCCCAGAGAAACAAGCTTGATATTAAAACAGCGACCAGTGTGTTGGGGCATGCTATGAAGCAGCATCCTTAAACACACTGTGGCTAAAAGGATTATAGACAAGATGTACACACCTCTGATGTACACACCTCTGATGTGTTAATTTATGTCAATATTTTTATTTTTCTCTTGCCAATGCTTTTTTTTCTAATTTGGTTCAACAGTAGGTATTTAAATAATCTGGAGAGATTGTCAACTACTAAAAAAATCTTCAAATGTATAAACAACTCACAAGTGGCTTTTCCATTGAGTGCTTCTGTGACAAGTTTACATCCATACAACCATCGCCTGGAAAGAAATTATTCTTATCACAATTACTCTAATAAAGGAAACACAATGTGATGGAAAAAAAAATGAAAACCAAAAGTTAAAACAAAAACAAAAACATTTAGAAGTGTTTATCTATCAGTCCTGAGCAGACGTCTTTTTTAATTTTTGATATTTAGAAACACATCCACAGCATGCCTTGGCCCAAATGACTGCAAGAGTCCAAATACCTCATGATATAAAAGTCCTTTGGAGTGGGCTCGTTTAAATCTGTGAAACCTACTCTATGGAACAGATTGCCTCAGACACTGAGGGAGTCTTTTAAAAATAGTTTAAAGACATTTCTCTTTAACTAGTGTTTGTGTGCCTTTTTTCATCCCTAC
The DNA here is from genome assembly GCA_949126835.1 of Anisus vortex. NCBI lineage: Eukaryota > Metazoa > Mollusca > Gastropoda > Planorbidae > Anisus > Anisus vortex. The sequence continues at coordinate 57,229,440 of OX421494.1, forward strand.
ATCTGCCAATGTAACTGTAATTTATACCAAGAGTGGACTGAACAAGCTAAATGTACTAGCATGGACAGTAGTGTTACATAATCAAACAACATCATCAAACAAAGTTTCTACAATGATTTCAGTCTACAGTTGAGAATTAAAGACTTATACCAGGGAAATAATTTTCTATGCTTAGTTGATTTGTCTACATTTCATTGGTACTGAAATGATGTGATGGCTTATGTCTTTTTAAATAACAGCCCCAGAACAGTTCAAACAGTCAAATATGCTTACTTTTTCCATCTAGTGACCATGACCTTGTCCCCAACCTCCACAGGAAGTCTTGATTCATCTGTACAAGGCACACAGCATCCAACCTTGCAACCTTTACTTATGGGAAACATGGAGCCTGAGTATCTCTCTATGACCATAAACTCCACACTTCTCTCCCTTTTGTCTCGTTTTTGAATTATCTGCTCTTTCTAGAATAGGAACAAACAAACTCTGATTAAAGAAGAGCTCCTACAGTCTCTTAGCTCCTACGGTCTCTTAGCTTCTACGGTGTCTTAGCTCCTACGGTCTCTTAGCTCCTACGGTCTCTTAGCTCCTACGGTCTCTTAGCTCCTACGGTCTCTTAGCTCTTCTGGTCTCTTAGCTCCTACGGTCTTTTAGCTCCTACAGTCGCTTAGCTCCTACGGTCTCTTAGCTCTTACGGTCTCTTAGCTCTTAGCTCTTACGGTCTCTTAGCTCCTACAGTCTCCTAGGATCTCTTAGCTCCTACGGTCTCTTAGCTCCTACGGTCTCTTAGCTCTTATGGTCTCTTAGCTCGTACGGTCTCTTAGCTCCTACAGTCTCTTAGCTCCTACAGTCTTTTAGCTCCTACAGTCTCTTAGCTCCTACCGTCTCTTAGCTCCTACGGTCTCTTAGCTCCTACGATCTCTTAGCTCCTACGGTCTCTTAGCTCCTACGGTCTCTTAGCTCCTACGGTCTCTTAGCTCCTACGGTCTCTTAGCTCCTACAGTCTCTTAACTCTTACGGTCTTTTAGCTCCTACGGTCTCTTAGCTCCTACAGTCTCTTAGCTCCTACAGTATCTTAGCTCCTACAGTCTCTTAGCTCCTACAGTCTCTTAGCTCCTACAGTCTCTTAGCTCATACAGTCTCTTAGCTCCTACGGTCTCTTAGCTCCTACTGTCTCTTAGCTCCTACAGTCTCTTAGCTCCTACAGTCTCTTAGCTCCTACAGTCTCTTAGCTCCTACAGTCTCTTAGCTCCTACAGTCTCTTAGCTCCTACAGTCTCTTAGCTCCTACAGTCTCTTAGCTCCTACAGTCTCTTAACTCTTACGGTCTTTTAACTCCTACAGTCTCTTAGCTCCTACAGTCTCTTAGCTCCTACAGTCTCTTAGCTCCTACAGTCTTTTACTTTTTATTAATAAAACAAACAGTATTTAAACAAATGTATTAAAAATTACAATTTAGAATTAATAAGACTGTGGATTCATTATATCCTTTTCAATTTGATCTAATATAATTGAACCATGGTTTGAAAACAAATGCAACAAACAAACAGGTATTGCCTATTGCAAAAAAAAAAAATCAATACAGAAAAATTGAATATTTTGTTATGTTTGTCATCATCATCAAACCCTTGACCGTTAAGGTCATTAGGGGTAGCAAATGGCCACCTCAGCAGTAATCTTTCTCCGTTTTATTGTATCTTGAGCGGACGTCAATAGTTCAATTATCTGCAGCTATGTGTGAATAGCATATAAAAATAATTTCTTTATTGTATTTGAAATTATCTCTACTTCTAGTTAAGTAATTTATTTTCATTCAATTATTTTATTTAGACATGTATTATAGTAAATATGTGAAAAGTTTGGGTATTTTAAACTGATTTTAGAGTAAGAATCCAGTATAAGTCTTTAAAAAAAATATTTGTAATGCCATTAGATGAAATAAGAATTGTTTGTCTGAAAACTTTTCTGTATAGTGAAGTAATCAAGAAGTCAAATTTTATTGTATAAACAAAATATGTCCAAAACATCTGATCAAAAATTTGATTTTAAACAGTTTTTTTTAATCTATTCAAACCAAATTGCAAATTGTGTAAATATTTCTTTCCCCATGCCCCCAACTCTATGACTACCTTTAAGCTGGGAAAAACAAGATGGCGATGCTTGTACTATTTAGCAAGCAATAACCTTGAACTTATTAAAATAATAATTTTTTGTACTTAGTGCTTGCATTAAAACACTTGATTCATGCAAATCCAATAAAACTCTAACACTAAAATTGTAAGCTACTTGTGGTAAAACCACTTTTAAAACTGTAAGCTACTTGTGGTAAAACCAATTTTAAAACTAACTATTTTACTTTTCCAGCCCGTAAAAAACCCTGTAATGGCTACCCATGTAAATAAAAATGTCTTGACTAAAGTGTTAACTTACAGTAAAAGTAAATTGATCACAGCCTTTGACCACATCCCACTTAAATCCACTGGACTTTGGTCTACCTGACCAGGTGAAGACCTGCTTCAAGTTCTCCTTCCAGCCTAAATTATAAGGATAGACAAACTCTCCTTCATCTTCTTCTCTGTATCTGTCAAGTGCCTGAAAACCAACAAAGGGCAAAAGTTTTTATTTAAAGACTTGGACAATGAACATGGACAATGAAAATGGACAATGAACTGCCTTATATAGTTTTTAGAGCAGAAACTACTAAAAGGGTAACTAATAAATATTTTAGAAATCTGAAGAAAAATGACTTTGTGTACTAGAGTAATTATATCTAGCTAGATCTAGCTAGAGCTTTGTCTGATAACACAAATAATCTCTAACCCATTATATAATATAAGTAAACAACTCTGTAAATACTATATAAACCTTTTTCTAAATAGATCTCAAAAGGTGTATGTATGTATCTGGGTAAGTACATACCAGATTATCTTTTTTTAATACTGTTCAGAATGACATGAAATTTGCTATAAATAATCTTTGTGTTACTGGCAAGGATTTACATTTTTTTAAATGACGGCAGAGGTCATTTTGGTAAAAAAGCGGGAATAAAAACACAACTTTGGTTTCACGTTGAAAATGCCGGTCCAAATATTTTAATTTTAGAAAAAAAAAGGATGCGCTGAGATAGTCCTTTATGGACAAGTCTTAATGAGGCGTGAACTTTTGAACCCGAATGTTCGTGAACTTCCTGTTCTATTTTTAAACTAATAACAAAAAAAGCATGCTTTTGCTGGTGTTTGACAATTGATTTCAACCTCGACGGCCAGTTCTAGTCTTTTAGAATTATACAAAGGATACAATATTAGTTACGATGAATCCGTTTTTAACATCAAAAGTGAACAGGCGATCATTAATACTCAAGTGTTAGTCGCGTGACGTTAAATTTTTATTTGTTTACAAAATAAATGAGTCAAGAGTTGAGTGTTCTTGGTTATTGAAAAACAAAATGCGTAAATTCATAAAAACGAATAACAAAAATTCTTTTGCATTAAGCAATAAGTTTGATATTTTAAAAAGGTAATTATTCCCTACTGACTTTCACAATACATTGTTTTGCTTTGTAAACATCCATAGGAAATTAAATAAATTTTAATCCCCAACAAATTTGAGTACAACCAGTAAAGTAGCACACAGACATTGTTTCGAATAAAATGATCGAAAAAGAACGGAAATGTTTTTGCACGTGACCTTTTATGCATGCATACACGTTAAGATGTCATCAAATTTTGCGTGTTTAATTTACTTTGTAGCTGGCAATGTTTCACGTTTTAATTCCTTTGTAGCGGGCAATATTTAAATTGTTTATAGTGTATTTAAAAATTAATTTTAACCAGTTCAGAAAACTGAGCACCTTTGCTAGCACTATATAAACCTTATTCTAAATGTACATAAACAAATATCTTCTTATTCATTGTACTGTGGAGTCCCCGTTAGACCCGAGGAAAAAGTCCACAATTTAATGGTGATTTTGAATGCTCAAGAGTTATAAATAGACCACAGAGTTTCATTAGAAGTATTTAGTCCAACCCTTCAGTGATGATTTGAAAGCCTACACAGAGAGGGCAGTGATGGAGTCTTACTCCAGTGTGTTCCACTCCAATACATAGACTAAATCTTTATAATTCAACATGCTACGTATAAACAAACATCACTATACAGATAGTAACATTAAGTATTGTTTTTTTTTACAGAAATTAGTTTTGAAGAGAAATTAAATAGAGCTACAATTACTTCATAAAGGCACAAAAACTTTTACACTCGAAGGCACATCACTTCTCATTAAATAAACATTAATGCAAGAAATTATGTTGACCTTTTCAATAATCCAAGACTCAATGCCAGTTTCATTCTTCAATACACTGCGAATCTGAAATAAAAAACCAAAAAGAGAAGAGCAATAAATTAAAGATACAACAAATTATCTTATTAGATTCAACAAAAACAAAAACACAATTTCAAATACAACAACACAAGTTTGAACAACAAGCCATCAAAAAATAAAACACAATTTCAAATACAACAACACAAGTTTGAACAACAAGCCATCAAAAAATAAAACACAATTTTAAATACAACAACACAAGTTTGAACAACAAGCCATCAAAAAATAAAACACAATTTCAAATACAACAACACAAGTTTGAACAACAAGCCATCAAAAAATAAAACACAATTTTAAATACAACAACACAAGTTTGAACAACAAGCCATCAAAAAATAAAACACAATTTTAAATACAACAACACAAGTTTGAACAACAAGCCATCAAAAAATAAAACACAATTTTAAATACAACAACACAAGTTTGAACAACAAGCCATCAAAAAATAAAACACAATTTTAAATACAACAACACAAGTTTGAACAACAAGCCATCAAAAAATAAAACACAATTTCAAATACAACAACACAAGTTTGAACAACAAGCCATCAAAAAATAAAACACAATACACTCAATCAATCTTGCTGTGACCTGTAGCTAAGATGAAAGTATTTTTCCATCTATCTCAGACTCTCAGACTTGTGTGTTTTTTAGTCAATAAGTGGGTGAATTATGATTTACATGACATTTACAAAGACAAATAAAATGTCTGATATATTGATATATGAATGTTGACAACACCACCAGCGTTTATGTGTCAATGGATTTTTAGGGGATTGTGTAGCTCGTACAATGCTTATGTTTATTTATTGTACCTCAACAAATAGGTACTGAAAGAAGATTGGAGGAATACAAAACACCTGGATCCTTAGAAATAAAAATGTGCAGATGGAACAAGCCATGATAGATGGAACAAGCCATGATATATGGAACAAGCCATGATATATGAAACAAGCCATGATAGATGGAACAAGCCATGATATGTTTTAGGTAAATTTTTGTTTAATCCCCATAAAAAAAAATTAAATCATAAATTGGCATTATGAAGTCAAATTCATCACATGTACATTAACTGGAAATGTTTGTAAATTAATAGGTCAATCTGACATGATTTATACTCCACATTTGGTATCATTAACTCATTTCAAAATGGTGATCACTAAGTTTAAAATGAATAGGTCCATTGGTCACTGGACAGACTAGCTAGTCAAACACCATTTCACTTCAGTACTATACTGATTGATGACAAATGCTATATTTGTTCCAAAAGTAAAAAAAAAAATACAAAACAGCAGATGACTGAAAAAAAATAATTTTTTCACCACAAGCTCGTTCGAGCCTTTCAATGTGTAACTTTGTGGACATTTTTACTTTAAACTGCAAGCTTCAATATATAGTACCTGTATATAGAACAGCATTCCTACTGCCACAATCACCCAAGATATAATACCTGTATATAGAACAGCATTCCTACTGCCACAATGACACCAATGGCCAGGCCAACAGCAAACATGGTGACAACAAAACCAACAACTCCGAGGTAAACGACCGGTTCATTGGGATACTTGTAGTAATAGTGATGCTGAAATTGTCAACACAGGACTAAGAATGCATTACATAAAGATTCTACATTCACTCCTAATTACAAAATTCATTTCTGTTAAATTTCATTTTATTCTTCAAAAATTTAAAAGCAAAAATTGAATTTTTGCTGACAAATTAACGTTTACTTTTTAAAGGGTAAAATAAAACAGTGAAAAAAAACAAACTAAAATTCTACACTGCTTGTTAAGTTTTGACTAGTGGCAATGTACAGACAACAGGCATTTTTAGTGAATAAAATTCCTATTTAAATGCAAAAGTATAAAATAATGTTACCTGATTAGAAATTCATACTAATTTAACAAAAAAATTATTTTTAAATGAAGAAGCAAAAATGTCAGATTTAGAAACTTCCTATTTACATTTTCCTTATTTATGCTGTTTAAATATTAATTTTATCTAGGCATATTATCTTTTCTTTTTGCTATTCAATTTTGATTAATGAGTTAAGGAATGAATCTTTTAATAATACAAGGCTATCTTTCAATCCTATATAGTATTTCATTACATAAAAAGCTACTCTTGTAACTTCTATTGTCAGTGACTTACAAAGTTTAAGGCTCTGTATATAGATGGTATGAGAATGAAAAGTGCATGAAGACAACCAATGGGTGCAAAAATCAGGAACAGGCAAAAGTTGGCATGATTCAAGTGACCACAGCAGGTATTAATCCATGGACAGTGGTGATCCATTTTCATGACACACCTATGGAATTGGACAAGGTTTTAAAATAACTTTTTAAACTAATGAATCTATAAAATATAAACAACTTTATATTTATTACACTTTTACAAACTAATTAATCTATAAAATATAAACAACTTTATATTTATTACAGTTTTACAAACTAATGAATCGATAAAATATAAACAACTTTATATTTATTACACTTTTACAAACTAATTAATCTATAAAATATAAACAACTTTATATTTATTACAGTTTTACAAACTAATGAATCTATAAATATAAACAACTTTATATTTATTACAGTTTTACAAACTAATTAATCTATAAAATATAAACAACTTTATATTTATTACAGTTTTACAAACTAATTATAATTAATCTATAAAATATAAACAACTTTATATTTATTACAGTTTTACAAAACAACTTCTCCCTTGTGACACAATAACATTTGTATTGCCTAGACTAGCCTGTAACAAATAAGAATCATGAAATTCCATATAATTGTCTTATATTTTAATATTGTAAATTCTATACTTAGATAAACACCTCCATGTCTGACCCATTCGGTACATAAAGCCTGTGAAGCAGTGCTTACAAGTTTCTGTGACCACTTTGTACTAGGAGATTGCATGACTAGCACAATGCCCTGCCACCTTTACTTTATCCTAACTAAAGTCAGGACCCGTCAGAGACACCCTCCCGACCAGTAAATAAACCCTAGCATTTAACGGGATTTGAACCCAGGACCTTCTGTTCACCACCGGCCACGTGCCCCATTTATACATAAAGGCTGTAGATGAAAATATTTCAATGATCACAAAATGTCTTCTTGGGCTGAAATAAACTGTTCTAGATATTGCACAGAAATAAACTGTTCTAGGTATTGCACAGAAATAAACAGTTCTAGGTATTGCACAGAAATAAACAGTTCTAGGTATTGCACAGAAATAAACTGTTCTATGTATTGCACAGAAATAAACTGCTCTAGATATTGCACAAAAATAAACTGTTCTAGGTATTGCACAGAAATAAACTGTTCTAGATATTGCACAGAAAAAAACAGTTCTAGGTACTGCACAGAAATAAACTGTTCTAGATATTGCACAGAAATAAACTGTTCTAGGTATTGCACAGAAATAAACTGTTCTAGATATTGCACAGAAATAATATAAACTCTTCTAGGTATTGCACAGAAATAAACTGTTCTAGGTATTGCACAGAAATAAACTATTCTAGGTATTGCACAGAAATAAACTGTTCTAGGTATTGCACAGAAATAAACTATTCTAGGTATTGCACAGAAATAAACTGTTCTAGGTATTGCACATATGTTTTCCATTATTGGAATGGTACCAGTGACTTACATTCTGGAAATTCTGCTGTCTCAGAAACAGTTTATCAGATTGTTATTTATTTTACCTGCCACATTTCCTACAATGGTGTGACCTGGGAGACTTGTAACCTTCACAAGCTTCACAGAACTGAAGAAATCTTACATGCTCCGGGTCTTTCTAAGAAAACCATAGACAAAAAAAATGCAATAGTTTTAATGTGTAATATAATATATAGGTCAGTATTATATGAAACCTAAATGTTATTACAATATCATGCTACTATAATTGCACTATATTTTGTGTCAATTGAACCCATGACTAAGTCTTCTGTCACTTGTAAAGACAATGGCATGTGTCAATTGAACCCATGACTAAGTCTTCTGTCACTTGTAATGACAATGGCATGTGTCAATTGAACCCATGACTAAGTCTTCTGTCACTTGTAATGACAATGGCATGTGTCAATTGAACCCATGACTAAGTCTTCTGTCACTTGTAATGACAATGGCATGTGTCAATTGAACCCATGACTAAGTCTTCTGTCACTTGTAATGACAATGGCATGTGTCAATTGAACCCATGACTAAGTCTTCTGTCACTTGTAATGACAATGGCATGTGTCAATTGAACCCATGACTAAGTCTTCTGTCACTTGTAATGACAATGGCATGTGTCAATTGAACCCATGACTAAGTCTTCTGTCACTTGTAATGACAATGGCATGTGTCAATTGAACCCATGACTAAGTCTTCTGTCACTTGTAATGACAATGGCATGTGTCAATTGAACCCATGACTAAGTCTTCTGTGACTTGTAATGACAATGGCATGTGTCAATTGAACCCATGACTAAGTCTTCTGTCACTTGTAAAGACAATGGCATGTGTCAATTCAACCCATGACTTAGTCTTCTGTCACTTGTAAAGACAATGGCATGTGTCAATTGAAAGTTGTTTTTGAAAGAGTTTTGCATTGGAGCAAATTAAAAATGCAGATTTAGATTAAGAAAATGAATTATTACAAATTAAACTTTAAGTTAAGTCAGTAAGACATTGCACTGACAATATGGTTTCCTCGCATGCCATTGCCACTAAACTTCTTAAACCTGCTTTACAAAACCAATACAAATTGTTTAAATGAGCTTACCGGTCTCCATCTAAATGGAACAAATCCTGGTCCCTTAAGGCAGGCGGCAAAGTAATTGAACAAGGTCAGGGACACCCAGAAGATGAAACTTATGAAATTTACAAAAGCCCCTAAACTGCTGTGGGGGGGCCACCACATTATATGGCAACGTAGGGCTATCCAGCTGATGGTGAAGATGATCGTCAGGGCAACACAGGGGCCCCAATGAAAGAACTGTCTCCAGGTGCCAACATTTTCATACCCCATCATAAATTTTTTTTTGGAACATCAAGAAGAAAAATAAATGGAAGATGGCTGTTGACAATCTGTGCCTTCTGAATGTCTAGATGAAATAAATGGAAGATGGGTGTTGACAATCTGTGCCTTCTGAATGTCTAGATGAAATAAATGGAAGATGGGTGTTGACAATCTGTGCCTTCTGAATGTCTAGATGAAATAAATGGAAGATGGGTGTTGACAATCTGTGCCTTCTGAATGTCTAGATGAAATAAATGGAAGATGGGTGTTGACAATCTGTGCCTTCTGAATGTCTAGATGAAGATGGGTGTTGACAATCTGTGCCTTCTGAATGTCTAGATGAAGATGGCTGTTGACAATCTGTGCCTTCTGAATGTCTAGATGAAGATGGCTGTTGACAATCTGTGCCTTCTGAATGTCTAGATGTTGTTTTCATAGGACAGCCTAAAAGAGAGAATAAAATCTGTCTTTAAAAGTCTGCCTAAAAGAAAAATAAAAGAAGGCATATGTTTTGCTGTTGCATTTGTCAACATGCCTTTCGCGTCTGTTAACTGCACATTAGCAATGTTTACATATATATATATATGTATGATAGTTTTTCAGATAATAATAGATAAATGATCAATGCAATTTAGTTTCCATCTCCAAAAAAATCTGATAAATACTATAGTCAATATTATAGACCTAGTTAGTGATTTAAAGTGTGATAACCTTAGAAGTAGGTTTTTGAATTTCTTTTTACCAAAAGAGTGCCCAGTATTTTGCACATTTGTTTGATTGTGGTGCAAATGTATTTCAGTGTATAATTTGATAAATTTGCACTAGATCAAGTTTTCACAAAGTAATACACTTATTTTTCCTACTTTGTGTACATTTGACATTTGTTACATATCGCGGCTAATGTTTTCTTAGGATTTTAAGCCATTGAAGTCACCCATTCTTCTTACAAGTAAATTAATAAATGACAGGTATCGTTAGGTGCACTGGAAACGTTTCTATTTTGTAGATAAACATTTTAACTAACTATAATTGTAGATTTTACATAAGTACAAGCTCAATTCCCCGGCGTTGACCAGGGGAAAATAAAACAGACCTGTATAAGCTACCAATACAAATTTATAAACTACAATGAACAGATAATTACTTTTTACTGAAAACATTTGAGAAAGTAATTTTAAATAAATATTATAATCGTGTTAAAAATAGGTGTCTTTTTATTAAACCAAAGAAAAATTGCCTGGGGCAACAAATAAAAAATGTATAAACTAAAATAGGTAAAATATAAAATTTTAAAAAATAATTTTTTACTGAAGACATTTAGGAAAGTAATTTAAAATAAATATTGTAATCAGGTCAAAAATAGGTAAGTCTTGTTAATTATCAAAAGGCTAGATTGCCCGTTGTTGCCAGTGGATTAACAATCTTCTTTTAAAAAAAAGGAACATTAATTAAAATAATAAAAATTTTTGAAAAAAGTTATAGACTAAATGGGGAATTGAACCCGGGTCGCCCGCATGGCAGTCCGATACGTTATCCATTTAGCTAGCGAAGACACATTGACATGTCCGAAGTGAAATCGCAAAAGTATAATATGAGACAATGAGGTCATGTTTCTTTAAAAAAAACAATTGATTGGTTAAACACACACATAAGCTAATATATATATATATATATAATATATGAGCTTATATATATATATATATATATATATATATATATATATATAGACTATATATATAAATATATATATGGATGCATAAACTTTTAAAACATTCAGTAAGTAGCCTGCATAAAATTTGGGCAAACTGGAAAAAAACTAGGCAAGGGAGGTAACTCAAATAATTTTAACCCAAATAAGTCCGCTTCAGTATTCCTTGTTTTTTGTCACTCAGATTTCATCACTTTAAAAAATTTTTAACGTTTTCATTTTTTTATTCATTTATTGTATAAATGATAGGCCTCTTCAATATCTTTCTATTATTATATAAATATATAGCAAAATATTTATTTATTCTGAAAATTTCATGTAACATAATCTGTAGTCTATAGTGAGTATAGTCCATAGGCCTACTATACTACTACTTACTTACGCACTTACGCCTTTCAACCCCTGTTGGAGTATGGGCCACCAACAACAGTTCTCCAGATTCTCCTATCCTGGGCCATCCTCTCTAAGCTATAGGCCTTCTATAGCTATATACTATATATTGTAAATAATAAATAAACAGTAAATAGTACGCTACCTAACCTAGATGTAGCATAATCATAATCACAATTTCTAAAATGTGGAAGTGGGCGTCACCCCATTGGGATCTTACTCTTAGCAAACCTAAATTATCTAAAATTATTCAAACTATATTTGTTGGTCTAAAACATGCTCACAGGACAAGCTTCCAACAAGTGACAAGACTAAGACGACTCTAAGGGTTAGACCTCAGCCTTAAATTTCAATAAATGATTTAGCTGTTAGCTAGACTTAAAATTTTAAAAGACCAATTTTAATTTAAAATGTATGATTACTAAATTTCAATAGATTATATTTGAATGTAACTATATCGAATGGAAATATGCATACCATATTCAGAATCGTGTGCAAATAAAACATTGCATGAGTGGTAAAGTATTATGAGAAGCTAAAATGTTTACTGTGACTGTAAAATAAAATAAGGAAAGAAGTTTTGCCTAGAAACTGCATGTCGATTTAACAACTATTTGTTTTCCTAATTGAAGAGCTGTTAATTTACTCCGGAAATTTAACAGAACAAATAATAGTTTTTAATTTTATTAGCCAATTTTCCTTTTCTTTGCACAAACGAAAGATATAAATAACTTAAGATTAAATTATTAAGTATTTTTTCTCTGGCTTAACTTTTCATTTCTTATGTTAAGTTATCTTAGCTTACATGAATTTTCAGAAAAATTAATTCTTAATATAATCTGATCTCATGATTAGACTTTTTATAATTTATATCGGAAGTAAAGAAAATGAAAGTAAACAAGATGTATGTTTAGAACTGAGCATTTACTACTTTATAATATATATATTTCATTACTCTGTGTGTTTATATTAAAAAAAAAAAATACAAAAGAAAATCAAAATGGCAAGGTACGAAGCTGCAACTTCTATAATAGGAAATATAAACTTTAAAAAAGCTCTTTTCCAATCACCATCGCCGGTACCGGATTGTTCAAAAGCAGCGGCTGGTCCAGGTAGTGGTAGCTATTTTATATTTATTTCCAGGCATATTTCTATTTATTTCTCTATTCTATACCTACTTATAAAACTTCTATACTAAGTCTGAACAGTATACTCTATCTTATCTTGTAGGCCTATATTACAGACGCTCCTTCTATAAAGAAGAAGAAGATTGTTGCGTCCTACGCTCATCCGTCCGTGGTCCGAATCTAGTCTTGCATTTTGTTGTTATGTTAAGTTACTCAAGTTACTGGTTCTCCTTGTTTGTTCAGGCAACCTATTCCATGCCCGAATGCCACTCGGGAAGAAAGAGTAGGCTACTTATATTCATTTGTTCTCGCATTGAGACTATTGACTATTGTATATATAGGGCCTACCATGCCATAGTCATAGTAGGCCCTATATATATATAAAATTTGTAATAAAATAAAGTAAAGTACCCGTCGGACCGAGTTGATCCATAGGTCCGATGAAGCAGCGTTCACCAGTTTCTGTGGCCACGGCATACTAGGTGATTGTGTGCCCAGCACTATGCACAGCCGCCTTTACTTTACCCCGACTAAGGTCAGGTACCCATCAGAGCTGGGTAGACTCAGGGACACCCTCCAGTCCCGGGAAAAACTCCTAGCCTGCACCAGGATTCGAACCCGGGACCTTCGGCTCGCCAGTCGATTTGTAATAGTAAAATAAAAAATTTTTTTTATAGAAAACTTTAAGCAAATATTTAGCCTACAAACTACAAAGAGGGCGAAGGCCTAATCATCCCTAATGGTCCTTATTTTCATATTAAATATTTCTTTTTTATCCCACAAGATTGAGGTTAGTATCATTAATGAATTTAATGTCAATAATCAATATATCACTATCATGTCATTTGTCGGTGTGCTTTTAAGAATAGGCCTACTTAGGCCTATAATAAATCTTGTGTTATACTAATATATATATTATATATACTTATACTTATATGATGATGTCTTGTAAAATCTTATTATAAAACATTACAGTACATTACAGTACTAGTATAGACGCTCCTTCTATAAGGAAGATCATTACTTAATAATATATCATGTATATTATACTTTTATACTAATTACTAATACTTCTATATAAATATATGTTTAAAATATTAAAATTTATATGAACTTTTCAAATAAAATAATACTATTAAAATTAAAACATTTCATACATTTATTTTTTAATATTTTGATTTTCAGAACTCATTCCTTCCATGTCACTTATTTACAAAGTTCAATTGGAACAAGATATTGATATGAATCTCTTTTTTATTAAAAAAGGTAAATATGGCTATGACTAGTTAATAGTAGGCGTAGTTAATACCATGATTGCTTACATTAAATTGTTCTATCATTCTATTTAACTTTCATTTTTATTCCAACTTTGCAATGCTCATTTTTGACGACTGTTACCTAAAACTTTTCTAAGTGTTTTGCTGTCCAATTCTTAGTATAGGTTAAAAGAAAAGCTGGTCCAGAATTTAGGTTTAAATACCTTTTGAAACATTCCCCATATTATTATCTTAAAAATGTTTTTGCAATTAGTGCCTATCCAGATATTGCCTTGGATATTTGCCACTGCCAACCATTCCATTATTTGGGATGTTTAGTGTAGCCATGTTATACAGCTGCTTTGCAAAATCAAGTCCAACTTAGTATATACCCTGTCTAGATGTGAAAAGAATTATTTGAATAGTTTTGGAATAGGACTTGTAATGGTCGAAAAGGTTTGAATCACTTAGTCTCACCTTTATTTTACATCACTTAGACAAAGTTGCAATTGATTAAAAGCGTACTTGTCAGTATGCCAGTTGTTACCATTACATTGAATAACCTGTGCTATAACTCAATGTAATATCTCAGGTGTTTTCATTAGCGTGTAAATTTGAGTAAATTTTTAATCCTTTGAATACTAAGAGCCAAACAATAAAGAATAGTTCGACTTACCTTGGAGTTTTAAAAAAATTGTTGAAAAGTACGAAGATGGGCAAGCATTTTTGAATTTTGGCTACTGCTTACTGTAGCCAAAGAATGAAAGTATCTACAGGAATTGCAAACTCTATTTTTAAACAATAACATCTCTTACTCCTCTCTTGGCAGCACCATCTTTATAGATCTTTCACCTTTCCCAGATTGATAAATTGAGCTTATATTTTCATTTAGTTTGTCCTAATTGCCTTTGTATTAATGTATTTCAGCTTTTAATTTATTTAAGATAACCACATCAATGTATAATATGCAGATTGCATTAGGACTTGTAAAACTTTGGAACAGATTTATAATTTACAATGGTTTAGACTAAACTATGGACATATACAGAGGTTCCACTACGTATATAAACATGCTTCATACTGGGTAAACTGAACCAAGGTTTAAGAAAATTTGAAAATTTAACTGAAATGGTCTAAACGGTTGGAAGAAAAAATTCCCCGGTAAATAAAATTGAATAACCAAGTAGTTACCATAAGTTGATCTATTGTTAATAAATTCCAATCATGTTTTTTTCTTAAATATAGAACATTCACAAACTGTCTAAAAATTTAAGTAGACTTGTCTATAAACACTGCAAGTAGACTTGTCTATAAACACTGCACGTAGACTTGTCTATAAACACTGCAAGTAGACTTGTCTATAAACACTGCAAGTAGACTTGTCTATAAACACTGCACGTACACTTGTCTATAAACACTGCAAGTAGACTTGTCTATAAACACTGCACGTAGACTTGTCTATAAACACTGCACGTACACTTGTCTATAAACACTGCAAGTAGACTTGTCTATAAACACTGCACGTACACTTGTCTATAAACACTGCAAGTAGACTTGTCTATAAGCACTGCAAGTAGACTTGTCTATAAACACTGCACTTAGACTTGTCTATAAACACTGCACATAGACTTGTCTATAAACACTGCACGTAGATTTGTCTATAAACACTGCACGTAGATTTGTCTATAAACACTGCACGTAGATTTGTCTATAAACACTGCACGTAGACTTGTCTATAAACACTGCAAGTAGACTTGTCTATAAACACTGCAAGTAGACTTGTCTATAAACACTGCAAGCAGACTTGTCTATAAACACTGCACGTAGATTTGTCTATAAATATTGCAAGTAGACTTGTCTATAAACACTGCACGTAGACTTATCTATAAACACTGCACGTAGATTTGTCTATAAACACTCCACGTAGACTTGTCTTTAAACACTGCACTTAGACTTGTCTATAAACACTCCACGTAGACTTGTCTATAAACACTGCACGTAGACTTGTCTATAAACACTGCACTTAGACTTGTCTATAAACACTGCACGTAGACTTGTCTATAAACACTACACGTAGACTTGTCTATAAACACTACACGTAGACTTGTCTATAAACACTACACGTAGACTTGTCTATAAACACTGCACGTAGACTTGTCTATAAACACTGCAAGTAGACTTGTCTATAAACACTGCACGTAGACTTGTCTATAAACACTGCACGTAGATTTGTCTATAAATATTGCAAGTAGACTTCTCTATAAACACTGCAAGTAGACTTGTCAATAAAACCTGCAAGTAGACTTGTCTATAAACACTCCACGTAGACTTGTCTATAAACACTACAAGTAGACTTGTCTATAAACACTGCAAGTAGACTTGTCTATAAACACTCCACGTAGACTTGTCTATAAACACTGCACGTAGACTTGTCTATAAACACTACACGTAGACTTGTCTATAAACACTACACGTAGACTTGTCTATAAACACTGCACGTAGACTTGTCTATAAACACTACACGTAGACTTGTCTATAAACACTGCACGTAGACTTGTCTATAAACACTGCACTTAGACTTGTCTATAAACACTGCACGTAGACTTGTCTATAAACACTGCACGTAGACTTGTCTATAAACACTGCACTTAGACTTGTCTATAAACACTGCACGTAGACTTGTCTATAAACACTCCACGTAGACTTGTCTTTAAACACTGCACTTAGACTTGTCTATAAACACTGCACGTAGACTTGTCTATAAACACTCCACGTAGACTTGTCTATAAACACTGCACTTAGACTTGTCTATAAACACTACACGTAGACTTGTCTATAAACACTGCACTTAGACTTGTCTATAAACACTCCACGTAGACTTGTCTATAAACACTGCACTTAGACTTGTCTATAAACACTCCACGTAGACTTGTCTATAAACACTGCACTTAGACTTGTCTATAAACACTCCACGTAGACTTGTCTATAAACACTGCACTTAGACTTGTCTATAAACACTCCACGTAGACTTGTCTATAAACACTGCACGTAGACTTGTCTATAAACACTGCACGTAGACTTGTCTATAAACACTGCACGTAGACTTGTCTATAAACACTGTACGTAGACTTGTCTATAAACACTCCACGTAGACTTGTCTTTAAACAATGCACGTACACTTGTCTATAAACACTGCACGTAGACTTGTCTATAAACACTGCTTTTAGACTTGTCTATAAACACTGCACGTAGACTTGTCTATAAACACTGCACGTAGACTTGTCTATAAACACTCCACGTAGACTTGTCTATAAACACTGCACTTAGACTTGTCTATAAACACTCCACGTAGACTTGTCTATAAACACTGCACGTAGACTTGTCTATAAACACTGCACGTAGACTTGTCTATAAACACTGCACGTAGACTTGTCTATAAACACTGCACGTAGACTTGTCTATAAACACTGCACTTAGACTTGTCTATAAACACTGCACGTAGACTTGTCTATAAACACTGCACGTAGACTTGTCTATAAACACTCCACGTAGACTTGTCTTTAAACAATGCACGTACACTTGTCTATAAACACTGCAATTAGACTTGTCTATAAACACTGCAAGTAGACTTGTCTATAAACACTGCACGTAGACTTGTCTATAAACACTGCACGTAGACTTGTCTATAAACACTGCACGTAGACGTCAAGATATTTCACAAAAGAAATAAGTAATCCTGTCAGACTGAATCATACATATGGCCACTAAAACGCTAAAAAAATAAAACAGTGTTCACCAGAGTCTGTGGCCACGGCACACTAGGTGATTGCGTGGCCAGTGCAATGCTCAACCGCCTTTTCTTTAATCCAACTAAAGTCAGGTACCTATCATCAGTGGGTAGACTTAGGGACATCCTTCAGACCTGGAAACAAATCCTAGCCTTCACCAGTATTTGAACCCAGGACCTTTGGTACCCTGTCAGAATGCACTGTTATTCAGCAACTGTGTCCCTTAAATTTCACAAAACACCAGATAAAATTGGAAGATTTCTCTTGTTCTTCATAGTTACTGGTATATGTATATACATTATCTTGTTCTTCATAGTTTACTGGAATATGTATATACATTATCTTGTTCTTCATAGTTACTGGTATATGTATATACATTATCTTGTTCTTCATAGTTTACTGGAATATGTATATATACTGATATATGTATATACATTATATTTTTCTTCATAGTTTACTTGTATATGTATATATACTGGTATATGTATATACATTATCTTTTTCTTCATAGTTTATTAATATAAGTATATACATTATCCCCATTTTGAAAAATTATGATGTAGTTGTTATTTTTTACCTAATTTTTTTGGTGGTATGTGTGATAGGGTCTTATGAGGCACTGACAAAAAGTAGTTTCCCGTTTAGATTGTTGTTTTATTTTAAAATACCAGAGGCAGGTACCCAGTGTCGAGTGTGTTAATGGCATGAGTACCTTACAGGTGAAGTAATTTTATTCAGCATGGGTCGTATGGCAAACGCACTAGCTAGATCTAGCTAGATTGTGATCGCACAGCATGGACTTAAATCAGTCTGTCCAACAAGCGCACTTCGGTTTTATTCCATACGACTTCTGCGCATTAGGGGTGCACATAGGGGGAACAGCAATCAATTATCTGCCAACTGAACTGCTACTCTGCTACACAAGGCATTTTCTTGGGCGCCATACCATATAAATTATGACAACAAAAAAGAAAAGAATTTTTTTTTGTGTTGGAGGTTGAGAATAAAATATATTTTCCTTTTTTTTTCTTTTTGTTTTTTTAATTATTTTTTTTTGGTTTCAAAAGTACATACCTAACTTGTTGATTTATATTTTGTTTGCCATTTTCACTTGTTTTATTTTTTTAATGTTTGTTTTGTGCTTTAGAAAATTGTATTGTTTCCCTTTGAATCATTTGCTCCTTGTACTGTAACACTTCATTTCTGTAACATTTAATTTCTGTAACATTTCATTACTGTAACATTTCATTTCTGTAACATTTCATTACTGTAACATTTCATTACTGTAACATTTCATTACTGTAACATTTCATTACTGTAACATTTCATTTCTGTAACATTGCATTACTGTAACATTTCATTACTGTAACATTTCATTACTGTAACATTTCATTACTGTAACATTTCATTACTGTAACATTTCATCACTGTAACATTTCATCACTGTAACATTTCATTACTGTAACATTTCATTACTGTAACATTTCATTACAGTTAACATTTCATTACTGTAATATTTCATTACTGTAACATTTCATTACTGTAATATTTCCAGTTCTTGTCAACAATTTATGTTGTTGTTTTTTTTTGTCAGATCTCCATCTTCAGAGGTTGAAAGAACTTAGAGAAATGTCCACCAAACTTCAAGATGATAACTGGATGTACGAGCCTGCAGAGAAACTCATTGGATTGCAATAAACTGAAAATGTGAACATTCATTCAAGACATATATTTGTATAAGTCTACACTTTTAAGCTAATCACCAGTTCCTACTTGACTGTCTAATTGGATTTAAATGGTGAAAAAAAAATGTAATAAGATTTCCAGTTTCAATATTTTCTTTTGCCCAGGAAATGAACAGAAATGCAAATAGGAGATCAATAAACAATTTGTGTTTTAGTTATTTAATTCAAGTTTTGGGTTTGATAAGATAAAGAAAAAGAAATGTGTATGAATAGCTCTACAAATGATGTGCAAGAAACCTATGCCAGAAACATTTTAAAATAATTAAAGATATAAATGAACACAAGCTTCTGTATATAGTTGTTAACTGTTGTGTAAGACTAACTTTTTCTTTTTAACCATTCATGTTTAAAATTATTTTTTTTTTGTCATTTACATCTGTACATATAAAATATTAGTTAATATGAGCAATTTTAGTTTAGTCCTGTAATGTTGTACCATAGCGCAAATCCCATAGTCTAATATAGTATAGGTATGGGCATGCCGGTACCAGGGTGGAGTTTTACCTATTCCGATGGAATAGCAATGCCCTGTTACCAACATTGCCCCATATTATCATATATGTAACCCTAACAGTCTGCTTGATAAATATTCATGACTTTGTAGTTTTTTTTTGTAAACATCAGGAAATATTCAAACAGTTATCACTATATCCATTCATAAAATCATACAATGTAAATATATTCAAGCAGTTCTTGCTAAGTCCATTCATACAATCAAGAATTGAAAATATATTCAAATAGTTCTTGCTATATCCATTCATACAATCATGCAATGTACATATATTCAAACAGTTCTTGCTAAGTCCATTCATACAATCATAAATTGAAAATATATTCAAACAGTTCTTGCTATATCCATTCATACAATCATGCAATGTACATATATTCAAACAGTTCTTGCTATATCCATTCATACAATCATACAATGTAAATATATGCAAACAGTTCTTGCTATATCCATTCATACAATCATACAATGTACATGTATTCAAACAGTTCTTGCTATATCCAATCATACAATGTAAATATATTCAAACAGTTCTTGCTATATCCATTCATTCAATCATACAATGTAAATATATTCAAACAGTTCTTGCTATATCCTTTCATACAATCATAAAATGTAAATATATTCAAACAGTTCTTGCTATATCCATTCATACAATCATACATGTACATGTATTCAAACAGTTCTTGCTATATCCAATCATACAATGTAAATATATTCAAACAGTTATTGCTATATCCATTCATTCAATCATACAATGTAAATATATTCAAACAGTTCTTGCTATATCCATTCATACAATCATACAATGTACATATATTCAAACAGTTCCTGTTGTAACCATTCATACAATCATATAATGTCAATATATTCAAACAGTTCCTGCTTTCTCCATTCATACAATCATACAATGTACATGTATTCAAACAGTTCGTTCTATATCCAATCATACAATGTAAATATATTCAAACAGTTCTTGCTATATCCATTCATACAATCATATAATGTACATATATTCAAACAGTTCTTGCTATATCCATTCATACAATCATACAATGTACATATATTCAAACAGTTCTTGCTATATCCATTCATACAATCATACAATGTAAATATATTCAAACAGTTCTTGCTATATCCATTCATACAATCATACAATGTACATATATTCAAACAGTTCTTGCTATATCCATTCATACAATGTAAATATATTCAAACAGTTCTTGCTATTTCCATTCATACAATCATGCAATGTAAATATATTGAAACAGTTCTTGCTATATCCATTCATACAATCATACAATGTAAATATATTGAAACAGTTCTTGCTATATCCATTCATACAATCATACAATGTACATATATTCAAACAGTTCTTGCTATATCCATTAATACAATGTAAATATATTCAAACAGTTCTTGCTATATCCATTCATACAATCATACAATGTAAATATATTGAAACAGTTCTTGTTATATCTATTCATACAATCATACAATGTAAATATATTGAAACAGTTCTTGCTATATCCATTCATACAATCATACAATGTACATATATTGAAACAGTTCTTGCTATATCCATTCATACAATCATACAATGTAAATATATTGAAACAGTTCTTGCTATATCCATTCATACAATCATACAATGTACATATATTCAAACAGTTATCACTATATCCATTCATACAATCATACAATGTAAATATATTGAAACAGTTCTTGCTATATCCATTCATACAATCATACAATGTACATATATTCAAACAGTTCTTGCTATATCCATTCATACAATCATAAAATGTACATATATTCAAACAGTTCTTGCTATATCCAATCATACAATGTACATATATGTGTGTTTGTCCTGCAGCAGTTTCTACACCCATCTCTTATATGGTATGATGGTTTGATGGTGTAGTTTCTTTGGTCTCTACCTTTCTCCTGGTTTTTTTTCTCTGCCAACCTTACTACCAACCTTTCTCCTGGCTGTCTTCTCTGCCAACCTTACTACCAACCTTTCTCCTGGTTGTCTTCTCTGCCAACCTTACTACCAACCTTTCTCCTGGTTGTCTTCTCTGTCAACCTTACTACCAACCTTTCTCCTGGTTGTCTTCTCTGTCAACCTTACTACCAACCTTTCTCCACTAGCTTCAGAAAAGGGCGCAGTCTCGGTACTAACTTTGATTAATTATCTTTTAAATTATATAGCTCTAGCAGTGAGCAGATTGTTTAGCTTTTAAATTATTTCATCACTCGCAAATTCTAATTTTTTTTTTAATCAACCTAATAATAACTAATAAGTTTGCCAAGGTTGGCAATTATTGGTGTGGTCCGGGCTACAGCTAACATAAAAATTAAAATCCTTCAACACAGTATTTTCAAATTTAATTTCTAAAAAACTGCTAATGGCTCTATTTCACATTTAATTTCTA
Organism: Anisus vortex; assembly: GCA_949126835.1. NCBI lineage: Eukaryota > Metazoa > Mollusca > Gastropoda > Planorbidae > Anisus > Anisus vortex. The sequence continues at coordinate 57,251,789 of OX421494.1, forward strand.
AAAAACCGCTAATGGCTCTATTTTACATTTAATTTCTAAAAAACTGCTAATGGCTCTATTTCACATTTAATTTCTAAAAAACTGCTAATGGCTCTATTTCACATTTAATTTCTAAAAAACTGCTAATGGCTCTATTTCACATTTAATTTCTAAAAAACTGCTAATGGCTCTATTTCACATTTAATTTCTAAAAAACTGCTAATGGCTCTATTTCACATTTAATTTCTTAAAAACTGGTAATGGCTCTATTTCCGAAAACAACTTTTTGAAGTTGGAGAGTTTGCACTCTTATAAACACATGCAGCTAATGACGTCACTGAGCCTGCAACAACGAACGAAAAAATGTTGCTAAGGTCCCTAGAACTTTGGTCAGCTATTTTCACATCTTCTGATCGGCGTGACGTCAAATAAAGACACTAGAATAAACACGTGCACGGCGATGTGGAGCCTGATAATAATTTTACCTGCGCCCCTTCCCTTGCTACACCTTGCCTTGCACCTCCCCCCCCCCCCAACACTTTGCCGTGCTCCCCCCACCCGACCTTGCTATCGAAAGTCTAACAGCTAAAGGTCACATATCTGAAAGAGACCAATATAAACATCAACCTCAATAAATAGTCTCCAGAAAAAAATGATAGATTGCAGACAACTGTTTGTGATTGATGAGACAAATATCTCAAGACTTACATTGTAGCTTTTTACAAATCAGAACAAAGATTTAATATAAATTATCGTGTTTGATTTTGGGAAATGTTTTGATTCATGAATTGGGCCACGTGCAACGTTTAGGTCTATGTTTGTAGCGAATGAAATTTCGTCGACGAAATAAGAAATATCAACTTTTTGTCTTATTTCAAGAGGAAACTGTAGTTCCATTAGCTGTGGTGGAAGCTGTAGTTCCATTAGCTGTGGTGGAAGCTGTAGTTCCATTAGCTGTGGTGGAAGCTGGTAGCTCTATTAGCTGTGGTGGAAACTGTAGTTCCATTAGCTGTGGTGGAAGCTGTAGTTCCATTAGCTGTGGTGGAAGCTGTAGTTCCATTAGCTGTGGTGGAAACTGTAGTTCCATTAGCTGTGGTGGAAGCTGTAGTTCCATTAGCTAAGGTGGAAGCTGGTAGCTCTATTAGCTGTGGTGGAAACTGTAGTTCCATTAGCTGTGGTGTAAGTTGTAGTTCCATTAGCTGTGGTGGAAGCTGTAGTTCCATTAGCTGTGGTGGAAGCTGTAGTTTCGTTAGCTTTGGTGGAAGCCGGTAGCTCTATTAGCTGTGGTGGAAACTATAGTTCCATTTGCTGTGGTGGAAACTGTAGTTCCATTAGCTCTGGTGGAAGCTGGTAGCTATATTAGCTGTGGTGGAAACTGTAGTTCCATTAGCTGTAGTGGAAGCTGGCAGCTCTATTAGCTGTGGTGGAAACTGTAGTTCCATTAGCTGTGGTGGAAACTGTAGTTCCATTAGCTGTGGTGGAAGCTGGTAGCTCTATTAGCTGTGGTGAAAACTGTAGTTCCATTAGCTGTGGTGAAAGCTGGTAGCTCCTTTAGCTGTGGTGGAAACTGTAGTTCCATTAGCTGTGGTGTAAACTATAGTTCCATTAGCTGTGGTGGAAGCTGGTAGCTCTATTAGCTGTGGTGGAAACTGTAGTTCCATTAGCTGTGGTGGAAACTAAGTTCCCTTAGCTGTGGTGGATGCTGGTAGCTCTATTAGCTGTGGGGGAAACTGTAGTTCCATTAGCTGTGGTGGAAACTGTAGTTCCATTAGCTGTGGTGGAAGCTGGTAGCTCTATTAGCTGTGGTGGAAACTGTAGTTCCATTAGCTGTAGTTGAAGCTGGTAGCTCTATTAGCTGTGGTAGAAACTGTAGTTCCATTAGCTGTGGTGGAAGCTAGTAGCTCTATTAGCTGGGGTGGAAACTGTAGTTCCATTAGCTGTGGTAAAAGCTGGTAGCTCTATTAGCTGTGGTGGAAGCTGGTAGCTCTATTAGCTGTGGTGGAAACTGTAGCTCCATTAGCTGTGGTGGAAACTATAGTTCCATTAGCTGTGGTGGAATCTGGTAGCTCTATTAGCTGTGGTGGAATCTGGTTGCTCTATTAGCTGTGGTGGAAACTGTAGTTCCATTACCTGTGGTGGAAACTATAGTTCCATTTGCTGTGGTGGAAACTGTAGTTCCATTAGCTGTGGTGGAAGCTGGTAGCTCTCCTGTGGTGGAAACTATAGTTCCATTTGCTGTGATGGAAACTGTAGTTCCATTAGCTCTGGTGGAAGCTGGTAGCTATATTAGCTGTGGTGGAAACTGTAGTTCCATTAGCTGTGGTGGAAGCTGGCAGCTCTATTAGCTGTGGTGAAAACTGTAGTTCCAGTAGCTGTGGTGAAAGCTGGTAGCTCCTTTAGCTGTGGTGGAAATTGTAGTTCCATTAGCTGTGGTGGAAACTGTAGTTCCATTAGCTGTGGTGAAAGCTGGTAGCTCCTTTAGCTGTGGTGGAAATTGTAGTTCCATTAGCTGTGGTGGAAACTGTAGTTCCATTAGCTGTGGTGAAAGCTGGTAGCTCCTTTAGCTGTGGTGGAAACTGTAGTTCCATTAGCTGTGGTGGAAACTGTAGTTCCATTAGCTGTGGTGAAAGCTGGTAGCTCCTTTAGCTGTGGTGGAAACTGTAGTTCCATTAGCTGTGGTGGAAACTGTAGTTCCATTAGCTGTGGTGGAAGCTGGTAGCTCTATTAGCTGTGGTGAAAACTGTAGTTCCATTAGCTGTGGTGAAAGCTGGTAGCTCCTTTAGCTGTGGTGGAAACTGTAGTTCCATTAGCTGTGGTGTAAACTGTAGTTCCATTAGCTGTGGTGGAAGCTGGAAGCTCTAGTAGCTGTGGTGGAAACTGTTGTTCCATTAGCTGTGATGGAAGCTGGTAGCTCTATAAGCTGTGGTGGAAACTGTAGTTCCATTAGCTGTGGTGGAAGCTGGTAGTGCTATTAGCTGTGGTAGAAACTATAGTTCCCTTAGCTGTGGTGGAAGCTGGTAGCTCTATTAGCTGTGGGGAAAACTGTAGTTCCATTAGCTGTGGTGGAAACTGTAGTTCCATTAGCTGTAGTTGAAGATGGTAGCTCTATTAGCTGTGGTAGAAACTGTAGTTCCATTAGCTGTGGTGGAATCTGGTAGCTCTATTAGCTGTGGTGGAAACTGTAGTTCCATTAGCTGTGGTAAAAGCTGGTAGCTCTATTAGCTGTGGTGGAAGCTGGTAGCTCTATTAGCTGTGGTGGAAACTGTAGTTCCATTAGCTGTGGTAAAAGCTGGTAGCTCTATTAGCTGTGGTGGAAACTGTAGTTCCATTAGCTGTGGTTAAAGCTGGTAGCTCTATTAGCTGTGGTGGAAGCTGGTAGCTCTATTAGCTGTGGTGGAAACTGTAGTTCCATTAGCTGTGGTGGAAGCTGGTAGCTCTATTAGCTGTGGTGGAAGCTGGTAGCTCTATTAACTGTGGTGGAAGCTGTAATTCCATTAGCTGTGGTGGAAGCTGGTAGCTCTATTTGCTGTGGTGGAAACTGTAGTTCCATTAGCTGTGGTGGAAGCTGGTAGCTCTATTTGCTGTGTGGTGGAAACTGTAGTTCCATTAGCTGTGGTGGAAGCTGGTAGCTCTATTAGCTGTGGTGGAAACTATAGTGCCATTAGCTGTGGTGGAAACTATAGTTCCATTAGCTGTGGTGGAAACTATAGTTCCATTAGCTGTGGTGGAAGCTGGTAGCTCTATTAGCTGTGGTGGAAACTATAGTTCCATTAGCTGTGGTGGCAACTGTAGTTCCATTAGCTGTGGTGGAAGCTATAGTTCCATTAGCTGTGGTGGAAACTGTAGTTCCATTAGCTGTGGTGGAAGCTGGTAGCTCTATTAGCTGTGGTGGAAACTATAGTTCCATTAGCTGTGGTGGAAACTGTAGTTCCATTAGCTGTGGTGGAAGCTGGTAGCTCTATTAGCTGTGGAGGAAACTGTAGTTCTATTAGCTGTGGTTGAAACTGTAGTTCCATTAGCTGTGGTGGAAGCTGGTAGCTCTATTAGCTGAGTTCAGTCTGGCAGATAGGAATTAAACCAACGAAGGGCATTCCAAGTGTTGACTACCCAATAATTTATGAAGTCTTGACAGGAAAAGTTCATGGTCTATAAGCAGCGCCGAGATCTAGTATAGTTCATGGTCTATAAGCAGCGCAGAGATTTAGTATAGTTCATGGTCGATAAGCAGCGCAGAGATCTAGTATAGTTCATAGTCTATAAGCAGCGCAGAGATCTAGTATAGTTCATGGTCTATAACCAGCGCCGAGATCTAGTATAGTTCATGGTCTATAAGCAGCGCAGAGATCTAGTATAGTTCATGGTCGATAAGCAGCGCAGAGATCTAGTATAGTTCATAGTTCATGGTCTATAAGCAGCGCAGAGATCTAGTATAGTTCATAGTTCATGGTCTATAAGCAGCGCAGAGATCTAGTATAGTTCATAGTTCATGGTCTATAAGCAGCGCCGAGATCCAGTATAGTTCATGGTCTATAAGCAGCGCCGAGATCTAGTGTAGTTCATAGTTCATGGTCGATAAGCAGCGCCGAGATCTAGTGTAGTTCATAGTTCATGGTCTATAAGCAGCGCCGAGATCCAGTATAGTTCATGGTCTATAAGCAGCGCCGAGATCTAGTGTAGTTCATAGTTCATGGTCTATAAGCAGCGCCGAGATCTAGTGTAGTTCATAGTTCATGGTCAATAAGCAGCGCCGAGATCCAGTAGGACTATGAGTGTCAGTACATCACGGTCCGCACTACAAAGAACATCATTCATGACACGGAGTAGTTCTGTCTCACAGCTGTGACCAGGTCGATATGCTAACTTAAACTTATCTACAAATGTTATCAGAGTTAAGATGTTGGACAAGCTGCTCAGACGCAAAGCTGTCCAGAAGTTTTGATATTATAAGGAAGTTTGCACACAGGGCAAAACGAAAACTCCTACAAAGGTTTGGGTCCTGTTCAAATAGCTGGTTGTTCCAATAGCTGTGGTGAACTTTAGTGGCTTAATTTCTGCTGTGTTAAGCTGGAAGCCAATATCCTGTAAGGGTGAAGTGGGGAGGGGGTCTAGCTTTCAATTAATAAATAACAACATAAAAGAAAGCCACATTGCCTTCATGATAACGCTGAGTTTGATAATAATATAATAATGTCGAATAATAAGATTATATCTAGCGTTTTCTGTAGGGGATTAAGCCATGTGATGATTAGAAAAGAAATACACCATCATGGAATAGAGACACATCTAGGGATCTAGCATATACTAGAAACACACTTGGGCTCCAGCACAAAACAGAGACTCATTTGCTCATCTGCACGGAATAAAGACACACCTCGTGTCTAGAATGAAACACGAATAGTTTTACAGACGTTCCTTCTACATAGAAGATCATTACGTCCACTCGGCTCAAAAGTCCTGCAGGGAGGGCAGCAGGGATAGAATCAGCGACGTGTCAGTTGACAGTCCGGTGAACTAACTGCAGGACCAGCCGGCCTCTCAGAAAAACACGCTTGGCACACGCATGAAACAGAGAAACAGTTGCGCTCTGAGAAGAAATGATTGTATGAAGAGAATAGAGACACACTAAGCCAGTAAATGGTTGTATGAAGAGAATAGAGACACACTAAGCCAGTAAATGGTTGTATGAAGAGAATAGAGACACACTAAGCCAGTAAATGGTTGTATGAAGAGAATAGAGACACACTAAGACAGTAAATGGTTGTATGAAGAGAATAGAGACACACTAAGACAGTAAATGGTTGTATGAAGAGAATAGAGACACACTAGGCCAGTAAAACTGTCGGGTCTACAAGCATATTACAACAAACAAAGAAAGATTGAAAGGAGAATAAGAAAGTGATGAGTTGGAGAATCACCGAATGTTAAGACAGAAGAAAAATATAGAAATAAAAATACAGATTTGATCTACACATACAGCCTGGAGAATAAAGCTAGATGTCATAGACAGATTTGATCTACACATACAGCCTGGAGAATAAAGCTAGATGTCATAGACAGATTTGATCTACACATACAGCCTGGAGAATAAAGCTAGATGTCATAGACAGAGAGGTATAGAGCGGAGACAAGAGAGAAGGCGATGAAAAGGCAAGATATTATTGGAGGAGAGAGGGTTTACAGATGGAGAGAGGCTTTACAGATGGAGAAATACAAAAGAAAAAATATGACGTAGAAATAGATGTAGAAACAGAAAAGAAAAAAGATGCGAGAGAGAGGGAGAGAGAGGGAGAGCTTTGTATAAGGAGAGAACGGTTGAGCAAGAAAACGAAAGATGTCTTTATTCTATCCTGTACATTGAATTGGTTAAATCTTGTTCTTGGAGTGAATGAGGAAATCAATAATTACGTAATTCAATTCCGGTCATTGAAATATCTATTTCATTCATCGCGAATCTAAAAGAGCTGAGACCCTATGACGTCATATGATGGCCTTCCCCCCCTCCCGGTAAAGTCTATAAAAAAAAAAATGGTAACAACAGCCAAAATAAAAATAAAATAGGTGAAAAAAAACCATGTGTAGGACATGTAAGTATTGTAAGTCAGGTAGGCAGTGCTGCCTCAGCGGTAAAAAATCAGAACTTACCTGCGAGAAAGTATTTAACGTGAAGGGGGGGGGGGGGGGGCTAGAGAGGGGAGCAGAGAAAGCGCCGTGTTAAGGTAAGAACTAATGGCGCCATCTTTTGCTTCAAGGTGTGCTAGCACGGAGAAAGGGGGCGGGGGAGGAGGCCGTATCCAAGTATAACACGAGAGAAAAGATATTGGGGGGGGGGGGGTGTTGTGTTTTTTCGTTTTTGTCTTTTTTTCTTGGAAGACTTGAATCGTTGGCACTGCTTCTGCGCATGCCCAGCGAGCTTTTCTGCACATGCGCACAACAAGTAGAATGCCTTATATGGCGACCTCATTATCAGGAGTTTGCCACAATGCCAAAGTACCGCGCTTCAGAGTTGAGGAAAGGGTTGAAGCATAGAAATATAATATATCTACCGGGTATATGAAACAATATAACAACAATCAGGGGGTATTGGGAGGAGAGAGAGAGAGAAAGACAGAGAGATAACAGAAAGAGAGAGAATATAGAGGATGGGTTTGTGTGTCGGAGTGATACGTTGGAAGATTACGTCCAGATATTGAGGCACACCATTATGACAATTAAAAAAAATCAGGTTTGCACTTGCAAAGAGAAACGAAACAAAATCCAATAGGGTAAAAGTGTGTGTGTGTCGGGGGGGGGGGAGGTGTTATCCTTTTTGTTCCTCTTCAAATGACTCGTGTTTCATATGACAACGTGAGTGCTCTCTGTACTCAGGGATTGGAGTTACAATAGTGATCTTGGAGTTTCCGCATAGGATATTTGAAGAAAAACAAACAAAAGAAAGATCACAAATTGAAATGATAGATGCGATGTAGGCCTACACTAGTTTAGTTTCTAAATATTTTACATTGTAATAAATCTATTATATATATATATATATATATATATATATATAGGCCTATATAATATATATATATAGGTTAATCTCAGAGGCTAATAAATCGATTTATATATATATATATATATTTTAATCTCAGAGGCTAATAAATCGATTTATATACATTATAATACATGCCTATGACAAAAATAAGTAAGACTACTTAATTAAATCCAGATTGATGAAATAATAATAATTCTTTTTGTATAGATCTAGCGCTGCCAGCAAACATAATGTAAGCTTAGAGCGCATTTAACATTGAGCAACAATAAACAATCAAGAACATGGATTGAATTCTCTAGGCTGAAACGGATATACGCTTAGGCCTATAGCTAATTAATAATTTATAACATTACAAACAAAGGGCAAAGAAAATAAATCAATTAATATAAAAGTAAAAAAAATGGGATCTTAAACTATGTTTTTAACGAAGGTAGGCTAAATATTAAAATGGGTTTTCAAGTTCTTTTTAAAAGTGACGATAGAACTTGTTTGCCTGAGCTGGATGGAAAGTAGATTCCAGACTTTGGGGCCAGTTATTGAGAAGGCTCTCAGGTCAACGGTCGTGAGAGAGAAACGGGGCACCTACAGAAGCGAGGAGTCGGCAGAACGGTGTGTGATTTTTGCGGAACATGTGGTTTGATTAGTTCCTTGAGATAGGACGGCATCTCGTTGTTATGAAGGCACTGATGGCAAAGTAGCACCACTTTGTATTCAATTCTGGAGCCAATGGAGCCGACGCAGGAGAACTGAAAGCATGTCATTAAAACTGAAGCGCCGTTTGGATGGTCTTATAAAAAGGAGCGTCAAAAGTCACACAAATGACCCTGCCGTTTCTAGATGAACCATTTCAACAACGATGCCGCTGCAAAGTGGAGAACATACTCAAAGATAGCATGCATCCACTTTACAACAACTACGTAAAATGAACACGTAGCCTAGTGGCGACTCCTGTCTATCAGAGCCCGAACTGAAATGTACAAGAACTCCTTTGTTCTTTATTCTGTGAGACTATATCAAGGCTGCTCCTGACTAAAGCATACTCAAGAGCCAGATGCGTGTTGAGCAGATTTAAAGATGACAAGTGTGTATAGTGTATGTGTTGTATTTGTTCTGGTTGCTGTGCTTGTGTTCTTGCAATACTCCAATGTAATCAAACCATATTTCCATTTTGGATCAATAAAGAAATCTTATCTTATCTTATACTAGAGACTTCAGCGGGAACAGCAGAATCATGCAACAGCAGAATCACGCAACAGCAGAATCACGCAACAGCAGAATCATGCAAAAGCAGAATCATGCAACAGCAGAATCATGCAACAGCAGAATCATACATCAGCAGAATCATGCGACAGCAGAATCATGCAACAGCAGAATCATGCAACAGCAGATTCATGCAACAGCAGAATCATGCAACAGCAGAATCATGCAACAGCAGAATCATACAACAGCAGAATCATGCAACAGCAGAATCATGCAACAGCAGAATCATACAACAGCAGAATCATGCAACAGCAGAATCATGCAACAGCAGAATCATGCAACAGCAGAATCATGCAACAGCAGAATCATGCAACAGCAGAATCATGCAACAGCAGAATCATGCAACAGCAGAATCATGCAACAGCAGAATCATGCAACAGCAGAATCATGCAACAGCAGAATCATACAACAGCAGAATCATGCAACAGCAGAATCATGCAACAGCAGAATCATGCAACAGCAGAATCATGCAACAGCTGAATCATGCAAAAGCAGAATCATGCAACAGCAGAATCATGCAACAGCAGAATAATGCAACAGCAGAATCATGCAACAGCAGAATCATGCAATAGCAGAATCATGCAACAGCAGAGTCATGCAACAGTAGAATCATGCAACAGCAGAATCATGCAACAGCTGAAACTGCAACAGCAGAATCATGCAACAGCAGAATCATGCAACAGCAGAATCATGCAACAGCTGAATCATGCAACAGCATAATCATCCAATTGAAGAATCATGCAACAGCAGAGTCATGCAACAGCAGAGTCATGCAACAGCAGAATCATGCAACAGCAGAATCATGCAACAACAGAATCATGCAACAGCAGAATCATGCAAATGCGAATCATCGGCGTAGAGGTGTTATGAAATACCGAAAGGCTTGATAACATCACCAAGTGGATAGGTGTACATTGTGAACAGTACTAGACCTAGAACTGATCCCTGTGGTACTCCATATTGTAGAGTCGACATTGTTGAGATAGATCCATCAATGATTACATTTTGCGTGCGTTGAGTTAGGTAAGGATTTAAATCAGCTGCAAGCACATCTCGAGCAACCTAATGTAATAGACAATCTATCAATAAGTATCTCATGGTCAAGCGTATCAAATGCATCCGACAATTCGAGCATTGACACAGAATCAGTCAAATAAATCGTGTAAGACGAGAAAAAAGGCTTAGGTCTATATTATTTACTTTGAATAGTCAGGCCCGGACTTAGAGACCCAGGGCCCATAGGCACTTGACATTTGCCCCCCCCCCTCCCCCACCATATCGAAGCTATTTGGGAAATTTAGCAAATTAAATGCACTAGTACAGAACACATAATTTTTAAACGACTGTAATGACTTTAATATATATTTAAAAAAAACTGTTATTATAGTCACGTTAATCTATAACATTTATAGAAAATGTATAGAATCATACGACGAACTGTCTTCTTTGCAAAAGAACGAATGACGTCATCTTAATCAATTGACTGCATTTTTTCTGACTCTATGTATATTACAGAAAGTGAATTGAGCTTGTTCTCTCCAATGTGTGGATACTGCAGGCGAGAGAGAGTGGACACGAAGAGGCCTAATTCTAGCTTTGTTGCGCGCAGAGCTGTAAGTTATATTATGAATGCCCTGTTTTGGCAAAATGTAGTAAAACTATTTATTATAATAGGCCGGTTACCCGACATTTAAACATGCGACACTTAAACATAGACACTTAACCACACGACAGATAAACATACGGACATTTAATCACACGACATTTAAACATACGGACACTTAATCCCACGACAGATAAACATACGGACACTTAATCACACGACACTTAAACATACGGACAGTTAATCATAGTGACAGATAAACACACTTTTTCACTATACCATTAACATAAATCGGAAAATAATATAGATTATGTTGCCAATAGTAAAAAATCGGTATAGAGGGAAGGTAAATACCTCATGGCATCAACAGGCCTACGGGAACACCTATGCCCTACGCCCACCCTTGGTTTTTCTCACTCCCATTTCATCGTTATTTATAATGACTTTAACCTTAATATTTATTTCTTTTTATTGAGTTTTTTTTTAACTAGAAATCTATGTATACATACAACATTAGTTAAACAAAAAAAAAGCGTTCAGTGTGTTATCCAGACTTTTTGCTCAGTAAAAGTCTTGCATACTATCTATGAGCAGGGCAATAGAGATTCTTCATTGGCACGCTCGGTGAAGTTAGACAAGAAAACATATACTACTTGTGCCAAGTGCCCTATTTGCGTACGGTAGTTCACAAAAAAAAAAGAAAACATATCAGTACCATAGTCTTATACATATCCAGTGCTCAATTATAAATACTTTATTGTTCTTAATGTTTTGGTTATTAGAATTTTAAAACGTATTCATATTTTTGCATTTTTGGGAACTTAGTTATAAATAGAGTATTTTTATTCTTGCCACCATACTTATCAAATTGATTTTAAAAGCTGTTTCTAAATAATCATTGACCAATGCAATTAAAAGCTATATGTGTCAATTCGACCCACTAGTAGATATAAGAAGTATTGTGTTGTTTTTTTTAAAATAAAAACAGGTGTATGAGTTACATTGTAGCCGAATACAGTTAAAACACGAAGCAGGGATGGCGCTAGTGAAGACATAGGCCTAACGGATAAGTGGATTATGTAATACTGGCCGTCCGATCGCTATTCTGGGCAGACACGCGTGAACTTCAACGTGAAGTAAGTCCCGCCCCTTCATCCGACCAGACAGTAACTAAAAAAAACTGAGGCGTCACATTCAACAGCCCCGGCCCCTATCCCGACAGATAAACACACATTTTCACTATACCATTAAAATAAATAGAAAAATTATATAGATTTTGTTACAAATAGTAAAAGTAATGGGATAGGGGGTTTTAATAATATATTATAGACGAAAAATATACTATATTTGACCCACTAGTAGAAATAAGAGTTTTTTCTTTTATTAACAAGGTTATGGGTTACATTTAACCACCTTGTAGTCGGATACAGTTAAAACACTCAGAAGGGATAGGGCTAGTGAAGACATAACGGGTTAGTGCTAAGTACATTACGTAATGCTCAACGCCCGATCGCCGGTCTGCACCAAGACCATCGTAAACGATTACGATGGAAAGCCAGCCACGCGTGTGAAGTCCCGCCCTTTCATCCAATTTCGACCAGAGAGCCAATAAAAAGAATTGTGGCGTCCCAAACAACCGCCCCTACCCATTAGCCCATAGACTAGTCGCTAACACAGAAACGTGTATATTATATAAACTAACAATAAAACAATCTAATCAACAACTTTCTTTAAATCTATAAAAATAATATATTTATTAACTCTGTACCATTTTTTTTAAATCAAACTATTATTTATAATACTTGTTTATAAGCTTACACAAAAATTCTAACTATGGATAACATATTGAACGCTTTTGTTTCATTAATTGTATGTGTATATAGTTCAAATAAAAAATCAATAATAAAAAATTAAAACAAAAGAATAAATTCAATAAAAATAGGGTTGAAATGGGAGTGAGGAAAACCAATGATGGGCTTAGGGCACAGGTGTCCCCGTAGGCCCGTTGATGCCATGAGGTATTTTCCTCCCCCTATCCCATTATTGTTACTATTTGTAACATAATCTATGTAATTTTTCTATTTATTTTAATGGTATAGTGAAAATGTGTGTTTATCTGTCGGGGGAAGGGGGCGGGCTGTTGTTTGTGACGCCACATTTTTTTTTGTTGCTGACTGGTCAGATGAAGGGGCGGGACTTATTTCACGTTGAAGTTCACGCGTGTCTGCCCAGACCAGCGATCGGACGGCCAGTATTACATAATCCACTTATCCGTTATGTCTTCACTAGCGCCATCCCTTCTTCGTGTTTTAACTGTATTCGGCTACAATGTAACTCATACATCTTGTTTTATTTTAAAAAAAACAGTACTTCTTATATCTACTAGTGGGTCGAATTGACACATATAGCTTTTAATTGCATTGGTCAATGATTATTTAGAAATAGCTTTTAAAATTAATTTGATAATCATGGTGGCAAGGAATAAAAATACTCTATTTATAACTAAGTTCCCCAAAATGCAAAAATATGAATACGTTTAAAAATTGTAATAACCAAAACATTAAGAACAGTCAAGTATTTCTAATTGAGCACTAGATATGTATAAGACTATGGTAACACGGTGTTACTAACACCACCCATTTCTGCTGAGCTTGCATCTTTTGCCTATCAAAGATTTCATTTATAGTGCCTCACTGAAGGTTGTTTATACAGAACCTTTAAGTATGTATTATTCGTTCTATATGTGCTGATAAAGGTCCTTTGTTATCTACATAGATACAGTGTAGATTCTGTTTAAAGGGCCGTGAAGCACGTGCAGTTAGCCTTTATTGAGCTGCAAACTTTCTGCAATTTCTGCGAACAATGGCTCACCTTTCATACCAATGCAGAATCTCTATTGCCCTGCTCATAGATAGTATTCAAGACTTCTACTGAGCAAAAAGTTGGGATAACACATTGAACGCTATTTTTTATTTAACTAATGTTGTATGTATACATAGATTTCTAGTTCAAAAGCTAAAAAAAAACTCAATAAAAAAAATAAATATTAAGGTTAAATTAATTATAAATAAAGATGAAATGGGAGTAAGGAAAACCAAGGGTGGGCGTAGGGCATAGGTGTCCCCGTAGGCCTGTTGATGCCATGATGTATTTTCCTTCCCTCTATCCCGTTTTTTTTACTATTGGCAACATAATCTATATTATTTTCCTATTTATTTTAATGGTATAGTGAAAATGTGTGTTTATCTGTCGCTATGATTAACTGTCCGTATGTTTAAGTGTCGTGGGATTAAGTGTCCGTATGTTTATCTGTCGTGGGATTAAGTGTCCGTATGTTTAAATGTCGTGTGATTAAATGTCCGTATGTTTATCTGACGTGTGGTTAAGTGTCTATGTTTAAGTGTCGCATGTTTATCTGTCGCATGTTTAAATGTCGGGACACGTAATAGGCCTATTATTTTTGATAAAGCTTTTTGATAAGGCAAGCCAGGCTTTTGAGCTTATGTAAAGATTCCGTCACCGGGGCCCCTAGGCTGGCTGGGCACCTAGGTCGGGGCCTTGTAGGCCTAGGCAGAAATCCGGCACTGTGAATAGATAGTGTCTTTATTTGTCAACAACTATAGTGCAACCTTTGCTGATGTTCTAGTCTTTATTTGTCAACAACTATATTGCAACCTTTGCTGATGTTCTAGTCTTTATTTGTCAACAACTATATTGCAACCTTTGCTGATGTTCTAGTCTTTATTTGTCAACAACTATATTGCAACCTTTGCTGATGTTCTAGTCTTTATTTGTCAACAACTATATTGCAACCTTTGCTGATGTTCTAGTCTTTATTTGTCAACAACTCTAGTGCAACCTTTGCTGATGTTCTAGTCTTTATTTGTCAACAACTCTAGTGCAACCTTTGCTGATGTTCTAGTCTTTATGTGATAGTTTTGTGTCAGTCTTTTGGAAGATAACACTTGGCAAGATTACCGTTGGGCAAGGTTCTAAGTATCTACCTCCTCCACCATCTCTTCCATTTTTGTCTTCCTTATGCAACATCCTGCTCTCTCTCTCTCTCTCTCTCTCTCTCTCTCTCTCTCTCTCTCTCTCTCTATATATATATATATATATATATATATATATATATATATATATGTATATATATATACATGTGTGTGTGTGTGTAGGTGTGTGTGTGTACGTCTCGCTACATATAAACATATATACATGTTTCTCTCTCTCTCTGTATATAGACTATGGCCTATATATATATATTAGCTAATAACAATTATAAGATAAAAAGAAAGAGGAAGAACGATCAGACTAAATACTTTTGACACCATTCTCTAGTTTTAAAACTTTCTACCTGTTATATAGATATAGAGCGGTGCCACTACCAGTTTATAATACAGCCCGGTCTCTCTCGCTCTCCTTCTAATTCCCTCATTCCTCTCTTTATCTCTTTCTTTCTCTCTATTCCTCTCTCTCTCTCTTATGCTTTCATTTTCCCTTATGAGAAGTGAAGACAGTTCTATTTTTAACCCTGCTCACATCTCTGTGTGTTACAGTCTACTAGACAATTAACTTCTCTCTCCATTAAATACACTTTCAATGTGGCTACACAAAACTCTGAATGTGGCTACACAAAACTCTGAATGTGGCTACACAAAACTCTGAATGTGGCTACACAAAACTCTGAATGTGGCTAAACAAAACTCTGAATGTGGCTACGCAAAACTCTGAATGTGGCTACACAAAACTCTGAATATGGCTACACAAAACTCTGAATGTAGCAACACAAAACTCTGAATGTGGCTACACCAAACTCTGAATGTAGCAACACAAAACTCTGAATGTGGCTACACAAAACTCTGAATGTGGCTACACCAAACTCTGAATGTAGCAACACAAAACTCTGAATGTGGCAACACAAAAATCTGAATATGGCTACACAAAACTCTGAATATGGCTACACAAAACTCTGAATATGGCTACACAAAACTCTTAATGTGGCTACACAAAACTCTGAATATGGCTACACAAAACTCTGAATATAGCTACACAAAACTCTGAATGTGGCTACACAAAACTCTGAATTCTAGTAGATCTATATAAGTGTATATATCAGTGTAATATAGCAAAAATGTTCTTGTTTTAGTAATAAGTTCTTTTTAACAGACGTCAGAATGTAGGTTGTATCAGGTGGGGGAAGGGGGGGGGCTGGGGAGTTGGAAGAAATAATTGACTCTATCATCACAGGTAGTGCCAGGGGAAAGCTCGCAAAACACACCTGCAAACACACACCCACACATATAATAACACACAACGTTCGTTTCCAGTATGTGTAGAAGTGTGTAGGCCTTTGCTAAATGGTGAATTTTTTTGTTTTAGTGTACTTGAGCATAATCTAGATACGTTGGGGAGAGGAGGGGGGGGGGAAAGGGTGTTACATTTTTTTTATATTGCAAATAATTAAATTGGAAACAAATTGTTTCTGTCAAGTACAAGTAACTAGGGCATCATTCCAAAGCAGAAAAACAACAACAAAAAACAACAACAGTAAATTAAAATCACCTGGAAAAGCAGGACATTTCAAAATTCTTGATCTTCCATGAAACGGAAACGAATTAAGAAAGTAATAATTTATCATGTCTTGAAGTGTTATCTCAAAATCTAATCATAAAAAAAACTATAATTTTGTTTATTGTAAACTTACATTTGATTGACAGTCAGCTGTAAACTTACATTTGATTGACAGTCATTTGTAAAGTTACATTTGATTGACAGTCAGCTGTAAACTTACATTTGATTGACAGTCAGCTGTAAACTTACATTTGATTGACAGTCAGCTGTAAACTTACATTTGATTGACAGTCAGCTGTAAACTTACATTTGATTGACAGTCAGCTGTAAACTTACATTTGATTGACAGTCAGCTGTAAACTTACATTTGATTGACAGTCAGCTGTAAACTTACATTTGATTGACAGTCAGCTGTAAACTTACATTTGATTGAAAGTCAGCTGTAAACTTACATTTGATTGACAGTCAGCTGTAAACTTACATTTGATTGACAGTCAGCTGTAAACTTACATTTGATTGACAGTCAGCTGTAAACTTACATTTGATTGAAAGTCAGCTGTAAACTTACATTTGATTGACAGTCAGCTGTAAACTTACATTTGATTGACAGTCAGCTGTAAACTTACATTTGATTGACAGTCAGCTGTAAACTTACATTTGATTGACAGTCAGCTGTAAACTTACATTTGATTGACAGTCAGCTGTAAACTTACATTTGATTGAAAGTCAGCTGTAAACTTACATTTGATTGACAGTCAGCTGTAAACTTACATTTGATTGACAGTCAGCTGTAAACTTACATTTGATTGACAGTCAGCTGTAAACTTACATTTGATTGACAGTCAGCTGTAAACTTACATTTGATTGACAGTCAGCTGTAAACTTACATTTGATTGAAAGTCAGCTGTAAACTTACATTTGATTGACAGTCAGCTGTAAACTTACATTTGATTGACAGTCAGCTGTAAACTGAAATTTGATTGACAGTCACTTGTAAACTTACATTTGATTGACAGCCAGTAATGCAATGTCTGGGGATACCCCCCCCCCCCCCCCACTCTCTCAAACCAGGCATTTCCCCACATTACAATATTTTCTCCTTGCCCCACCCCCGGCCACACACAACGCTATTAAAATACTTACTACGGAACTGCTTTTGGCTTTATGGTGCCCATAGATGTAAGAAGATGGAGGCCTAATAAGTTGGTAACTGGTGGGTTTTTTTTACACACTGTATAGTTGAATTGATAAACACATGCAACACTCAACAACAACAATAATAATCCTTCATTTAAAAACATATTATCCAATCATTATCCAGAGAATGTTCATAAAAGTTTTGTCCTTATGTTAAACTTCGAGTGATTGTTGGGGGCTAGAGCTATCTAAGCAAGATCAAGAACTATTTTAAGTTTATTAACCCTTACCCTAATTTCTTTAATATTCCATTTGAAGGATTTATAAACTTAGTTTTAATAAATATTTTGGTCATATGTTTAGCTGTACATTAGACCTAATTTATGAATTATTTCATTATCATGACTAATCCAAAGCGACGGTTTGAAAGCGACACAACAAACTTGTTTTTTTCTGTTTAGATTTTTGCTCTATTGCAGTGGAAAGGTGAATAAGTATTTGTCTCGGGGAAGGGGGGGGGGGGTGAGAGAATCATAGTGCACACAACATAATATAGGCCTAAATAGAATATTTTACCGTGGTATCCAGTCCAAAGTTCCTAATGCTATGGCCAGATACGATCAATATCTATATATATAAAAAGATCGTGTTTGTGTCCCCACGGATCCCCATTGGTCAATTTGAAAACACGTGAGTTTGTGTCACTTACCTATTTAGGCCTAGGCCGATTTACTGTCTAATAATTTTTCCTATCGTACATGTCTCTTCGCTAGCTCAGTGGTTAACGTAGCGGACTGCTATGCGGCCGACCCAGGTTCGATTCTCCGGTTATACAGGTACCTTTTTTTTTGTCAACAATTTTTCTTTTCAAACTTTTAAAAACAAAATACATTGTAAATCTACGGGCAATTTAGATTTTTGTTAAATAAAAATACTTGCCTATTTTTTTTACCCGATTACAATATTTATTTTAAATTACTTTCCTAAAAGTCTTCAGTCAAAAAATACTAATTTAAATATTATATTTATAGCATTCTTTTAATTGTAGTTTATAAATTTTTTATCTGCACGTTATAAAGTCCTGTTTTTTTTTTCCACCCGGGCAGCGCCGGGCAATGCCGGGCAATGTTGCTTGTAGGCCTAATTACCCTAATAGATACAAAATTGATGAAATTCAGAGTAAGCTTCTATTAATTCATTCAATGCAGAGTTTTCTAACCGAAGTTACCGAAATCAAATTCATTGACCCATGGTTTCATACCTCAGCAAGTCTGACTTGATCTTACCACTACCCAATAAGATCTGGATATTTTTGGATAAATGGATAACAAATGACGGATTGCTATGAACGAGTTTGAATTTCAGCGTTGAATTAAGCACGTTAAATTAAGCAAGTTGAATTAATCAAGTAGAAATGAAAACATTTGATTAATGGACATCAACATTGTTTGACGATTTCCGGAAAGATCTGGAAGAACGCTGCTTAGAAATAAGTCGTCTGGTATTCTCAACTGCTGGACATCACTCCCTGAATTCAGTGATCTAGTTTTTCTGTGGTGGGTTAAAGCATAAATACTTTAACTATAGAGAATGGTCTTCAGAAAAGAACGATAGAAGGGTCAAGGATAGAACGACAGAAGGGTCAAGGAAATAACGACAAAAGGGTCAAGGATAGAACGACAGAAGGGTCAAGGAAATAACGACAAAAGGGTCAAGGATAGAACGACAGAAGGGTCAAGGAAATAACGACAAAAGGGTCAAGGATAGAACGACAGAAGGGTCAAGGAAATAACGACAGAAGGGTCAAGGATAGAACGACAGAAGGGTCAAGGAAAGAACGACAGAAGGGTCAAGGAAAGAACGACAGAAGGGTCAAGGAAATAACGACAAATTAACTGAACAAGGAAGACAGATTGAAACAGAAGGCAGAATGAAGAAGCAATTAGTAAAGAAAAGAAGATACTCTAAACTGGTAAGAGAAAGAATCAAAATTTGACTTTCACGTCTGCTTGAAATGAAAGCTGCCGGTTTCAATGTCACGGTGACCTGTGCAACAGACAGGCAATGGGAGCAGACCAGACTTCACGCCACAGTTCCAGAAATATGTAAATGTATGTTTCAGCTGGTTCATGACTTTATGACTTTCTTTTGATTTTTTTATATGCAACCGAAACTGCAAAAAGTGTAAACTGTCAGAACACGGCTTAAAGTAAACTGTCAGAAAACGGCTTAAAGTAAACTGTCAGAACACGGCTTAAAGTAAACTGTCAGAACACGGCTTAAAGTAAACTGTCAGAACACGGCTTATAGTAAAGTATCAGAACACGGCTTAAAGTAAATTGTCAGAACACGGCTTAAAGTAAACTGTCAGAACACGGCTTAGTAAACTGTCAGAACACGGCTAAAAGTAAACTTAGCTAATGCAATGAGAAGGGGAGAGCATTCCTAGAGAATACTACTGCAAGAGTTGCCAGGATAATTCAGTTAAAATTAAAAGATCGTTTTATTTAACTGTAGGGGCTTTCTCTGATCTCTACAACAATAAACTGTTTACTTGAACACACACAGTCTCTGGAGGAACTATTCAACAACTATTAAACATGTACTGCTTCTGGATGAATAGTTGAACTAGTCAACAACTATTAAACATGTACTGCTTCTGGATGAATAGTTGAACTATTCAACAACTTGGTCTATTAAACATAAACTGTCTCTGGATGAATAGTTGAACTATTCAACAACTAGGTCTATTAAACATGCACTGCTTCTGGATGAATAGTTGGAAGGTATTCCAGGTCTAAACAGCTCTGATGGGTAAGCCCCCCCCCCCCCCCTGGAATAAAAAAAAAATCTTTTTCAACAGATTTTTAAAAGATATGTACTAGATTCGCTAAAAATTTGGTAAATGGTTGTCACGCGAAAGTTCAGCCCCCGCCCTGGAAAAAATTTCTGGCTTTGCGCCTGCCGGCCACACAATTCCCTAGTACGACATGGCCATGGAAACTTGTTAACACTGCTTCACAGGCAGTATAGTTCAAACTCATCTGTCAGGGAAACTTTTTTTTAGAGAATTAAAAAAAAAAATAGATCAAAACAATTTTGTATCTAAAATTCACATTATAAACGCTTATCCACCAATAACACTTATCCACAATAACGCTTATCCACCAATAACACTTATCCACCAATAACGCATATCCACCAATAACGCTTATCCACCAATAACACTTATCCACCAAAAACGCTTATCCACCAATAACGCTTATCCACCAATAACGCTTATCCACCAATAACGCTTATCCACCAATAACGCTTATCCACCAATAACGCTTATCCACCAATAACGCTTATCCACCAATAACGCTTATCCACCAATAACGCTTATCCACCAATAACGCTTATCCACCAATAACAATTTCCACCAATAACGCTTATAGACACGGAACACAATTTAGAGTTTCTCCCGGAAAACATGTTAAAATTAAAAGTAAAAATTAGTAATTAATAAATAAGTATAAAAAAATAAATTCTAGCTTCAAAATCTAACACTAAGATACTACAAAGGACCTGTATTTATGTAGTAAATAGGTCATTGGGATACCATTGTTGACTATCTGACCGACTCATGTCAATTATATTCTGTCGCCCTATGACAGTTACTAAAAGACAGGCCGATTAACTTCATTACATCTTCCCGTCCAATCATTACTTCAGTACATCTTCCCGTCCAATCATTACTTCAGTAAATCTTCCCGTCCAATCATTACTTCAGTACATCTTCCCGTCCAATCATTACTTCAGTAAATCTTCCCGTCCAATCATTACTTCAGTACATCTTCCCGTCCAATCATTACTTCAGTTAGCCAATTCTCTATTCTTCTTACAGTGTGCCTGGCAAGACTTTCTTTGCAAGGCTGTTAATTCTTGAGAAACATTTTCTTTTTCTACGTGCATGCATATTTCAGATAGATCCTCCAGATAGATCCATTGATTGGCATGCGGGTATTTAATGGGTTGCCTGAAAAAGTAGCAGAAAACAACTTAACATAATTTCCCCCTAATTTACCAGACTTATAATAAAGAAAGACCAGATTCTGTCCGTAAGAACGCCACTGACGTTGATGGGCAGTGCTATTCTGCCGTAAGAACGCCATTGGCGTTGATTTGGGTAACATTGTTTGTTTCGCTATTAAATCCAAACCAGCTTTCTAAAATTAATTTTAACTTCCTCTGACTATTTATAGATATCAGAACTCTTTTTAACATAAGTTTAGAGGGGATTTGACGACCTTTTATGCTTTTTTTTTCATTGTTTATAGTGGTGACTATTGATTTGTTACGACGGTCACCAGTACACAAATGGGGGGCTAGTAAAGATCATCTAAAATACTGTCTGCTAGGCCTTTTTTGAAGACATTTTTTATTAGAAATGATACAAACTTATCTGATTTTATTATAGACTCACATTTAATACAATTTAGAATCAAAAAAATAATTATATCGGTCTACGACTACATCGAGTCGGGGCATCAACCGGTGAAAAATAAACGTCATCAACAAGGTCAAACTAGGACCTAATCTTTCCGATTTTTTCATCATTAATTTATTATGTACACTGTTTATTCTTTTATATTTAAAATTTATATTTTACTCTCTTTAATTTGATATATAACATGTACCTAATTAAAAAAAACAAAATATTTATTTTCTGAAAACATAACTACTCCTAGGCCAAGTACTAATAAGAAATGTGAAAATATCATATTTATCTCGAGTCTATGTTTTTTTAAACGTAACAGACATTAATTAAAAGAATTACCTGTCAATTTTTGTAATTATATTGATAGCCTAATAGTATATAATTGATATAAACGAAGATTTATATCAATACTTTTTATAGTTTGTACTTAGCAATTTTTAAAAAAAATTTTTTTACTAGAAAAATTGCATTTTTTTAATAATTTGTTCTAATATTTATTTTTTTTTTTTTTTTTTTTAATTTTTTATTTTTTACGCAAATAATTTCAGAACAAAACATATTTATTTAGATTCTGTATTTATTCACCTTTATTTTGATATGTAACACTTGGTACATTTAATAAAGAAAACGATATAAAAATATGTTTTTAAGACGTACGCATTTTCTCTAAAAAAAAAAAACTCCGGCAGAACCTGAAAAAAACTACGGACAGAAAGGGTTAAGCTAAACAGGCATGGGCTTAAGGCATGAAAAGAAAAGTACACTACTGACATGTTCCATTGTAGGAAATTACCCTAATCCGATGTAATACTGAAAGTGGTGCAACTGAACCAGGCTCTGTCTTTAATAACATTTACAACAGTTCCTATTAAAGAATTATCAATTTTTTTAATGAGGAGAGAACACAACAATTATACATTATTTCAAATATACACAAACTAAACATAGAGGCCCGACTGTGCGCTTTGTTACAAACAATAAATTAATGAAATGTAATTTTATGGTTTAATATTGTTTACAATTTTAAATTACTTGTATCAAAATGTTAACACGCAATAATATTCTTGACACTGGGAGACTGAAACACTTTTCTAAAATTATATCAACTCTTGAGGTTTACAATGACGACCTCTTTAAACTGCAGGGTTTGTGTAATAGTCTGTTAGTACTTCCGTGTGTACATACTTTCAGCCATAGGCAGGAACATGGAGTTAAATGCAGAGGCGTCGTTTAGGTTGGCAAGAAATATATATTAGAGTGTGTGTATGTGTGTGCGTGTCGCTAGGTTTTTAAGTTGGAATACTATGAGCAAAGCTAAAAACTAAGAGTTCTTAATTTTAAGAGAGATATAAAGAGAGAGAGAAAGAGAGAAAGAGAGAGAGAGAGAATGTAGTACTTTCACAAAACCTGACAATCCCTGCCACACAATCTTCTCTTTACTTATGCTACTAGCCACCAAATATTACTAAATTGGTCTGCTCTCCATTATACTTAGTCACCATGGCAACAACAAAAAAACATTACCCAGAGGAGTCTGTCTATCTAAACGAGTCTGTTAGTGAACAATAGATGTTTCATTGTTAATTTTTAGTGAAGAAATAACTCTCTAAAAAAAAATCACTATCTAAAGTTTAAATTGGATTAAAGAATAAACAAAACTAGGCCTATATCCATAAACCTAACTGATGTATAAGTATAATATTTAGAGCCTCCATAGTAAATTTGTTTGTGCTTATTGGTGCGGTGCAAGTAAAATATTCACACACATTTACTTATCCATATAAGTGAATAATAGAAATGAACAATGATTAAAAAAAAAACTCTACGAAAAAAGAAAGGCACAGTCTTTGAAATGTATTTACAGGTCAGTAAAAATCTAATATTTTTTTTTGTATATAGATAAGTGAAAAGCATATAGAGCCCTAACAATTGCGGGCGATTTTTGCATTAAACATTTTGTTTCCGTATCTAATCCAATATTTTTATAGATCAATGAGAAACCTTTACCATTTAGGCCAATAGGAAAATATTAGATAGATCTATGTTTACGTCACACAATAAAACTTTGAAGAAGGACGCTATTAGAAATTGATTTATCGTTTTATTGTCAAGGAGAGTGTCCTATATAATTGTGATGTCTCTGGAAACTTCGGGAAATGAAATGAATAACCTGGTCCTGGACCAATCGGTATCATTCATTGATTGAACAAGTAGCCTTCATCTTAAAGTATCATAGCGATATAGTGTAGCAGTGTAGCGATATAGTGTAGCAGTGTAGCGATATAGTGTAGCAGTGTAGCGATATAGTGTAGCAGTGTAGCTAACTTTTATCACGTTCTACAAACAACCGCAAGAACATATTTTGGCATTAGCGCTCACGTTTAAAGGAAAACTCCGCTGAAAAAGAAATTTGATTAAACAAGATAAATAAGAAATGGAAAGATTACATGCTTTCACCTATACGTCTTCTCTGCTTTAAAGAATGTTTCGGATAATGGCAAACCTTTGCGAGTAGACGTTTTCCTTAGATTCCTTGAAGGTACGGCTTATGATTGACTTTTTTTCTTTCTCGGTTTTATTTCAGAGACTTTCTTACCTTCATCTCTACACGCTGAGTGCGGATAGGCTCAGTGCCAGGATCTGTCTTACCTTACCGCCAGGCCTTCAAATATTACATCTGTATTTACACATTCAGCTTTTCCATAAAGCATTATATCTAGATATTTTACCCACAAAGGTCAAAGGTTGATTCTCTCATAGCAGAGATTTAGTTTTGTATTTTCTCTATCTACAGTTTTAACTTGCGAACAAACTACAAACTACAAACTACAAACCTTTAGACTAAAGATTTCAGAGTCATATAATGCACATTTAACAATACACATTTATAAACTATACATTTATAGAATACATAGTCACAGACTAAATAGTGGCACCGACAACATGGAGTCAAATAAATGAAGATACTTTAACCTGCAAACTTAAGATAAAAAACAACTACAAGATAACAACAGCTACGACAATGAACAATCGAGCACTGAAAAGTACAACCTTATAGTTCAATCTCTGGCGAATGTTGAGTCTGACACCTTCATCAAATTACAAGCAAACACCGCTAATAATGTCATTAACAGTGATAAGTTTTACTTCCAATAAAAGGCAGCAGTGATGTCCATTGGCGATAAACGAGACTAAGTTTGATCATTTGGAATGGGGAGAAGTGGTAATCAATATGGATCATTTTCCTATTCTAGTGTACTTTAAGACTGAGGAAAGTGCTTGTATTCCCTGTATAGGTCGGCATAGATCACAGAACGACGCCAAACGAATTTGTAATTTTTTCGATCTAGGTTGTTGGCACAAACGTAGAGTGATCGCCCCTGTCCGAGGCAGGCTGCATTCGCCCCACTGTAGGGTGAGTATATATTTAGCACCAACTGCTCCGTACGCCACACTGTAGGGTGAGTATATATTTAGCACCAACTGCTCCATACGCCACACTGTAGGGTGAGTACATATTTAGCACCAACTGCTCCATCAGAGTTTAGGCGAGCTGCCCTCCTTGTGACTGCAATTTAGCCTGTAAAGTATGCAACGGCCCATACACGGACATACTCTTGCCAAAATGAATATTCAACCCTCTGGCTCGGTTAAGTGCCGGCCATCAACATTGACTGAGTGATTGACGTGCATCAGTAGAATCAATGTGGACACCAAGACCATCTTTTAAAACACATTTATAGGCCTACAAGCTAAATTGCCCGGCGTTACCCGGGGGAAAATTAAACAGGCCTGCATAAGCTATAGATAAAAATTTTATAAACTACAATAAACAGAACGCTATATATCTAATAATTTAAAAAAATATATTATTTTATACTGAATACTTTTAGGAAAGTAATTTAAAATAAATATTGTAATCGGGTAAAAATAGGCAAGTCTTTTTATTTAAAAAAATGTGTAGACTAAACGGGA
Source organism: Anisus vortex (assembly GCA_949126835.1). Classification (NCBI taxonomy): domain Eukaryota; kingdom Metazoa; phylum Mollusca; class Gastropoda; family Planorbidae; genus Anisus; species Anisus vortex. The sequence goes on from OX421494.1 coordinate 57,277,325, forward strand.
GAATCAAACAAAGGTCGTCCTCATGGCATTCCGACACGTTAACCCTCTAAGATAGCGAAGACACATGCCGAAGAGAAATCGCAAACTAATTTTACTTGAAATCATTGAATAAGCTTAAGCATTTAGGGTCTGCAATATATATTTTAAGCAGGCAGTTTCCGAAACATCCAGGGCCGGCTCATTCATATAGGCAACCTAGGCGGCGTCCTTGGGTGCAAACTTTTTTTTTTTTTGGGGGGGGGGGGCGCATAATTGTTTTTTGTTTAATTTGTCGATTTAAAAATATAAGTTATTAATCAAATTAAAGTTTAGTACTTCTGCGCGCTACTAGCATAGGCAGGCGAATTACTAGGTAATGAAAGGCGAAGGGTATTTGATTTAAGTTGTCTTAGAAAATAGGAAAGTTTGACTTAACACTACTCAATTCTCCCCGCCGAAGGCACTTTAATGAGTGCGCAGAATTTGTTTTTGCTTAGGGCGTCAACAACTCTAGAACCGGTCCTAATTATTTTGCCTGAGTAGAAATATACAACACAATAAGTTTTGACAAATTGATTAACTTTGTGTATTCTTGGGTTTCTCTTTGAGTCTTTTTCAACGTTTTATTCTAGACCTGAAGGATGTTATGTTGAAATCAACAGGAGGATTTTAGGGATTTAAATATTTCACGTAAGGAATTTCTCTATCAGATCGTATTGGTAGATCTGATCACGTGTTCTAGATTTGGTACATGTGTACTAGAGATGGTAGATGTTAACTAGAGATGGTAGATGTGTACTAGAGAGGGTAGATGTGCACTAGAGATGGTAGATGTGTACTAGAGAGAGTAGATGTGTACTAGACATGGTAGGTGTGTACTAGAGAGGGTAGATGTGCACTAGAGATGGTAGATGTGTACTAGAGAGGGTAGATGTGTACTAGAGATGGTAGGTGTGTACTAGAGAGGGTAGATGTGTACTAGAGATGGTAGATGTGTACTAGAGAGGGTAGATGTGTACTAGAGATGGTAGATGTGTACTAGAGAGGGTAGATGTGTACTAGAGATGGTAGATGTGTACTAGAGAGGGTAGATGTGTACTAGAGATGGTAGATGTGTACTAGAGAGGGTAGATGTGTACTAGAGATGGTAGATGTGTACTAGAGATGGTAGATGTGTACTGGAGATGGTAGATGTGTACTAGAGATGGTAGATGTGTACTGGAGATGGTAGATGTGTTATAGAAATGGTAGATGTGTACTAGAGAGGGTAGATGTGTACTAGAGATGGTAGATGTGTACTAGAGAGGGTAGATGTGTACTAGAGATGGTAGATGTGTAATAGAGAGGGTAGATGTTTACTAGAGATGGTAGATGTGTACTAGAGAGGGTAGATGTGCACTAGAGATTGTAGATGTGTTCTAGAGATGGTAGATGTGTACTAGAGATGGTAGATGTGTACTAAAAAAGGTAGATGTGTTCTAGAGATGGTAGATGTGTTATAGAAATGGTAGATGTGTACTAGAGATGGTAGATGTGTACTAGAGATGGTAGATGTGTTATAGAAATGGTAGATGTGTACTAGAGATGGTAGATGTGTTATAGAAATGGTAGATGTGTACTAGAGATGGTAGATGTGTTATAGAAATGGTAGATGTGTACTAGAGATGGTAGATGTGTTATAGAAATGGTAGATGTGTACTAGAGATGGTAGATGTGTTATAGAAATGGTAGATGTGTACTAGAGATGGTAGATGTGTTATAGAAATGGTAGATGTGTACTAGAGATGGTAGATGTGTACTAAAAAAGGTAGATGTGTTCTAGAGATGGTAGATGTGTTATAGAAATGGTAGATGTGTACTAGAGATGGTAGATGTGTACTAGAGATGGTAGATGTGTTATAGAAATGGTAGATGTGTACTAGAGATGGTAGATGTGTTATAGAAATGGTAGATGTGTACTAGAGATGGTAGATGTGTTATAGAAATGGTAGATGTGTACTAGAGATGGTAGATGTGTTATAGAAATGGTAGATGTGTACTAGAGATGGTAGATGTGTACTGGAGATGGTAGATGTGTACTAGAGATGGTAGATGTGTACTGGAGATGGTAGATCTAGTTAAAACTACCACCTGTAACAGACTTTATAATTAAATGTTTAACGCTAATGGGCTAATAATTACCAGCGTGGAACAAACGTTTTAGTATTGTAATTGTAGCCTGCTTATATTATAATACTTATTATTTAATAATACTTATATCATAATAATTAATATTGAGAAATAACTTATTATTTATTTGAAGAAACTTATTTTCTATAAACAAGCTAAAAATAGTTTTCAATCTCGAGTTTAAACATCTACTTTTTAAGAATAATGCATTTTGTATTTGTTTAAAGATAATAAACAAGTAAAAAAAACATACAACAACATATTTTGTATAGAAAATAGAAAACAGTCTAATATTAGCAGCTAGCATTTTGTGAAGGTTGGAGAGATAATAAAAACCAAACTCCACCTAGAATCCACCCAGTGATCTCCACTGTATTCAATAACAACAGATGTTTCTAAGGGCAGTGGAGAAAAAGAAGAAAGACTAGACGCATGCTTTCACCTTATCATTACGTCAGAGATATGTCTGGAACGGTCTCGATTTTTTTTTTCTGGGTTGATTCCCAGAGTTCAATACTGTATGTTTTGAGAACACCTGTTTGGTAAAAGGAAGATGGTTCCAGCTCTGGTGATAACGATGAAACCGAAAATGTCTGGGAGTAAAATGTTATCTCTACGTCTAGAACTCTCTAAGGATCAGAAACAATCAAATATCTACGCAGTTACTGCAACAATGGTGTATGAAAGTGCTTGGTTATTACAACAGTCCTCATGTATACTTGTTACTTTGTTTACTAATACAATAGTTCTTTCATGGGTCTTCTTTTGTCTGTATGATAATAGTGATAATTTAAGAAATGTAAATCATTCATTTTATACAAGTGACGCAACGTATTCAGTGTCAATGACAATGTCTTACAATGGGATTGTGTCATTAGCACAATGCCCAGCTGCCTTTACTTTCTTGTTCATGTCAGGTACATATTACAGACCTGGGTGAGAATCCTAGCATTTACCTTGACCTGGATTTGACCACTAGACCCACAAATGTTGAACTTACTGCAATAAGACCTCCACGGATATTGTATGTTTCTACGAGAGAAAGTAAAGCAAAAATTATTCTATGGATATAGAGAGATTAGTGGATGATGTCATCCATATTGAATCAATTAAAGAGATGTTTGTTTACATAATTACATTTTCAGGGTAGATAGAAAGTTTAAACAACATTTCAAACATTAAACGTTCGCGAAGATAAACAAGCTGAATGTGTTCGCCAGATGGAGCAATTCATGCCTGGTTCTCTCTTTATCTATCTCTCTTTCTCTCTCTCTCTCTCTTTCTTTCTCTCTCTCTCTCTGAACATATATGTCTGATTGAATCAAATATATATATATTACATTAACTCGTTTATTTCACTTAGAAATCTATAACTATTCTATCTTTTAATAGTGGAGTCCCGACAGTAAATAATTCTACAATTGAATAATGTTAACCAACATTTATTTGATATAGTAGCTAGTGGCAAGTAATTGAATATGTTTAGAGTTTAGACGGTAATTGTATACAGACGATTATTACGTCCTATGCAAGGCTTTCCTTCCCGAGTGGCGTCTGGGCATGGAATAGGTTGCCTGAACTAACAAGGAAAACTACTAGCCTAACTTAACATCTTGTAAAACAGCAAAACACAAGCTGACGATTTAAAGGGGGGGAACTCAAAACGAAAACAAATATTTTCCATGAGATTTCAGCAGATTAAAATAGAGCAGGGCTTAACGATTTTTTGAAAATTTATCTGCTGTTTTATTGCTGTATGAGAAATAGACAGGTGTGAATACTGGTAAAGTAGACACAAAATTATTTCTATTTATAATTGCACCTGTTGGAACAATTACTGGCAGAGCTGTACTTTTAATCCCTGAAAATAACTTCGCGTTTTTTCTGGATTTGCAAGTGGAATTATTATTTTTTAATAATTTCAACTTGATCAATAATTGATCAATAATTGATCAATAATTGCGCCTGGAGAAGAGTGAGTCGGTGCGTGCTTGTTACGTGCATAATATACCAGCGGTGGGCACTCTACAATGGCGAATAGTTGACTGATCCAATAGTTGTTATACACAGGTCATTGTACAGACTGATCCAATAGCTGTTATACACAGGTCATTGTACAGACTGATCCAATCTATGCCTTTTTACATGCAGTTCAATAAGCCGATGTACGAATTGAAGGAGTGACTTCATTGAATTAAAAAAAAACACCAGAACTTTTTGTGACCTTCCTTGGAACACTCGACACATACATTTTTCACAAATAGAACATTCAAACGGTGACCCTAACAATAACAACTAATAATGATTTAACAAAACAGAACATTATTGAGTATGTAAGTTTCTGTGCTCATAAAACAAGTGATTGACTAGGAATACTATATGCCTTTTTTCTAAAACCTTTACAAAATATTTGACAGCTGTTGAATCGCCAACACAGACTTATAGAATGTTTACTGGAAGGTACATATACAGATATTAGGATCGCAAATTGATTTTGTCTTCTAGACAGAAGAAGTAAACATAGGAACCATTTCTACCCAGGTGAAGTAGAATAGAAAAGTTTCTATAGTTGCAGCCTACCACAAGATTACATGGAACATTCGTTTCCCAATTTTTCTAATCTATGCTAAGCGTCATCCTGTTGCGAGTTGCGTCAGAACTCGGTCTGTTTCAGGCAGTGAATTAAACAATGTATCCTTCCGCCATCTTATTTAAATATTAACAGTACAGACTGAAGTGAGAAAATATATTACACTATATACTTCTGTATATTGTATTTTACAAATTTAAGTCTTGATAATGTCGTTTGGACCAGACTCTGAAGAATGTGGGAACGGAAGATGGCGTCATGAAAAATCGACTGTCATATCGGTGCACAAAGTTGTCCAGAACCCGAAGAATATACACCAGATATACAGTATATACCCAACTATACCAAGTGCTTATAAATCATATATACAGTATATAATCAACTATACCAAGCGCTTATACATCAGCTCTACTCTATACCAAATGCTTATACATCAGATATACAGTATATACCCAACTATACCAAGTGCTTATACATCAGAAATACAGTATATACCCAACTATATCAAGTGCTTATACATCAGAAATACAGTATATACCCAACTATACCAAGTGCTTATACATCAGAAATACAGTATATACCCAACTATACCAAGTGCTTATACACCAGAAATACAGTATGTACCCAACTATACCAAGTGCTTATACATCAGAAATACAGTATATACCCAACTATACCAAGTGCTTATACATCAGAAATACAGTATATACCCAACTATACCAAGTGCTTATACACCAGAAATACAGTATATACCCAACTATACCAAGTGCTTATACATCAGAAATACAGTATATACCCAACTATACCAAGTGCTTATACATCAGAAATACAGTATATACCCAACTATACCAAGTGCTTATACATCAGAAATACAGTATATACCCAACTATACCAAGTGCTTATACATCAGAAATACAGTATATACCCAACTATACCAAGTGCTTATTCAGCAGAAATACAGTATATACCCAACTATACCAAGTGCTTATACATCAGATATACAGTATATAACCAACTATACCAAGCGCTTATACATCAGCTCTACTCTATACCAAATGCTTATACAATCGATATACCCAACTATACCAAATGCTTATACATCAACTATATCTAACTATACCAAGCGCTTATACATCAGCTCTACTCTATACCAAATGCTTATACATCAGATATACACAACTATACCAAGTGCTTATACATCCGATATACCCAACTATACCAAGTGCTTATACATCAGAAATACAGTATATACCCAACTATACCAAGTGCTTATACATCAGAAATACAGTATATACCCAACTATACCAAGCGCTTATACATCAGAAATACAGTATATACCCAACTATACCAAGTGCTTATACATCAGAAATACAGTATATACCCAACTATACCAAGCGCTTATACATCAGAAATACAGTATATACCCAACTATACCAAGTGCTTATACATCAGAAATACAGTATATACCCAACTATACCAAGTGCTTATACATCAGATATACAGTATATAACCAACTATACCAAGCGCTTATACATCAGCTCTACTCTATACCAAATGCTTATACAATCGATATACCCAACTATACCAAATGCTTATACATCAACTATATCTAACTATACCAAGCGCTTATACATCAGCTCTACTCTATACCAAATGCTTATACATCAGATATACACAACTATACCAAGTGTTTATACATCAACTATATCCAACTATACCAAGAAATCTGGTTAAACAAACCGGCCACAAAAGGGCACTGGATTAAAAGCTACCAGGAATCGAGAGTCAGGCAACATGATTCTCTGTCTAACGTGAGTACAACCAGAAGTTAAAGAATACAGAGAAAGCTTGAAATGGTGTTATGTAATATGAACTCTGGATAAAGATAAAATACAAGATTGCTTACATAAAAAAAAAACAAAAAAACTAAAATCTTAATGTATTTGGCATAAAATCTGTTTGACGTAAACACTGCCTCTCAGTTTCCTTATTTGTCTAACTCCCTCCACTCCATGGGCGCCCCACAATTACTCTCCTTCTTTACCCCCTCCCCCCAACACACACTTTCTATGAAGAATTATTCTATCCATTTGTTTGAGTTTAATGTAACAATTGTGTGTAACAATAAAAGAAGAATAATCAACAATATTCACCTGATGATGAAAATAGATCTTTTTGGAAAGGGACTATCAATTTCTGGAATAATCGTTAGAAAAAATAGTTCTTTTGTCTCAAGTGTTGTTTTTAAACAAATGCCATACTTCAGTGTCCGGTACTTCAGTGTCCGGTACTTCAGTGTCCGATACTTCAGTGTCCGGTACTTCGGTGTCCGGTACTTCAGTGTCCGGTACTTCAGTGTCCGGTACTTCAGTGTCCGGTGCTTCAGTGTCCGGTACTTCAGTGTCCGATACTTCAGTGTCCGGTACTCAGTGTCCGGTGCTTCAGTGTCCGGTACTTCAGTGTCCGGTACTTCAGTGTCCGGTACTTCAGTGTCCGGTACTTCAGTGTCCGGTACTTCAGTGTCCGGTACTTCAGTGTCCGGTACTTCAGTGTCCGGTGCTGGTTATTTGGTCATTGGATAATTTGAGAAAAACCACAACAGTATAATTATATAGGCCAACTGTACTTTTAATCTCAATTTTGTTTTGGAGGCGTGGTAATTCAGTTGTACTTCTCCAATTTTAAACCCACCTATCTTTGGCCACTATTATATCGGCAATCCACCTAACTATGAAGATGTATTCTTTTTCTGCAGACAAAAAAAAAGTTAAAGTTCTCTGTAATAGCCTTTATTGTTATGATCCATGGAATGTATTTCTTCATTGTGTAAGTGATTACATCTGTATGTAAGTGTGTAATTGGGGGAAAGACTATTTTAAATAATAACAAACACAATTAACATAACTTCTTCTGAGTGAAAAAGCAAAAAACATAAGATATAGTTTATTTTTGAAGTAAACATAGTCATAAGTAGCTCAACTGTTGACTTTATACCTGGCGTTTTATTTTTTGGGTTGAATTCAATAAAGCCTTCAGCCGTATGCCTGTAGCATGGGGGCGGTAGTGGGAGGTCAAAGTTCAGTTGTTTGCTTGTGGTGTGTATGTGTGTTTCTGGAAGTCGTAGGCTGGCACTGATGGGGAGGAGGTCGGTATGAGGAAAGGTTATGGATGGGTAGTGTGTGTGTGGGGGGGGGGGGGAGCGGCGGGGGTAAAGTTTAGAATAAAACAGGTTCCAGGAGTAGAAAACAACTGACACCTGTGACGTCATATATTTGTCTCTTCTATCACTCTATGACGTCATATATTTGTCTCTTCTATCACTATATGACGTCATATATTTGTCTCTTCTGTCACTATATGACGTCATATATTTGTCTCTTCTGTCACTATATGACGTCATATATTTGTCTCTTCTGTCACTATATGACGTCATATATTTGTCTCTTCTATCACTATATGACGTCATATATTTGTCTCTTCTATCACTATTGTTGTTGGCTTCCATTAGTCTCGTGAGACGACGTAATTTTGTGTTGCCTTGGGGGAATGTGTGCTCCTGGCCTTGCAGCTTCTGCTGTGGCTGTATCAGCCCACACTCGAGTGACAGTCCCTGTTGCACGTCTGGCACAAGAAGGCAGAATTAGTCGTGGACTGGTCTCTTGCCTTTCTTCTGGTGCGCTTCTCATCAGCGAGCCGTTGCATGTTTCTTTCTCCTGCTTCCAGTCCGGAGGTCAGCGCTCGTCTCCAACTGGACCTGTCCTTGGCAAGTTCCTTCCAGCTGTTTATGTCCATGGCTAGGGCTTTCGTGTCTCTCTTGCAGACATCCCTAAAACGGAGGTGGGCCGACCTGGAGTCCTCTTTCTTCTGGCTAGTTCAGAGTATAGGATGTCTTTGGGTATTCTGCCATCGTCCATCCTACACACATGTCCCAACCATCTGAGCCGGCGTTGGCGGATCAGAGTAGGCATGCTTGGCATCCCAGCCTGCTGCAGCACCTCGTTGTTTTTTACATGTCCCTGCCAGGAGATCCCGAGTATGCGTCGAAGGCAGTGCATGTGAAAAGCACTCAATCTCTTCTTTTGACTAGAGTATAGGGTCCAGGTTTCGCTGGCATAGAGTAGAGTGCTTAACACACATGCACGGTTCACTGCAACCTTGATTCTTATGGTCAGCATTTTGTTGTTCCACACTCTGTGTGATAGTCTGGCCAGTGTTGTGGAGGCCTTGCCGATCCTTGTGTTGAGCTCTGCATCTAGAGATAGATTGCTAGTGATGGTGGAGCCAAGGTATGTGTAATGCTCCACAGCCTCAAGTTCGCTGTAGTTGATGGTAGTTTTGGGAGAATCAGCTTCCTGGGCCATCACATTAGTTTTTTTTAGGTGAGGCCAAAGTCGCTCGCGGCCTTGGCAAAGCGGTCCATTAGGCTTTGCAGTTCTGCCTCTGTGTGTGTGGCTAAGGCAGCGTCATCTGCGAAAAGCATGTCCCTAATCACGGTTTCACGTATCTTCCTATTAGACTTAAGCCTGGCCAGGTTGAATAGTTTACCATCAGAACGGGTGTGTAGGTAAACCCCCTCGGTTGAAGTTCCAAAGGCATGTCTCAACAGGTTGACAAAAAAGATGCCAAATAGTGTTGGGGCAAGGACACAACCCTGTTTGACTCCACTGAAGATGTCAAATGCGGCCGAAGTTGACCCGTCATATTGCACTGTGACTTTCATTCCATAATGGGATGACTGTATTATCTTCAGCAGTTTTGGTGGCCAGCCAACCTTTGCCAAGACTGTAGAGTCCATCTCTGCTGACCAGGTCGAAAGCCTTTGTCAGATCAATGAAAGCCAGATAGAAGGGCATATGTTGCTCTCGGCACTTTTCTTGGAGTTGTCTTAGTGAGAAGATCATATCGGTTGTGGACCTTTCTGCTCGGAATCCGCACTGTGATTCGGGATACACTCTCTCAGCGAGCTTTTGCAGTTTCTTTAGAACAACACGAGCAAAGACCTTTCCCACAATACTGAGGAGGGATATGCCCCTGTAATTATTACATCCACTTCTATCTCCCTTATTTTTATACAGGTAATTATGTTGGCATTTCTCATGTCCTCGAGTACTGCTCCTGTCAGAGGAGACCGTGCAGGTGCTCCATTAATACGCTGCTGTCACACTTGATGACCTCTGGTGGGATACCGTCTTGACCTGGAGCCTTTGCTATTTTTAATCGCTCGATAGCTTCTTTTAGCTCTGCCAGGGTAAGTATGTCAACCAGTTCTGCCATGAGGGGGAGACTTTGGTAGCATCGATGGCCTCTTGTGTGATGTGGTTTTGCCTGGAGTACAACTCTGAGTAGTGTTCCACCCATCTGTCCATCTGTTTGCTCTTGTCATGAATTATCTCGCCTGTTGAAGACTTCAGTGGGGCTGTGACCTTCTTTGTAGGACCCATGGCCTTTTTATGCCATCGTACAAACCTCTTATGTTTCCAGTGTCAGCCGATAGCTGAATGCTCTGGCATAGTTGAAGCCAATAGTCATTTGCACACCGCCTTGCTAGTCTCTGAACCCTGCTCCTGTCTGATCTATATGCCTGCAGTGTCTGTTGATTGGGGGAATGCTTGTATTTTTATGAGCACTTCGTCTTTCTTCTATGGCGGGGGTGAGCGTGGCGGAGTTGGCCTCGAACCAGTCTTTGTTTTTTGTCTTTTTTCTTCCAAAGACCTGCATGGCTGTGCTGTGTATTGTTTCTCTGAGGTAGTCTCACTTTTATTTATCACTCAAGCCAGGGAGATCAGTGTCTAGTGAGTTCGATAGAGCTTGCGTTAACTCTGTTTTCCTGTCTGGGTGTAATGTCTTGCTCACATCAATGCGGGGTCTGCCTTCTGGCCTGGATCGGTGGATTTTCTTTGGCAGCAATCTCATCTTGCAACACATCAGTGAGTGGTCAGTGTCGCAGTCTGCACTATGGAAGGTGCGAGTGAGAAGAACCTGATTAATTGCGGAACGCCCGGTGATGATCAGGTCCAGCTGGTGCCAGTGTTTAGAGCGGGGATGTCTCCATGATACCCTATGCTGGGGCTTTATCTGAAAGAAAGTGTTGATGATGCATAGATCATGATAAGAACACAGTTCCAAGAGTCTCTGTCCGTTTTCGTTCATTTTTTCCGTGCCGAATCTTCCCAAACAGGAGGGCCATGAAACGTAGTCAGCATCCACCCTAGCATTGAAGTCGCTCAATAATATCAAATGCTTATCTTTGGGGATTGTGCCTAGCAGTGAGTCCAGCTGGTCATATAACTCATCTTTGGTGTGCGTGGTGGCGCTGAGAGTTGGTGCGTATGCACTGATTAGGTTGGCGGGCCCTGTTGAGGTGTGGAGGCGGAATGAAAGTAGTCTTTCAGTTCCCTGTTGGCAGGGTACTTTCATCCCCAGGAGGGAGTTCCGGACAGCAAATCCGACGCCGTATTCTCTGACTTCTTCCCCACTTTTACCTTGTCAGAAAGGTCTTAGGGAACCGGAACTTGACAGCCGTGTCTCTTGTAAAGTGGCTATGTCGACCCGTAGCCTTACGAGTTCGTCGTTGATGACAGATGTTTTCCGAGCATCGCTGATGTCTTGAAGGTTGACTGACAGCCCGGGAGTCAGTGTCCGTACATTCCAGCTCCCCAGTTTAAGGATTGGGGTTTTCCTTTTTGTTTTTATTTTATTGCTTGGTGCATGAGTTGGCACTTGTCGGGCATGTGCGTGCCCTAAGCCCTTCGCACCCAGTAAGGCAGGCAAACTGTGACGGGATAGCACCTAATTGACTGGGGGCTGCCCAGTTGAGGCGGGAGGTAACTGTCCAATGAGACATTGTCATCTCTCCCACCGTCGGCAGCAGTTCCTGGCGCCAGCTCTACGCCAATTGAGCGGGTGGCTTATAACCGGTAACTACTGCTTCCCGTGTTGTGTCGACGCTGTGAGGCGAAGCTGGAGTGTCCTCTCCAGGGCACAGGCCTGGGCAGGTAATGTAGAAAATAAGCTGTTGCCCATGCAGCAGACTCTCTCTCTCAACTCAGCTGTTGGGTCAAAGGGAAAGGCGGAGCCAGTACAGGTATCAGCTGCGTCGCAAGAATTGCCAGAGAGACGTTGTAGGCATCGCCAGACTGCCTTAGGGATTCCGTCTCCTGATTTGTGATCGGGGTTTATTCCCTAGCCTTTCTCAGGATTGAGTCTGGCCGCAAGGCAGCGGAGGTTTGAAGTCAGAGTTTTCCTTCTCCTGGATGAGCAGCCAACCACGGCTGTCGAGCCGTCGAGCCCCATCTGCCCGAAGCAACTAGTTTTTAGGCGCCAGTGGTCCGCCTTTCACCCCGTCTCCTGTTAGTTAGGAACGGGCTTCGCCGGACTTAATTTCAAGTCACTCGTGAAGGCCAGGAGCTGGATTTGGCTGTCAGAGGCAATTAGAGACGCAAACCATTGGAGCATTTCATGAGATGAGGGAGGCCCGCATCCACCCCGGCTATGCCAGCCATTGTCACTCTATGACATCAAATGACATCAAATGACATCAAATATCAAATCTCTGTCATTAAAAGTATAGTTATATAGACTAGACTCATATTTTCTTGACATAATTTTTAGCGTTCACTTGTTTATATTGACGAAGTATTTAAGTCTAACTTTTACATTTCATCTTGTGAATGAAGTAAACATTTTTTTTTTAATCACAAGTTTAATTTCAGTAACTCATTGGCTACTAAAAGTATCGGTGCTGTGGATTCCCCCCCCCCCCCCCCCCCCAATGACATATCGGCGTTCTACATTGCCCCCGTTAGTTTGTTCCGTTCATCAAATAAATCCTATTTTTATAGGCCAGTATGATAAATGTATCTTATCTACTACTGCAATGCTCTGCTGATTGGGATACCTGACGATAAAGTCCCCAAATTACAGCGTATTCAAAACAGTGTCGCCCGCCTGGTCATGCGTAAGTCAAGGCGTGATTCTGTGACAGTTCTCCTGCGTCGGCTCCATTGGCTCCCTGTGAAAGCCAGAATTGGATATAAAGTGGCACTACTTTGCCATCAGTGCCTTTTTAATAACAAGATTCTGTCCTACCTCAAGGAACTAATTATACCATATGTCCCGCAAAGAACACTTCGTTCTGCCAACTCATCGCTTTTTAAAGAGCCCCGTTTCTCTCTGACGACCGTTGGACTTAGAGCCTTTTCAGTATCCGGTCCAAAGGTGTGGAACCTACTTCCAGTTCAACTCTGGCGAAAAAGCTCTATCGATACTTTCACAAAGAACTTAAAAATTCATTATTTCAAGATTAACCTTAGTTAACATTTAACATGCTTTAGACCAGGGGTCGGCAACCTTTTGAGACGGAAGAGCCAAAAGTTACAATTTACACAACCTCCCAGTTTTTAAAGAGCCACTAAACTAACATTTTTGTTTCAATATTATGGTATTTGATTAGGATTAGGTAGGCCTATATATAAATTTGATTTTTGATTTAAAATAAATACCTTTAAATACGAAATAATATTTATTCATAGAAAAACATACACATGTTTCGCTCAAAACATATTAAAGTATTTTAGCTAGCTCTTCTAGAATAATAAAATTTGTAATAAAATAATATAACTATAATTATTGAATAATACATAGTTACAATAGTTACATTAATGGGAGTATTGTCCTTTCATACCTTTTGAAAGTTTGGTTAAATCTGGCTCATAACGTATTGTTTTCAGTTTCAACCATGCCTCTAGATTTTTATTTGTTGGTTGCGGTATTTTAACTCGTGGCATTTCTTTAAGAGCTGTCCAGTTGTGTAGCGTGATGTGCATGCTTTTCTGGACCTCCAACTCATCTAACTTACTCTTGAGTTCTGTAAACTTGCCACTTGACAAGTGTTTGATTTCCAAATCCAACCATTGCATTTGAAGCGAACCAAATCGCTCAATGTTGATCTCATTTGTAAGTTTATTTATATTTGAGAGGATTTACTATGATCGCCAGAGTACTCAAATCTCTCAGCGAATTCATCCTTCATTTTGTTTATAACCCTGCTGAAGTAATTCGTGTCAATAGTTGACTTGCATTGGTTTCATCGTGATATTGCTTCATATTTTCGAATTTACCGCTCTCCATGTCTTCGACAAAAGGAAGTAATTTATTATTGCAACAAACCACTTCTTCATAGGCTGGATTTCCTTTTCCTTGCAATTTTACATTTAGCTTATTTAGTTTCGTTGTGATAGCCACCATGAAGTTGAATTTTTGCAGCCATTAGTCTTCTTTCAATTCCGTATGGACAATGCCCTTTTCACTGAAGAATTTTTTTATTTCACTCAAGCAAGAAGCAAAACGTTTCAATAGGTTACCACTGGAAAGCCATCACACTTTATTGTGCAGAAGTTGACAAGGACAGAATACTGTTTTTTTTTTATTTCTTAAAGCAATTACTTAAAATGGTAGAGTGCTTTTGCCAAAATGCTGTAAATGATCGTAACTATTTTGGCTGGAAATGTTTCGGCACAAAGCGCCTCTTGATGAATTATGCAATGAAACGTTAAAATGTTGTGGTTTATTTTTTGTCAAAGAATCATTGTTAGCCCTCTATGTATTCATGTCATACTTCTGGCTCTATCAGCTGCTATGGAAACGATTTTATAGTCTTCCAGGCATTTTTGCATAGCTTTTGCTATATCTTCTCCACGAGTTTGCCCTGATAATAATAATAATAATAATAATAATAATGACATTTGTATAGCGCTACCAACAAGCATAATGCAAGCTCAGAGCGCATTTAACATACAACTCAGAACACAGATACAATCTATAGGCTAAGAGATAAAAAACTGAATAATGATTCAAAACTTTACAAACATGGAACAAATCAAACCAAAACAAGATAACCGACCTAACATATAAGTAAGACAGTAGGGCTCAAAGCATGTGAATTAAGATAAATATTGAAATAATGAGTTTTTAAGTTCTTTTTGAAGGAATCAATGGAGCTTGTTTGTCTGAGTTGAATGGGAAGTAGATTCCACACCTTCGGACCGGATACTGAGAAGGCTCTAAGGCCAACGGTCGTCAGAGAGAAACGGGGCTCTTCCAGAAGCGATGAGTTGGCAGAACGAAGTGTTCTTTGAGGGACATATGGTGTGATGAGTTCTTTGAGATAGGACGGAAACTCGTTATTAAAAATGCACTGATGGCAAAGTAGCGCCACTTTATACTCAATTCTGGCTTTCACGGGGAGCCAATGGAGCGAGCGAAGAAGGGCGGTTCCCGAGTCTCGCCTTGATTTGCGCATGACCAAGCGCGCAGTACTGGTCTGTATTCTCTGTAGCCTGGCGATTTTGTCTTCGGGCAGGCCGACTAGCAGGGAGTTACAATAGTCGATACGAGAAAGTATCAGAGCGACTGCCAGTGTCTTTGCAGAGTCAGTGGACAAATAGGGACGTATTTGGCCCAGTCTACGCAACTGTAGATATAGACATCTGCACATATGAGAAATATGTTGGTCGAAAGACAGCGTGGGATCCAGTAAAACACCAAGATTCTTCACTTTGTTAACAAAAGGCACCTGGCAGTTTATCACGGTGATGGATTCTGAACCGGTGAATTTGACTAAATTTCTCTTGGTTCTCTTGATAGCGGAAGCAATCCTAACAGTTCTACTTTTGGACTTTGGGCTGACATATAAGCTTAGCTGATGAAAATGGTAACTTGTGCCGTGTCTTTTATATGGCAAAACTCACCCATAGCAAGTGATAAAGCAGAAGCCAGTTGAATGTCTCCCACTTGCATATGTATTACATTTGAAGACATTTAGCAGTTCTGTCTTGAACTGTTTTAGCAGATAATGGCAAATCTTCATCATTTCTGTTTTGTTTTTGAAATCATCTTCAGCTCCTTGTATGAAACAATCTTTTACGTACTCACCATCTGTGAATGGTTTCCCTCTTTTTGCAATTTGTAGTGATATTGCAAAGCTTGCCAGACTTACATTATTTGAAGATTGCG
This sequence comes from Anisus vortex, assembly GCA_949126835.1. Classification (NCBI taxonomy): domain Eukaryota; kingdom Metazoa; phylum Mollusca; class Gastropoda; family Planorbidae; genus Anisus; species Anisus vortex. The sequence continues at coordinate 57,293,076 of OX421494.1, forward strand.
CCAGTTACTTAGCATACAACTCGACTGTTGTTTTTGTTTTTGAAGCTCTTTAACAGCCCTTTTCAGTACGTCACCTGTTGGATATTCAGCAGCGAATCGGGTATGTTTTGTAGTGAAGTGTCTCTCCAAATTTGACTTCTTATTGTGTGCAAGTTTTTCTTGGCAAATGAGACAAGTCGGAAGGTCATCTCCAAGAAAGACATGAACACTACCGTCCGCTGTGTTGCTGGCTGGGTGGTAGTCTTGACTAGCGACTGTCAGCTGTCCGTTTTCTCTCTACTCCACCTATTCTCATTGTTCCTTGTTTGCAGTATATATTTTTATGAGTTTTTAAATAAAATAATATAACTATAATATTTGCGCTTGGAAATGGAGAGCCGCATCTCGGCATCGAAAGAGCCGCAGGTTGCCGACCCCTGCTTTAGACCCCTACTGTCTTAGCTTAGGTTGGGTCAATTAATGCTACATTTATTAGATTTTTAAATATTTGTTTTATATCATCAGCTTTGTCCCCTAGCCTAGAGTAATGTCATTGTTCTTAGTTGTATGTTAAAAACGCTCTGAGCTTACATTATGTTTGTAGGCAGCCCTATACAAATATTATTATTATTATCTCATACACTACAGACGCTCCTTTTATAAAGAAGATTATACGTGGTCCGAGTATAGTCTTGCATTTTTATTAATGTTTTAAATGAAGTTAAGTTACTGGTTTTCCTGGTTTGTTCAGGTAACCCATTCCATGCCCGAATGCTACTTGGGAAGAAAAAGTACTTATATGCATTTGTTTTCGCATAAAGGATAAGGAAAGTGTTTTTGTCGTTATGTTTATCTGAGCTTTGCAATAGGTTGTTATTGGGTTGTATTTCTAGGAGTGCTTCTTTGAGCGACATTAATAGTAATACTTTTTGTTTTTTTTGCCGTTTTTATGCAATATTTGTGATTTTCGTAGTTGAAAAAAACAATAAACAAACATGGCCACGCCCACACCTAAGCCTAGTTGTTCGTATGCCCGAACCCCACAACGAATGTCTTGTATACAAGCTAGGGAATGAATTGAGGCTGTTATGAATTCGAGTGACAGAGAAGAGGATTCTGTATATCTTACTCAACTTACTGATAGTGATGCCGACATTCAAAATGATTCCAATTATTCTGAAAGTGATAGTGATGATGTAGGTAATTCTAGTCCTAGGACAAGTGTTACTGTTAGGTCTAAAACTTCTAAAACGAAACCCCTCAATCATCAGGACAAAGTCAGGTAGGAAAAGGCAAAGCTAAGAAAAGGAGATCGGATTAAGATGTAGCCAATGATTAAGTTTCAGAAAATAATGGTTGGAGAGAAGCTGCAGAAGGAGAACAAGTTGGTGACTTTTCCTTGAGGGATAGAAATGCAGGGTCTAAGTTTCTGCTTGATAACTCACACACTCCAATGGAATATTTATTTTCTTTGCTGGATAGCTGAGTTATTGATGAACTTGTCACATCTATAAATGATTATGCTGCTAAGAAATTAAAAGACAAATGTCCTATTTCAAAGACCTCTATATTCCATCTGTGGGAACCAATTGTTCGATTTGAATTGTACAAATGTTTGCCAGTTCGTATTGCCATTGGATCTGATCCTCGACCCAAAATAAAAGACTATTGGCCAACACTTGGCCACCGCCATACCCCTTGGTTTAAAACTATGTTCCCAGAAATTTGAACTAATATATCATAGCATGCTCCATGTTTGCAATGGTGATGCTACTGGTACAGCAAATATTGAACCGTTAGTAAATTCTCTTCTTGTAAAATTTCAGTCCGCTTTTTATCCTTATAAAAACATTGCAGTGGACGAAATGGTTATAGGATGGAAAGGCCTATCCAGTCCATGATTACAATATGAATGACTGTGATAGGGTGAATCAATCTCCTACTATGTATGAATGGCTGTGATAGGGTGAATCAATCTCCTACTATGGGGTCATAACATGATTACCAAGAAGTGGTGAAAGAATGTCTTCACCTGGATTATGGAAGTGACACAAGTAAATGCCCACTTACTTTATACGATGGGACACAGCCAGGATTAAAAAAAAGATTTCTATTTTGAAATTCAAAGACATCCTCATTGACTATTTGTCCACATTGTCTTCACAAATAAGTCCTTATGATATATCCAACACTATCACTTCTAAAGGAACAAAATCTAAAGGACCTGTTCTTGAAAGAATCCAGGAAGCAAAGCCTGTATTTGATGGAGCTGACCTTCAATGTGTGCACTGTAGCACATACACAAAAATAACGACGTAGTTGGAGCTTCTTCTGCACTGGATGCACCTCTAAACCACATCTTAGTGTTAAAAAGTGTTTCTTTTTGTATCATCAGAAGTAATTGCGTGCATTTTTTTTTCTGTAAATATGTTGTGTATATTTTGTACTGTGTAAATATTGTGTAAATAGAGTGGATGAATGATTCCTATGGAAATGAGGTGTGTTTTCTTATTTGATGTTTTTCATAGAAAAGAAGGATATTAATAAATTAACCACCATTTTTTATGTAATTGAATTACCTTTAATATTCTGGAAGATAAGTTTTTTTTTGTTGAATGATACAAATTCTGTGATGCGGTAAACAAATTTCCCTAAAAAATTACTTATCTTTTTTTCTTTCATGTTTGAAACCAAACATTTCTTATGGCAGCATTCAGTTTTACAGACAAACACACACACAGACACACGCAAACAAACTCACGAAGTTATCATGCGTCATAATTCTATTGATTCAACGATATACAATGTTCTTTTCTTTACAGTTAACAGATTTTCAATAAATTTAAATATCAACATTTGGCTAAGTAAAAACTAAATCTACAAACTTTTTAGCCAACAGTTAGCAGACGATATACAATCTCAGTACATACACACATATAACCACAAAAAAATATAAACCTACACTTAATATTGGTCTTTATAAATACACATAAATATACTTAAACGAATATTATTATATACGTTACGGTAGTAGTCCTATTGGTTTTATCCAAGTTTGAAGTACTGGTTCTGAATTTCTGATTGCTGATTTGTTAATGCAAGACTTCCGGTAATTTTATTACAGAAAAATATCTTGAGAAACCATAAAATGGCGGTCATATTAATGCAATAACTGCCTCCAACAACGAATTTCCTGGTAGTGAAACTCTGAGAAAATCCAAACCAGTTATTTATATGATTAAATTGAAGGTTCTGTGTAGCATGTCAAAAAGTTTTTAGTTGTCTTGGTCACTACATGGCCCATTGTTGTCTAGGCAATATTGTGTCAGGAATGTAAGGTAATAGCCTAGGCCAGCTTCCATTGTGGCTGAAAACTTAAAACTCTAAATCATCTGTGTAGAAACAAGTAGATTATTTTCTGTTGTTTCTAATGTTCATACTTTAAGCTCTAAGCCTCAGATACTGGAGGGGTAATAGAGGCTGAAGTTATGGTTATTCAACGATCCATTGATTCTTATTCAATGATTCAATGATCCATTGATTCTTATTCAATGATTCAATGATCCATTGATTCTTATTCAATGATCCATTGATTCTTATTCAATGATTCAATGATCCATTGATTCTTATTCAATGATTCAATGATCCATTGATTCTTATTTAATGATTCAATGATCCATTGATTCTTATTCAATGATTCAATGATCCATTGATTCTTATTCAATGATTCAATGATCCATTGATTCTTATTCAATGATTCAATGATCCATTGATTCTTATTCAATGATTCAATGATCCATTGAATCTTATTTAATGATTCAATGATCCATTGATTCTTATTTAATGATTCAATGATCCATTGATTCTTATTCAATGATTCAATGATCCATTGATGTTTGGTTGTCATTGTCTTTCTCCAGTGTTGAAGGGTGACGGTCTAGAAATTGTTGTGAAAATGTTTATTTGTACACTAATTAATCTGTTCTTTGTTGTTTTGTTTATTTTAAATGCTGGTATGCCCTGCTCTCAATGAGCTTTTTGTGTAGATAGTTTTCTTCTAATCTTTTCGAATCAATAGACTACTTCTAATGCTGCCAAATCATGTCTTAGCGTTAGAAGCTGAATGTTTCAATTTATTTCACAGCCTGCTGTAGATGTTCTTCTTATACCTTCACTGACGAGGCGCAATGTGTTGTAATAAATTGTGTTGTGTATGATTAACTGTTGTTTGTAATGGCCGGCAATATTCCAGGACAGATATATCCAATATATTGTCTTAGTGTATTATCTTTCTCTGCTCGCCGTAGTACATAAAACAATTACTAACAAATGTAACCTTAGTGTAGGATCTTGTGTAATCATTGAGCAATAAAACAAACTCAATTTAACTAAGTTGACTTAATGACAATAGAACATTTAATAATATTTAACACAGACTGACGTGACACAACATACAGTCTGACGTGACACTAACATACAGTTTGACGTGACACAACATACAGTCTGACGAGACACCAACATACAGTTTGACTTGACACCAACATACAGTCTGACGAGACACCAACATACAGTTTGACTTGACACCAACATACAGTCTGACGTGACACCAACATACAGTCTGACGTGACACCAACATACAGTCTGACGTGACACCAACATACAGTCTGACGTGACACCAACATACAGTCTGACGTGACACCAACATACAGTCTGACGTGACACCAACATACAGTCTGACGTGACACCAACATACAGTCTTTCTCAAGTCTCTTTCAACCAGTTGCCAACAGTCACACTAGCAGTGATCAACAGTCGACCTACATGTACTCTTATCTATACCCCGACTCATCCCCCACAATCCATTGCTTTAACTTTAATCATTCATACGTCTCACGTAATTCACTCATAACTTGACCAAACATCCCCGCTACGCTACACACAACTCCCCGCTACCCTTACTCATTACACTTAGCTTTAGCCAGAATGTGTTTTTTGGGGGGTTTGAATAAAAAAAATACTTACAGTAACTGGTGCAAGTTTCATAATAAAAATTCCTAATGAAAATATTTGAAAGATTGAAGTAGTAACTACAAATAATGTTTACAGTATAAAGTAAGTCTTAAGTGTAGTCGTCTCCTCAATATTGAACAATTTATCAAATGAAACTTTGCTCTATCTTCAGTGTAGTCATCTCCTCAATATTGAACAATTTATCAAATGAAACTTTGCTCTATCTTCAGTGTAGTCATCTCCTCAATATTGAACAATTTATCAAATGAAACTTTGCTCTATCTTCAGTGTAGTCATCTCCTCAATATTGAACAATTTATCAAATGAAACTTTGCTCTATCTTCAGTGTAGTCATCTCCTCAATATTGAACAATTTATCAAATGAAACTTTGCTCTATCTTCAGTGTAGTCATCTCCTCAATATTGAACAATTTATCAAATGAAACTTTGCTCTATCTTCAGTGTAGTCATCTCCTCAATATTGAACAATTTATCAAATGAAACTTTGCTCTATCTTCAGTGTAGTCATCTCCTCAATATTGAACAATTTATCAAATGAAACTTTGCTCTATCTTCAGTGTAGTCATCTCCTCAATATTGAACAATTTATCAAATGAAACTTTGCTCTATCTTCAGTGTAGTCATCTCCTCAATATTGAACAATTTATCAAATGAAACTTTGCTCTATCTTCAGTGTAGTCATCTCCTCAATATTGAACAATTTATCAAATGAAACTTTGCTCTATCTTCAGTGTAGTCATCTCCTCAATATTGAACAATTTATCAAATGAAACTTTGCTCTATCTTCAGTGTAGTCATCTCCTCAATATTGAACAATTTATCAAATGAAACTTTGCTCTATCTTCAGTGTAGTCATCTCCTCAATATTGAACAATTTATCAAATGAAACTTTGCTCTATCTTCAGTGTAGTCATCTCCTCAATATTGAACAATTTATCAAATGAAACTTTGCTCTATCTTCAGTGTCGTCATCTCCTCAATATTGAACAATTTATCAAATGAAACTTTGCTCTATCTTCAGTGTAGTCATCTCCTCAATATTGAACAATTTATCAAATGAAACTTTGCTCTATCTTCAGTGTAGTCATCTCCTCAATATTGAACAATTTTTAAAATGAAATATTGCTCTATCTTCAGTGTAGTCATCTCCTCAATATTGAACAATTTATCAAATGAAACTTTGCTCTATCTTCAGTGTAGTCATCTCCTCAATATTGAACAATTTATCAAATGAAACTTTGCTCTATCTTCAGTGTAGTCATCTCCTCAATATTGAACAATTTATCAAATGAAACTTTGCTCTATCTTCAGTGTAGTCATCTCCTCAATATTGAACAATTTATCAAATGAAACTTTGCTCTATCTTCAGTGTAGTCATCTCCTCAATATTGAACAATTTATCAAATGAAACTTTGCTCTATCTTCAGTGTAGTCATCTCCTCAATATTGAACAATTTATCAAATGAAACTTTGCTCTATCTTCAGTGTAGTCATCTCCTCAATATTGAACAATTTATCAAATGAAACTTTGCTCTATCTTCAGTGTAGTCATCTCCTCAATATTGAACAATTTATCAAATGAAACTATGCTCTATCTTCAGTGTAGTCATCTCCTCAATATTGAACAATTTATCAAATGAAACTATGCTCTATCTTCAGTGTAGTCATCTCCTCAATATTGAACAATTTATCAAATGAAACTTTGCTCTATCTTCAGTGTAGTCATCTCCTCAATATTGAACAATTTATCAAATGAAACTTTGCTCTATCTTCAGTGTAGTCATCTCCTCAATATTGAACAATTTATCAAATGAAACTTTGCTCTATCTTCAGTGTAGTCATCTCCTCAATATTGAACAATTTATCAAATGAAACTTTGCTCTATCTTCAGTGTAGTCATCTCCTCAATATTGAACAATTTATCAAATGAAACTTTGCTCTATCTTCAGTGTAGTCATCTCCTCAATATTGAACAATTTATCAAATGAAACTTTGCTCTATCTTCAGTGTAGTCATCTCCTCAATATTGAACAATTTATCAAATGAAACTTTGCTCTATCTTCAGTGTAGTCATCTCCTCAATATTGAACAATTTATCAAATGAAATATTGCTCTATCTTCAGTGTAGTCATCTCCTCAATATTGAACAATTTATCAAATGAAACTTTGCTCTATCTTCAGTGTAGTCATCTCCTCAATATTGAACAATTTATCAAATGAAACTTTGCTCTATCTTCAGTGTAGTCATCTCCTCAATATTGAACAATTTATCAAATGAAACTTTGCTCTATCTTCAGTGTAGTCATCTCCTCAATATTGAACAATTTATCAAATGAAACTTTGCTCTATCTTCAGTGTAGTCATCTCCTCAATATTGAACAATTTATCAAATGAAACTTTGCTCTATCTTCAGTGTAGTCATCTCCTCAATATTGAACAATTTATCAAATGAAACTTTGCTCTATCTTCAGTGTAGTCATCTCCTCAATATTGAACAATTTATCAAATGAAACTTTGCTCTATCTTCAGTGTAGTCATCTCCTCAATATTGAACAATTTATCAAATGAAACTTTGCTCTATCTTCAGTGTAGTCATCTCCTCAATATTGAACAATTTATCAAATGAAACTTTGCTCTCTCTCTTTCTCTCTTTCTCTCTCTTATTTTGAAGAATATACTGCAAACAATCATTTCAATTATGTTCCAATGTTTTGTACAGATCTGGAGTTCAACTCTCTCATGATAAAGAAACGTCCGCAATACTGGAAGAAACCAAGCTAGAGGTAATCGTGGTCACTGGTCAGCACAGAATAGGTTGTGCTGGTCAGTCCTATAGTCCAGGTGAACCGTAAAGTAAACATGTCAAGGTAGCCTACAGACTAAAAGCAATCATAAGTGGATCAAGTTTTTAGAGTTTTCTATTTTTACTCTGGCCTACATGTTAAGGACGATTCTATTATACAAAAGATTATTACAAGGCAAACCATTTTAAGTTTCTGCCTGAACAAACTGTACCTATAGTTTTGCTAATAATATAGGAGTAATCAAATGTTTGGAGTCTGTAGGTCTACATTACTAGGCCTACACAAGACCGGCTCGTACATATAGGAAACCTAGGCGCCTGCATAGGGCGCAAAATTGGGGGAAGGGGGATGGCGGGCCGCTTAATTGAGGATTTTTTTTATTTGGGGATTTAAAAATATTAACAAAAGTTTAGTAGCCTACTTCTGCGCGCTACTAGCATAGGCAGACGAATTATTATGTCATGAAAGACGAAGGCTATTTTAAGTTGTCTTAGGATATAGGAAAGTATGCCCTAACACTACTCAGTTTCTCCACGTCGGAGACACTGAAATGAGGCCGCAGAATTGGTTTTCGCCTAAGGCGTCAAAAAACCCTAGAGCCGGTCCTGGGCCTACGTTATGTTTGTAGGCCTACATTATGTTTGTAGGCCTATGTTATGTTTGTAGGTCAATATTATGTTTTTAGGCCTATGTTATGTTTATGTTTATTATTTAGCTATTTAAGAAGTCTTGCTGGTTTTCATCTGGACCACAAGCATTGTTTACTTTTAAGTTTGTTAGGAGTTGGTTTATGCCTCTTTCTTCTACATTTATATTTCTAAATTATAATTCCTATCTCTTCTAGTTTGTTTAAATTTATGGAGATTTCTTTGAAAATGATGATGTAAAATATGTTTTGAGGATGTTAGCTATTTTTTAAAATAAGTTTTTCAGACGTTCCTTCTAGATAGAAGATTATTACGTCCACTAGGCCCATAACTCCTGCAGGGCGACAGGGATCCGTCGGTGGCAGGGACGGAACCCGCGACGTGACAGTTGGTTTTGGTTGACAGTCTGGCGAATTAACCGCTGGACCAGCCGGCTATAGTTTCTTTGTCATTTGGGTTTTATTGTTTTGGCAATTTAGTGAAGTTATTTTTTTTATGTGATGAACAGAGCAGTAGGCCGCATGGATACTTCTTTGACCAAATTATGAAAATTAACACTTGGCTTCAGAATGTAAAAATTCCCCAAAAATGTGAAAATGCCCAAAGTGCTAAAAAGAATCAGGACAATCTACTATGGTCGTATCTACCTTGTAATATATTCTTCAATTCAAGAATTCCACATAGACAATAAAGAATTATTTCTGGCGACGCCGTAACTACTGCAAAGAAATTTTATTTATCTTTTGATAACAATATAGATCTACACGTTTTATTTTAAGAGCCGTCGCGATAATTTATTCTTAGCTAACACAAGTGGGTGATGCGCCGCTGCATAGAAATCACCCCCTTTTTTTTTTGGAAAATGATATTTGTTTTATTAGCTAGTCAGTTTTGTTGATCCAAGATGGCGGGCGAACAATAAAATGAAAACAAAAGCACAAAAGGGGCAACAACTTGCAAACACACACACAGAGTTATGCCCCCATTTTTATTAAGGGGGAGATAAGCTGTCGTTGTTTTTTTCTTCACTGTACACGGCGAGTGTGTGTGTGTGTGTGTTAGCGCGTGGAGCTACGGCACGTGCTGGTAAAGTGTTTCAGGTATCTACCGACACTCACCCTGAAAAAAGTTTTAAAAAAAGGTAAAGGCGGAGTGAGGGAGGATGGAAGTAGGTGGGGAGGGGGGTACCGATTACACTTTCTTACCCAGCATCTTGTATACTCCCAGGTTAAGGGGAGGCGGGGGGAGTGGAGGGGGATAGAGGGAGGAGGTGAAAGAATGTCCTATCTTCCATATACAGAGTACCCTAGCACCTTCATTTTCCTCTTCGTCGTGTTCCCATTGGCTTGAAGCTGGGTCTCTAGCCAATCGGGTGAGGGCTTACATAACTTGGCAAAAGGTAACCTGGACACTGGGGTATATAAAGCCAGAGAGCTTTGCAAGGTCTAGAACAGCCCTGCATCGTAAGTAGTTCGTTTCATTCTATATCCCAATACACGTTTTTAGTTTTATTTTGTGTGCTGTGCTTTTAGTTGTTGTTTTTTCACCCCACTCCTTATTTCATTTCTAACGAAACGTTGTAATCGATTCCTAGAATAACTAGCGATCTCCTGTTGTAATCCAACGATTCCTAGAATAACTAGCGATCTCCTGTTGTAATCCAACGATTCCTAGAATAACTAGCGATCTAATGTTGTAATCCAACGATTCCTAGAATAACTAGCGATCTCCTGTTGAATTTTCCACTTTGCAAGAGTAACCTTTGTTAATGTAAGTAATACATATAAATAAATGACCAAATTAAAATATTAAATGTTCAAAAAAAAAATTGTTATAAGATCATTGAAAAAATGTTAAAAAGTTGTTTCAATAAACCAATAGATATAAAAAAAATTGTAATACGTTTATTTGGACACATGTCTGACATAACTTTGAAAAGTTTTTTTTTAGAGCATTCAGACTTACATCTCTTTACAGTGTTAATTGATCAACACAAATTTTATGTATACGATTTTTCAACATTTTCGTAGTATCAAAAGCCAAGTACAGCTAAATATTGCTTGAAATAATCTTTCTTTCCCTCCCCTCTCCTTTTATTATATAATAATCAATCATATTTTACATTTACAAATCAATAAGGAATTAATGATTCAACGTTCTATAACTCTGATTACATTTTTATTTTTGTTTTGGAGTGTGCTCAATCTAAATTAATTGGAAATATGTACCGAAATATTTGTGCACAAGATCTTTGACTGTAATGCCCTTGAGGTCACTCAGGTCAGTGTGTTCTCTGCGAGTGTGTTCTCTCCCTTGGCTCACGGATTACTCAAAGTAACCAGTGTTGTGGATGTTACCTCTAAGCTGTTGTTTGGATTACCTTGTAACCTTGTAACCAGTTCACACAACGTTCGTAACCAGTTCACACAACGTTCGTAACCAAGATTATGTTTTCTTTCCTATGGATGTGAAATATGTGTCTACATAGAGTTTGCATTTTGATTGGATGATATTTATAACTTTATAAATACTCATATTATAGAGATAGAGCTGGTTATTTATTGCAAGGTCCCCCCCCACACAGACACACACACACACACACACACCGACAAACACACACACACACAGACACACCCACACACACTCACACACACATATATGCATAGATTTTTACGTATAAGACTTGATCATATACATATATTGGAATATGTGATAAACACATTATTATATAAAACACACAAATAAAGAAAAAAGCAACATACATAATTATCATTGGGAATTTACTTGGAATACAACATTATCATTGCAAAACTGCATAGTAATACAGAATCAGAAATACCGAAAAACATCACGAAATAACATTCGTTTTTATATATTTGGACTATTCGTAGATAATTGTTACACACACTAAACAATAAATTAACATTTAAATTTTCAATGTCTGGATTTATATGTGAAGAAATACACGATGAAAATACATGATGTATAGTTCAGTGAACATTTCACATGGATTACTAAAGTAACTCCTCGTGACTTTGACGAAATTAAAATATATGCTAGTTTATTAAACTTGGCAGCTACATAGGACACTACATACCCTGCGCGCCCTGCGCGCCCTGCGCGCACTGCGCCCACATTACCACCCCCCTTCACCACTCCCCCTTCCCCCCTTACCTACACACAAAAAAAACACACAACGGTAGGCATAATTATCTTTTTCCGTGTACGCTCGTGCACACATCCCCCGCTCCCCCCACCTCACCTCCCCCTCCCCCCCCCCACCTCACCTCCCCCTCCCCCCCCCCCACCTCACCTCCTCCTCTCCCCAACCTCCTCAATTTATCTACCTGCACGGCGCCGTGTGCCAAATATGGGTAGCCGGTCAGGTCACACGCATGCGCAGGACAGGCGATGCACGTGCGGGGGCTGGTGTGCTTAGCGGTAACGTAAGCAGTAGCTTCTTCCCCCCTCCCACCCCGCCACCCCCACAAGCCCCCACCACCTCCACAACCCCACACCACTCCATCTTGACACCCCTCACTCCTCCCCATACACAAACTCACCCCCTTCCTATCCCCCCATCTCTACCGACATATTTGTTCCTTTAATTCTGGAGACAGAAATGTGCTTAGCAATTTTTTAGGCCACCAGCCAAATTGTTCTCCATTTTGAAAAGGAGATTCTTCTCCAGTCAGCTCAGTGTTCTTTATTTTTCCCAACTCTTACTCCATAATTCTCTCTCTCTCTCTTTTTCTATTACCAACTCCAAATTTAAGGTTCACTTAGAATTATTAATTAGATCCCCCGGTGTGTAGCCCGCTTTGTGTTGCGCAAACTCTACAATATAATTTTTTAAAAGACAATGTTCGCAACTCTGCTCACCCAAATGGTGAGCCACTGTTGACATCCGTGAATTTAAAAAAATACATTTGTTATAAATTATTAAACATTTTTTTACATTTTTGTTTTAAGTGAGACTTGAAAGTGAATTACGCTTATCCATAAATGATAAAAAAACAATAAAAAAAAAACAATTTTTCAAGTCAGCTGAATCAACTGATTTACTTTAATCTAAACATTTCTATTTTTAGATACATTTAATTTTATTTTTGTATTCGAAATTAAAACTGTGAAATTGTTTACAAGACTACGCCCCTATAATAATTAGTTGGTATATTTTGCTGAGCTTGTGAATAAACTTTTCTTTTCATAAAAAATAAAGAGATAATAATATTAAAAAAACTATTTTTACATTAAACCTTATATTGGAGATGGGGGGGGGGGGATAAATCTATTTTTAGTTATCAGTATTAAATGGAAGTTCTTTCCCCTTTCCTAGATAGTTTATCCTCAGAATTTATGATTCAAATTTTTTTAACTTAAAAATAAAAAAAGGAAACAACGCCCTTGTAAGTTTTATATCAGGATTCGTGTTTGAAAAAATGATGTTACGCCTTGAGCAGTGGCACGCACACACACACACTTACACACACACACAAACACACATGCACATACACTTACACACACATACATATTGAGATCGCTTCCCTTGTTTATAAAAAAAAAGCATTTTTACCTCTAAGGAATTTTTCACTTATCGCCGTCATCGCTAGAGATTATATTTTTTTTAAATAATTATTTTAAAAATATTCCGTCTTCCTTTAAAAGTAGATATGTAATAAATACATAAATAAAGTAGATATGTAATAAATAAATAAAGAAATACAAATATATAAACCTCACGATTGAGCTTTTTTCTTTAACGAACCAAATGAAAAGGGGGATCGTGTTAAATAGAAGCTAAAAGAACAAAATTCTATATCTAGTTTCATATCTTGAAATTTCCAGTCTAAAGATTTTAAAGCAGCAAACGTATATGTCAGCGCCCTCTACACTCTACAGAGAGTTGGAACCATTTATTATTTATATATATATTATTCACAAACATTTCAATTTTTCACCGTAGAGACAAGCGAAAGCACCCCCCGGACACACACACATACACACACACACACACACACATTCAAGGTAATTGGTGTTTACCTCCTAAACACATATGACGTATTTCACCTACATTGTTCTTCCCCTCCCCCGCCATCCCATCTCCTTCCAAACTGACTTCTGGTGTTTTCAAGGTGAACTCAGGGTTAAGGCAGGCAGCGGCAGACATTAGAATATTTCCCATAAACCTGTATCACGTGACTTTCCCTTCAAGAAATATTCAGGCGAAATAAGAACCTAAGGAAGGGGGAGGGGAGGGATAGACATGGAGGCAGGGAGCTAAGGTTGTAATAAAAGGGGGGGGGGGAAGGGAGTCTGGTATTTGTTAAACTGTACACACATAAATGATTTTGTAAAAAAAAAACGTTGTTCTGCTCCAGCCCTCATGCGCGACAGTATATTATCTATAATCTATTTATTTAAAGCTATAATTTATACTGAGGTTAAATATTGGTTACTTTGTCTTTATCAATTGGCTGGCCCATTACTTGCAAACACGTTCCTAAAACACTGTAATCTATATAACTAAATATAATGTGTTTATTATATTTTCAAAGAGCTTATTATCTGAAAGTTTAATCTGGTTATTCTATAGATTTATTTCGTTGCAAACTAAGTGGTCCATGTTTTCGTTTGAGTAAAGAGATCCATTTAACTACACATATGTGTTGATGAGATCCATTTAACTACACATATGTGTTGATGAGATCCCTTTAACTACACATATGTGTTGATGAGATCCCTTTAACTACACATATGTGTTGATGAGATCCATTTAACTACACATATTATTATGTGTTGATGAGATCCATTTAACTACACATATGTGTTGATGAGATCCATTTAACGACACATATGTGTTGATGAGATCCATTTAACTACACATATGTGTTGATGAGATCCATTTAACTACACATATGTGTTGATGAGATCCCTTTAACTACACACATGTGTTGATGAGATCCATTTAACTACACATATGTGTTGATGAGATCCTTTTAACTACACATATGTGTTGATGAGATCCCTTTAACTACACACATATGTTGATGAGATCCATTTAACTACACATATGTGTTGATGAGATCCATTTAACTACACATATGTGTTGATGAGATCCATTTAACTACACATATGTGTTGATGAGATCCATTTAACTACACAAATGTGTAGATTCTACAAGTTTGTTGATGTGTAGCCAGTCACTTTACTTTTACAGTGAATAACGTTAGCCTTTGGTGTTTTGATAGAAGCAATCTTATTAAATGTATACAGTGGATTGCTGGACTTTTTCTCATAAGTCAATATCTGTATTGCAGAATAGATTTCAACAATTAATATCTCTGTTATCAGCGGCTTGGTGTATTTGTGTTTGCAGTAATTGGATAATAACTTCATCACTAGCGATGATACCACAAGCAGATGTTTTAGTTATTTTGATGTTAAAACAATTTAAACACATTCTACAGATTTAAAACAATGAAAATAAACGCTGCAATAAACGTCATTTATACATCGACTTTAAATTTAGACCAATGATACTTACACTAATATACAAGACAAGATTTAAATAAAGTATTACATGTAGGCAAATACAATCTTTGGCTTATCAAGCGTTTTACATTTTGTATTGCGTTTTTCTACGTTATTTTTAAAAGATAAAACAATAAAACTTCCTCTATATTTTCTTCTTTTTTTTTCAGGCTGTTCTGAGAAGTAGGTCTTGAGCAAGCGGTACATCGCCAGACCTCACAGGTCCGAATCTCTGTACTTTTGAAATTCAACATTTCGCATCTTCTTCTGCAAAGAGAGACTTTGACGCCTCCACTGAAGATATCCGTATTGTTGTTTCCGGATCCGCCCCCCGCCGCACGCTAAATCTACCAACATGTCTGGGTTGGACGTGACCGATCCCGACTTTGAATTCCTGGTCGTGGACAGGAAGAAGTTGATGAGAGAGCAGACCCAAACTTTTGATGGCAAAAAGTCTTGCTGGGTCCCAGATCACAAAGAGGGTTTTCTGGCCGCTGAGATTCAAAGCACTAAAGGAGAGGAGATCACTGTGAAGATTGTCAAGACAAGTGAGGTAAGAAGAACATCTTGGGGTAAGAAGAACATCTTGGGGTAAGAAGAACATCTTGGGAGTTTTGGCTTTAAGAAAATACTTCACGGCTCAATTCCGAGACATTTAAAATAAAACAAAACCTTTTTGTCAGAGAATTTAAATAACTTAAAAATCTTTAACCCTTCAATAAATTAAAATTATTGGACCGAATAATTATTTTTAAATTGAACAATTAGAGTAAAATTAGTAAGGTTGAAAGAGTTAGTTGAATTGTCTCGTTTATCCCCCCCCCCCCCCCGCCCCACAAAAAAAAAACATTCAGGGGATTGTGTAGGCAGCACAGTGGCCAGACGTATATTATTTTTTTATAAGCATCCAGAGGACCTCTTCCCCCCTCTTCCCCCTCCCTCACCTAATAATCCCGGCAATTTACCCCCTCCCCCTCCCAGAAATAACAAGTATTTCCTTCAATATTTTACCGACTATAAACTTCTACTTAAATTCAAGTCAAAACTAAACTAAAAAGGCAAATCAATTTTTTTTTAAATATTTGCTCAGAATGAAGAGAACATAGATCTATTTTTAGACAAGACACAGACATCTTTACTAGAGGAAAAAATGCCTATTTATAGAATAATTGTTTACTAAGTATCATCATCACTTTCTCTTGGGCCCGATGAAATCAGCTGTAAATACTCAATTTCATAAACTATTTAGATTTAAAAATTCTGTTTATTGGCTTAGTTCACTGTCTCAGTGACAATAGAATTGTTAAAAAATTCTTCAAGTCATAATCAGGTTGGTGGAGCACGTACATAGCAGAATAAAATTGTCTGCCTTTATATAACTGGATTATGAACAGTTGGGAATCTACAACTGCATATAACGATGAAGTAAATTGTTCTAAATATACCCAGCAACGTGACTTGTATTTTTCAAACTATTCTATCCCTGCTTTATTTATTTATTTATTTATTCTATCCCTGCTTTATTTATTTATTTATTTATTCTATCCCTGCTTTAGTTACATTCCACTATCACCATACTGACCTAGTTCTCTTTTTTCTGCAGACCAAAACCTTCAAGAAAGATGACATCCAACAGATGAACCCGCCAAAATTTGAAAAGATTGACGATATGGCCAACATGACCTACTTGAACGAGGCCTCTGTCTTGCATAACTTGAAGACTCGTTACACTTCCGGTCTGATCTACGTAAGTACACTTCCGGTCTAATCTACGTAAGTTTACTAAGGATGCTAACTGAATTTTACGCTGTACAATGATGTTCATAAATAAAAGAAGATCTGTCTGTCTGTCTATTTAATCAATCTATCAACCTGTCTGTTTTATTGTTTGCTTATCTGTCTGTCTTTCTATGTATCTATCTTTCATCTAACATGAATACTCTAGCATTTATTTATCTATCGGTCAGTTCGTCAAACTGTCGGTCCTTCTATTTATCTATCGATCAACTGATCTATCAAACCAATCACTAAATATATATATATGTGTCTGTTGACTTAAGTCTGTCTATCTATCTTCATCCAGTCTTCCGTGTGTGCGCCTGTCTGCCTATCTAATTTCCTGTCCACGCAATACATTTTATCGGTCTATTCTGTGTATACATCTACCCCCGCCCCCACACACTCTTTGTCTATTTAACTAATCAAACAACTTTACTCCTTAATCTTAATCTCTATCCAGACTTACTCCGGTCTGTTCTGCGTGGCCATCAACCCCTACCGCCGCCTCCCCATCTACACTCAGAAGATCATCAACGCCTTCAGGGGCAAGAGGAGGGCTGAGATGCCGCCCCATCTCTTCTCCATTTCCGATAACGCCTACCAGAACATGTTGCAAGGTAAGCAATACAACTGAAATTGTCTATAGACAAGGTAAGCAATACAACTGAAATTGTCTATAGACTATTTAACTATAGGTGGAACTTGTCTAGAGACTATTTAACTATAGATGTAACTTGTCTATAGACTATTTAACTATAGATGTAACTTGTCTATAGATCTATTTAACTATAGATGTAACTTGTCTATAGATCTATTTAACTATAGATGTAACTTGTCAATAGACTATTTAACTATAGATGTAACTTGTCTATAGATCTATTTAACTATAGATGTAACTTGTCTATAGACTATATTTAACTATAGATGTAACTTGTCTATAGACTATTTAACTACAGATGTAACTTGTCTATAGACTATTTAAATATAGATGTAACTTGTCTATAGATCTATTTAACTATAGATGTAACTTGTCTATAGATCTATTTAACTATAGATGTAACTTGTCTATAGACTATTTAACTATAGATGTAACTTGTCTATAGATCTATTTAATTATAGATGTAACTTGTCTATAGACTATTTAACTATAGATGTAACGTCTATAGACTATTTAACTATAGATGTAACTTGTCTATAGACTATTTAACTACAGATGTAACTTGTCTATAGACTTTTTAACTATAGATGTAACTTGTCTATAGATCTATTTAACTATAGATGTAACTTGTCTATAGATCTATTTAACTATAGATGTAACTTGTCTATAGACTATTTAACTATAGATGTAACTTGTCTATAGATCTATTTAACTATAGATGTAACTTGTCTATAGATCTATTTAACTATAGATGTAACTTGTCTATAGACTATTTAACTATAGATGTAACTTGTCTATAGATCTATTTAACTATAGATGTAACTTGTCTATAGATCTATAGTCTCAGATAAAGATGTTATTTACAAAACATTGTTGTGATATCTAGATATAAAGCCTGATACTTTATAGACTGATACTATTTAGTCTGATACTTAACGTGCAAATCCAATTATCCGTATTGTTCAAAATAAACTTGTATTTTGTTTTTCTCTGTCTCTCTATAATTGCTAAATAGTAACTAGTAACAAAAACTGTAAAAACATTTTTCTAACTTTTCTTTTCAGACCGTGAGAATCAATCTATGTTGATCACGTAAGTCTTTATACATCTCTTTGTTAATCATCCACGATCGCTCTCTCTCTCTCTCTCTCTCTCTCTCTCTCTCTCTCTCTCTCTCTCTCTCTCTCTCTCTTCTCTCTCCATCTCTCCATCTTTCTTTTTTTTCTTCATTTCTCTTTCTCATGTTTCTTAAATTTGGAAGTTTTATTTGGAACTATTGCTAGGAGATTGAAATCGCTCAAAATAAATGTGCTTGTCTGTAAATGGCAGTAAATGTTTTTAGAAACTTCTACACACAAGAAGACACCATCCTAAAGAGTTTCACAACACCTCCACTGGTCCTGCACCCACTAATGCACATTTTTTGTAATATTTTATTATTTTATAATTGAGTTTATCTATATACGGAAGATGGTGTTGTCCTCATGACTGTAATAAGAACTTGTCAATACTCAATGGTGATGTCAACAGTTGACAATGTCCAATGTTTTATGTCTTCTCTTGAGATTTTGGAGTCTGTGCATTTGTTTGTTTGTTTGTAAGTCATTAAATGTCAGGGGTATTCATATAATAAGGCAAGGGATATACATATTATTAGGCAAGGGATATACATATTATTAGGCAAGGGATATACATATTATTAGGCAAGGCATATTCATCTATACTGTATGTCAAGTGTTACCTGTATACTGTATGTCAAGTGTTACCTGTATACTGTATGTCAAGTGTTACCTGTATACTGTATGTCAAGTGTTACCTGTATACTGTATGTCAAGTGTTACCTGTATACTGTATGTCAAGTGTTACCTGTATACTGTATGTCAAGTGTTACCTGTATACTGTATGTCAAGTGTTACCTGTATACTGTATGTCAAGTGTTACCTGTATACTGTATGTCAAGTGTTACCTGTATACTGTATGTCAAGTGTTACCTGTATACTGTATGTCAAGTGTTACCTGTATACTGTATGTCAAGTGTTACCTGTATACTGTATGTCAAGTGTTACCTGTATACTGTATGTCAAGTGTTACCTGTATACTGTATGTCAAGTGTTACCTGTATACTGTATGTCAAGTGTTACCTGTATACTGTATGTCAAGTGTTACCTGTATACTGTATGTCAAGTGTTACCTGTATACTGTATGTCAAGTGTTACCTGTATACTGTATGTCAAGTGTTACCTGTATACTGTATGTCAAGTGTTACCTGTATACTGTATGTCAAGTGTTACCTGTATACTGTATGTCAAGTGTTACCTGTATACTGTATGTCAAGTGTTACCTGTATACTGTATGTCAAGTGTTACCTGTATACTGTATGTCAAGTGTTACCTGTATACTGTATGTCAAGTGTTACCTGTATACTGTATGTCAAGTGTTACCTGTATACTGTATGTCAAGTGTTACCTGTATACTGTATGTCAAGTGTTACCTGTATACTGTATGTCAAGTGTTACCTGTATACTGTATGTCAAGTGTTACCTGTATACTGTATGTCAAGTGTTACCTGTATGTCAAGTGTTACCTGTATGTCAAGTGTTACCTGTATTTCACATAATTACTTCCAACCTTTATAACGTACAGAGGTGAGAGCGGCGCAGGTAAGACGGAAAGTACTAAAAAGGTCATTCAGTACTTTGCCCGTGTTGCCGCTGACCTGAGCAGGGATAGGGACAAATCTATACAAAAGGATTGTCCATTAGTAAGTTCTCGCACACGAATGATGAAACAGCTAAATGTAATCAATGAAATAATATGATTGCATATATTATTCTATTTTCAAAGCTCTACAATCTTCTCACGTCTGCTTATATCTGTGCCTGGTCTAAATAGATGTGCTTGGTCACATGATACACATGTAATTGCATTTGCAAAGCGCCATCTGGTGTATGATTTCACATAGTTATGTACATCTCTATCTATTTCTAATAACAAGTGCTCATCTATTTGTTTTTATACTTTGAATGTAAACTCCGTACAGTGGTTTCGAAACGTTTACAAAAACATACAGCCACAAATAGACAATCGAATAGACAGACAAACAGACAGAAAAAGAAACTAACTAGATTTTTCTCACAGAATAATGTCCAGATTTAGCTGAAAATATTTTGCTTATCAAAACGGACAACATTTTGTCTTACTTCCCACCGCCCATTAATCCCAATAGAGAGTTAACTCGACCTCAAACATTTCAGAAAATACCCCATTTTTACAGTTTAAGAATCACTGAGTACTTAGATAAATCAACTATTGTCAGACTCCTACTGACTATGTATTGTAGCATGAAAACTTTTCACAATTTTGAAATCACATTTCTCGTTTATACGTGTTCAATATATCATTAATGCAGCATCGAAAACTAAACACTAAAGAATCCATCACCGAGTTGATTCATTTATTTAATAAAACTAATAAAAAAATATCTTTGAAAAATGTATCATTTAATTGTTAGGATCATAAATAGTTTGTGAGTTAGTACCAAGACTGTGTTTACGTGTTAGCTTCTTTAGAAGTTGTTTTTACTTGGTTTAAACAAAATGGTCTCGCTTTTGTCTCGTGCAAAGTACCGTTGTTTGACCAATCAGCTTTCTGCTCGTGACGTATGTATTTTGTTTGCGCTCTCGCTCAATGGCTGAAACTGTGTCACTGTGACCTACCAGCACACAGACTTGTCATTAGAAACATGTTTGTTTGTCTGTCTCTGAAACGAGCGTTTCTCCGGCTGACCCTGGGGCAACTTTGTTCCAAACCTTTTAAACAGCGAATGAAAATGTGCATTTGATAGAAAACGACCATAGAATTGGGCTTAATTCAGCCAGAGAGAAATGCTGAGTTTCAAAGAATTCGTATGTTTGATATGGAATGTAATAATGATATCACCTGTATATTTTTCCAGATCATAATCATACTCTTATGTATATTACATATTATATATTAACATTTCTGATAAGAAAGAAAACTGTGAGGGTATGGGAGCAGGGTAGGGATAGGGGGAAAATATGGTTGATTGGAGAATCATCGTCCATAGTCTCAGCCACGCCCTACACCACACATAGATTCTGTTTTTCCTTACGATATGGCACCCTTGTGTTCACCGCAGTGGCGAGTCTGGTGCCGGAAAAACAGAAAACACCAAAAAAGTAATTATGTACTTTGCCAACGTGGCTGCAGCTAGCAAGGAGAAGAAAGACGAAGACGCTGAAGCCAAGAAGGTAGACAATCTTCTGATTAGCAGAGTTATCCTTCCCTTACATTTAGTTGTAGTTTTTACCTCCCTTTGATGAACCTGCATTTACCCTACAACATTGATTTAGTTACCTCCCCTGCATGGACACAAATTTAATTTTACCTAAATATACAATAAATTTTTTTTTTAAAGTTATATAAATAGTCCATTGATTTCAACCTCCCCCACTAACTTTATAATAATTACATAAAATAATAATTAATATTATTTGTTTAGAAATCCAGTTTAATATCAACGCATGCGCAGTTAGAATGGCATTCCTTTTTTTACATCTAGATATAGACCTAGACCTAGATATAGACCTATACAAAATTATGTTTCAAACCTTACTTAAGAATGTAGTATAGACAACTTGAAAACCTTCCTTTTGTCAACCTTTACCCTGGATTCACTGCTTGTATCTAATAGAATCTAGAAAACTGGGCTGGGGATTTAAGGAGATTAAAACTTGTGCTGGATTTTAAATGTCAAATAAATTTGCATGAAAACCCTTATGCATGATTCTAATGTACGAAATCTTAATTTTAAGTCATTCTTGATCTCAACGGACTAAATTTGCAGTCCATATGTCATATGTGATAATATGTCACATGTTGTAAGTAATATGTCATATGTAGAAATATGTCATGCATACAAATATGTCATATGTAGAAATATGTTATAAGTAGTAATATGTTTTATGTGGCAATAAACACAGTGTCTTAAGATGATTTAAAAATGGCCTTACACTTAAAGGCAATGCTTGGACACTTTCAAATAAACCCAGTAATCAAGATTTCTTGCAAGCAAAAGATATTCTGCATGTGTATTTAAATGATTGCATGTAGCGGCCATGATTCTGTAGTTGTATGCATGCTGTTATGAAGTTACATATATATATATATATATTTATAATATATATACTTTATATATTTATTATATTGTTATTCGTTATCACTCTAATATAATATGCTTACAATACATTGATTGTTATTAATGCAAGTGAAATATTCTTACATAACCTACATAATTTAATTATTATCTAATGTGTTTCTGATAATTAGTCTAGTTATAAAAGCCATTTTAATTATTAAATTTTATAATATAGTATATATTTTAGTTAAATAATATTATCAACACATGTTTAAGTTACG
Organism: Anisus vortex; assembly: GCA_949126835.1. Classification (NCBI taxonomy): domain Eukaryota; kingdom Metazoa; phylum Mollusca; class Gastropoda; family Planorbidae; genus Anisus; species Anisus vortex. The sequence goes on from OX421494.1 coordinate 57,315,947, forward strand.
TAAATTTAATACAATTTTATGTTTTTTATGTTTATTATGAAGTAATTTAATATTGATTATTTATGTCTAACAAAAATTCTAGATATCACACTCGCATACAAAGAAAGAAACATACATAAACAATATTGCGGAAACATTTATTTGAAACAACAACAGAACTAAGACACTAATCTATCTATCTATCATCGCTATCATATCTATCATATCTATTTATCTATCTATCTACCTATCTATCTTTCTGTCTAAATTTCTATCTCTTTCTATCAATTCTGCAATATACGCTAGTTCTCTTACAAAACTCTTTAATTACTGTCAGTTGTTCCCAGCATTTACCCACCACATGATCCCATTGACCACAATATCGCTTTCATTGAAAAGTTCCAATTTAAATCTTAGTATAAGTTTTGTCCTACCCGAAAAGTTCAGAATAAAAAAATCACATATGTGACGTGTAGCTGTGGAGGGTACAGCCACATATGTGACATGTCGCTGTGGAGGGTACAGCCAGATATATGACATGTAGCTGTGGAGGGTACAGCCACATATGTGACATGTAGCTGTGGAGGGTACAGACACAATAAGCAGGGAACCACTTGACAAGTTCTCGAATTAAAACATTAGAATAATGAAATTAATTACAAGTTGTTTTTTTTTTGCTTTTCTTCGCCTTCACCGTTGTCCGCCCCACGCCACCCCTCCACACGCCACCCCTCGCCATGACATTGAACGGGTACTTCTTGTCTACTCTTCTCTTCTCTGCATAATTATTATACTCCCCAACCCCGCCCCTTTACTCCCATCTCCCACCCCGTAAAAAATCGATATGGTAATATCCCTTGAACTTTAAACATGTAAACCCGTAAAAAAAACCAACCTGTGCGCCAATGTAAAAACCCAACCTGTGAGCCAATGTACAAACCCAACCTGTGCACCAATTTACAAACCATGTAGAAAAAAGAAGGAACCCTAGAGGATCAGATTGTCCAAGCCAACCCTGTCATGGAGGCTTACGGAAACGCCAAGACTACTAGGAACAACAACTCGTCTAGATTCGTAAGTACTGCGCGGATCAGAAATGGGCGCCAACTGACTGCCTGCGATTGTCACATCCCCTACAGCTAACCTAGATAATCTCCGGTCCGACCCATGCTCCGCCCCGCCCACCCCAAGATGGTCTTTAAGTATACAATAGGCCAACCCTTCCATCCAAAGCTAAAAGTAGAAACAATATATCATTCTCAAGAATTCTCCAATCAGCACAATTTCATCTTCCACTAGCTTGCAGTAGGTAGCTGCCTATTGATTTATTCTTCAACGCTTTTCTTTGACATTTTCCTTGATTGCAGTTCCCGACTGTTTACAAACAACTTCCCAGGATTTGTTTATCTCTTTATTTTATCAATTGAGACGCCATTTTTAGAGCTGCCAACTTTGAAATATAAAACAAAAATCTCCTTCAATTTGAAGAAAATAAAATATAACACGTCACAAAACGAATAAAAACAGCAAAGTAATAACACATCACAAAGTAATAACCATCACAAAGAAGTACATTAACAGTTTTGTTACTCACAATAATATTTGATGCTTCTACATTGCAATAAAATGACCTTAGGCTGCTGGAGGCAAAAAGCAGGGTACCCTTGAGGACGCCATTGTGCAGGCCAACCCTGTACTTGAAGCCTACGGTAACGCTAAGACAACCCGTAACAACAACTCGTCCCGATTCGTGAGTAAAACAACCAGAAACCAACGGAGCGCAACCGAATGAGTGACCCAAATCCATTTTGAATTAACGGAATTTCCCCCCAAAACCACAATATATAAAAAGCAACCAATCACATGCAACCAAAATAATCCCGCGAATCCTAATAACTCATTTTTTTTATCATTGCGAACCTTTTGATTTATTCTTGAAATAATATTTTTAACAAACTTTTCCTCACCCGTCAACTTTTCAGTTTTGTTCCCAAATATAAAAATACAATCAACAAGTTTCAGATTTTCCCACATTCCGAGCTTTGTTTATGCCTTATCGATATTGAAAACAATCTTGATTTTTGGTGATTGATTTTCAGCTTTTACACCATCGTGTTTGGCATAAATATTGTGGATGAATTTTTTCCTCGCTTGGACAACCCTTAACACGTGACCACGTGACATTGTTACGATCTCACGGAAAAAACTTTAGCACAAGAAAAAAGAGTTGACCATCCATCCTATTATTTTATCCCTAACTTATATAAAAAAACTAAACTGGATGTTTTTTTCATTTCCTTGTAACAAATCCGCATACAAAGAACATTGTAGGAACCACAGCGGTATATTTTGTTCTTCATTCAACCCTTAACACTGAAATATAGGACATTGAGAAAATTCTCTTCAAAGGGATAAATAGTGTTGACACTTCAGTTAATTTACAGTTTCTATTTAATTTAAAGGATTATTGAATCCATTAACTATAATTTATTTTAAATATTTATAAAACAAATCACACAATCCCAATGAATTATAGAAAGATATAAGTGAAATAAGACAGAAGATCCATTGTATAATATAAGAACTGTACACATTTAGTTCAAACATAAATATAGAGATACTTGGTACAAGAACTGATTATGAGAATATCAATTCCTTCAGCAAGCTCCTACATTTTAATTCTAGGTTTAACTTTACGCTCTAAAAGTAGGCACTTTTTCAGTGATAGAAAAACGTCGTAGTTGTCAACACGAATGACGTTAACACACTAGGGATAAAGCTGTTAACTGAAAAATCATTTTGTATGTCTCATTTTACCTACAATAGCAATAGTCTTGTCCCTAAAACAAAGCTGTGCCAGGCTATGAAAAATATATTTTCCGCTATTTCAGCCATTTAAAAAAAACAACATAAAATAAACACGTGCGAACAGACTTAAGTGACATTAAAGTGACATACTTAAGTGACATTAAAGTGACATACTTTGCCAGTTAAGTGACATTAAAGTGACATACTTAAGTGACATTAAAGTGACATACTTAAGTGACATTAAAGTGACATACTTTGCCAGTTAAGTGACATTAAAGTGACATACTTTGCCAGTTAAGTGACATTAAAGTGACATACTTTGCCAGTTTTTTCCCCGCCTTTACCAAAGACCTGCCTCATAAGACTATCAACGCCTCCCGCCTTCCCCTTTTTTTTCTGATAGAAGTTCTTAAAACCACACCAAGCATCCAAAGTCCCAGACTGTCAAATCCCTTCACTCCACAACACTCCACCAACCAACCTTTCCAAAACAATCTTTCCGCCATGTTTCCATAGCAACATCTTGTAACCCTCAATACCCTTTTTACCTAAATATCTTTTTACCTAAATATCTTTTTACCTAAATACCTTTTTACCTAAATATCTTTTTATCTATTTACCTGTTTACCTATATACCTGTTTACCCAATACCTGTTTTCTCATAAAACATTTTTACTTACGAAATTCTTTTAACCAAAACATTACTTCGTCAACAACACCCGTTTACCCTCATCGTCTGCTCATTCATCGTCACCCAACGTCACCCAACGTCACCCAACCTACTAAGGAAACACACGTTCAGCTTTTGCTTTCAGCTAATTTGATTTATCCAACATTCAATCTAATCCTTTGATGTTTTGTTCTTTTAAATCCCCGACCCACCAACCCACACCCAAACCTACCCCTAAACCCTGCAACCTTTACACTGACAAAAACAAATATCACCAAAACCCCGTCTGGTGTATCAGGGCCCCGGTTCCCTAGAGGATCAGATCGTTCAGGCCAACCCTGTCATGGAGGCCTACGGAAACGCCAAAACCACTAGGAACAACAACTCGTCTAGATTTGTGAGTATTTTGCCAAGCAACAAAAGAGAATCAACTGGATTCCTAGTTCCTAGTCACTCAATGGCGGATCTGATCTTCCATCTGATTCAAACCTCGAAGCACTAAATTTCTTGTTGTTTTTTTTCCCCGTAGAGAAGTCACCCGAACCCTACCATACCCTTCCCAGTTTACCTTTCTTTTGTTAAATTCTAGTTTTCTTTTTTTTTTAACCTGTGTGAACCCTAGTCGAACGTTTATTTTAAAAAATCTACATATAAAAAAAAGCAAGTACCAATTAGTGTGCCATCCTCGTTGAAAAAACTAAATCCTACATTTGAACAAAAGAAAGAAAAAAAAAAATTTTCTTCTCTTTTATATTTTCTCCCAAATTTCTTTACAGCGCACTTATCGGTATTACTTACTTTCGTTTCCATGTATGATTTTGCCCCAAGAACACATCAAGTGACACAACCGTCATCATCCCACCTACCACGCATTGCACATGGTCCTGTAGCCCCAGTAGACATTCACAACACTAACCGAGAGATTTCCTCAAAAATTTTATTTTTCAATTGTTTTATCCACTAATCAAATATTAATATAGAACCACAAGCAACAAGCAACATGATTGTGCCGTTTTGTTTTTGTCTACAATTCAATGAACAAAAAAAATATTTCTCAATCATGTTTCTTAATGTATTAGACGATGATGTACTTTAGAATTAAATTATTAAATTATTAATTCTTTCTTTTTTTTTTTCATTTTCTCTCCTCCTCCCACCCTACCTTCCATTTTACCCCTCCCTGATATAAAAAAAATTTACATTACCTTTCATCTTTGACCTATGACCTATGGAATGACGCCCACCACTGCCCATCATCACCCGTGTGTGTTTATACATTTGCCTGCAACTCTCTCACAAAAAAAAATCAAAAAAAAATCCAACCACAACGAAACAAAATTGGCCAATCCCGTTCTGGAGGCCTTCGGTAACGCCAAGACAATCAGAAATAACAACTCCTCTCGCTTCGTAAGTATTCTTCAATCTCTTCTGATGAAAGTTTTAAAAGAACTCTCGCCAGCTGACCTTCGGCCATCGCACAATGTTGTAACTGGACAAATACCAATTTATTTTTTCATCTTTTTTTTTTTTTCAAAATCCATTTTTCATTCTCCAAAGTAGTTCCAGATCCTTGAAACAAATACCTGCATCTACCCTCTCCTCCCCACTAAATAATTACAATGATTTTAATAAATTACATTTAATTATGAACGTATTTAGTAACCTTTTCTAGTATTTAAACATTATCTAAAATGTAGAGCTATTAGTCTATTAGAAACGTTATCTAAATTGGAGAACTATTAGTCACTTAGAAATCATAGCCTATGAAAAAACCAACAGTATGTATTCTAGTCATTTATTATTAGTTTTAGAACAAACTTCTTTGTGTAAAATATAAATGTCTAACTTGACACTGGTAGTTTTCTGATCTGTTCATCAAATTGTCAACATTTCTGTAAGAGATTCAATACCTAGGGTTTTAATTTTCTAGCTTGGAACATAGTAATTATAAAAATAATACGTAATGCATTATCTATATTTATGTATGCATGATATTTCCATTTGTTACTGTGCTTTAAAAAAACTACGAACATTGTACAATAAATAATGTAGTAGTAATAATATAATAGTAAATTAATGTATAGATAAATAGATAGATAATTAGCAGTATCAAATAAATATAAAAATATCAATTTTCTCATTAAAGTAAATTAGTTTCTAAGAAAAATTTTTTTTTCTAAATATACCTCTGTCGGACAATGTATATTATGACTTATTCTTGTTTCAATATTGGATATGAAAGCATGACGTCACTCCTTTTTCAGGGTAAGTTTATTCGTATCCACTTCGGCACTCAGGGTAAAATCGCTGGAGCTGACATTGAGACATGTAAGTTGAACTTTTTCTTTGTTTTGAAGATAAGACTTATCATAAATATTTCAATCATCGTCTTGAAGATACGACTTATCATAAATATTACAATCATCGTTTTGATAATACGACTTATCATAAATATTTCAATCATCGTTTTCAAGATAAGATTATCATAAATATTTCAATAATTGTTTTGAAGATAAGACTATCATAAATATTTCAATCATTGTTTTGAAGATAAAATTATCATAAATATTTCAATCATTGTTTTGAGGGTAGGACTATAATAAATATTCATAATTTGACAGAAAAAATCGATTCGATTAATTTCGTCCGTTTTTTTTTTCACTCAACGTTGTCCCATTTAAAGAATGGATCCGGCATTGAATTCAAAAATTAATAGAATACTTAACACTTATTTAAAAAAAATAATTTGTTAATGCTGAAGGGGCGGTGAACTCTAAGCATTGTTATTCTGGGTTGTCCCATTGAAGACAGAAGTATGTTTACATCTATACATTTGTTGGTTCTGTCTAAAGTATTTTTATTGTAGAGGTTTCCATAACCTTTCCAAACCTGTTTGCCGTCTTTTATTCAGATCTGCTGGAGAAATCTCGTGTGACCTTCCAGCAGCCAGCCGAGAGGAACTACCATATCTTCTACCAACTTCTGTCCCCAGCTATACCAACACTGCACGGTAAGATTTACTGATGTACAACGCTAAACACCTTACAAGTATAAACAATAAATTTTAAAATGCGTTTCTACTTGTATAAATTATTTCCTTGATTTGTTGTTAGTTTGTGTACATATGACCTTAGTACTTTGACCTTAGTAGTTTGACCTTAGTAGTTTGACCTTAGTAGTTTGACCTTAGTAGTTTGACCTTAGTAGTTTGACCTTAGTAGTTTGACCTTAGTAGTTTGACCTTAGTAGTTTGAAATTAGTAGTTTGATTTTAGTAGTTTGACCTCAGTAGTTTGACCTTAGTAGTTTGACCTTAGTAGTTTGACCTTAGTAGTTTGACCTTAGTAGTTTGACCTTAGTAGTTTGACCTTAGTAGTTTGACCTCAGTAGTTTGACCTCACTAGTTTGACCTCAGTAGTTTGACCTTAGTACTTTGACCTTAGTAGTTTGACCTTAGTAGTTTGACCTTAGTAGTTTGACCTTAGTAGTTTGACCTTAGTAGTTTGACCTTAGTAGTTTGACCTTAGTAGTTTGACCTTAGTAGTTTGAAATTAGTAGTTTGATTTTAGTAGTTTGACCTCAGTAGTTTGACCTCACTAGTTTGACCTTAGTAGTTTGACCTCAGTAGTTTGACCTTAGTAGTTTGACCTCAGTAGTTTGATCCAGTAGTTTGACCTCAGTAGTTTGACCTTAGTAGTTTGACCTCAGTTACTCAACTAACAATACACGCTTTGTCTCGTGAACAGAGAAAATGTTGGTCGCCCCCGACCCAGCCCTGTATGCCTTCATCAACCAAGGTTCTCTCATTGTGGACGGTATTGATGACGTAGAGGAGATGAAGATTACAGATGTAAGTATAATCCATTATTCTTGTTTCATTGGATCATTTAGTCACACGTTAATATACTTATTAATCTTGCATACATTGCAGGTGCTCTAACTACCTGAAAAGTTCAAAATATTTTCAATGCGAGCATCAAGTTACACTTTACTATTTACAAAAAACACGTCATACTTTCATATAGGCTATCGGACCGTTTGGATGCCAAATTTTGTACTGAATGTTGAATATAAAAACGTTTATTTTGTTTTCCAGGATGCCTTCGACGTTCTGGGTTTCACTCAGGAAGAGAAAACTTCTCTGTACAAATGCACTGCGGCCATCATCCACTTTGGTGAAATGAAGTTCAAGCAAAGGCCAAGAGAAGAGCAGGCCGAAGCTGATGGCACTGCCGGTAGGTCAAAATATGTCACACATAGAAGTAGGGCACTAAATGTTACATATAGAAGTAGGTCAAAATATTTCACACATAGAAGAAGGTCACTATATGCCACACATAGAAGTAGGTATCTATATGTCACAAATATAACGTAACAGATATATATATATAGGATGTGAAATGTAAGTTTTTTTCAATAATTATATTACCTACCCACTAGTTATGAATTTATGGAGTTGACATTTTCTATGATTTCTTTCAATATTTTCATGTAGTTTCCTTTTACCTTTTTTAATTTAAAATGCAAATTTCCTTCATTGGTAATAAACAAAGTTGCACTTTAATTGTGTTAGTGTGTAATGAAATAATGTTTCCAATTATTTTGATGTATAAATCTAAAAGCCACAGGCAGCAACTGACATTTGTTGTAAGCCAACGTCATTAAGATTACACCTACTCCATATTTTACCAGAGGCTTATTTCACCGGAGATAAAGTCTTGTTAAACTAAACTATACTATTTCTTTATGTACACATTTCAACATTAATTGTGACTGAATTGAGAAATATGAAATATAGCCGCCCTCGCTGAACCATGGACAATCTCTATTCTAACTTGTAGAGGCTGAGAAAGTGGCATTCCTTCTTGGTATCAATGCTGGAGATTTGTTGAAGGGTCTCCTGAAACCCAAGATCAAGGTCGGTGCCGAGTATGTCACACAGGGCCGTAACATGGCTCAGGTAAGGGATACATTATGTGTATCTTATACATTGACATACTGGTGGTTTAGTGGCATAGCGGTAGTTTACTGCATAGCGGTGGTTTGCTGCATAGCGGTGGTTAACTAGATAGCGGTGGTTTACTGCATAGCGGTGGTTTAGTGGCATAGCGGTGGTTTAGTGGCATAGCGGTGGTTTAGTGGCATAGCGGTGGTTTAGTGGCATAGCGGAGGATTATTATTACATGTTTACTTAAGATAAAATTCAATAAGGGCGCAATTTATTTTTGGAAAAAAAAAATTAAACGTTCGACATCTTGCTGGCTACACAATCCAACTCGTAGTTTCACCAGCATTTTATTATTTCAAGATCTGCAAGGAGACATTACTCTTTATCTTTCAGAGTTAAATTTATCATACTAAGATATTGAAATAAATTGAACATCAAAGACATTTTAGAAGTGAGTATATTGTCAATGATAAATGTATTACCAGGTGACCTACTCTGTCGCTGCTCTGGCCAAATCTCTGTACGACCGTATGTTCCTCTGGCTGGTCAAGCGTGTCAACAAGACACTGGACACAAAAAACAAACGTCAATTCTTCATTGGTGTACTGGATATTGCCGGCTTTGAGATCTTCGACGTAAGTTTTGAATTCTTTTATTTTTTCTTCGAAACTGGGGATTGTGGTTTCTATTGAAATATGAATTGAGGCGAAATGTTTTATTTTAATTTTTAATATTTCTTTCTTAAGAAATCCATTTGTCTATAGATAGTAGTATTAGGCCTATTATTATATACAGTAGGAACAAACAATCCTTATTTTGTAAGAAGTAAACAAAAAGCTACGGTTCAATTGTTTTCCAATACCAAAGAACATAAACTACCAGTCTGTTGTTATTCATCCTAGGGATAGTCTTTGAAATTTCCCAATTTTAGAACTTGGTTGATTAAGCACCTAATCTAGTCCATCATTGATTGACCACCTGATCTAGTCCATCATTGATTGACCACCTAATCTAGTCCATCATTGATTGACCACATAATCTAGTCCATCATTGATTGACCGTACCTTAACAGACTGTTCATTTCCTGTACAGTTCAACAGCTTCGAGCAGCTCTGCATCAACTACACCAACGAGCGTCTCCAGCAGTTCTTCAACCACCACATGTTCATCCTAGAACAAGAAGAGTACAAGAAGGAGTGCATTGACTGGGAGTTCATTGACTTCGGTATGGACTTGCAGGCTGCCATCGATCTGATCGAAAAGGTAAACATTTTTAAACCTCGCCCCAATGTTGTCACTTCACTACTTTAGTACGGCTTTACAATAGCCCCTCGGTGTTAAGTAGAAGTTTACCTTCAAACGAATCGGATTGGTACTTTGCACTGGGGCTTTAAAAATATTTTACGATTAACATTTTAAACTGCACAACGGAATTGTGGGAAAACATCGAGAGTAAAATTTTTTAGAGCCCAGACACAATAAATGATCAAACTATTGTTTATTGGACAAAATAGGAGCAAATATTTCAGTCAAATGTTGTTTTATTTCTGATTCGACTCTTTCTCTCTTTCATATCTTTCTCTCTTTCTTATCTTTCTCTCTTTCTCTCTTTCTCTCTTTATTCTCTTTCTCTTTTTCTCTCTTTCTCTCTTTCTCTCTTTCTCTCTTTCCTCTCTCTTTCTCTCTTTCTCCTCTTCTCTCTTTCTCTCTTTCTCTCTTTCCTCTCTTTCTCTCTTTCTCTCTCTTTCTCTCTTTCCTCCTCTTTCTCTCTTTCTCTCTTTCTTCTCTACTTTCTATTTCACCGTCTGTCTTTTAATAAAGTTGCATGACCTATAAAAGGGATAATATCAAGGATATATTGATGTACTATACGTGAATTCAATAATAGTCTTATGTCGGTGAATAAGTCATTTAATAATTTGATTTTTAACATGATTGAACCTCTTTTCTTCAATCATTAAGTATACCTTAGAATCTTTTCGTTAGCTGTGCGTGTTGTTAGGAGGCTTTTCTTACACATATATACAATTTCTTATGTACAGGTTGCGGTTCTTTTTTAAAGTACTTTGTGGAAAAAATGTTTTAAGTGTTTAACAACGCCAGCCAAATAACATTCAATGTCTTTTTGTGTGTGCCCCTCTACAGCCTATGGGTATCCTGTCCATCCTTGAAGAAGAGTGCATGTTCCCCAAGGCCGACGACAAATCATTCTTTGAGAAACTCAACAACAACCACTTGGGCAAGTCCAAGAACTATGGTAAAGCTGGAAAACCCAAGAAGGCTGGACAGGTCGAGGCTCACTTTGAGCTTCATCACTACGCCGGAAGTGTAAGTTCCCAAAGTATTCAAAACACCATTATCTAGAATGGATAGGCCTATAGAATTTTAAATATAGATGTGGTTACTTTATTTAAGCAATGTTTAGTCCGAATGTTATAGAAACAAGCTGTTTAGTCCGAATGTTATAGAAACAAGCTGTTTAGTCCGAATGTTATAGAAACAAGCTGTTTAGGCCGAATGTTATAGAGACAAGCTGTTTAGGCCGAATGTTTTAGAAACAAGCTATATTGCTATATTTTTATATAAGCATTACATTTTTTATTAAACAAGATACTGGCATTGAGGCTTTCAAAAAAAGTCTAAGCCATTTTATTTTTTATAAAGAGTCTGATCCATTATATTTTATATTAAGTCTTTTCAATACATACACTATACGCTATACACTATACATGTTGTTTATAAACTTTATTCTACTAAGTATAAAATACAAATATTTGTGATTTTTTAAACCATTTAATTCATCAACTAGAAACTGGTTGATTTTTGTCTTTTTTTTCTGACACCTTTGTGTTGTCGTTCTCATCCAATCCCTGCATCCTCCAATCCCCGTGTCATCCATCAGGTCCCATACAACATCTGCGGCTGGTTGGAGAAGAACAAGGATCCGTTGAACGAAACTGTAGTGGAGCTGTTGGGCCAGTCTAAAGAGCCCTTGGTCGGAATGCTGTTTGCCGCACCTGAAGGCGCTGGTAAGACATCAGTTATTGAACTTATTATAAACCATCTAGGAACCATAGGGAAGTAGGAGAGTTTTATTTGGGAACATCGAACGGTAATAGTTTGAACTTAATAAATGGCCCGTGGGAGGTTAAATTATCGTTAGCTACTTTAGAATACAATCTTAGAAGGGTTAATCTATATGTTAAATCAGTTGTGATTAATTTTCATTACTTTTAGTTTTGTTGTATTATTGATTAATTCCTATTTGATAGTTTTGGGTGATTTAGTTTTTAAGTGCAGATTCTGATCAAATAAATCATTTAAATAGTTTTTGTTTTAAAATGTTTACTGTGCTATAAATATTAAATGTGTATAAAGGGTGTTATTTCTAGATATGATAAAATATTATTGTCAACTTAAATGGTTTTTTTTAGTATTTTCCCTTCTGTCTATGCCTCAATATATATATACCTTCTGTATGGAGCGCCAAGTGGTCTGGAGCTGTAGTCTGGAAACTTTCAAAGTTCCACATGCCATGTTCAGTGGCCACATGTCACGTTCAGTAGCCACATGCCACGTTCAGTAGCCACATGTCACGTTCAGTAGCAGCATGTCACGTTCAGTAGCCACATGTCACGTTCAGTAGCCACATATCACGTTCAATAGCCACATGTCACGTTCAATAGCCACATGCCACGTTCAGTAGTCACATTAATCATGTGGAAGTAAAAGCTCAATATTTTATGCCAGTGGGAGATTTCAGAAAATTGTTAAAATGGATTAAATTCGTGGATTAATGTTGTGGATTAAAATTTTGGGTTTGGTGGTTCTTATAGAACGTCAAATATCTTACAGTATCTTATAATTTGTATCACATTCCTTCTCGAGAGAATTTATAGCCTGTGAAGTTTCCCACTAGATTGATTTGTCATAAAGACATTAAATGATGCAAAGCTATTAACCCTTACTGACTCATGATAAAAAAGAAAATTTGAAAATATTTTTTTTAATGTTCCATGTTATGGCCAAGTTCTATATAAATTTGATCTATTTGTTCATATTTCTTGGCAATTACTCCCTCGCTATTTGCATGTTTTCCTAAACCTTTTCATTTTATCTCAATATTTAATATACTTGAATGTGTTTCTTAATTATAATTAAAAACAATTGAATTAAATTTTTGTTTCAATGATCCGAATAACCCACAAAACAACTAATTAACACCAAAAAACACATCAACTACCAGCGGAAGAGTCAGCCAAGTCAACACATAGAAAGAAAGGTGGCAGTTTCCAGACTGTCTCTTATTTGCATAAGGTCAGAACTAAATGATGCATGGGAAACGTCTTCAGTGTCTTAACGGAAACTGTCTCTTAATTTTTGTTCTCCTTGCCTTTTTTTTGGTGTCAATTACAAAAGATAGCAATGGAAAAAAATGAAGAGACGCTTACTAACAAATACAATGTGCCAGGTGGCGCCAGGTGCCATACATGAACTGATTACTTTCAAAGTCCACCTCATATATTTTCTGATGTGGTGTTAAATTTTCCAGTAAAATAAATAAACAAAAAAAAATTGATTGTCTTTAAAAATGTCAGAAATTTCATGACAAAATGGAGGAACTATTTTTCTTTGAGCGCATCTGGCACAATTAATGTACTTTCTATTTCAGCTTTAAGCTTTGAAGAAGTAGCAGTAACGTTGGTGAATATCTTCGCTCCTTTCTTTTATAAATCATTATTCCCCAAGCATTGGTCTTCTATTTTCTTGTGTGACGTGTTATTCGAGCTAAGACAAGGTCACCGTAGGTAGCGCCACTAGAGGTAGCGCCCATTCCACTATTGAACAATTTCGATTGGCTAAACTGTTCCAGTATTCCATAAACCAAAATCAAAAATTATTTTTTTTCTCGCCTATAATTTTGTCCGCTAGACGGCGGTGATGGTAAAGGAGCAGGAAAGAAAAAGAAATCTACGGCCTTCCAGACTATTTCATCCGTGCATAAGGTACTATAGAAACCCGAAAAACCACCCAAAAAACCACCAAAGCATGATGCCTCCCGAGATGTGAACCAGAGGACAACCTTTGACCTTTTGACCCCAAACCTGCTCATCACCTTGCCAGTCGTTTTGTTTTTTTAAACCCAAATATTTAGAATTTTTCCCACCCAGAAGTTGATTGCAGTGACAACCAATTCCATTCTATGACAAACCAAATACCAACTGATCAGAGAATAGAGATCGAATCAGAATTGTGCTAACCTGGTTGTTACAATAATTGTTTTAAAAATACAGAAATAAAATGTATGTCTTACAGAAATAAGACTTCAGATAGTATTTTAAAACTTTGATATATCTAAAAGGGCTACATATTGAGATTCATCTACAAACATAAAGATACTGCTCATTCTGTAAGATCAATATTCTATGATCAACTTTAACCACCCACAACCCACTCCATACACCTAGCTTGTTACTTTAGTGCCCAAACATTTTATTTTGTACATCCCTTAACTTTCATTTTCTTTCTTTATTTTACCTCATTCCCCTATTCACTGTTTTAGAATTATCCTTTGTGCGCGAGTAATATTTTTATTTGAAAAGTAATGTTCCAATCACTAGTCTGTCGTAAAATTGTCTGCTTCAGACTTCAGACTTAGTACTTATATATTATAGTTAAATATATAATGCATGCCTTGTTAGATTAATCTATAGTTAGATAACAGAAAAGGTTTAAAATGTTATTTTGTTTCATTTTCCAAATTATCCCTTTTAAGACTAGCGTGTGTTTAGTGCATGAAATTATTCACTCACCTATGCGTGTTCCCAATTCTTTTCTTAATCAATATAAAGGATAATTATAACAAGGAGGGTAATACATATTACATTTTAAAGGGACTTAATAAACGCAATACAAGAACAAGCTATACTTTCTATATGCTATCAAGTTTATTTTAAATCTACATTGAAGATGAAGATGTAAAAATAATTGTATATTATATAAGAGAGAATGTTTAGAAAGAAATTTAAGTTTCGCCAAGATATGAATCATAAATTTATCTCATTGTAATTTTAAAAATGCATCCAGTCATTCATCTGTATATATTTTGATTGTGACGGCCATTTTGCTTGTGGAAACTTAGACAAGACCATTTCAAATCTAGGTCAAGTTTCTTACAAACGAACACAAAAACTAATTCTATTATGATTCTATTTATCTAGGTCTAGTTCTGCCAGACTTGAGCTACATAGAAGCAGTTTCTACTTGTATTCATTAATATAACAATATTATAACCTTATAATAGTTTATGTTTGTTATCGTCAAATTAATTAGTTTGCATCTATAATAGTAAGTAAGGATGTAACTTAATGTAAGGCTAAGATGTTAAAATGATGTAGACTCTATAAGCAGTTAATATATTATATAAATTCATGCTCATAAAATAGTTAAACAGTTACACTATATTGTATTTACTAAACATTAATCTGTATGTATGAAACTTTAAAAAAAATAAGCATAATTTAATTTAAGAAACATTCTTTGCTTGACAAAAAAGATAACAAATATTGTAGTAAAAATGAACAAAATGAATTTAGTTTGTTTAGAAAGTTATTTTGTTCAATGTTTGTTTCACTTGAACTTCCACAACTTACTGATAACCGTTGTCAATCTAATTCTATTTGTCTGTCTGTAGGAATCTTTGAACAAACTGATGAAGAATTTGTACAGCACCCATCCTCACTTTGTGCGTTGTATCATCCCTAACGAGTTCAAGCAGCCGGGTGAGTGACACACATACACAAACAGACACACATACACAAACTAGCACACATACACAAACTGGCACACATACACAAACAGACACACATACACAAACTAGCACACATACACAAACTGGCACACATACACAAACTGACACACATACACAAACTGGCACACATACACAAACTGGCACACATACACAAACTGACACACATACAGAAACTGGCTTTGTTTTTATTTCCAACGGCTCGAGTGAAAATTACTCTTGACCATCCAGTGCCGTAACAATTGACCGTACATTGGGTCTGTGACATTTTTTTCTTTTTCAGACTTGAGTTGGAAATGATAATATCATTGACACTTTGCACATTGGCCTAAAATCTAAAAGAAAACCTTGCTACGTCACTGGTTCACTACTAAACATAAAAGACACATTATGCTGAAGTCAATAAAAATGTCTATGTTTATGTCTATATCTATGTGTATGTTTATGTCTGTTTCTTGTGTTCAGGTGAGATTGACTCCCACCTGGTCATGCACCAGCTGCAATGTAACGGTGTACTGGAAGGTATTCGTATTTGCCGCAAGGGATTCCCCAACAGGATCATCTACTCTGAGTTCAAACAACGGTAAGTAAAACTCATTAGAGAAACCTCACATCAATTATGTCCACACTTGGAAACACCTAGAACATTCTTAGATCTACCAAAACGTTAACATGATGTTTCAGATTTAATAATTGTGTATTTTATAGACATTAAACAATGGCACTCTAAAATAGATTGAAGATAAAACATTCTAACAAAGTATACAACACTGAAATTTCTTAACACATTAGCATTTGACAAAATATTTTAAGCTTTGATATTCCTTTAAAAATCAATGAGAAATAGTGCAATTCTACAACTGATTAAAAGTGTTGACATTGCTATACCAAGTTAAAGATTTATAAAAAAAAAATGTTATCACTAATTCAAAACTAACTTACTTATTTCAAGTTTGGGACCAAGAAAAAAAAATGAAAACAATTAATTATCTTCTCTTGACAGTTACTCCATCCTTGCCCCCAACGCCATTCCCCAAGGATTTGTCGACGGCAAGAAAGTGACCGAGAACATTCTCCTTGCCCTCCAGATGGACACTGCTGAGTACCGTCTTGGCACAACAAAGGTCAGAGTTCATTCATTCTGTTATTCTATATCTTTAAAGATCGTAAAGTTTGCCCTGGGCACTGCTTCCACTATATACATACATACAATTGATAATCTACAGGAACTGAGATTTAAACTGGTTCCGGTTGATTAAAAGACGTCTATAAATGTATGTTTTCTTTGTACCAACAAACAGGTCTTCTTCAAGGCCGGTGTTCTGGGTACCCTTGAGGACATGCGTGATGAGCGTCTGTCCAAGATCATCTCAATGTTCCAGGCAAATATCCGTGGCTACTTGATGCGAAAATCTTACAAGAAACTGCAAGACCAGAGGTATATATCACCTACATTCATGAAGAGCTTGCGCCATTGATATATAATGTCAATCTCTAAATCAGCAACGATTGTCGCATTATTTTTGGATTGTACAATTTAGCTTTTTACATTATATAAAAGAGATAAATAGTTTAAATGCCTCGATCAAACATTCGAATTTAAAATAAAATTGAATTTAAATAATGGGATTATATTATTTTGTTTGTCGACAGTCTGGTAAATATAGAATAAATAGCACACTGCTAAAGAGATATTTCATTAAGTTTTACACATTAATATCTTACACATTATTACTTTTTAAAAAGTATGATTTATAATAAAGGTAAAGTTTCAAATTATTGCATTCCATTGCAGCTAGGTTTTATGTAAGCGTCTACAAGACATCCTAATATCTTCTGGCCCCACCTCCATCTCACGCATGATTTACCAACACAATAGGCCTACTTGAGCAGTATGAGCACACACACCCAGGCCACACATATACACACACTACACACACTACACACACTTGGCTAATCATGCTTTAAATTGGAGAAATACAATTGAGAATTTAGTTTCTTAACTAGGCAATGTTGTTTTATTTTCTTACAGAGTCGGTCTGAGTGTGATCCAGAGAAACATCCGTAAATGGTTGGGCTTGAAGAACTGGCTCTGGTGGAGACTGTACGTCAAGGTCAAGCCTCTCCTGAACATTGCCCGTGCTGAGGACGACATGAAGAAGAAGGAAGAGGAATTGGAAAAGACCAAGGTAGAGCTGGACAAGACCGAGAAACTCCGCAAGGAACTTGAGGAACAAAACGTCAGCCTGCTTCAGGTGAGCTGAAACTTTTATATATATATATATATATATGCATGAGACGCTTCTAAGAAATAAAGAATATGCCATAGCAGGGTGTGTACAAGGTAGAAATGTTTCATATTTAAAACACAGGTTATTGTGAAATACATTTTTAAAGGTTTTTTTAACTTGTCGCTAATGACGCCCAACTAAATTTTAAAAACTATAGCATTTTAATTAACTAAAATTTAACATGCACATCTTAATGAACATTTGATCATGATGACATTTATTCCAATCCAGGCCAAGAACGACCTGTACATCCAACTGCAAGCCGAGCAGGACAACCTGATCGATGCTGAAGAGAAAATCGAGAAATTGATTTCCCAGAAGGTTGAGTACGAGCAACAGATTAAGGAGATGGAGGAGAGACTCTTGGATGAGGAGGATGCAGCTGCAGAGCTTGAAGAGAAGAAAAAGAAAATGGACGCTGAAAACAAAGCTCTTAAAGAAGACATTGAAGATCTTGAGAACTCTTTGGCCAAGGTGAGAACTTGTGGTGTCTAACGTAAACTAATGGCAGGGTGGTGTAATTGATTTGCTATTGTAATTACAAAATTAACACAAGAGTCTTATGATATCGTGCTACTGTATTGTAAACTCCTAATAGCTCATTCCCAGGTTTCGCGTTGTATGTTTAGGTCCACGTAGATCAATGGAATGTCCTGTAATTAACAAACTTATGTTTAAAAATGTCTAATTTCAATAGGCCGAACAAGAGAAACAGACCAAAGACAACCAGATCAAGACTCTCCAGGACGAAATGTCTGCACAGGATGAGCAGATCAGTAAACTGAACAAAGAGAAGAAAAACATGGAAGAGCAGCAGAAGAAAACTTTGGCCGATCTCCAGGCTGAGGAAGACAAAGTCAACCATCTGAACAAACTCAAAGCTAAACTTGAACAGACATTAGACGAGGTTCGTCACTTTGTTACTTTAAACTCTGATCTATAGCCTGATGAATTTGTCACTATAAATGCTGTAGGGGAATTTGATTTAGTGTAATGTAAGGTTGGATTACCGTTTGAAACTATTACCTTTCAGCTGGAAGACAATTTGGAACGCGAGAAAAAGATCCGTGGTGATGTTGAGAAAGCCAAGAGGAAATTGGAACAGGACCTGAAGAGCACACAGGAAACAGTTGAAGATCTGGAGAAGGCCAAGAGGGAATTGGAAGAAAATGTCAGAAGGTAATTCTAAAGTTTTGTAGAAACTTTGAACAAAAAATTATGTACCGGCAGGTATATTAAAGTAAAAATCAATAACAATACCAATAATAATAATAATAACAGTAACATAATAATATAATAACAAGTCAATTTGACCGTGTAATTCAATATTTAAATCTTGTTTTTTTTTCTTCACAGGAAAGACATGGAGATCAACGGTCTCAACTCTAAACTCGAAGACGAACAGAACCTTGTGGCACAACTCCAGAGAAAGATCAAGGAACTCCAGGTAAGGAAAAACATACCACCACAGAACCACAGTACCACACAGCCACAGTACCACACAACCACAGTACGACACAACCACACAACAATAGTATCACACAACCACATTACTCAGTACCACACAGCCACAGTACCACACAGCCACAGTACCACACAACCACACAACCACACAACCATAGTATCACACAATCACATTACCACAGTACCACACAGCCACAATACCACACAACCACAGTACCACACAACCACACAACCATAGTATCACACAACCACATTACCACAGTACCACACAGCCACAGTACCACACAACCACACAACCACACAGCCACAGTACCACACAACCACAGTATCACACAACCACAGTACCACACAACCACACAACCACAGTTCTGTTTCTATATTTTCATTTGGTCACCCTCCAACCCTAAACCCTCCACTTTATAAATAAAATTTTGTCAATGAAATAAGCACATAGTATGAGCGAGGATCGAAATGCGTTAATTACATTTGCTTTGCGTCTGAATATTGTTTTTATCGATTCGTTAAACAAGTTCTCATAATTTAGCTAAGAAAATGTTGCAACATAAAACAAACCCTTGAAAATATCTTTTAAATCATCATCTTTCTGCTGCGACATTTTCTCACATTCCTATTCTGTGCACGAGTTCTCCATTGTCTCTCTTGAAATTATTCTCTTGTCATGTCTTGGTTTTCTCCAATGTTTTGTAAAAAAGAAAAATCCATTTACAAAGAACCGTAACCCATGTTTTCCAAACCTATCAAGGTAAGTAACCCTGTTTGTTCGTCTACAAAAATAAAACCATTCTTTGATGTGAAACAAACTTGTGTATGAGTTTTTATTTGATTTCTTTATTTCAAACCCTATTAATATTTCTTTACAACTTCAAAAACGTATTTCGTACAAAATATTTACTAACAAACAAATTTTAATGTAACATCAGTTGTTTTTTTAGCACCCAGGACACAATAATTCGTAAGAATACAATAACAGTATTAGTTCTTACCAAATCTAAATCGTAATGTGAAGAAAAATATTTTTACATTCTTATTTTTAAAACCACCCGATTGGAAACCTAATTGACATTAATCTTTGTATTATTTTGAAACGTATTTCTTTCTTTCATTTCCCTATCCAAGTTTTGTGAAATCTCACATTTAAAAAAAACCAGCTTGTGACTTCCCAATAAAAGGTTCGTTCACATATGCCTACCCCTTTTATTTTTGTACGTATACATTTATAATATTTGACCACAAAGACTCAAATAGCACCATCTTGATCCAGTTACAAAACAATGGCGGCACTATATTTTTTTAATTGATTTTATGTTTCAAATTATTCTCCTGTTCTTCTTTAAGTCTGTTTGTTTTTCTTGTCTCCATGGTGATAGTCTACTCTATACGATATGTATAAGATAAGATATCTCTATATAGTTTTATTTTTGCCAAGTTAAAACAAAATGGCGAACCAAGAAGAAACAGTCAGAGCAAAATCTGGAAAATAAGAATTTTCTCCCTCAGAGACTAAAATGTTTTCCAAACATGCATAATGTTATTTTACACCTGTTGAGTCTAACACATGCTTTGAATAAATACAACCCTGCTTGTACACACAACCCCACTCTCTCTCCCTACCTGCTTGTACACACAACCCCACCCTCTCACCCTACCTGCTTGTACACACAACCCCACCCTCTCTCCCTACTTTACACGTATCTGCTAAAGGCACTCTCCATGTTAGTTTTTTCTTAGTGTTGTGATCACAGAACTAATTATTACGTAAAGTTACAAAACACGTATTTTATTTTTCTTTATCAAAAGCAAGTAAAAAAATATTCTTAGCAAGCAAAAGATTCACTCCATACAAATATACAAAATAAAATATAATTTTAAAGCTTTTTATTTTATTTTTGGTTGAACTAAACTAGAATGTAAGAAATTTTTTTTTAAGAAAGAGAGTTTTACAGTAATGTATGCTCCTTCTAACGATATGTTTACAGCACACTGTTGCCAGACCTGCTGGGTCAACTTACCCGATAGCTCACACTTCTGCGTAGTCTGCTGAATGCTTGCTCGCCATTTCTTTCTCTCTCTCGCTCTTTCTCACCCTCTGCCGTGTTCCCTCGCGCTTACACCTGTTACGTCTGCCAAAAACTTCCAGGCTAAATAAGGAAGAGGCACAACCCTGTGGTCTACCCTCCGCCTCCCCTTCCCAATCCCCTCGCATTCTCATATTTATAGACATAGGCTAGTGAGATGCGCGTGCTGAGATGCGCGCAGGAAATATTTTTACAAAAAGTTCTTGCAAAATACCGGTGGATGTCTAGATATCTAGGCCTTTGAAGAAATGTAAAGGAAATAGTAATAAATTAAAAATATATTTTTGTAAACTTAGAGTTTAATTGACAAATTTATTTATTTAAATAATTTATTTAAAAAATCACGTAATTTTTTTCATATTTTTCGATAATAAAATATTTTTGTTTACAAAATTATGAAAACAAAGACATAATGTAATTGTTTGAATTCGTCAATGATACAAACTCGCCAGTAAATACATAGAACATGAAAGCTCTATACATTTGTTTTTTAAAAGCATATAATAAATTCTAATATATCTTTATACTTTTCATACAAAATATGTTATGTAGATATAATATATTTAGGCCTATAGGCTATATATAGTATTATGTATAGATACATCTAGATAAATATGTATGTTGTATTGCGCAATGTGTTTTAGTATGAAATCCACCTGGCTAACAATAACTAACAACTTGTCATGATGACGTACAAACACGTCCTGCTTCGTAATGTCCTACAGTTCCTCAGAAATACTCAAAACAACACTAGATGCCAGAGTTCTGATGTAAATACTCTCTGTGTAAAATAAACAGGCGAGACTCTGTTAGTGCTGGCACAACAGCAGCCTAGTGTGTTGAAGTGATTACAGGGGGACAGGGGGAGGGGGGGTCTATATCTGGGGGTAGAACAGGTAGAAGAAAGGAAAGTGCTTGCATAAGCTTGTTTTCTTTTTTTAAATTCTTGATGTTTGCAAGAATATTTACAACTGCCAACTAATATTTATGAGATATCTCCATAATTTTTTTTCCTGGCTTGATTCATTGCATGCAATTATTAGTATTAGTAGTATTATCCTGTCTAGTTCAAGTTTTTCCTAAACGATTATAAACCTCTTTTGATATCGTCATTTATGTTGTCTTTTTCTAGTCTTTACTTGTTATAAGTAATAATGACTTTTGCTAATAAATTCAAACCCATAGCTTGACTATAGGACTATAGGACTTACACGAAAACATTACCAAAATATTCTCAAGTGTATATAAAATGTATGAAACAAAGAGAAAGGTGGGAGGTAGTGGGGTTATTTTAGTGCCAACTTGTGGTCTGTACTTCGTAAGGACATCAAAGTTCACCCGACCGCCCCTCTGTAATTACTCACCGCATGCCATTTCATGTGCTCACTCTCAGCACAGGTGGAACTAACCATTACCTACATTGCGTAACTGACAGGCGCAAAGGTGGAAGGGGGGGGGGGCTTGGGTGAGTTGGTGGTTGCATACTTCAAGATGAAAAAAAAACATGCAACCTCTGACTTACCTGAAGACATCTGTTGTGTATTAATTGAGCAATGTGTACCATCAATGTGTACCATCACTGTGTACCATCACGGTGTACCATCAATGTGTACCATCAATGGTACAAGATTAAATTATTTAGTATTTGGTTGCAAAGTCTTTTTTTAAAAACTAAATTCCCGATAAAAAAAATTAAATAGGTTTGGTCGTCTCTTCTCTTGTGTTTAAATTCACAATTTCTCAACATTACAGAAATCAAATGTTTAACTTAGACGAAATTTGACAGAAATTTAGCCTCCAGATATTTACAATATAGAGTAACTTAATAAAAGAAAATATTTTCTATTTTTCTAAGAAGGCAAATAAAATTTGGTTGACGCAATATTTCGAGTTTCGATTTTAAAGCTGGGTATAAAAATGAAAAGAACATAGGGAGCATCGTTCACACAAAAGCTATTCAGATTAATTCAAGAGATAAGGAAAGTTCTCAGTCTTGGCTAAAGTCTCAGTCTTGGCTAAAGTCTCTGTCTTGGCTAAAGTCTCAGTCTTGGCTAAAGTCTCTGTCTTGGCTAAAGTCTCTGTCTTCAACATATTTTCTTTATTACTTGTTGTTAGTGAGTAACTTTATCCAGTTAGTTTTTCTTACCTTCAACTTTACACATTTAGCAGCCTGGCTCCAACTTTACACATTTAGCAGCCTGGCTCCAACTTTACACATTTAGCAGCCTGGCTCCAACTTTACACATTTAGCAGCCTGGCTCCAACTTTACACATTTAGCAGCCTGGCTCCAACTTTACACATTTAGCAGCCTGGCTCCAACTTGACACATTTAGCAGCCTGGCTCCAACTTATTTTGTCTTCTTATATTTTTGGTTTGTCCTTCTTTCTCCGCTTCTGTTGTTTCAACATATTTCAACCTCAAGGTCTTAAAATACCTTTTTCTGTTGTTTACCTGGAGTCTCGCTCCCTCTTCACACACACACACACACACACACACACACACACACACACTCACACACACAACGTCGAGTTCTTTGCCAAATCTTTGTCTGCGTATTTGATAAGGAACTAACTACCTGGTGTCTCACCTCACAAACCACGCACTTCCCCATCTCGTTCCCCTCGCCCCCTCAACACACTTTCACTCACCCCAGAACAGGGCGGCCATCATATCTGGCACTTGCAGGAGAAGGGGGGAATGTGAATAAACGCTGTCGGCGAAAAGGAAGAGGCTACACATCGACAACCACCGCAAGGGGGAGGCAAGGGAAGCAATTTGGTTGTTTTCAGGCTATAAGCTCTGCGATGTTACCGAGCGACCGTCAGTAGAACTCTTGGGCTGAAAGATACAAGTGGATAATATACAGTTTATTACCAACTGTGTTATGGACTTATACATAATCACACATATTCAAGATATTCAGTATCTGACATTTCTCGGCTAGGAAAGTGTTTCGAACTTAATTAAATAAATTTTGTGGACCGTACAACCTAAGTAACAAATAACATTTACTTTTGATCAAAATATTAACTAACATATATAAAAGGTAAGCGCAAAGCTTTTATTGTAACTCCAGATACTATTAGCGTGATTGAACAGCCAAGACACATCAGTATGGCATCTATTGAAGACGACTTACCGCTCGTTGAGGTGTCTGCTCCACGATCTGACGAGCTTGTCGAGGAGAGTATAGTAGTCACCAAGAAGACAGAGACCAAGAAGCCGTCAGCGAGCCCTGTGCCGAGGGATGAGGACTACGAAGATACAAGACCGAGACAGCAGAAGCACTCCTCGTCGAAGCATTCGTCCTCCTCCAAGCACAAGTCATCGTCCTCCAAGTCCACAACGAAGAGCTACCACTCTTCCTCGCAGCCCAGAGACTACAGTGATCGCCTTGGTATAGGAAGTCTCTCCCGAGAATTTCGTGGTACAAGCCCCAGCGTCATTGAAAACATCGCGACGCACCCACTGCTTTTCAGCAAAGGCTACGAGCCATTGATAAACCCAATGCTGAGCGCGAAAAGCAAGAAGGTCTTAAGGGATACCTCCGATCTCGGCGTGTACGCCCCTGGCCTGAAAGCTCTTTTGGAAGTATGTGCCCCAAAACACAAAACACGTTAGGCACATGTGTAGTGTGTAAGAATTCTTCGCTGGTGGTGGCGCTGCTTAAAAATTCTCTGTGCGCTTTTTTAATTTGTGTTGTGAGCTTGTAATTCTAGCTTCTCGCTCATGCAGCCAGGTAAGTCTTTCGCTTAGAAACCAACATCGTGTTCAATACTAACGCTACGCTTTTATCAGCAGTAATGTTCAGTATACTTGTTTATTAACTCCACCGATTCTCTTACTGTCATTTTCATTTATTTCAAGAGGAGCAACTAACACTGGATTTTAATTTGAAATTTCTGAGCGGCAGATAACTCGTGTCTTTACTTACTATTTGTTTAGATTCATGGAATCCAAATCTATCATGTTGCATGTTTGGACTCCCTTTTATTTTCTCTTATAGTTTTGCTCTTTCCATTGCAGGAACCAATTTATTAAAAAAAAAAATTATATTCGTTGAAGGCAAAAAGAAAAATAGATCAATAATTAAAAGTTAGTTTTTATTTATCATTATATATAGAAGTGACCATTTATAATCAAAATATTATAACAATATTATACAACTATTTCAGAAAAAAAAAATTGATAACCCAATTAGATAAAAAAAATAATATCTTTGGCCTCAATATTTTTTTCTAAAGAAAACACACGTAGTGAGTTAATTATTGGTTTAAATTGTATTCTATGAATCCCTTCCCTTCCCCTTCATATCCCCTCCACTCACCCTACATATCCCCTCCACTCGCCTACATCTCCCCTCCACTCCCCTACATCTCCCCCCCACTCCCCTACATCTCCCCTCCACTCGCCTACATCTCCCCTCCACTCCCCTCCATCTCCCCCCCACTCCCCTACATCTCCCCTCCACTCCCCTACATCTCCCCCCCACTCCCCTACATCTCCCCTCCACTCGCCTACATCTCCCCTCCACTCCCCTCCATCTCCCCTCCACTCCCCTACATCTCCCCTCCACTCCCCTACATCTCCCCCCACTCCCCTACATCTCCCCTCCACTCCCCTACATCTCCCCTCCACTCCTCTTCGTCTCCCGCCACCTTTCCATCTCCACAAATAGAAAGAATAAATAAATAAATGCCTCAAGTTTTAAAATCTAATAATTTCCTTGACTGAGAAATATTTTTATTTTCTAACAAATGTTACAAATTTTCTGTTTTATTAGTTTCGTATATTATGGTCTAACAAATCGGGAGATAAATTTCAAAACGGGTTATCCACCCCTTGTCTAGAAACGAATATTCTAGATGTATTCTGTGAGTAATGTTCAAGATATGCTGACGCAAGCAATTATTTGTTTTGTCAACAACAGGTGAAACAACAGGTGTATAGCATAGTTGAGAAAACTTTTGATTATCTCTTCGTTAATTGATCATAATATAATAATAGAATACATTACTAAGATGGCGTACACAAGGACATGTACACACAAAAAAAGAACGTACACAATTCTACATAGTGAAACTTGTGCATGTACACACCTCTGTTTGTGTTTCTTGTTTGTCTTCAGTTTGTACATGTTTGTAACACTAACATTGAAACGTGTTAACTTTGTTTGTCTAGATCCTATAGTTGTAGAGCTATAAATGTATATATTTCCGCAAAATTGAGGCCCATTGAGGCGCGTTGAATTCTTGTTCTTTGCCATCCCTGCAATAAAATAGAGCCTAGACTTTTTGCATTTATATTATCCTCACTGTAAAAATATTTAATAAAAGATAATATGTATAAACATTATTATGGACATTCATATTACGTTCATTCCGACTTAACGCTATTTACTTTAGGACACATGTATTTTGTGATTGAATTACAAACTTAATTGGTTACATTTATAAATAAAGTGTTACTGAATAATTAGCCTTCAATTGGGACGTTTAAGGAGTTTCAGCCATTTAGCGCTAAGGCCTTATTTTTATTTCGTTCATCGCAGTATAGCAGAGGTAATAGATTTGAGTTGGCGTAGACCAGTATTTGGGCGTAGACCAGTATTTGAGCCAAGACCAGTATTTGGGCGTATTTATTTATTAATGGAAGCAAAATGCAAGATTTCACAACTTCCGGTTAACAAAATGACGAATAAAGATTTTTTTCTACAAAACAACAAACATGAAAACATTTAGGAAGAGATCGGGGGAGAGGGAGGGTGGGGGGGGGGGGGCATTTCTAGAAATTTCGCCTTCACACCAGGTAAAATCTTAAACGTGAGTCATTCTTGAGATATGAACAGAGAAAAACGTTGAATGTGCGTTAGGGAGGTGAGGGGGTTGAAAAATAGGGTAAGGGGAGGTGAGGGGGCTGAATGATAGGGTTTGCAAGAATTCAAGTAAGCAAGAGAAAATAAAAAAAAAGTTTTATCTACAAAAGGTTGTCGCTTTCTTGCCGCACGAGTTTCGCAAAGTTGAAACTTGAAGTTTGCAGACCAAGGCTCTAAGTCTAGCACTACCGACAGTCCAGCTTGTGTTTCGGTTTGGCTAACGTGCTGGTCGGTAAAGCCGTGTTTGTGCAGAAGCTGTGTTACAACTTGCAGCTGGAGACTGTGTTACAATGTGCAGCTGGAGACGATATTCCACATAGAATAAACTTTAAAACACAGCTTATAAAATTGTTTCGGATTTGTATTCAATAAATTTCGTTTTTTTTAAAAGGATTTATATTTCTACATCGTGTTTTTGTGTTGACGAAATCGTCGAAGACAGAAAGTCTTTTCGATATTTGTCTGAATAAACAGTTGATTAGCCAACAGTCTTTGATGCTTATTTCATTGTTCCATCTAACATTCCGTGGTGGCGGCATCGAACTTTACTTAAGAGATTTTAGTAGCACAACATATCTATGAGCTTATTTCATTCGCTGAACAATCCCAACCTTTGATTTGTTAGGCCATTTCATTGACATTAAATACTACATTCCCAGAGTTTAAATCAATTATATTTCTTTTGATTGTATTTTTCATCCAAAATAAAGTTCAAATTAATTATTTTGATATTTAAGTTGATTATTAAAGACTGACGAAATTTTTAGGATATTTTCAAGTTTGTGTTTTTGTTATCATCGAATTTCGATTGGTGATTACTGAAGCTTTAAAAAAAAAAAGAAACCATGGAGAATTTAAAATATGAAAATCGTAAATTGCAGGCTCGCATTGAAGAACTCGAGGAAGAGTTGGAAGCTGAACGCCAAGCCAGAGCCAAGGTAAACTATTTCACCAACTATGTCAATTTAGTGCTAGATACTAGAGTAGTGCTAGAAAAAAAATGTTTTATACTGTTGTTGAGCGTGTACACATATCGATTAGCGGATGTTAAGTTTTCCGAAATCTAAGGTTTTAGTCAAACCAATGTATGGAGTCAATCGAGTGTGTTCAATGTCTTTGATCAAGTCTTTACTATTATCAGGCGATATAGTTGTGAACCAAATGTCATACATGGCATTGATATGTCATGCATGATATTGATCTTTTCTTAGACCTGATAAGTAAATCTTGTAATTACTAGAAATGTGTATACCACTCGGCTCTATACAGACCAATGTAGACATCGTTCGGGGATAGAGCCAGAAGCTTCTAGAACTTCCCCCAGTGTAATCCCATTTAATGTCATAGGAGAAACATTTATAATCTTCCTTAATATATCAGACAATTAATAAACGTTTGTTCTCTTATTATTATATAATGATTTGTATTTATAAAATAATGAACATTTAATGTCAATATACAGTCAACTACTGATCTTGTTGAGACATATTCTATACTATATACTATATACAGGTCGAGAAACAGAGACATATTCTATGCTATATAATATATACAGGTCGAGAAACAGAGACATATTCTATGCTATATACTATATACAGGTCGAGAAACAGAGACATATTCTATGCTATATACTATATACAGGTCGAGAAACAGAGACATATTCTATGCTATATACTATATACAGGTCCAGAAACAAAGACATATTCTATGCTATATACTATATACAGGTCCAGAAACAGAGACATATTCTATGCTATATACTATATACAGGTCCAGAAACAGAGACATATTCTATGCAATATACTATATACAGGTCGAGAAACAGCGCACTGAGTTGTCCAGGGAGTTGGAAGAGCTCGGCGAGCGCCTTGACGAGGCCGGTGGTGCCACAGCTGCCCAGGTGGAGCTGAACAAGAAACGTGAGCAGGAGCTCCTGAAACTCCGCCGTGACCTCGAGGAGTCCGCCCTCCAGCACGAGGCTCAGATCTCCGCCCTCCGCAAAAAGCAACAGGATGCTGCCAATGAGTTGGCTGACCAGGTTGACCAGCTTCAGAAAGTCAAGACCAAGTAAGTTCTTTGTCTTTTTAAATGTTTTGAAAACATTATTTCATTACATTGACATAGCTGTAGACTTTAGAGTGTTTAGGCTCTACACACTTCCACTATGTACAACCATATAACTAGAACTAATACCGTAATGACAATATTTTCAATAGCCAGACAAGTAGAAATCTGTATTTTTCTCAACAGGATCGAGAAAGAAAAATCTCAACTCAAGTCCGAAAGCGATGACCTTCGTGCTCAGCTGGAGCATGGAAGCAAAAACAAGGTAAGGTTTACGTGTGTTGACCGTATAGCAGTTTACCATATAGCAGTTGACCATATAGCAGTTGACCATATATCATTTGACCATATAGCAGTTGACCATATAGCAGTTGACCATATATCATTTGACCATATAGCAGTTGACCATGTAGTTACCTTGAATATGAATTAAATATTAAACCACAGATCTTGCTATCGAAAAACAAAGAAAATATTGATTAGATCTTAATGATATTAGGAAACTAGTTTAACATAGTATGTATTTATAGGCGACATCTGTATTTATAGGCGACATCTGTATTTATAGGCGACATCTGTATATACTTTTTTGTAGGTCAAATCGACCTTTATTACTTACAATGAGTGATAGGATGTGGATGATACGATGGATGATAGGATATGGATAAAAAGATCAGTGAGATCCATAATAAATTCTTGTATACTGTATGGGTTTTAATATTCAAAATGTTGTTGTTTTGTATTTCACAGGGTATGTCCGAGAAGATGACTAAACAAGTCGAATCTCAGATTGCTGAACTCAACGCCAAGCTAGATGCGGCCAACCGAACTATCCAGGAGCTCCAGGGCCAGAAGAACCGTGCCGCCCAGGAGAATGCCGACCTGACCAGACAACTGGAAGAGGCTGAGCACAAAGTTGGAGCACTGACCAAAGAAAAGACTTCCCTGACCACACAGTTAGAGGAGGCCAAGAGGCAGTTGGAGGATGAAACTCGCGTAAGATAATGTAGTTTTCTACAGCAAATTTTACTGTGTCTCAAAAAAGATTGATTAAGGATAAAATAGACGTAATGTTAAAGTAATGTTAAAACTATCTTAAAGTAATGTTAAATTACTGCAAATGTTACTTACGTTTCCAGGCTCGCCAGAAACTCGCTTCTGAGCTGCGTAACCTCCAGGCTGACCTTGATGCTCTCCGCGAACAACTTGAGGAGGAGCAGGAGGGTAGAGCTGACCTTCAGAGACAATTGAGCAAAGCCAACAATGAGGCTCAATTGTGGCGTTCTAAATTTGAATCTGAGGGAACTTCCAAATCTGAGGAGCTGGAAGAATCTAGGTCAGTTAGCAGATGATTTTATGGACATAAAATGTCATTATGAAATTTTTTTTCAAATGACATAGTTATAGAATGTTAAAACATTTTGTATATTCTGCAATTAAAAAAAAAAAAAGAAACATTTTCTTCTTCCATACCAGACTGGTGATAATTTATAAAGTACTCGCTCCATAATTACAATTGTTGAAATCAGCACAAGTAAAAAGGAAACAATGATATTTTATATTTCTTGATTTTTCTTTTAATGGTGGCCCGAATCCAATTGTTACAATGAAGGTTTCGGTCGCCTTAAAGCCCTTTACTTCCAATACCAAGAGAAACATGAAGCCCTTTACTTCCAATGCCAAGAGAAACATAAAGCCAATATTGAATAGAAAAAGTTATTTTGCTTTCTTTCCATCAGACGCAAACTCCAGGCCAAACTTAGCGATGCTGAACAAGCTGCTGAAGCTGCCAACCTCAAGGTCGCTGCTTTAGAGAAGGCCAAGAACAGACTCCAGGGAGAGTTGGAAGACCTTATGATTGATGTTGAAAGAGTAAGTTTAAGACTTAGCAGAAAACTTGTTTCATAAAAAAAAAACTTTAGACTAAGTGTCACCATATTTCTTCTTGTAAAATCATCATCTATTCATTCTTTATTCTAGTCTAACGCCAATGCCAACAACCTTGAAAAGAAACAACGAGCTTTCGACAAGACAGTCGCCGAATGGCAAGCCAAGGCCAACGACCTTCAATCCGAGCTGGAGAATGCACAGAAAGAGGCCAGAGGTTACTCTGCTGAACTCTTCAGACTGAAGGCTCAACTCGAGGAAGCTCATGACCAGACGGAAGCACTCCGCCGTGAGAACAAGAACCTTGCTGGTCAGTTCCTGGATGAACACATTCTTAACCCTATCACTACCAGAAACTAATTCATTCTTACAAACTTTCTTAATTGTAATATATATATATGTAGGATAATATTGTACTTAGGTATATTTAATGAGTTAATCCAATAATAAACATTCACTAATGAACTGAAATATTTACAGATGAGATCCATGACCTAACAGACCAGCTTGGAGAGGG
The DNA here is from genome assembly GCA_949126835.1 of Anisus vortex. NCBI lineage: Eukaryota > Metazoa > Mollusca > Gastropoda > Planorbidae > Anisus > Anisus vortex. The sequence continues at coordinate 57,347,355 of OX421494.1, forward strand.
TGGACGCAGCACTCACGAGTTGGAGAAGTCCCGCAAACGTCTCGAACTCGAGAAAGAAGAGCTCCAGGCTGCCCTCGAGGAGGCCGAATCTGCCCTTGAGCAGGAGGAGGCCAAGGTAATGCGTGCACAGCTCGAGATTTCATCCGTCAGAACTGAAATTGACCGCCGTATTCAGGATAAGGAGGAGGAGTTTGAAAACACACGGTAATAGTTTCTATCTATTTGTCATCTATCGATCTCTATATTTATCTGCCTATCTATCTATTTATCTGCCTATCTATCTATTTATCATCTATCTATCTCTATATTTATCTGCCTATCTATCTATTTATCTGCCTATCTATCTATTTACCATCTATCTATCTCTATATCTATCTGCCTATCTATCTATTTATCTGCCTATCTATCTATTTATCATCCATCTATCTTGAAATTTATCTGCCTATCTATCTATTTAACATCTATCTCTATATTAATCTGCCTATCTATCTATTTATTAACTATATCTATATTTATCTGCCTATCTATCTGTTAATCTATTTATTAACTATCTATCTCTATATTTATCTGCATATCTATTTATCATCTATCTATCCATATATTTATCAGCCTATCTATCTATTTATTAACTATCTCTATATTTATCTGCATATCTATTTATCATCTATCCATATATTTATCAGCCTATCTATCTATTTATCCCTCTATCTCATTCTTTCTATCCTTACTTAGTTTAAGGAATAGTAGTTTTAATTTCATTGACAACATGCAGGCTATTATTGTGTTGAATGAAAATGATTGTGTTGAGTGACCATGATTGTGTTGAGTGACCATGATTGTGTTGAGTGACCATGATTGTGTTGAGTGACCATGATTGTGTTGAGTGACCATGATTGTGTTGAGTGACCATGATTGTGTTGAGTGACCATGATTGTGTTGAGTGACCATGATTGTTTTCCTTACAGTCGTAACCACCAGCGTGCCATGGACTCCATGCAAGCAAGTCTTGAGGCTGAGGCTAAAGGTAAAGCTGAAGCTCTCCGTATTAAGAAGAAACTTGAGCAGGACATCAACGAACTTGAGGTCGCCCTTGACCAAGCCAACCGAGGTAAAGCCGAGTTTGAAAAGAATGTCAAGAAATATCAACAAACTATTAAGGTAAACAATATATTGTCAAGACTTTATCCAGACTATTGATAGACCTTACCTAGACCAAAGATATACCATAGACCTAATCCAGACTATAGATCGACCTTATCCAAACCATACATATAACTGATCCAGACCAATATAGACCTGATATAGACCATAATAATAGACCATATATAGACGTGATATAGACCATATATAAACAATGTGCGTTTAAGCTTCCACTTAATTGTGTGCTGTAGTATGTAGTTCTAATGATGGAATTGTGTGTTGTAGTATGTAGTTCTAATGATGTAATTGTGTGTTGTAGTATTTAGTTCTAATGATGTGTGTATTCAATTGTGTAGGAGATGCAAACACAAATTGAAGATGAACAGAGACAAAGGGAAGAAGCCCGTGAGGCCTATAATGCCGCAGAGCGCCGCGCTACCATTCTTACCGGAGAAATTGAAGAGCTCAGAAGCGCCCTTGAACAGGTGAACAAACACTATTTCTTTAATATCAATCAGAGTTCATTCGATCCTTTCCTGTATCAACTCACAATAAGTTGGATAAGTGTGAATTTTAATTGTTTTCTATTGACCGATTTGATTGGTTGATTTAAAAAGAGAAATTGTATTTGATTCATTAAACTATAAGCTATGATTCATTGAACTATAAGCTATGGTTCATTGAACTTTAAGCTATGGTTCATTAAACTATAAGCTATGATTCATTGAACTTTAAGCTCTGATTCATTGAACTATAAGCTATGATTCATGGAACTATAAGCTATGATTCATTGAACTTTAAGCTATGATTCATTGAACTATAAGCTATGGTTCATTAAACTATAAGCTATGATTCATTGAACTTTAAGCTCTGATTCATTGAACTATAAGCTATGATTCATGGAACTATAAGCTATGATTCATTGAACTATATATAACCTATGATTCATTGACTCATGGTAAATGTTGCACTAACTCCTTACAGGCCGAAAGAGCCCGCAAGGGAGCTGAGAATGAGCTCAACGATGCCAATGACCGCGTCAACGAACTATCTGCCCAGAATAGCTCAATGCAGGGACAGAAGAGAAAGCTGGAAGGAGATATCCAGGCTATGCAGGTATGATTACCTTACACATGGTAAACTAAAAGTTTTGTGAAGGTATGATTACCTTACACATGGTAAACTAAAAGTTTTGTGAAGGTATGATTACCTTACACATGGTAAACTAAAAGTTTTGTGAAGGTATGATTACCTTACACATGGTAAACTAAAAGTTTTGTGAAGGTATGATTACCTTACACATGGTAAACTAAAAGTTTTGTGCAGGTATGATTACCTTACACATGGTAAACTAAACGTTTTGTGAAGGTATGATTACCTTACACATGGTAAACTAAACGTTTTGTGAAGGTATGATTACCTTACACATGGTAAACTAAACGTTTTGTGAAGGTATGATTACCTTACACATGGTAAACTAAACGTTTTGTGAAGGTATGATTACCTTACACATGGTAAACTAAACGTTTTTGTGAAGGTATGATTACCTTACACATGATAAACTAAATGTTTTTGTGAAGGTATGATTACCTTACACATGGTAAACTAAACGTTTTTGTGAAGGTATGATTACCCTCCACATGGTAATCTAAACGTTTTGTGAAGGTATGATTACCTTACACATGGTAAACTAAACGTTTTGTGAAGGTATGATTACCCTACACATGGTAAACTAAACGTTTTTGTGAAGGTATGATTACCCTCCACATGGTAATCTAAACGTTTTGTGAAGGTATGATTACCTTACACATGGTAAACTAAACGTTTTTGTGAAGGTATGATTACCTTACACATGGTAAACTAAACGTTTTTGTGAAGGTATGATTACCTTACACATGGTAATCTAAACGTTTTTGTGAAGGTATGATTACCTTACACATGGTAAACTAAACGTTTTTGTGAAGGTATGATTACCTTACACATGGTAAACTAAACGTTTTTGTGAAGGTATGATTACCTTACACATGGTAAACTAAACGTTTTTGTGAAGGTATGATTACCTTACACATGGTAATCTAAACGTTTTTGTGAAGGTATGATTACCTTACACATGGTAAACTAAACGTTTTTGTGAAGGTATGATTACCTTACACATGGTAAACTAAACGTTTTTGTGAAGGTATGATTACCTTACACATGGTAATCTAAACGTTTTTGTGAAGGTATGATTACCTTAAACATGGTAAACTAAACGTTTTTGTGAAGGTATGATTACCTTACACATGGTAAACTAAACGTTTTTGTGAAGGTATGATTACCTTACACATGGTAAACTAAACGTTTTTGTGAAGGTATGATTACCTTACACATGGTAATCTAAACGTTTTTGTGAAGGTATGATTACCTTAAACATGGTAAACTAAACGTTTTTGTGAAGGTATGATTACCTTACACATGGTAAACTAAACGTTTTTGTGAAGGTATGATTACCTTACACATGGTAAACTAAACGTTTTTGTGAAGGTATGATTACCTTACACATGGTAAACTAAACGTTTTTGTGCAGGTATGATTACCTTACGCATGGTAATCTAAACGTTTTGTGAAGGTATGATTACCTTACACATGGTAAACTAAACGTTTTGTGAAGGTATGATTACCCTACACATGGTAAACTAAACGTTTAGTTTATTGTTGTTTACTTCTAATACCAAGGTTTAATAAAACTGTTAGCACGTTATTGTGTGGTAATATATTGTTAGCAAGTTATTGTGTGGTAATATAGTTATGTCTTTAATCACCAAACTTTGTCCACACTCACAGACTGATCTTGATGAACTTAGCAACGAACTCCGCGCATCTGAAGAACGCGCCAAGAAAGCCATGGCTGACGCTGCCAGACTTGCCGATGAGCTGCGTCAAGAACAGGAACACAGGTCAGTGTGTCTGCTGTGGATGATGGATGTGGGTCAAACACCAAACAGCTAAGGAACCAAAAAACTTCATTTAAAGATCGTGAAATATTCAACATTCAAATTTTTCAAACAAAATGCACACCATTTAAAGAACTTCGCATTTAAATAACAACTTTCTAAATTCCTTTATTTGACAGTTTGCAAGTGGAGAAATTGAGGAAAGGTCTGGAAGGAAATCTTAAAGACCTCCAGGTACGTCTTGATGAAGCTGAGGCTCAGGCGCTCAAAGGAGGCAAGAAGATGATCCAGAAACTTGAACAGAGAGTAAGTACAGTTCTTCCCATCTTGTGAATTTAGTTTCATGCTTTTAGTATACAAATTTAGTTTCATACTTTTAGTATACAAATTTAGTTTCATACCCTAACCCTAACCCTAACAAATTCTAAACAGCGACTTGTCCTAACGAGATCCCACAAAGTCAGTCAATTTTGTATTATCTTGACCACAGGTCAGAGAACTAGAGACAGAGCTGGACAATGAACAACGCCGCCACGCCGAGACCCAGAAGAACATGCGTAAAGCTGACCGACGCCTTAAAGAGCTCGCCTTCCAGTCAGATGAGGACCGCAAGAACCAGGAACGTCTCCAAGACCTGGTTGACAAACTGCAGAATAAGATCAAGACCTACAAGAGACAAGTAGAAGAGGCCGTATGTACTATTTCATAGCATCTTATCAAAACCTAAATAAAATAATTTTAAGTAAGGATATACTATATACATTTTTTTACATATGTTCTTTACTTTGCATATTCTGGGCATGTAAATATATCAATATAATCCCCAGCTTCCTTCTCCCTCCAAGAAGAAAAATAAATTAAAAAAACGGAGATTATATACCACACAAAAAAATATTGATAGTAACATGACAAAAAAGATTTATTCAATCAAGTCCCCAAATAAATAAAAATAGAAGTTGTGTATCAATCTCAAAGAAGAAAAAAGAAATATCTTTGCACAATGACTAGACTCTACATGAAGTATGTAGTCCAAACATAGACCTGGGAAGTCTAAAGTCTGACAAAATTCTAACTTTGTACAAGTTCACATTTATAGCTCTGTACATACAATTACTGATTTAGAGAAGTGTACTCTCTCACCACAAATTTTGTGTGTCTCTCTCACCACAAATGTTGTGTGTCTCTCTCACCACAAATGTTGTGTGTCTCTCTCACCACAAATGTTGTGTGTCTCTCTCACCACAAATGTTGTGTGTCTCTTTCACCACACATGTTGTGTGTCTCTCTCACCACAAATGTTGTGTGTCTCTCTCACCAAAAATGTTGTGTGTCTCTCTCACCACAAATGTTGTGTGTCTCTCTCGCCACAAATGTTGTGTGTCTCTCTCACCACAAATGTTGTGTGTCTCTCTCACCACAAATGTTGTGTGTCTCTCACCACAAATGTTGTGTGTCTCTCTCACCACAACTTGTGTGTGTTTGTTTCTACAGGAGGAGATTGCCGCTATAAACCTCGCCAAGTATCGTAAAGTACAGACAGAACTCGAGGATGCCGAGGAGAGAGCCGACTCAGCCGAGGGCTCATTGTCCAAACTGAGGGCAAAGAACAGGAGCTCCGTGTCGGTTTCACGCACCAGTGCATCACCAGGGGTAGGTTACTCCTTTTAATTCACTTTTACCGATGATATATATAGACTAATCTTTTCCCTCTATTCATTTTATTTGGAATTAACTTTTTGACTGTTTGATAGGTTTAGTCATATTTGAACTTTTTAAAATAATGAGTAAAAGCAACATTTAACTTTATTTAGTTTATAGTTTATTTGTGAAATAAGGACTGGGTTAGGGTTAGGGCTATAGCTCCAGTGTACAATGAATGAGATACCCACAGAGGTTTCCTCTTTAAAAAAGCTACTCAGCCCATGGCTTATGTATATTTCTAAACCAATGAATATATAATTGAAAGACTTGATCACTCTTTGTTTAAACAGTTACTTGATCACTTTTTGATAAAAAAAAAAGTTATGTCCCTAACTTAAATATACTGATATATATTTATTTATTTTACATCATTATTCGGACATATTGACCTAATTACTTTTTATATTATATTTGTGTACATACTTGATTAATTGTAATAATATTTTATGCTTACATATCTCAATGCTATTTGAACGTTGTTTCCAAATGTTTTATTCTCTGTATAACGCCTCTACCCAACCCACCCATCCACAGTTTGCAGGCCCCAGTTCGGCCAGCAGAGGGCTGAGCACAGATCGCACTGCTCGTGCGCCATCTCAATCTTAAACTGTTGATATTAGCTTTAAACAAACAAATTTTCTTTTCTTGTGAGGTAAATAGCAACAAAAAACACCAGATAAAACCCAAGAAAGAATGAAATGAAATCTAGCTCAGCACTTAGTAGAACTGAATGGAATGTCCCATTCACTGCCCGTATCTGTCACATTCACTGCCCGTATCTGTCACATTCACTGCCCGTATCTGTTGTTAAATGTTAAATCCAACACTTTCTATTGTAGCTATCATATTATATAATGTTTCTTTGGAGCCTGTTTGCATGAGATCAAGTCACTTATAGTCAGCTCTAGGTCAATTTCATGGTTAGAATCTATAATTCACAAGATGGAGTCTATTTCTGCACCTAATGCATGATCCAATGCTATAGACTCAATCTATTTCCTTTCAAGCGAGCATCATTTTAATGAATTTTATTTATATTAGAAGAAACAACACAATACAATTCTTTTTATCACAATAGCCATTAGGACAATGAAATATTATTTCTTGTTTCTGTTTTTCATCATCTTAAGGCGATAGAAACCAAAGAATAGGAATTCTGGGATAGAAACTTTCTTTTTTTCCGTTTAAATAAATTAGACAACTCTTTAACCAATCATTTATTCTTCCACTCTTAGCAAACCGGAAGTGTCTCAACTTCAGTCAGACGAGACAAAAGTGTCGAGTAAAAAAATACAAATCATTAGCCAATCTGTAAGCAATCTGTAAGAAATGCAGCGTTCAGTTGTATTCTTCAAGCTAACGCCATAGTTTCTTCATTACTTTTTGACACATTACTTACATTTTGTTTGGCAAAATTTGGTTTTTCGTTTAAAACCCCAGTTTATTGAAGTAGTCACCTTTTAAAAAAACAACTTATCTGGTCATCTTGAACTTAGATAATTAGGGCACCATGAAATAACTTTCTCTAAATGTTCCCCACAAAATGGTGAGATTTCTAACAAAGTCGAGCAAAAGTTAAGCACAAATTAATCTACATGCAGGTTACCATAATAGTGCAGTGCTTTCTATTGGACGAAACATTTTCAAATACAATGGCTATTTACTTTAAGAACGTATCCGTAATGAAAATATATACAGGAAATAGAATGAAGTGTATTCTGCAAAACGTGATAGAAATATAGCCAACGTTGGTCATGTTATACAATATATATTCTTAAATATATGAAAATATATTCCATATTAATATGATGAACATATTTTCCATATTAATGTGATGAAAATATATTTCATATTATTATGATGAAAATATATTATACATTACGCATGCACTGAGAAGAGGGCGTTAAAAAAACGCAATTCCATTATTGATCAACAAAATGGAAAAGTTAGAAATCTCACCAGCTGAGTGGATCGTTGCATGCATCAGCACAATATATCTAGTTGTAATTATAGTTTTTCTTCTTTTGTTGTAGTATTTTAGTTGTATGAAATGTACATGTCTAGAGAGAAAAAACAAACAAATGAAATTTTGAACGTTGGTGGCTTCTTATACATAAAAATAATTGCATAGATAGAATGCATGCCGATGAAAAAAACTTGCTTTGTATGTCAACTTTGTATTTGTAGAAGGTATTTCAACAGCTTTGTATGTCATCAATGTATTTGTAGACGGAATTTCAACAGTTTGTATGTCATCAATGTATTTGTAGACGGTATTTCAACAGCTTTGTATGTCATCAATGTATTTGTAGACGGTATTACAACAGCTTTGTATGTCATCAATGTATTTGTAGACGGTATTTCAACAGCTTTATTCTGTTTCACCCAATCAATATAAATCATAACCACTTCTATTTGCTCAGTCAAGCGTGACCATCCAGAGAACAGAGTCCTCACAGATTATATCAGCCTAAAACAAAACCCAAATCTATCATAATCAGAAAACATCTAGTAAGATTTTATTTTTAATTACCACAGTTAATTCCCCCTGCTGTTTGGCTGCTTTTGGGGTCATCATGACCCGTTTTTTCTCGCAATTTCTGAGCTATATTTCTCTTTGAGACACTTGTGTGTCTTAATGTGTCCCTAATGACATATGGAGACACACTGTTACTAACAGAGATTAATAATTTCACATGCTCAGTGTATGAGACATTGAGAACACCTTGAAATGGCGATACCCGGTACATTATATTTTGTTGTTATTTAGTTTCCATCTTTTCATCCCTGCAGAATCAGTTTCTTTTTGTCCTATAAATAAATTTCCAAGAAAAGTATAAGGAAATATGTTCATGTCGTAATGACCTAATTCTTGTATTTCTCTAAACACAATCTCCATCCCATCAATCCCTCCTCCTGTCTCCGTTTCCTCCCTACCAACCAATCAGGGTAAAGAGACTTCAATCAAGAAGCGGGTCACCCAATCAGTATCTCGCACTATCGTCTCAGCTTAAAGAAAACAAAAAAAAACAAAAACTGTGTAAGAAGACAGAGTTATCCTACCCTTGTTTGTACCTTATGACCTCTGACCTCACATGCTCTGCCCAGCCCCAAATGTATACCAGCTTGTTTATAAGAAGAAAAAGAAAAAAACAGAATATCGAAATCCCATAATTTCTGTTTCTCTGTATATTAAATCTTTTAAAACAAATCTATCGCCTCCCCTCTACCCCCATCTAAAATCAGCCTTTAACCCAATATTAAACTGATATCGCAAAATAAAATATTTTCTTTAACCAAAGTGTGCTACATCTTCAATGCTAATTATTCTATTAAAAAAAACAACTAATTTTAATTTTCTTGAACTTGTGGCAATTAAGGGTATGGAGGACTTTCCAGAATTTTCTAACCATTAAAATACAATATTAAATTCTATCATTTACACCTTATTTATATTTGATCATACTAAAACAATAAACCCATTAAATAATTATACAATGATACATGAAGCCATTTAGTGACATGGACTTAGAAAATCTAAAACCACAGCTAATGACGTCATAGTGTACGACATAATGATGAGAAGTTGCAATGATGTAGACTAATGACGTCATAGTGTACGACATAATGATGAGAAGTTGCAATGATGTAGACTAATGACGTCATAGTGTACGACATAATGATGAGAAGTTGCAATGATGTAGACTAATGACGTCATAGTGTACGACATAATGATGAGAAGTTGCAATGATGTAGACTAATGACGTCATAGTGTACGACATAATGATGAGAAGTTGCAGTGATGTAGACCGTTCATTGTCCCAAATAAAATGTATATATTATATAGGGCTCTGGGCATTAATGCATTAATATTATCTACACGTAATATACACATTATATACACGTAATATTTACTTTATTTGCATGATGCTTTGCATTTAGCCTGCACTAACCAAATATTGAATGATATAGCTGCTGGATTGTTTTATTATTATTTTAGACCTTTTATAATCAATGTAAACATTCTAATGAAAAAACTTTTAAAGATACAATTACAATTAATAACAATAAAAGAAATTATATTCATTTATTATATGAGTTTTATATAATGTTGATATTATGTCTATTACATAGAAAAGTCTATATTACTTGCATTTTACATCATTCTACCTTTTCTCATATTAGATTTTCTTAATATTAATGTAAAAAATAAATCACATTTAAATTTGGCATAGAAAAAATATTGGCGATTCTAGATATAGTAAAGATTTGTTTTATTGAATTATTTCCATTTATAAGATTGATTTATTTGTGTTTGTCTGTCATCAACAGTCTCCATCTCTTATACAACTTACATGACACCAGCTGATTTGACACCAAAATAAAGAACACCCTGTCACCATTCTCTATTGAGGCACAACAAAACGCACATGGCGAGAAGAAGAACGGAAATGACGTGACGCTCGTGGGAATGACGTAAATTCGGCGAGCCTTTCTTCATCTTCATTGGCAAACTCGTCATAGCGGTCTTTGCGTTTTTTTTTTTACTGTTTAACTTTCTTTTTTCTACTTTTGTATAATTTATTATTTTAAAAAGATAGTTCTAACAATGATATACGAATGATACACAAATAAATAAGTGATAACAGCTTTACATACACTGTGAGTGCCCAATGCAATATGTATGATAGTTGATATAAGTTACAACAATGAATGGATGGACAGTGGACTACTGTTAATTAAATTTTGATTCATGAGTAATGTTTCCAATAAACTATTTAGTTTGACAATGTACTTTCTGTTTCTTGATTGTGTGTCGCGTGCTAGAGTAAAAATAATTATTTCGTAACTTTTTTTATTTATTTTCCAATATTTTATTTTGTAAAATACAATTACAACAAATAATTACGATGATAGCCTGACCTATATTCTGAGCATTATATGTTAAGGTATATAGGTCGGTTTATTTTTATTTTTCTGATACATTTTATATATAAAAAAAACTCCTTTTAATATAAGCACAGACCCAAGTGTGTAGACGCCTTCATATATATTTTTTCTAATATTTATATCGCTAGCGTTAGAAATTGGCGGGCAAACTAACTTCCGGTGCTATGTGACACACTTCCTGTGAACAGAGAAAGTGGAGATGGGAAAAGATTGTTTTAAAAAGACAGTAATCGAACGTTGTGACAAATAATGCAGAAATGTTATTCAATATCTTTGTAGCAATGACTTAACGTTTTCTCGGACATTGGCTAGTAAAAGCTAAAATAAATAAATAAATAAATTGGAGTAAGCTTTAAAATTAATAAACAGAGTGAGCTGGCTTTAAAATAATTTTAGCTTAGCATCTGCTTTTTTTTTTCGTTATGATTACTGCAACTACGGCCCAGCCTCTTTCTGGCCACAAGCACCGGAAACAAATTGCACAAATCTAAAAATTTATCAAATTGGGATTGTATTTGTTTAAGAATGAAACGCGAAATCTGGTTTAAAAAAAAACATGGCAAAAGTAAAAACCCAAAAGTGTTAAACCAAATGTCAAACCAAAAACAAATGTCTACTTGAGTTTTAATTTAGAAGAAAAGTTTTTAATTTTTCCTGACAAAACTCTCTTTCTCTTTATGTCTATGTACACACTGCAAGGTTCGTCTTGTACATTATTTATTGAATAAACACGATGAATGCATTTTGTCTTTGATGTATTTGGTTGATTTCTTCATTTAGAATGTGACTTGTAACAATGACCTCTTCATTGTCTTTTTTGTTTGTTTGTTGTTCTCATTGGCTCCTACAAAATTTGGGAGTTGTTTTAATAATTACTTTTATTGTATATGCAGACCAATGATGTGTAAATGAAGGTCTTCGAAATAGATAGTTGAAGAAATTGAATTAATAGATAGATAGTTGAACATATTGAATTAATAGATAGATAGTTGAACAAATTGAATTAATAGATAGATAGTTGAACAAATTGAATTAATAGATAGATAAATAAAATAGAATGATAGAAGTGTAGAAACAATAATAAATGGACAGAAATATATATATACAGATAACGTTTTAAATATATTTTAATAAAAAAATAATTAGTTAATGGATCTATACATATTTAGATACAAAGAAATCTATTTAGAAACATAGAACATAGATAGATACTTTGATGGAGAAATAAAGACTTATAAATAGGGAAATTGTGAGATAGAATGAGATTTATAAATAGATATTTGGAGAGATTTGAGAAATATAGGTATATGGAGATATAAAAATATATTTATAAAAATATCTCTACATATAGTCTAGATGTAGGCCTATATAGATTTACATATTTAATCTAAATAGAGTGGCCGAGCGGCAGCGTATTCGACTGGGTACCTGACATTAGTTGGGGTAAAGTAAAGGCAGCTGGGAATTGTGCTGGCCACACATCTCTTAGTATGCCGTGGCCACAGAAACTGGTGAACGCTGCTTCACCAGCCCCATGATCAGTTTGGTCTGAAGGGTAATTTAAAAAATAGATTGATAGTTGTTTTTTTAAAATGGTTGTTAGTTTCTACATGAAGGACAGTAGACCAAATAAATTTAACATATTAATTATCTTTTCAATCACATGAAGACTACAAAATGTAATTGTATATATCGAATTGTTTTATTGCACAATGGAATGCAGTTAAAAAACACACAAACTATTTCAATAGAAATAACACAGTAAAACAAACCAAAATATTGAAAGAAAATATTGCAGAAAAATGTCATCCTTCTACTAGTCCTACAACTGTAAGTCACAAAACTACAGTTTTTTTTCATTTTTACTTTCTCCAATCTTTACTTTCTCCAATCACTCCTAAATTGACTAAAATATAATAGGAGCACTGTTACATAAATATGTGTTATCATGATAACAAGTCCTTGACTACAGTCGCTACTTTACATAACATTATTATGTCTTATGGTCACTGCAATTCTCCTACTGCAATACACAAATAATGTTTATTATAAGAAATGAAAAAAAAAGTCAAACACAATAATTAGAGACTACAATGCGGAATATTTCTTGGATCAATTTTGTCCCCAGTTTTTTTTCAATAGGAAAACTGTCCTCTTGAACTGCTGCATGTGGCGTGGATTTGTTAAAAAAATATTATACATGGGTAGATTGGAATATTATACAGGGGTAGATTGGAATATTATACACGGGTAGATTGGAATATTATACAGGGGTAGATTTGAATATTATATAGGGATAAATTGGAATATTATAAAGGGGTAGATTGGAATATTATACAGAAGTAGATTGGAATATTATACAGGGGTAGATTGGAATATTATATAGGGATAGATTGGAATATTATACAGGGATAGATTGGAATATTATAAAGGGGTAGATTGGAATATTATACAGGGGTAGATTGGAATATTATATAGGGATAGATTGGAATATTATCAGGGATAGATTGGAATATTATAAAGGGGTAGATTGGAATATTATACAGGGGTAGATTTGAATATTATATAGGGATAGATTGGAATATTATAAAGGGGTAGATTGGAATATTATACAGAAGTAGATTGGAATATTATACAGGGGTAGATTGGAATATTATATAGGGATAGATTGGAATATTATACAGGGATAGATTGGAATATTATAAAGGGGTAGATTGGAATATTATACAGGGGTAGATTGGAATATTATATAGGGATAGATTGGAATATTATACAGGGATAGATTGGAATAGTATATAGGGATAGATTGGAATATTATATAGGGATAGATTGGAATATTATAAAGGGGTAGATTGGAGCATGTTTAAGGAAGGCAAAACGATCATGGAGGACATCTGACTTGACTTCTCCGATATTTCTGGGAATTCCAAGACCTCGCTGGTGGCTTCCAGGATTATGGCGCTCTCGGATTTAATGGCACAGGCCGAGATCTCAGTGTTGGCTGTTCCGATGGCTGTACTGAAGGCAAGACTTTCCTTGGGATCAACCTGTCATCATAAAGATAATAATAGAAAACTCAATTGTCATTCAGACAGACAATATGTCATCATAGAGATAATAATAGAAAACTCAATTGTCATTCAGACAGACAATATGTCATCATAAAGATAATAATAGAAAACTCAATTGTCATTCAGACAGACAATATGTCATCATAGAGATAATAATAGAAAACTCAATTGTCATTCAGACAGACAATATGTCATCATAGAGATAATAATAGAAAACTCAATTGTCATTCAGACAGACAAAATATCATCATAGAGATAAAAATATAAAACTCAATTATTGTCATTCAGACAGACAATATGTCATCATAGAGATAATAATAGAAAACTCAATTGTCATTCAGACAGACAATATGTCATCATAGAGATAATAATAGAAAACTCAATTGTCATTCAGACAGACAATATGTCATCATAGAGATAATAATAGAAAACTCCATTGTCATTCAGACAGACAATATGTCATCATAGAGATAATAATAGAAAACTCAATTAACATTCAGACAGACAATATGTCATCATAAAGATAATAATAAAAAACTCAATTGTCATTCAGACAGACAATATGTCATCATAGAGATAATAATAGAAAACTCAATTGTCATTCAGACAGACAATATGTAATCATAGAGATAATAATAGAAAACTCAATTGTCATTCAGACAGACAATATGTCATCATAGAGATAATAATATAAAACTCAATTATTGTCATTCAGACAGACAATATGTCATCATAGAGATAATAATAGAAAACTCAATTGTCATTCAGACAGACAATATGTCATCATAGAGATAATAATAGAAAACTCAATTGTCATTCAGACAGACAATATCTCTTCATAGAGATAATAATAGAAAACTCAATTATTGTCATTCAGACAGACAATATGTCATCATAGAGATAATAATGGAAAACTCAATTGTCATTCAGACAGACAATATGTCATCATAGAGAGAATAATAGAAAACTCAATTGTCATTCAGACAGACAATATGTCATCATAAAGATAATAATAGAAAACTCAATTGTCATTCAGACAGACAATATGTCATCATAGAGATAATAATAGAAAACTCAATTGTCATTCAGACAATATTTCATCAAAGAGATAATAATAGAAAACTCAATTATTGTCATTCAGACAGACAATATGTCATCATAGAGATAATAATAGAAAACTCAAATGTCATTCAGACAATATTTCATCAAAGAGATAATAATAGAAAACTCAATTATTGTCATTCAGACAGACAATCTGTCATCATAGAGATAAAAATAGAAAACTCAATTGTCATTCAGAAAGACAATATGTCATCATAGAGATAATAATAGAAAACTCAATTGTCATTCAGACAGACAATATGTCATCATAGAGATAATAATAGAAAACTCAATTGTCATTCAGAAAGACAATATGTCATCATAGAGATAATAAAAGAAAACTCAATTGTCATTCAGACAGACAATATGTCATCATAGAGATAATAATAGAAAACTCAATTGTCATTCAGACAGACAATATGTCATCATAGAGATAATAATAGAAAACTCAATTGTCATTGAGACAGACAATATGTCATCATAGAGATAATAATAGAAAACTCAATTGTCATTCAGACAGACAATATGTCATCATAGAGATAATAATAGAAAACTTAATTGTCATTCAGACAGACAATATGTCATCATAGAGATAATAATAGAAAACTCAATTGTCATTCAGACAGACAATATGTCATCATAAAGATAATAATAGAAAACTCAGTTGTCATTCAGACAGACAATATGTATTCATAGAGATAATAATAGAAAACTCAATTGTCATTCAGACAGACAATATGTCATCATAGAGATAATAATAGAAAACTCAATTGTCATTCAGACAGACAATATGTCATCATAGAGATAATAATAGAAAACTCAATTATTGTCATTCAGACAGACAATATGTCATCATAGAGATAATAATAGAAAACTCAATTGTCATTCAGACAGACAATATGTCATCATAGAGATAATAATAGAAAACGCAATTGTCATTCAGACAGACAATATGTCATCATAGAGATAATAATAGAAAACTCAATTGTCATTCAGACAGACAATATGCCATCATAGAGATAATAATAGAAAACTCAATTATCGTCATTCAGACAGACAATATGTCATCATAGAGATAATAATAGAAAACTCAATTGTCATTCAGACAGACAATATGTTATCATAAAGATAATAATAGAAAACTCAATTATTGTCATTCAGTCAGACAATATGTCATCATAAAGATAATAATAGAAAACTCAATTATTGTCATTCAGACAGACAATATGTCATTATAGAGATAATAATAGAAGACTCAATTGTCATTTAGACAGACAATAAGTCATCATAGAGATAATAATAGAAAACTCAATTGTCATTCAGACAGACAATATGTCATCATAGAGATAATAATAGAAAACTCAATTGTCATTCAGACAGACAATATGTCATCATAGAGATAAAAATAGAAAACTCAATTTTTGTCATTCAGACAGACAATATGTCATCATAGAGATAATAATAGAAAACTCAATTGTCATTCAGAAAGACAATATGTCATCATAGAGAAAATAATAGGAAACTCAATTGTCATTCAGACAGACAATATGTCATCATAGAGATAATAATAGAAAACTCAATTGTCATTCAAACAGACAATATGTCATCATAGAGATAATAATAGAATACTCAATTTTCATTCAGACAGACAATATGTCATTATAGAGATAATAATAGAAAACTCAATTTTCATTCAGACAGACAATATGTCATCATAGAGATAATATTAGAAAACTCAATTATTGTCATTCAGACAGACAATATGTCATTATAGAGATAATAATAGAAAACTCAATTGTCATTTAGACAGACAATATGTCATCATAGAGATAATAATAGAAAACTCAATTATTGTCATTCAGACAGACAATATGTCATCATAGAGATAATAATAGAAAACTCAATTGTCATTCAGACAGACAATATGTCATCATAGAGATAATAATAGAAAACTCAATTATTGTCATTCAGACAGACAATATGTCATCATAGAGATAATAATAGAAAACTCAATTGTCATTCAGACAGACAATATGTCATCATAGAGATAATAATAGAAAACTCAATTGTCATTCAGACAGACAATATGTTATCATAGAGATAATAATAGAAAACTCAATTGTCATTCAGACAGACAATATGTCATCATAGAGATAATAATAGAAAACTCAATTGTCATTCAGACAGACAATATGTTATCATAGAGATAATAATAGAAAACTCAATTGTCATTCAGACAGACAATATGTCATCATAGAGATAATAATAGAAAACTCAATTGTCATTCAGACAGACAATATGTCATCATAGAGATAATAATAGAAAACTCAATTGTCATTCAGACAGACAATATGTCATCATAGAGATAATAATAGAAAACTCAATTATCGTCATTCAGACAGACAATATGTCATCATAAAGATAATAATAGAAAACTCAATTGTCATTCAGACAGACAATATGTTATATTAAAGATAATAATAGAAAACTCAATTATTGTCATTAAGACAGACAATATGTCATCATAAAGATAATAATAGAAAACTCAATTATTGTCATTCAGACAGACAATATGTCATCATAGAGATAATAATAGAAAACTCAATTGTCATTCAGACAGACAATATGTCATCATAGAGATAATAATAGAAAACTCAATTGTCATTGAGACAGACAATATGTCATCATAGAGATAATAATAGAAAACTCAATTGTCATTTAGACAGACAATAAGTCATCATAGAGATAATAATAGAAAACTCAATTGTCATTCAGACAGACAATATGTCATCATAGAGATAATAATAGAAAACTCAATTGTCATTCAGACAGACAATATGTCATCATAGAGATAATAATAGAAAACTCAATTTTTGTCATTCAGACAGAAAATATGTCATCATTGAGATAATAATAGAAAACTCAATTGTCATTCAGAAAGACAATATGTCATCATAGAGAAAATAATAGGAAACTCAATTGTCATTCAGACAGACAATATGTCATCATAGAGATAATAATAGAAAACTCAATTGTCATTCAAACAGACAATATGTCATCATAGAGATAATAATAGAAAACTCAATTTTCATTCAGACAGACAATATGTCATCATAGAGATAATAATAGAAAACTCAATTGTCATTCAGACAGACAATATGTCATCATAGAGATAATAATAGAAAACTCAATTGTCATTCAGACAGACAATATGTCATCATAGAGATAATAATAGAAAACTCAATTTTTGTCATTCAGACAGACAATATGTCATCATAGAGATAATAATAGAAAACTCAATTGTCATTCAGACAGACAATATGTCATCATAGAGATAATAATAGAAAACTCAATTGTCATTCAGACAGACAATATGTCATCATATAGATAATATAGAAAACTCAATTGTCATTCAGACAGACAATATGTCATCATAGAGATAATAATAGAAAACTCAATTTTCCTTCAGACAGACAATATGTTATCATAGAGATAATAATAGAAAACTCAATTGTCATTCAGACAGACAATATGTCATCATAGAGATAATAATAGAAAACTCAATTGTCATTCAGACAGACAATATGTCATCATAGAGATAATAATAGAAAACTCAATTGTCATTCAGACAGACAATATGTCATCATAGAGATAATAATAGAAAACTCAATTGTCATTCAGACAGACAATATGTCATCATCGAGATAATAATAGAAAACTCAATTGTCATTCAGACAGACAATATGTCATCATAGAGATAATAATAGAAAACTCAATTATCGTCATTCAGACAGACAATATGTCATCATAAAGATAATAATAGAAAACTCAATTGTCATTCAGACAAACAATATGTTATCATAAAGATAATAATAGAAAACTCAATTATTGTCATTCTGACAGACAATATGTCATCATAAAGATAATAATAGAAAACTCAATTATTGTCATTCAGACAGACAAGATGTCATCATAGAGATAATAATAGAAAACTCAATTGTCATTCAGACAGACAATATGTTATCATAGAGATAATAATAGAAAACTCAATTGTCATTAAGACAGACAATATGTCATCATAGAGATAATAATAGAAAACTCAATTGTCATTCAGACAGACAATATGTCATCATAGAGATAATAATAGAAAACTCAATTGTCATTGAGACAGACAATATGTCATCATAGAAATAATAATAGAAAACTCAATTGTCATTTAGACAGACAATAAGTCATCACAGAGATAATAATAGAAAACTCAATTGTCATTCAGACAGACAATATGTCATCATAGAGATAATAATAGAAAACTCAATTGTCATTCAGACAGACAATATGTCATCATAGAGATAATAATAGAAAACTCAATTGTCATTCAGACAGACAATATGTCATCATAAAGATAATAATAGAAAACTCAATTGTCATTCAGACAGTCAATATGTCATCATAGAGATAATAATAGAACACTCAATTGTCATTCAGACAGACAATATTTCATCATAGAGATAATAATAGAAAACTCAATTATTGTCATTCAGACAGACAATATGTCATCATAGAGATAATAATAGAAAACTCAATTATTGTCATTCAGACAGACAATATGTCATCATAAGGTAATAATAGAAAACTCAATTGTCATTCAGACAGACAATATGTCATCATAGAGATAATAATAGAAAACTCAATTGTCATTGAGACAGACAATATGTCATCATAGAAATAATAATAGAAAACTCAAATGTCATTTAGACAGACAATAAGTCATCATAGAGATAATAATAGAAAACTCAATTGTCATTCAGACAGACAATATGTCATCATAGAGATAATAATAGAAAACTCAATTGTCATTCAGACAGACAATATGTCATCATAGAGATAATAATAGAAAACTCAATTTTTGTCATTCAGACAGACAATATGTCATCATAGAGATAATAATAGAAAACTCAATTGTCATTCAGAAAGACAATATGTCATCATAGATAAAATAATAGGAAACTCAATTGTCATTCAGACAGACAATATGTCATCATAGAGATAATAATAGAAAACTCAATTGTCATTCAAACAGACAATATGTCATCATAGAGATAATAATAGAAAACTCAAGTTTCATTCAGTCAGACAATATGTCATTATAGAGATAATAATAGAAAACTCAATTGTCATTCAGACAGACAATATGTCATCATAGAGATAATAATAGAAAACTCAATTGTCATTTAGACAGACAATATGTCATCATAGAGATAATAATAGAAAACTCAATTGTCATTCAGACAGACAATATGTCATCATAGAGATAATAATAGAAAACTCAATTGTCATTCAGACAGACAATATGTCATCATAGAGATAATAATAGAAAACTCAATTGTCATTCAGACAGACAATATGTCATCATATAGATAATAATAGAAAACTCAATTGTCATTCAGACAGATAATATGTCATCATAGAGATAATAATAGAAAACTCAATTGTCATTCAGACAGACAATATGTTATCATAGAGATAATAATAGAAAACTCAATTGTCATTCAGACAGACAATATGTCATCATAGAGATAATAATAGAAAACTCAATTGTCATTCAGACAGACAATATGTCATCATAGAGATAATAATAGAAAACTCAATTGTCATTCAGACAGACAATATGTCATCATAGAGATAATAATAGAAAACTCAATTGTCAATCAGACAGACAATATGTCATCATAGAGATAATAATAGAAAACTCAATTATCGTCATTCAGACAGACAATATGTCATCATAAAGATAATAATAGAAAACTCAATTGTCATTCAGACAGACAATATGTTATCATAAAGATAATAATAGAAAACTCAATTATTGTCATTCTAACAGACAATATGTCATTATAAAGATAATAATAGAAAACTCAATTATTGTCATTCAGACAGACAAGATGTCATCATAGAGATAATAATAGAAAACTCAATTGTCATTCAGACAGACAATATGTTATCATAGAGATAATAATAGAAAACTCAATTGTCATTCAGACAGACAATATGTCATCATAGAGATAATAATAGAAAACTCAATTGTCATTCAGACAGACAATATGTCATCATAAAGATAATAATAGAAAACTCAATTGTCATTCAGACAGACAATATGTCATCATAGAGATAATAATAGAAAACTCAATTGTCATTCAGACAGACAATATGCCATCATAGAGATAATAATAGAAAACTCAATTTTTGTCATTCAGACAGACAATATGTCATCATAGAGATAATAATAGAAAACTCAATTGTCATTCAGAAAGACAATATGTCATCATAAGGTAATAATAGAAAACTCAATTGTCATTCAGACAGACAATATGTCATCATAGAGATAATAATAGAAAACTCAATTGTCATTCAAACAGACAATATGTCATCATAGAGATAATAATAGAAAACTCAATTGTCATTCAGACAGACAATATGTCATTGTTAAATTGTAGCTTTCACTCCAATTCTTTTGGCGGTTGACTAGGGTTTGATTTTTTTTAGGCCAGCGGGAACTCACTTTGTTCTGAGAGTGATAAACAGTCTGCAGCAATTTTTCCAAGTTTGGTTAACCTTGTCCTGATACTATTTAATTGTTCTCAATAATAATATGAATTCAAAAACCAACTCCTTGACTGTTTAATTTAATAAATGAAGAAACTTTATTATAACTTGCAAATCAAACGATGTTAGTGAAACAAATGTACATGGCGAAAATTTGTAAGTGAGGCGTAGTGTCTACTGTCTATGGTGCCTATCGGAAAGAGAAGTAGTCCGTGTCTCTATCTTTTATAGTACCCAGGAAGCCCGCGAAATTGAATATCCCTCCGCGTTAGCTCTAACTGGTTTACGCTGGTTTCAAGAGTGATGCGTTTATAGCCTAATTAGATTTTAGTCAACGAAAAAAAATAAACAGTCGTGTCCCGACAATTAAGTATTTTAAAAAATAAACTCTGTCGAGGGATTAATAAAAGGGTGTTTTAAACTATGTATGCAATGTAACCTAACATCATCATAGAGATAATAATAGTAAACTCAATTGTCATTCAGACAGACAATATGTCATCATAGAGATAATAATAGAAAACTCAATTGTCATTCAGACAGACAATATGTCATCATAGAGATAATAATAGAAAACTCAATTGTCATTCAGACAGACAATATGTTATCATAGAGATAATAATAGAAAATTCAATTGTCATTCAGACAGACAATATGTCATCATAGAGATAATAATAGAAAACTCAATTGTCATTCAGACAGACAATATGTCATCATAGAGATAATAATAGAAAACTCAATTATCGTCATTCAGACAGACAATATGTCATCATAAAGATAATAATAGAAAACTCAATTGTCATTCAGACAGACAATATGTTATCATAAAGATAATAATAGAAAACTCAATTATTGTCATTCTGACAGACAATATGTCACCATAAAGATAATAATAGAAAACTCAATTATTGTCATTCAGACAGACAAGATGTCATCATAGAGATAATAATAGAAAACTCAATTGTCATTCAGACAGACAATATGTTATCATAGAGATAATAATAGAAAACTCAATTGTCATTCAGACAGACAATATGTCATCATAGAGATAATAATAGAATACTCAATTGTCATTCAGACAGACAATATGTCATCATAAAGATAATAATAGAAAACTCAATTGTCATTCAGACAGACAATATTTCATCATAGAGATAATAATAGAAAACTCAATTATTGTCATTCAGACAGACAATATGTCATCATAGAGATAATAATAGAAAACTCAATTATTGTCATTCAGACAGACAATATGTCATCATAAGGTAATAATAGAAAACTCAATTGTCATTCAGACAGACAATATGTCATCATAAAGATAATAATAGAAAACTCAATTATTGTCATTCAGACAGACAATATGTCATCATAAAGATAATAATAGAAAACTCAATTGTCATTCAGACAGACAATATGTCATCATAGAGATAATGATAGAAAACTCAATTATTGTCATTCAGACAGACAATATATCATAAAGATAATAATAGAAAACTCAATTATTGTCATTCAGACAGACAATATGTCATCATAAAGATAATAATAGAAAACTCAATTATTGTCATTCAGACAGACAATATGTCATCATAAGGTAATAATAGAAAACTCAATTGTCATTCAGACAGACAATATGTCATCATAAAGATAATAATAGAAAACTCAATTATTGTCATTCAGACAGACAATATGTCATCATAAAGATAATAATAGAAAACTCAATTGTCATTCAGACAGACAATATGTCATCATAAAGATAATAATAGAAAACTCAATTATTGTCATTCAGACAGACAATATGTCATCATAAAGATAATAATAGAAAACTCAATTATTGTCATTCAGACAGACAATATATCATAAGGAAAATAATAGAAAACTCAATTATTGTCATTCAGACAGACAATATGTCATTATAAAGATAATAATAGAAAACTCAATTGTCAGGAAGACGATAAATAAAAGCCTTAATTGCTTTAATCTGAAATACATTGTGACAATTTGGTTTGAGAGTATGTAAGGTCACCAGTGCCTCCCACGTGATTGTCATGTGACTAGAATAGCGAGTATGCACCGACGAAGCCTCTATGACACTCAGGATATATTTATTGAAAGAACAGATTTACTTCATAATACCACCACACGATACCGACACACGATACCGACACACGATACCGCCACACAATATTAAACCAGGGGGAGGATGTTTGATGGCCTCCACCTCTGTCTCTAATCTGCAGATTGCAAAACAAGGCCCGAACAACTATACTCTTCGGCTACCCGTCATTGGATACAGCACAACACATCACGCTTCTAATCATCACTCCTGGACTGCCTTCAGTAAACTACTTGAAGCACGCGTGACAGTTTCGAGGGCGGTAGCAAGCTCTTCGGCGAAGCTACTGTGTTTTCCGACTGCGGGATCAGTCAAGCGTATTCTTACCTTCGGTAGATAGGGAGAAATATGTGGAGGAGGCTCCACTTCCGTCCATAGGGTCATGCGGTTCATTGGGATTTTGATCTTCTGCTTATGCTGATCGCGTGAGTAGATCATAAGTGATTACATAAAGATCTGCCCAATACAAACCCAAGAATCTACCTTCTTTATCAACCGCTTATACCTCTCAAATACAGTAGTAACGGGGTGAGTAAACCATCCAGTGTCTATTAATTTCACTATCATTTTGAACTATTAAACAAGAAAACCATAAAAACGAAGTTTTCATTATACTCCCTTTATTTACAAACTAAGTTTACCATCATGTAATTAAATAATTGATTGACTACTGCAAATGAAACGTACAGAAAAAAATATCTGTGTCGCAAATCTCAAAAATATCTCCTTACTCCGTATGAATTGTTCTAAAAATAATCTTAGCGCATAATTTTTTTTTCTAGCTTTGCGCCGAAAAAGTATAAAAAGTTACACAGGCATTTTTAACGCGAAATCAAAATATTTCTTATACTTTCCTTTTAAGAAATGAATATTGTCATAAGTGTAGTATTATTAAGTCGTTTTAACAGAAAATTTGATAGGATATATTGTTAGTCGCCACAAATCTGCTGTCCGAATTTCAGCTTGATCGGACTACGGGAAGTGGTCGAAAAATCGAAGCCTATTTTTGCACGACGATTGACGATTGCAGACATTGCAACTTAAAATAAAGGGAGTAAAAAAACTAAGCTTAATAGCACTTTAATGACTTCCAGTAGGGCATATCATCTTTTAAGAAAGACTAGCTCATGTGAATCTATTGGTATTGCATAGTTATGTCAACGATTGCACGAAGTCTTACTGTGTACCTTTCGTCCTCAATATGAGATTTGATCAGATTTTCTGTGAAAGTTGTCTCCTATTCCCGAACAGCCCCAGCAGTCGGAGCTGGGGTGTTGGTAGGCTGTTAACCCCTAGGTTCATAGAGCGATTTTGATCGTGACGTCGAGTTAAAGAAAACTAAGCTTTCCTTTATTCGCACATTTGATGACTCTTTTGCACGATCTTCAACTTCTTTTTACTTCTATTTGTTCCATCCAGACGCGTAGGACTGTTTATTATTTGTAGTATTTTACTTCTATTTGTTCCATCCAGACGCGTAGGACTGTTTGTTATTTGTAGTATTTTACTTCTATTTGTTCCATCCAGACGCGTAGGACTGCTTATTATTTGTAGTATTTTACTTCTATTTGTTCCATCCAGACGCGTAGGACTGTTTATTATTTGTAGTATTTTACTTCTATTTGTTCCATCCAGACGCGTAGGACTGTTTATTATTTGTAGTATTTTACTTCTATTTGTTCCATCCAGACGCGTAGGACTGCTTATTATTTGTAGTATTTTACTTCTATTTGTTCCATCCAGACGCGTAGGACTGTTTATTATTTGTAGTATTTTACTTCTATTTGTTCCATCCAGACGCGTAGGACTGTTTATTATTTGTAGTATTTTACTTCTATTTGTTTCATCCAGACGCGTAGGACTGTTTATTATTTGTAGTATTTTACTTCTATTTGTTCCATCCAGACGCGTAGGACTGTTTATTATTTGTAGTATTTTACTTCTATTTGTTCCATCCAGACGCGTAGGACTGCTTATTATTTGTAGTATTTTACTTCTATTTGTTCCATCCAGACGCGTAGGACTGTTTATTATTTGTAGTATTTTACTTCTATTTGTTCCATCCAGACGCGTAGGACTGTTTATTATTTGTAGTATTTTACTTCTATTTGTTCCATCCAGACGCGTAGGACTGCTTATTATTTGTAGTATTTTACTTCTATTTGTTCCATCCAGACGCGTAGGACTGCTTATTATTTGTAGTATTTTACTTCTATTTGTTCCATCCAGACGCGTAGGACTGCTTATTATTTGTAGTATTTTACTTCTATTTGTTCCATCCAGACGCGTAGGACTGCTTATTATTTGTAGTATTTTACTTCTATTTGTTCCATCCAGACGCGTAGGACTGCTTATTATTTGTAGTATTTTACTTCTATTTGTTCCATTCAGACGCGTAGGACTGCTTATTATTTGTAGTATTTTACTTCTATTTGTTCCATCCAGACGCGTAGGACTGCTTGTTATTTGTAGTATTTTACTTCTATTTGTTCCATCCAGACGCGTAGGACTGTTTATTATTTGTAGTATTTTACTTCTATTTATTCCATCCAGACGCGTAGGACTGCTTATTATTTGTAGTATTTTACTTCTATTTGTTCCATCCAGACGCGTAGGACTGTTTATTATTTGTAGTATTTTACTTCTATTTGTTCCATCCAGACGCGTAGGACTGCTTATTATTTGTAGTATTTTACTTCTATTTGTTCCATCCAGACGCGTAGGACTGCTTATTATTTGTAGTATTTTACTTCTATTTGTTCCATCCAGACGCGTAGGACTGCTTATTATTTGTAGTATTTTACTTCTATTTGTTCCATCCAGACGCGTAGGACTGCTTATTATTTGTAGTATTTTACTTCTATTTGTTCCATCCAGACGCGTAGGACTGCTTATTATTTGTAGTATTTTACTTCTATTTGTTCCATCCAGACGCGTAGGACTGTTTATTATTTGTAGTATTTTACTTCTATTTGTTCCATCCAGACGCGTAGGACTGTTTATTATTTGTAGTATTTTACTTCTATTTGTTCCATCCAGACGCCTAGGACTGCTTATTATTTGTAGTATTTTACTTCTATTTGTTCCATCCAGACGCGTAGGACTGCTTATTATTTGTAGTATTTTACTTCTATTTGTTCCATCCAGACGCGTAGGACTGTTTATTATTTGTAGTATTTTACTTCTATTTGTTCCATCCAGACGCGTAGGACTGTTTATTATTTGTAGTATTTTACTTCTATTTGTTCCATCCAGACGCGTAGGACTGTTTATTATTTGTAGTATTTTACTTCTATTTGTTCCATCCAGACGCGTAGGACTGTTTATTATTTGTAGTATTTTACTTCTATTTGTTCCATCCAGACGCGTAGGACTGTTTATTATTTGTAGTATTTTACTTCTATTTGTTCCATCCAGACGCGTAGGACTGTTTATTATTTGTAGTATTTTACTTCTATTTGTTCCATCCAGACGCGTAGGACTGTTTATTATTTGTAGTATTTTACTTCTATTTGTTCCATCCAGACGCGTAGGACTGTTTATTATTTGTAGTAGTTTACTTCTATTTGTTCCATCCAGACGCGTAGGACTGTTTATTATTTGTAGTATTTTACTTCTATTTGTTCCATCCAGACGCGTAGGACTGTTTATTATTTGTAGTATTTTACTTCTATTTGTTCCATCCAGACGCGTAGGACTGCATATTATTTGTAGTATTTTACTTCTATTTGTTCCATCCAGACGGGTAGGACTGTTTATTATTTGTAGTATTTTACTTCTATTTGTTCCATCCAGACGCGTAGGACTGTTTATTATTTGTAGTATTTTACTTCTATTTGTTCCATCCAGACGCGTAGGACTGTTTATTATTTGTAGTATTTTACTTCTATTTGTTCCATCCAGACTCGTAGGACTGTTTATTATTTGTAGTATTTTACTTCTATTTGTTCCATCCAGACGCGTAGGACTGTTTATTATTTGTAGTATTTTACTTCTATTTGTTCCATCCAGACGCGTAGGACTGTTTATTATTTGTAGTATTTTACTTCTATTTGTTCCATCCAGACGCGTAGGACTGCTTATTATTTGTAGTATTTTACTTCTATTTGTTCCATCCAGACGCGTAGGACTGCTTATTATTTGTAGTATTTTACTTCTATTTGTTCCATCCAGACGCGTAGGACTGTTTATTATTTGTAGTATTTTACTTCTATTTGTTCCATCCAGACGCGTAGGACTGTTTATTATTTGTAGTATTTTACTTCTATTTGTTCCATCCAGACGCGTAGGACTGTTTATTATTTGTAGTATTTTACTTCTATTTGTTCCATCCAGACGCGTAGGACTGTTTATTATTTGTAGTATTTTACTTCTATTTGTTCCATCCAGACGCGTAGGACTGCTTATTATTTGTAGTATTTTACTTCTATTTGTTCCATCCAGACGGGTAGGACTGTTTATTATTTGTAGTATTTTACTTCTATTTGTTCCATCCAGACGCGTAGGACTGTTTATTATTTGTAGTATTTTACTTCTATTTGTTCCATCCAGACGCGTAGGACTGCTTATTATTTGTAGTATTTTACTTCTATTTGTTCCATCCAGACGGGTAGGACTGTTTATTATTTGTAGTATTTTACTTCTATTTGTTCCATCCAGACGCGTAGGACTGTTTATTATTTGTAGTATTTTACTTCTATTTGTTCCATCCAGACGCGTAGGACTGTTTATTATTTGTAGTATTTTACTTCTATTTGTTCCATCCAGACTCGTAGGACTGTTTATTATTTGTAGTATTTTACTTCTATTTGTTCCATCCAGACGCGTAGGACTGCTTATTATTTGTAGTATTTTACTTCTATTTGTTCCATCCAGACGCGTAGGACTGCTTATTATTTGTAGTATTTTACTTCTATTTGTTCCATCCAGACGCGTAGGACTGTTAATTATTGTAGTATTTTACTTCTATTTGTTCCATCCAGACGCGTAGGACTGTTTATTATTTGTAGTATTTTACTTCTATTTGTTCCATCCAGACGCGTAGGACTGTTTATTATTTGTAGTATTTTACTTCTATTTGTTCCATCCAGACGCGTAGGACTGTTTATTATTTGTAGTATTTTACTTCTATTTGTTCCATCCAGACGCGTAGGACTGTTTATTATTTGTAGTATTTTACTTCTATTTGTTCCATCCAGACGCGTAGGACTGTTTATTATTTGTAGTATTTTACTTCTATTTGTTCCATCCAGACGCGTAGGACTGCTTATTATTTGTAGTATTTTACTTCTATTTGTTCCATCCAGACGCGTAGGACTGTTTATTATTTGTAGTATTTTACCTCTATTTGTTCCATCCAGACGCGTAGGACTGTTTATTATTTGTAGTATTTTACTTCTATTTGTTCCATCCAGACGCGTAGGACTGCTTATTATTTGTAGTATTTTACTTCTATTTGTTCCATCCAGACGCGTAGGACTGCTTATTATTTGTAGTATTTTACTTCTATTTGTTCCATCCAGACGCGTAGGACTGCTTATTATTTGTAGTATTTTACTTCTATTTGTTCCATCCAGACGCGTAGGACTGTTTATTATTTATAGTATTTTACTTCTATTTGTTCCATCCAGACGCGTAGGACTGTTTATTATTTGTAGTATTTTACTTCTATTTGTTCCATCCAGACGCGTAGGACTGTTTATTATTTGTAGTATTTTACTTCTATTTGTTCCATCCAGACGCGTAGGACTGTTTATTATTTGTAGTATTTTACTTCTATTTGTTCCATCCAGACGCGTAGGACTGCTTATTATTTGTAGTATTTTACTTCTATTTGTTCCATCCAGACGCGTAGGACTGCTTATTATTTGTAGTATTTTACTTCTATTTGTTCCATCCAGACGCGTAGGACTGCTTATTATTTGTAGTATTTTACTTCTATTTGTTCCATCCAGACGCGTAGGACTGTTTATTATTTGTAGTATTTTACTTCTATTTGTTCCATACAGACGCGTAGGACTGCTTATTATTTGTAGTATTTTACTTCTATTTGTTCCATCCAGACGCGTAGGACTGCTTATTATTTGTAGTATTTTACTTCTATTTGTTCCATCCAGACGCGTAGGACTGCTTATTATTTGTAGTATTTTACTTCTATTTGTTCCATCCAGACGCGTAGGACTGCTTATTATTTGTAGTATTTTACTTCTATTTGTTCCATCCAGACGCGTAGGACTGTTTATTATTTGTAGTATTTTACTTCTATTTGTTCCATCCAGACGCGTAGGACTGTTTATTATTTGTAGTATTTTACTTCTATTTGTTCCATCCAGACGCGTAGGACTGCTTATTATTTGTAGTATTTTACTTCTATTTGTTCCATCCAGACGCGTAGGACTGCTTATTATTTGTAGTATTTTACTTCTATTTGTTCCATCCAGACGCGTAGGACTGTTTATTATTTCTAGTATTTTACTTCTATTTGTTCCATCCAGACGCGTAGGACTGCTTATTATTTGTAGTATTTTACTTCTATTTGTTCCATCCAGACGCGTAGGACTGCTTATTATTTGTAGTATTTTACTTCTATTTGTTCCATCCAGACGCGTTGGACTGTTTATTATTTGTAGTATTTTACTTCTATTTGTTCCATCCAGACGCGTAGGACTGTTTATTATTTGTAGTATTTTACTTCTATTTGTTCCATCCAGACGCGTAGGACTGTTTATTATTTGTAGTATTTTACTTCTATTTGATCCATCCAGACGCGTAGGACTGCTTATTATTTGTAGTATTTTACTTCTATTTGTTCCATCCAGACGCGTAGGACTGTTTATTATTTGTAGTATTTTACTTCTATTTGTTCCATCCAGACGCGTAGGACTGCTTATTATTTGTAGTATTTTACTTCTATTTGTTCCATCCAGACGCGTAGGACTGTTTATTATTTGTAGTATTTTACTTCTATTTGTTCCATCCAGACGCGTAGGACTGTTTATTATTTCTAGTATTTTACTTCTATTTGTTCCATCCAGACGCGTAGGACTGCTTATTATTTGTAGTATTTTACTTCTATTTGTTCCATCCAGACGCGTAGGACTGTTTATTATTTGTAGTATTTTACTTCTATTTGTTCCATCCAGACGCGTTGGACTGTTTATTATTTGTAGTATTTTACTTCTATTTGTTCCATCCAGACGCGTAGGACTGTTTATTATTTGTAGTATTTTACTTCTATTTGTTCCATCCAGACGCGTAGGACTGTTTATTATTTGTAGTATTTTACTTCTATTTGTTCCATCCAGACGCGTAGGACTGTTTATTATTTGTAGTATTTTACTTCTATTTGATCCATCCAGACGCATAGGACTGCTTATTATTTGTAGTATTTTACTTCTATTTGTTCCATCCAGACGCGTAGGACTGCTTATTATTTGTAGTATTTTACTTCTATTTGTTCCATCCAGACGCGTAGGACTGCTTATTATTTGTAGTATTTTACTTCTATTTGTTCCATCCAGACGCGTAGGACTGCTTATTATTTGTAGTATTTTACTTCTATTTGTTCCATCCAGACGCGTAGGACTGCTTATTATTTGTAGTATTTTACTTCTATTTGTTCCATCCAGACGCGTAAGACTGCTTATTATTTGTAGTATTTTACTTCTATTTGTTCCATCCAGGCGCGTAGGACTGTTTATTATTTGTAGTATTTTACTTCTATTTGTTCCATCCAGACGCGTAGGACTGTTTATTATTTCTAGTATTTTACTTCTATTTGTTCCATCCAGACGCGTAGGACTGCTTATTATTTGTAGTATTTTACTTCTATTTGTTCCATCCAGACGCGTAGGACTGTTTATTATTTGTAGTATTTTACTTCTATTTGTTCCATCCAGACGCGTTGGACTGTTTATTATTTGTAGTATTTTACTTCTATTTGTTCCATCCAGACGCGTAGGACTGTTTATTATTTGTAGTATTTTACTTCTATTTGTTCCATCCAGACGCGTAGGACTGTTTATTATTTGTAGTATTTTACTTCTATTTGTTCCATCCAGACGCGTAGGACTGTTTATTATTTGTAGTATTTTACTTCTATTTGATCCATCCAGACGCGTAGGACTGCTTATTATTTGTAGTATTTTACTTCTATTTGTTCCATCCAGACGCGTAGGACTGCTTATTATTTGTAGTATTTTACTTCTATTTGTTCCATCCAGACGCGTAGGACTGCTTATTATTTGTAGTATTTTACTTCTATTTGTTCCATCCAGACGCGTAGGACTGCTTATTATTTGTAGTATTTTACTTCTATTTGTTCCATCCAGACGCGTAGGACTGCTTATTATTTGTAGTATTTTACTTCTATTTGTTCCATCCAGACGCGTAGGACTGCTTATTATTTGTAGTATTTTACTTCTATTTGTTCCATCCAGGCGCGTAGGACTGTTTATTATTTGTAGTATTTTACTTCTATTTGTTCCATCCAGACGCGTAGGACTGTTTATTATTTGTAGTATTTTACTTCTATTTGTTCCATCCAGACGCGTTGGACTGTTTATTATTTGTAGTATTTTACTTCTATTTGTTCCATCCAGACGCGTAGGACTGTTTATTATTTGTAGTATTTTACTTCTATTTGTTCCATCCAGACGCGTAGGACTGTTTATTATTTGTAGTATTTTACTTCTATTTGTTCCATCCAGACGCGTAGGACTGTTTATTATTTGTAGTATTTTACTTCTATTTGATCCATCCAGACGCGTAGGACTGCTTATTATTTGTAGTATTTTACTTCTATTTGTTCCATCCAGACGCGTAGGACTGCTTATTATTTGTAGTATTTTACTTCTATTTGTTCCATCCAGACGCGTAGGACTGCTTATTATTTGTAGTATTTTACTTCTATTTGTTCCATCCAGACGCGTAGGACTGCTTATTATTTGTAGTATTTTACTTCTATTTGTTCCATCCAGACGCGTAGGACTGCTTATTATTTGTAGTATTTTACTTCTATTTGTTCCATCCAGACGCGTAGGACTGCTTATTATTTGTAGTATTTTACTTCTATTTGTTCCATCCAGGCGCGTAGGACTGTTTATTATTTGTAGTATTTTACTTCTATTTGTTCCATCCAGACGCGTAGGACTGTTTATTATTTCTAGTATTTTACTTCTATTTGTTCCATCCAGACGCGTAGGACTGCTTATTATTTGTAGTATTTTACTTCTATTTGTTCCATCCAGACGCGTAGGACTGTTTATTATTTGTAATATTTTACTTCTATTTGTTCCATCCAGACGCGTTGGACTGTTTATTATTTGTAGTATTTTACTTCTATTTGTTCCATCCAGACGCGTAGGACTGTTTATTATTTGTAGTATTTTACTTCTATTTGTTCCATCCAGACGCGTAGGACTGTTTATTATTTGTAGTATTTTACTTCTATTTGTTCCATCCAGACGCGTAGGACTGTTTATTATTTGTAGTATTTTACTTCTATTTGATCCATCCAGACGCGTAGGACTGCTTATTATTTGTAGTATTTTACTTCTATTTGTTCCATCCAGACGCGTAGGACTGCTTATTATTTGTAGTATTTTACTTCTATTTGTTCCATCCAGACGCGTAGGACTGCTTATTATTTGTAGTATTTTACTTCTATTTGTTCCATCCAGACGCGTAGGACTGCTTATTATTTGTAGTATTTTACTTCTATTTGTTCCATCCAGACGCGTAGGACTGCTTATTATTTGTAGTATTTTACTTCTATTTGTTCCATCCAGACGCGTAGGACTGCTTATTATTTGTAGTATTTTACTTCTATTTGTTCCATCCAGGCGCGTAGGACTGTTTATTATTTGTAGTATTTTACTTCTATTTGTTCCATCGAGACGCGTAGGACTGTTAATTATTGTAGTATTTTACTTCTATTTGTTCCATCCAGACGCGTAGGACTGTTTATTATTTGTAGTATTTTACTTCTATTTGTTCCATCCAGACGCGTAGGACTGTTTATTATTTGTAGTATTTTACTTCTATTTGTTTCATCCAGACGCGTAGGACTGTTTATTATTTGTAGTATTTTACTTCTATTTGTTCCATCCAGACGCGTAGGACTGTTTATTATTTGTAGTATTTTACTTCTATTTGTTCCATCCAGACGCGTAGGACTGCTTATTATTTGTAGTATTTTACTTCTATTTGTTCCATCCAGACGCGTAGGACTGCTTATTATTTGTAGTATTTTACTTCTATTTGTTCCATCCAGACGCGTAGGACTGCTTATTATTTGTAGTATTTTACTTCTATTTGTTCCATCCAGACGCGTAGGACTGCTTATTATTTGTAGTATTTTACTTCTATTTGTTCCACCCAGACGCGTACGACTGCTTATTATTTGTAGTATTTTACTTCTATTTGTTCCATCCAGACGCGTAGGACTGCTTATTATTTGTAGTATTTTACTTCTATTTGTTCCATCCAGACGCGTAGGACTGTTTATTATTTGTAGTATTTTACTTCTATTTGTTCCATCCAGACGCGTAGGACTGTTTATTATTTGTAGTATTTTACTTCTATTTGTTCCATCCAGACGCGTAGGACTGCTTATTATTTGTAGTATTTTACTTCTATTTGTTCCATCCAGACGCGTAGGACTATTTATTATTTGTAGTATTTTACTTCTATTTGTTCCATCCAGACGCGTAGGACTGTTTATTATTTGTAGTATTTTACTTCTATTTGTTCCATCCAGACGCGTAGGACTGTTTATTATTTGTAGTATTTTACTTCTATTTGTTCCATCCAGACGCGTAGGACTGTTTATTATTTGTAGTATTTTACTTCTATTTGTTCCATCCAGACGCGTAGGACTGTTTATTATTTGTAGTATTTTACTTCTATTTGTTCCATCCAGACGCGTAGGACTGCTTATTATTTGTAGTATTTTACTTCTATTTGTTCCATCCAGACGCGTAGGACTGTTTATTATTTGTAGTATTTTACTTCTATTTGTTCCATCCAGACGCGTAGGACTGTTTATTATTTGTAGTATTTTACTTCTATTTGTTCCATCCAGACGCGTAGGACTGCTTATTATTTGTAGTATTTTACTTCTATTTGTTCCATCCAGACGCGTAGGACTGCTTATTATTTGTAGTATTTTACTTCTATTTGTTCCATCCAGACGCGTAGGACTGCTTATTATTTGTAGTATTTTACTTCTATTTGTTCCATCCAGACGCGTAGGACTGCTTATTATTTGTAGTATTTTACTTCTATTTGTTCCATCCAGACGCGTAGGACTGCTTATTATTTGTAGTATTTTACTTCTATTTGTTCCATCCAGACGCGTAGGACTGCTTATTATTTGTAGTATTTTACTTCTATTTGTTCCATCCAGACGCGTAGGACTGCTGTTATTTGTAGTATTTTCCTTTATTAAGTTTTCTTAATATGGATATCCAATTTCTTTCTTGAAAGGTTAACACTTTTCGGTTTCACTTTTTAAATTTCTTAAATATTTCATACGTTTTATTTTTGTGCTTGAAAAGGTCTTTGTTTTTTCGTGAAAAGAGGCCCCCTTTTTAAGCTTAAAAATGTATTTATTGTACCTGGGATAACTAAACCAGCTTGATTTAGGAAAATGGTCACGTGAACCACATTGTCCACGAAATGAATTTTTTTTAGCGTAAACTTAAATGTTGAAAGCGATTTAATTTTTTGGGTCACGGAATTTAATATTTCAGCCGATGATTTTGTTGATTCAATTTAATATGTAATAAAGTAATCAAATAAACTGTGCAGAAAATTGTCAGTTTAGATTTAAAGACAGTCCATGTCTTCAATAGTAATTTAGTGTTAAAATCATAATAACTTTTTAGACCCACAAAAATAAATTTAATTTAATAAAAATTCAACCAATGTCTACAAATTACACAAATATATTAAGATATAATATAAGCCAAGTTTAATTAACAAAATATTTTATTACTGAAAACTAATACGATCAAAGCATAACCACAGTGTTTACTGATCCACGGAATTTATTATGAAAAAAAAATATAGACCTTTTCATTCTTTGAATTATTTAAAAAAAAAGGTTAACTTCTGCGCCTGCGCACTGCTGGGGGCAGAAGTTATCATGGAAACCTTCTTCGTCTTTGTTATTTAACTGGAGGTCTAGTGGTTTTTAGGCGTAATTAAATTATTTGTTCATTAAAAAAAAATGACTTCATACAAAATTTATACCAAGAAGCCAGGGATCGAACTGTACATTTTTTTTCATTTTTATATTTATTATACATTCTAGGCTTACGCGGCGTCTATGGTTACCCAGACCCAGTTAATGTACTGAACAATCGCTTTGTCAGTAACTCGTCTTATAAAACATAGGCTACAATAAATAGCATTTTAGATAGTTATACATTTTTGTTTGTGTAGAAGTCTCAATACTTATTTTGCATTACTTTCTTATATGTTACAATATAAATCGTTGTAGGCCTAATTTTACTTTTTCTTACTTAACTTATCCTAGCCTAATAGGCTAGAATTAGACTAGTAGCCTATCCTATAACATAGTCCTATAGACTACTATAGAGCCTGCGCTAGAGTTAGAGCAGTATAAACAAAGCTATAGGCCTATATAAATTTTAAATATATAGGATATATATAGCCCTATTATTTAATGAAGCATTATTGGCCTATCGCCCTATTGTCGTATATATCGAATCGGCCTGTCATATAGGCTCATATAGCTAACTTTATATAATATACTCTAGGGTATGCCTATTATAGTCTATTTATATAGCCTAGGCCTAGGCTATAAACGGTTTAAACTAAAACTATTCACTATATATAATAATCAGAATAGAAACCAAGAGAAATTTGGTCAAATTCACTGGTTCAGAATCCATCACCGTGATAAACTACCAGGTGCCTTTTCTTAACAAAGTGAAGAATCTTGGTGTTTTATTGGATCCCACGCTGTCTTTCTACCAACATATATCACATCTGTGCAGAGGTCTATATCTACAGTTGCGTAGACTGGGCCACAATATTATTAAATATAGAAAAAAAGGCCTTTGCTTATATAAATGTAATCTATATTCTATATGCCATATATAATAGGGCCATATTATAAGGCTAAGGAATAGGACTATTTATATAATAGCTGTATATAAGCTTATATTATATGTAAGCCTAAGCCTATAGCTTATATTATTGCTTAGCTCGACTCTCTTACACTACATATAATGTAGATCTAGATCATGTAAGCCTAACTTAACCACTTAGGCTTATATATATATATATATATATATATATATATACTGCCCAGGCTTGCGCTCTGGAGAGGATTATCACAGGAGCGCAAATCTAATCGTCTGTCGAGACTATGGAGCCAATATAATATAATATATATATATATATATATATATATATATATATATATATATATGAGCTTATATGAATATAATAAACAAATTATATGATATAGAATATAGCAGCTTTAATCGGCCTATATCATATTATAGTCGTATCATTTCTTTGATTTACAGAAAAGTGGTGATTAACCGATTGCATGAAATAATGAAGCGAATATGAATGTATAGGCCTATATGCTATATATTTGATATTTGCAAACTGATGCGTGTTTTCTACCATGAATTTTTAGTCATATTATTGAATAATATTTCAAGCGCAATGACAATATGCCTATCATAGGCTCATTTACTTATCTGGGCAGTAGAGTAGACCAACAGGGCGGAACAGATGCAGATGTCAAGGCAAGGATTGGAAAAGCAAGGGCAGCCTTTATATAGCTAAATAACATATGGAAGTCCAGAGAGTTGTCTAGGAACACTAAGATCCGACTGTTATATTCCAATGTGAAGTCAGTCTTACTATATGGAGCTGAGACATGGCGGATGACAAAAACCACCAGCGGGAAACTCCAAGCATTCACCAACAGCTGCCTTAGAAGAATCCTGCATATTAGATGGCCCGACACCATCAGCAATGTCAGCCTTTTAGAAAGAACCGGCCAAGCCCCAATTGAAAAGGAGATCAGGAAAAGTAGATGGGGTTGGATAGGTCACACATTACGAAAATCAACAAACAACATTACAAGGCAGGCATTGCGATGTAATCCCCAAGGAAAAAGGAAGAGGGGTCGTCCAAGAAATACATGGAGGCGTGACCTAGAAGCCGAAATCACAAAGATGGGCTTCAGCTGGAACCAGTTAGCGAGGATGGTTCAGGATAGGAGAATCTGGAGAACTGTTGTTGGTGGCCCATACTCCGACAGGGGTTGACGGGCGTAAGTAAGTATCATAGGCTATTCAATATGAAACACATACGACGAAAAACGGCATACGGACATAGGTCCGACTAATCGACATAGGCCTAGGGCCTATATATAGCCTCTTCCTACGAACAATAATTTTTTTCCAAGTGTAACATAATATTTGCTATGGCTATGGTTTTTATATTGGTAAAGATGCCACTTGCCTCTGTCTCGATCAAATATAAAATAATATATAGAATTATATTTGCCTTTTTATTAATCAAAACGAGCGATATAGGGCTAAGTTAAGTAATAAAAGCATTATAGGCCTAATTTATTTATTTTTCGATACAAAACTAGTTCTAAACGTTATTTTTTTTAACATTGAAGAAACTCGTACAAAAGGTAATAACACAGTGATCGCGGCAGAATCGACCATAACATTAAGGTCCAAAGCATCGAGTCCAGGTCTAATAAATGTTCTAAAAAAAAAGAAGCTCTAAACGTTATTTTTTTAACAATTCCCTTGATAGGCTCTAAGTTTAAGGTTTCCATGTATTTTTATGGTCTAAAATAATAAATAAAAAAAACTATAATAACATTTTAAAAAAAACCAACGCCTTTAGTAAAATACTAAGAGGAAAGAAGACTAAACAACTGCTTCTGCCCCCAGCGAGTAAAAAAGTAAAGATTTTCTATGTATGTCAGTGAGTTACGCCCATTTCCAGGGTCAAAGTAAAAAGGTCAATAGACTATAGGGCTATTTATAGATAGATATAAAAGGTTGGATTCTCACATACTTAGACTGACCTATGTAATAAAGAAACTGTGTAAACAAAAAGAAAATCTTTTCAAAAAGTTTAAGGCAACTAATTCAATTAGACTACATAAAAAATACCTAAAAATTAAACATTTAACTCAGAAACTAAGCAGACAGCTGCAGAATGAATATGTAAACAATGTAATTTCTAAAGATAATAATAAAAACTTATGGACCTACATTAAATCAAGAAAAATGGACACTACAGGCATAGCTCCACTAAAAGGCCAAAACAATGAAACTTATAATGATAATGAAACTAAAGCTAATATCCTAAACACACACTTTGCATCATCTTTTTCAAATCCAGGTGACAAAGAAATATTCATAAATTTAAACAAACTAGAAGAGATAGGAAATATAAATGTAGATGAAAAAGGCATTAAACAACTCCTAACCAACTTAAAAGTAAACAAAGCTTCTGGTCCAGATGAAATACCAGCAAGACTGCTTAAAGAACTAACTAATGAAATATCTCCAATCTTTAAAATACTTTTCCAGGCCTCTCTAAACCAGGGCATAGTGCCCAAAGATTGGAAATTAGCCAATGTAACCCCCCTTTTCAAAAAAGGAGATAAATCTGACCCCGGAAATTATAGACCTGTTTCTCTAACAAGCATAACATGTAAATTACTTGAACATATAATATATAGTAGTATAGTAAATCATCTAGACAAACTAAATGCACTGTGCCCACACCAACATGGCTTCAGGAAAAATAGATCATGTGAGACTCAATTGATAGGCTTAATAGATGACTTGTCTAAGGGATTAGATAATAACAACCAAATTGATGCTATATTACTAGATTTTTCAAAAGCATTTGATAAAGTTCATCATTCTAGTCTTCTTAAAAAACTTAAATACTTTGGCATCTCTGGTCCCTTACATCAGTGGATTCAGGACTTTCTTATAGGCAGAGAACAAACAGTGATAATAAATGGCTCTAAGTCATCACCAATAACAGTAAACTCAGGAGTTCCACAAGGAACTGTTCTAGGGCCCCTACTATTTCTAATTTACATTAATGATCTGCCAAATTGCATCAACACAGGCACAAAAGTAAGATTATTTGCCGATGATTGCATAATTTATAGAATAATAAAGACAGGAAAAGATAGTGAACTTTTACAAAAAGACCTAGATGAACTACAAAAATGGGAATCAAACTGGAGTATGTCTTTTCACCCAGAAAAATGCCAACTAATAAGGGTATCCAAGAAAAAGAAACAAATAATAACAAACTACTTCATTCATGGTAAAGAACTAACTCAAACTAGCAATGCTAAGTATCTAGGAGTAATAATAAATGATAAGTTATCTTGGAACCCTCACATTGATGAAGTAATTAAAAAATCAAACAAAACATTAGGATTCATAAAAAGGAATTTTTACAAATGTAATAAGAATATAAAACTAAAATGCTATCTCACATTAGTTAGGCCTATACTAGAATATGCAGGATCTGTATGGGACCCATCAACTAAAGAAAACATTAAAAAATTAGAACAAATTCAAAAAAGAGCTGCAAGGTTTATAACTAGTGAATATTCCCCATTGACAAGAGTAACACCATTAGTCAAATCACTAAACCTAGAAACACTAGAGGACAGAAGGGCAAAGAGTAAAGTAGTAATAATACATAAGGCATTAAACTCTAATTTAGAAATACAACCCAATAACAATCTGTTGCAAAGCTCAGATAAACACAGAGACAAAAACACCTTCCTTGTCCCTTATGCGAGAACAAATGCATATAAGTACTCTTTCTTCCCGAGTGGCATTCGGGCATGGAATGGGTTGCCTGAACAAACCAGGAAAACCAATAACCTAACATCATTTAAAACATTAATAAAAATGCAAGACTAGACTCGGACCACGGATGAGCGTAGGACGCAATAATCTTCTTTATAGAAGGAGCGTCTGTAATGTATAAGATAAGATAAGATAGGCTTAAGTCGCAACTCATAATTTAAAATAGCTAAGATTCTTGGTATGATCGGGGTTCAAATGTAACGTAAATAAACTATTACTTACTTTGTGTTCAATTAATTCTTAGACAAAAATTTTCATTTTTAGATAGATCTGTGTTTGATGTTCTGTTTGTTTAATGTTTGAATATTGTCTAAAGAGCGACTGTATCTCCAAAGCGCCAAAAAGTTTCCCTTGATGTTGATAAGATTAAAAATGTTTATAAACTTCTGTTCTCAACTTAGAGAGGGGGGATTTAACTAATCAAATAATTCAATGTTCTGGGTGTCAGATAAAATAAAACTAAATTTACCTAGATCTAACAAGGTTTAATAATCACATTCAAATTGTAACAAAATAATTAGTTTGAAAGCAATTTAAAGAATACAAATAGAAACAGCATAAATTGTTCTTCGTGGCTTTTTAAAACTATTAATTAAAAAAATAGTCCCGAAAAGGCCTTTTTTTTAAGAAAATGGTCGTAGTTGGAGCGGCCGCTACCTTTGCTCCCCCCCCCCGGCTAAGCTACTTGCATAATTGCTGAAAAGATACAATTGACCACTGCCGCTAAGATACAATTGATCACCGCAGGTAAGATACAATTGACCACTGCAGGTAAGATACAATAGACCACTGCAGTTAAGATACAATTGACCACTGCAGGTAAGATACAATTGACAACTGCAGGTAAGATACAATTGACCACTGCAGGTAAGATACAATTGACCACTGCAGGTAAGATACAATAGACCACTGCAGGTAAGATACAATAGACCACTGCAGGTAAGATACAATTGACCACTGCAGGTAAGATACAATTGACCACTGCAGGTAAGATACAATTGACCACTGCTGGTAAGATACAATTGACCACTGCAGGTAAGATACAATTGACCACTGCAGGTAAGATACAATTGACCACTGCAGGTAAGATACAATTGACCATTCCAGGTGAGATACAATTGACCACTGCCGGTAAGATACAATTGACCACTGCCGGTAAGATACAATTGACCACTGTCTTACCTCCCCGTGTGAACAATTATCCTTAATTTGACAGGGCACAAGACAGTGAATACAAAAAAAGGTTACATGCTCCAAAATCTAGGGTCAAAGTCACATTATACAGTATAAGCAAAACAAGAAAACTGGGAACACAGCACTAGCAGTTGAGAAAAGAATACACGGGTTTTTTGACGGGGGAGCGAAAGGTGGTCACATGTTGAATTAAGTAGTGTTGAACGAGGGTGTAAAAGAAAGGGGTCAGTGTCATTTGTGTAGAGAAAGGGGTCAGTGACCA
The DNA here is from genome assembly GCA_949126835.1 of Anisus vortex. Lineage (NCBI taxonomy): Eukaryota > Metazoa > Mollusca > Gastropoda > Planorbidae > Anisus > Anisus vortex. Next base: position 57,389,348 of record OX421494.1, read on the forward strand.
GTGTGTATAGAAAGGGGTCAGTGACCAGTGTGTAGAAAAAAGGGGTCAGTGACAAGTGTGTATAGAAAGGGGGTCAGTGACCAGTGTGTATAGAAAGGGGTCAGTGACCAGTGTGTATAGAAAGGGGTCAGTGACCAGTGTGTATAGAAAGGGGTCAGTGACCAGTGTGTAAAAGCAAAGGGTCAGTGACCAGTGTATAACGATGGTGTAAAAGAAAGGGGTCAGTGACCAGTGTGTATAGACAGGGGTCAGTGACCAGTGTGTATAGAAAGGGGTCAGTGACCAGTGTGTATAGAAAGGGGTCAGTGACCAGTGTGTATAGAAAGGGGTCAGTGAAAAGTGTGTAAAAGAAAAGAATCAGTGACCAGTGTATAACGATGGTGTAAAAGAAAGGGGTCAGTGACCAGTGTGTATAGACAGGGGTCAGTGACCAGGGTGTATAGAAAGGGGTCAGTGACCAGTGTGTATAGAAAGGGGTCAGTGACCAGTGTGTAAAGAAAGGGGTCAGTGACCAGTGTGTATAGAAAGGGGTCAGTGACCAGTGTGTATAGAAAGGGGTCAGTGACCAGTGTGTATAGAAAGGGGTCAGTGACCAGTGTGTATAGAAAAAGAATCAGTGACCAGTGTGTATAGAAAGGGGTCAGTGACCAGTGTGTAGAGAAAAGGGGTCAGTGACAAGTGTGTATAGAAAGGGGGTCAGTGACCAGTGTGTATAGAAAGGGGTCAGTGACCAGTGTGTAAAGAAAGGGGTCAGTGACCAGTGTGTATAGAAAGGGGTCAGTGACCAGTGTGTATAGAAAGGGGTCAGTGACCAGTGTGTATAGAAAGGGGTCAGTGACCAGTGTGTATAGAAAAAGAATCAGTGACCAGTGTGTATAGAAAGGGGTCAGTGACCAGTGTGTAGAGAAAAGGGGTCAGTGACAAGTGTGTATAGAAAGGGGGTCAGTGACCAGTGTGTATAGAAAGGGGTCAGTGACCAGTGTGTATAGAAAGGGGTCAGTGACCAGTGTGTATAGAAAGGGGTCAGTGACCAGTGTGTAAAGAAAGGGGTCAGTGACCAGTGTGTATAGAAAGGGGTCAGTGACCAGTGTGTATAGAAAGGGGTCAGTGACCAGTGTGTATAGAAAGGGGTCAGTGACCAGTGTGTATAGAAAGGGGTCAGTGACCAGTGTGTAAAAGAAAAGGGTCAGTGACCAGTGTATAACGATGGTGTAAAAGAAAGGGTTCAGTGACCAGTGTGTATAGACAGGGGTCAGTGACCAGGGTGTATAGAAAGGGGTCAGTGACCAGTGTGTAGAGAAAAGGGGTCAGTGACAAGTGTGTATAGAAAGGGGGTCAATGACCAGTGTGTATAGAAAGGGGTCAGTAACCAGTGTGTATAGAAAGGGGTCAGTGACCAGTGTGTATAGAAAGGGGTCAGTGACCAATGTGTATAGAAAGGGGTCAGTGACCAGTGTGTATAGAAAGGGGTCAGTGACCAGTGTGTATAGAAAGGGGTCGGTGACCAGTGTGTATAGAAAGGGGTCAGTGACCAGTGTGTAAAGAAAGGGGTCAGTGACCAGTGTGTATAGAAAGGGGTCAGTGACCAGTGTGTATAGAAAGGGGTCAGTGACCAGTGTGTATAGAAAGGGGTCAGTGACCAGTGTGTATAGAAAGGGGTCAGTGACCAGTGTGTATAGAAAGGGGTCAGTGACCAGTGTGTATAGAAAGGGGTCAGTGACCAGTGTGTATAGTAAGGGGTCAGTGATCAGTGTGTATAGAAAGGGGTCAGTGACCAGTGTGTATAGAAAGGGGTCAGTGACCAGTGTGTATAGAAAGGGGTCAGTGACCAGTGTGTATAGAAAGGGGTCAGTGACCAGTATGTATAGAAAGGGGTCAGTGACCAGTGTGTATAGAAAGGGGTCAGTGACCAGTGTGTATAAAAAGGGGACAGTGACCAGTGTGTATAGAAAGAAGTCAGTGACCAGTGTGTATAGAAAGGGGTCAGTGATCAGTGTGTATAGAAAGGGGTCAGTGACCAGTGTGTATAGAAAGGGGTCAGTGACCAGTGTGTATAGAAAGGGGTCAGTGACCAGTGTGTAAAAGAAAAGGGTCAGTGACCAGTGTATAACGATGGTGTAAAAGAAAGGGGTCAGTGACCAATGTGTTTAGACAGGGGTCAGTGACCAGTGTGTATAGAAAGGGGTCAGTGACCAGTGTGTATAGAAAGGGGTCAGTGACCAGTGTGTATAGAAAGGGTTCAGTGACCAGTGTGTAAAAGAAAAGGGTCAGTGACCAGTGTATAACGATGGTGTAAAAGAAAGGGGTCAGTGACCAGTGTGTATAGACAGGGGTCAGTGACCAGTATGTATAGAAAGGGGTCAGTGACCAGTGTAGATAGACAGGGGTCAGTGATCAGTGTGTATAGAAAGGGGTCGGTGACCAGTGTGTATAGAAAGGGGTCAGTGACCAGTGTGTAGAGAAAAGGAATCAGTAACCATTGTGTATAGAAAGGGGTCAGTGACCAGTGTGTAGAGAAAAGGGGTCAGTGACAAGTGTGTATAGAAAGGAGGTCAGTGACCAGTGTGTATAGAAAGGGGTCATTGATCAGTGTGTATAGAAAGGGGTCAGTGACCAGTGTGTATAGAAAGGGGTCAGTGATCAGTGTGTATAGAAAGGGGGTCAGTGACCAGTGTGTATAGAAAGGGGTCAGTGACCAGTGTGTATAGAAAGGGGTCAGTGATCAGTGTGTATAGAAAGGGGTCAGTGACCAGTGTGTATAGAAAGGGGTCAGTGACCAGTGTGTAAAAGAAAAGGGTCAGTGACCAGTGTATAACGATGGTGTAAAAGAAAGGGGTCAGTGACCAGTGTGTATAGACAGGGGTCAGTGACCAGTGTGTATAGAAAGGGGTCAGTGACCAGTGTGTATAGACAGGGGTCAGTGATCAGTGTGTATAGAAAGGGGTCAGTGACCAGTGTGTATAGACAGGGGTCAGTGATCAGTGTGTATAGAAAGGGGTCAGTGACCAGTGTGTATAGAAAGGGGTCAGTGACCAGTGTTTAAAAGAAAAGGGTCAGTGACCAGTGTATAACGATGGTGTAAAAGAAAGGGGTCAGGGACCAGTGTGTATAGACAGGGGTCAGTGACCAGTGTGTATAGAAAGGGGTCAGTGACCAGTGTGTATAGAAAGGGGTCAGTGACTAGTGTGTATAGACAGGCGTCAGTGACCAGTGTGTATAGACAGGGGTCAATGATCAGTGTGTATAGAAAGGGGTCAGTGACCAGTGTGTATAGACAGGGGTCAGTAACCAGTGTGTATAGAAAGGGGTCAGTGACCAGTGTGTATAGAAAGGGGTCAGTGACTAGTGTGTATAGACAGGGGTAGTGACCAGTGTGTATAGAAAGGGGTCAGTGATCAGTGTGTATAGAAAGGGGTCAGTGACTAGTGTGTATAGAAAGGGGTCAGTGACCAGTGTGTATAGACAGGGGTCAGTGACCAGTGTGTATAGAAAGGGGTCAGTGACCAGTGTGTATAGACAGGGGTCAGTGATCAGTGTGTATAGAAAGGGGTCAGTGACTAGTGTGTATAGAAAGGGGTCAGTGACCAGTGTGTATAGAAAGGGGTCAGTGACCAGTGGGTATAGAAAGGGGTCAGTGACAAGTATGTATAGAAAGGGGTCAGTGACTAGTGTGTATAGAAAGGGGTCAGTGACCAGTGTGTATAGAAAGGGGTCAGTGACCAGTGTGTATAGACAGGGGTCAGTGACCAGTGTGTATAGAAAGGGGTCAGTGACCTGTGTGTATAGACAGGGGTCAGTGATCAGTGTGTATAGAAAGGGGTCAGTGACTAGTGTGTATAGAAAGGGGTCAGTGACCAGTGTGTATAGAAAGGGGTCAGTGACTAGTGTGTATAGACAGGGGTAGTGACCAGTGTGTATAGAAAGGGGTCAGTGATCAGTGTGTATAGAAAGGGGTCAGTAACTAGTGTGTATAGAAAGGGGTCAGTGACCAGTGTGTATAGACAGGGGTCAGTGACCAGTGTGTATAGAAAGGGGTCAGTGACCAGTGTGTATAGACAGGGGTCAGTGATCAGTGTGTATAGAAAGGGGTCAGTGACTAGTGTGTATAGAAAGGGGTCAGCGACCAGTGTGTATAGAAAGGGGTCAGTGACCAGTGTGTATAGACAGGGGTCAGTGATCAGTGTTTATAGAAAGGGGTCAGTGACTAGTGTGTATAGAAAGGGGTCAGTGACCAGTGTGTATAGAAAGGGGTCACTGACCAGTGTGTATAGACAGGGGTCAGTGATCAGTGTGTATAGAAAGGGGTCAGTGACTAGTGTGTATAGAAAGGGGTCAGTGACCAGTGTGTATAGAAAGGGGTCAGTGACCAGTGTGTATAGAAAGGGGTCAGTGACCAGTATGTATAGAAAGGGGTCAGTGACTAGTGTGTATAGAAAGGGGTCAGTGACCAGTGTGTATAGAAAGGGGTCAGTGACCAGTGTGTATAGACAGGGGTCAGTGACCAGTGTGTATAGAAAGGGGTCAGTGACCAGTGTGTATAGACAGGGGTCAGTGATCAGTGTGTATAGAAAGGGGTCAGTGACTAGTGTGTACAGAAAGGGGTCAGTGACCAGTGTGTATAGAAAGGGGTCAGTGACCAGTGTGTATAGACAGGGGTCAGTGATCAGTGTGTATAGAAAGGGGTCAGTGGCTAGTGTGTATAGAAAGGGGTCAGTGACCAGTGTGTATAGAAAGGGGTCAGTGACCAGTGTGTATAGAAAGGTGTCAGTGACCAGTGTGTATAGAAAGGGGTCAGTGACCAGTGTGTATAGAAAGGGGTCAGTGACCAGTATGTATAGAAAGGGGTCAGTGACCAGTGTGTATAGAAAGGGGTCAGTGACCAGTGTGTATAGAAAGGGGTCAGTGACCAGTGTGTATAGAAAGGGGTCAGTGACCAGCATGTATAGAAAGGGGTCAGTGACTAGTATGTATAGAAAGGGGTCAGTGACTAGTATGTATAGAAAGGGGTCACTGACCAGTGTATAACGATGGTGTAAAAGAAAGGGGTCAGTGACCAGTGTGTATAGACAGGGGTCAGTGACTAGTGTGTATAAGATGAAGTCGATGTTTTTGAGAGATATATGATATAGCAATTCTTGTGTGATGTCTCATGAACTGTTTAATGTGTAAGTTGTAATAAAGTAATTCATTTGCTAGAACACAGTGTAGAGTGTCAATACTGTTGTTATTGTACTGTTGTATACAGTCTTGTGGATCACGTGTAAAACGCCTACAATGATAAAATAGAGTTGCATTGTGGGACAGTGAACGACAAAGGTCCAAGGTGGGTAGGGAGTGAGAGACGGTGAAGGTGGCGCCCCTGTTAAGCGCCCCTGTTAAGCGCCCCTTAAATTTTGCATGGGTAAAGAATTCCCATGAAAACTAATGCGTATCGTTCTTAATTTATCAAATGTATAGTTAACGATGCAAGATTACTTTTCAATATTTAACAATGTTTTCTTTTCACTGTTTATTTGTTAATATTTATTTAGCAGCATCAAGTAATAACTTTCAAATACATACATTCCGAAACTAACCTTGAAGTATTAACTTTCAAATACATACATTCCGAAACTAACCTTGCAGTCTTGCAGTATTGACTTTCAAATACATACATTCCGGAACTAACCTTGCAGTCTTGCAGTATTGACTTTCAAATACATACATTCCAAAACTAACCTTGAAGTATTAACTTTCAAATACATACATTCCGAAACTAACCTTGCCGTCTTGCAGTATTGACTTTCAAATACATACATTCCGAAAGTAACCTTGCAGTCTTGCAGTATTGACTTTCAAATACATACATTCCTAAACTAACCTGTCAGTATTGACTTTCAAATATATACATTCCGAAACTAACCTTGCAGTCTTGCAGTATTGACTTTCAAATACATACATTCCTAAACTAACCTGTCAGTATTGACTTTCAAATACATACATTCCGAAACTAACCTTGAAGTATTAACTTTCAAATACATACATTCCGAAACTAACCTTGCAGTCTTGCAGTATTGACTTTCAAATACATACATTCCGAAACTAACCTTGCAGTCTTGCAGTATTGACTTTCAAATACATACATTATGAAACTAACCTTTGCAGTCTTGCAGTATTGACTTTCAAATACATACATTCCTAAACAAACCTGTCAGTATTCACTTTCGATTACATACATTCCGAAACTAACCTTGCAGTCTTGTAGTATTGACTTTCAAATACATACATTCCGAAAGTAACCTTGCAGTCTTGCAGTATTGACTTTCAAATACATACATTCCTAAACAAACCTGTCAGTATTCACTTTCGATTACATACATTCCGAAACTAACCTTGCAGTCTTGTAGTATTGACTTTCAAATACATACATTCCGAAAGTAACCTTGCAGTCTTGCAGTATTGACTTTCAAATACATACATTCCTAAACAAACCTGTCAGTATTCACTTTCGATTACATACATTCCGAAACTAACCTTGCAGTCTTGTAGTATTGACTTTCAAATACATACATTCCTAAACTAACCTGTCAGTATTGACTTTCAAATACATACATTGCGAAACTCACCTGTCAGTATTGACTTTCAAATACATACATTGCGAAACTCACCTGGAAACAGCCGTAAATGTCCAGCGACCTGTGCAGGTAGTTCTTGGTAAACAAAAATCTGACAAGGTAAGACACCCCCATGAGACTGGTAAGAGACATTAACATAGTGAATGTCTTGAATGGAAACTTCTGGACCTTGTTCACCTCGTCATACCTAAAAATCAAGAATATCTAGGTAAGTGTAATGGAATCCAGGTATTATGTAAGCATAAAATGTTTGTACCCCCCTCACCTGTTACAACTCGTTTATTTTTCAGAATCCTTTAATTAGGTGTAAGCCCTACGTACTCTTATGGCCCGGACCTTATCATCATCAAACCCTGGACCGTTATGGTCGTTAGGGGGAGCGAATGGACACCTCAGCAGTGATCAGCGGTCATCTTTCTCCGTTTTTTGCCTTGAGCAGCTGTAGTTGAGTCGTTGTACAATTTTTTATATTGTCGAACGAGGATTTCCACTGACAGCCTCTCAGACGTTCACCTACTACAGTAACTTGGTTTTCGGCAGGTTATTATGCCGCAACACATACCCACGATACTTGATGTTTGATAATTAGACTTACATACCCACGATAATTGATGTTTGAGAATTAGACTTACATACCCAGGATACTTGATGTATGAAGGAATGCTCAGGAATGGCACACCGCCAAGTGTACGGAGAATGAGACCCACAAAGAAGGACACCATGGAGCCGTAGGCGTTGCTCATCCTCACGTGGACTACACACAGTAGCTGCGGGAAGACAATGACGTACACCAGGTCACTACAGAAGACCAGAAGCTCGTAGGTGGACTCCATGTACAGCACCATCAACCATGCCAGACTGGATATGGCAATAATCAAGAACCGTATGATAGAGATCTGTGCAGCCTGTGACAGCTGTGGGATGGAACAACGAGACATGTAGAAAATCTCAATTTCTGCATGTTGGTAACAATTTCAAAGACATTCATAATAATTTCCTTTGGGGGGGGGGGGGTACAAGCCGACATAACTGGCTTCGACACATTCGAGCAAGGCGCAATAAAAAAAATTACAATCAGATAGGGCTTTGTGAGTGGGTCAAAATTTGGAAACCATTCAATTAAATGAAGACAATGGAAGGTTTTTGTGCAGAAACATAATATAATGAAGACAATAGAAAGATTTTGCACAGAAATATAATATAGTTAAATGAAGACAATGGAAAGATTTTGCACAGAAATATAATATAGTTAAATGAAGACAATGGAAAGTTTTCCAGTGGACATAGTCCAGTGATGTCAGATGAAAACTGCGTCGACGTTGTCTGGTATTCATTTAAACACATCTGACTGTCCCAGACTTTACTTTTCATTGAGCTACATACTTATCAAACTGTTTCACTTGGATTCAACAAATGTTTTGGTTTCCATTGGATTCAACAAATGTTTTGGTTTCCATTGGATTCAACAAAGGTTTTGAGAGACTTGAGACAGGCAACGGCCATATAGAGGCTCACATGTGGGTCTTAGAGGGCTTTACTTGTGGCATTGAAAAGTTCATAAACATTATGCAGCAAATATGTCCACCTCCACAGATGACAATTATGCAGCAAATATGCCCACCTCCACAGATGACAATCGGTTGAAAAGGTCACCAGTCTGTAAACGGACGATGGTTTTCTCGTCATCATCATCGGTAATAGACTCTTGTATCGGGTAATTGACTTCTGCTAATTCTTATAAGTTTACCGACGGTCCTTCTAGATCGAAGATTATAAAGTCCTCTAGACCCAAAACTCCTGTATGGCGATAGGGATCCGTCGGTGGCAGGAAAAGAACCCGCGACCTGTCAGTTGGTTTTTGGTTGACAGTCCGGTGAACTAACCGCTGGACCAGTCTCAATGCATCATACCGGCAAGACAAACGTGTTTCTGACATTTTCTTAGGTACACACACACACACGCACGCACGCACGCACGCACGCACGCACACACACACACACACAGTGGTACATCAGAAGATTGCAATTTCTGTGTTAAAATATCGTAACGGTGGTATGATGTTGTAAAAAAAGTATAACAATGTATAAAAAAGTATAACAATGTATAAAAAAGTATAACAATGTATAAAAAAGTATAACAATGTATAAAAAAGTATAACAATGTATAAAAAAGTATAACAATGTATAAAAAAGTATAACAATGTATAAAAAAGTATAACAATGTATAAAAAAGTATAACAATGTATAAAAAAGTATAACAATGTATAAAAAAGTATAACAATGGATAAAAAAATATAACAATGTATAAAAAAGTATAACAATGTATAAAAAATTATAACAATGTATAAAAAAGTATAACAATGTATAAAAAAGTATAACAATGTATAAAAAAGTATAACAATGAATAAAAAAGTATAACAATGTATAAAAAAGTATAACAATGTATAAAAAAGTATAACAATGTATAAAAAAGTATAACAATGTATAAAAAGTATAACAATGTATAAAAAAGTATAACAATGTATAAAAAAGTATAACAATGTATAAAAAAGTATAACAATGTATAAAAAAGTATAACAATGTATAAAAAAGTATAACAATGTATAAGAAAGTATAACAATGTTGCTGAAGGGCAAAAAAAAAATGACGCATCTGATGAACAGCTTTCAGCTGCTGTTTTACCAACTAAATTCAAGGAGTAAGCGGTGCATGGCACACAAACTGCTAACGGGTTGCTGTTCAGAACCAAGGCACGAATTCCAATGTATTTACCACTCATTGAAGAAATGTTATCATATGACTGTCCACCACAATCATTAATATCAATCCTGTGCTCTTGCATAAAATCTTGAAGTGCATTGAACCTTTCTGGAGCCTTGTGACCTCTGTTGGCCATAAATGTTACAACTATATTCTAATTGCCAAAAAAAAAGACCAAAAATTTGTTTTGGGGTTGTGCGGGGGGCCCTGTTCCATATAAACATGTGGAATATGCCTAAATAAGCCAGTCAAGTACATTGAACAGTCAAGTACACATAAAAATTTAAAACTGATCACCGAAAACATTAAACAAACAAAGTCGCGGACAACAAAACAACACTTTACCTTGTCACCAAACAACAGTCTACTTTTTCACCAAACAACACTCGACCTTGTCACCAAACAACAGTCTACCTTGTCACCAAACAACAGTCTACCGTGTCACCGAACAACAGTCTACCTTGTCACCAAACAACAGTCTACCTTGTCACCAAACAACAGTCTACCTTGTCACCAAACAACAGTCTACCTTGTCACCAAACAACAGTCTACCTTGTCACCAAACAACAGTCTACCTTGTCACCAAACAACAGTCTACCTTGTCACCAAACAACAGTCTACCTTGTCACCAAACAACATTCTACCTTGTCACCAAACAACACTCTACCTTGTCACCAAACAACACTCTACCTTGTCACCAAACAACAGCCTACCTTGTCACCAAACAACACTCTACCTTGTCACCAAACAACACTCTACCTTGTCACCAAACAACAGTCTACCGTGTCACCAAACAACAGTCTACCTTGTCACCAAACAACACTCGACCTTGTCACCAAACAACAGTCTACCTTGTCACCAAACAACACTCTACCTTGTCACCAAACATCAGTCTACCTTGTCACCAAACAACAGTCTACCTTGTCACCAAATAACACTCTACCTTGTCACCAAACATCCTATAATAAACCAATCCGATGATGTTTCGTGTGAACGTCGCGCTGGTGGCCAGGACGGAACTGTTGGTAGATGACATAGCGCCGGCAAGTATAGCGGTCAAGCCAACCAGACTGACCAGGTAGGGAGAAAATAAAAACAACACCAGTGGTAGAGCACTAGTGGTGTCACCAGATGTCAGTTTCTCTAATTTATAACTTGTTGTATTCCATTCTAAAACAGAACAAAGTAAAAAAACAACCCACATTACTAAGTTGATTAGACTAGATCGTTAACAGAAAATAAAACAAGAGCTTTAGATCAGAGTTCTAAAAATGTGCTAAGATTCTATGAGCCAGATCTGCCACACTCCCACAAATCTCTGCATTGTTACGTAAGTATTTTGAAACCAAAAATTCGACTCACAGCAGTGTCAAGAATTCGACTACCAGCAGTGTGATAAAAATAGTTCCCACTTCCTGGTGAAAAGGATTGATTATTTTTTATAACAACACTACAAACATACTTCATTACAGAAATACTGAAGAACATCACGTGATTGAAGATTTTAGTACAATTATAAAATAATTTTAACTAATTTCAAATAATTAAAGATAGATTGCAATTGTATTTGGGGGGTGGGGGTGGGGGGAGGTGGGGGCAAGGGCCAACATTTCTACCAGATCAGCTAGTGATAACTTCAATAATAGCTATGAACACTGAAACAGTGGCCGTGAACACTGAAACAGTGGCAATGAACACTGAAACAGTGGCCGCGAACACTGAAACAGTGGCTGTAATCACTGAAACAGTGGCAATGAACACTGAAACAGTGGCCGTGAACACTGAAACAGTGGCCGCGAACACTGAAACAGTGGCCGTGAACACTGAAACAATGGCCAGATTTCTACTGATTTGCTGTCAGGGAAGGTAAGGTGAGATCTCTTATTGTAAGGATAAGGATGTGGATATTTTCTATTTTGTTTATACTGGATTATATTGGTCTTATCCTAGTCTTATGTTGGTCATTTACTGGTTTTATACTAGTCTTATACTGGTCTAATTCTGGTGATATACTGGTCACATATTGGTCATATACTTCTTTTACGTTGTTGTTTGATTCGTTTAAATACAATTTCCTCTTAATGTAAACTTCAACTCACTAGCATTAGCTGCTGCCGCTCCGAGAATAACTGAGGGAAGCATACCAAACAATGCTGCGATCACTGAAATGAAGGAAATTTGTTTGGCTATCTTCACGGACTTAGCTGCGAAAATGGCCTGCCAGTAAACCTGTCAAGTAAAGAGAAAATGGCATGCCAGTAAACCTGTCAAGTAAAGAGAAAATGGCCTGCCAGTAAACCTGTCAAGTAAAGAGAAAATGGCCTGCCAGTAAACCTGTCAAGTAAAGAGAAAATGGCCTGCCAGTAAACATTTCAAGTAAAGAGAAAATGGCCTGCCAGTAAACCTGTCAAGTAAAGAGAAAATGGCCTGCCAGTAAACCTGTCAAGTAAAGAGAAAATGGCCTGCCAGTAAACCTGCAGAGTAAAAGGTAATAATAAAACAGTTGGCTAAACTTTAAAATGCTTATTACAGCATAGTGTAAGCAAAGGACTTTATATACATTTTCAAAAACTTTGTTTTTGTATCAACAAATCTGAATTCTATACTTTTAGAAGCCTAATACAGTTATAAAACGTGATAAAAGAATAGCTGTCTCCATTTCAAGTAATCGTGGCATGGTGTATGATAAAACAATAGAGTAAAAAATATGTCTCGAATTAAATTATACACAAAATATGTTTAGAATATAAAACTCAATCATTGCATTGATCTTTTGTTTAGATGTTTTATCACTCAAGAAAATTTTTAAAATAGTTTGTAGAAACCACATCAACGTCCTACATACCCGGTATTGCTGTTTGCTATTTATTTATGTCTCCAAGATAGAAAAATGCCCAGACTACAGCAGCACTAAATAGGCTCAGGGCTATATGGAAAGACAAGAACGTAGCCCTCAGCACCAAAACCAGGATAAGATAACTGGCACTCTGTTTTTCGTGTATTTTTTTTTAGCCCTGGACATTGACAAGTGAGCTTGAAAAGAAGATTAAAGCCATGGAGCTGAGATGTTTTAAAAGTAAAAGGAAGATTAAAGCCATGGAGCTGAGATGTTTTAAAAGTAAAAGGAAGATTAAAGCCTTGGAGCTGAGATGTTTTAAAAGTAAAAGGAAGATCAAAGCCATGGAGCTGAGATGTTTTAAAAGTAAAAGGAAGATCAAAGCCATGGAGCTGAGATGTTTTAAAAGTAAAAGGAAGATTAAAGCCATGGAGCTGAGATGTTTTAAAAGTAAAAGGAAGATTAAAGCCATGGAGCTGAGATGTTTTAAAAATAAAAGGAAGATTAAAGCCATGGAGCTGAGATGTTTTAAAAGTAAAAGGAAGATTAAAGCCATGGAGCTGAGATGTTTTATAAGTAAAAGGAAGATTAAAGCCTTGGAGCTGAGATGTTTTAAAAGTAAAAGGAAGATCAAAGCCATGGAGCTGAGATGTTTTAAAAGTAAAAGGAAGATTAAAGCCATGGAGCTGAGATGTTTTAAAAGTAAAAGGAAGATTAAAGCCATGGAGCTGAGATGTTTTAAAAGTAAAAGGAAGATTAAAGCCATGGAGCTGAGATGTTTTATAAGTAAAAGGAAGATCAATGCCATGGAGATTAGATGTTTTAAAAGTAAAAGGAAGATTAAAGCCATGGAGCTGAGATGTTTTAAAAGTAAAAGGAAGATCAATGCCATGGAGATGAGATGTTTTTATAAGTGAATAGAAGTTTAAAGCCATGGAGCTGAGATGTTTTATAATTGAAAAGAAGATCAATGCCATGGAGATAAGAATGTTTTAGAAGTTAAAGGGAAAAAAAGCCATGGAGATGAGATATTTGAGAAGCCTTCTTGGCATCTGCTATAAAGACAACATCTTCATTGAGCAGATACGAAAAAGGGATACTACAGGAAATTGGCCGTTACAACGATCTGCTGGCTACAGTCAAGAAAAAAAAGCTAGAATGGTATAGCCAAATGACAAGAGCCGACGGGCTTGCCAAAACTATTCTGTGGGGCGCCACCAGAAGAGGGAGAAAGATAGAAAGACAAAAGAAAGCATTGGAAGACAACATCAGGGCGTAAAGCAATTGGAAGGGAGGAGAGACGGGTGGAATGGCTGGGGCTGGTGTTCATGTCATTTGAGGCTCTCCATGTCATTTGAGGCGCCCCTACGATCCAGCACCCAAACGGTCACACAGACTATGGGAAAATTAGATGTAGAGGTAGATTTTTTAAAGCAAAATTGTTTTATGAATATATTAGTCACTTTATGTTTTATGAATATATTAGTCACTTTATGTTTTATGAATATATTAGTCACTTTATGTTTTATGAATATATTAGTCACTTTATGTTTTATGAATATATTAGTCACTTTATGTTTTATGAATATATTAGTCACTTTATGTTTTATGAATATATTAGTCACTTTATGTTTTATGAATATATTAGTCACTTTATGTTTTATGAATATATTAGTCACTTTATGTTTTATGAATATATTAGTCACTTTATGTTTTATGAATATATTAGTCACTTTATGTTTTATGAATATATTAGTCACTTTATGTTTTATGAATATATTAGTCACTTTATGTTTTATGAATATATTAGTCACTTTATGTTTTATGAATATATTAGTCACTTTATGTTTTATGAATATATTAGTCACTTTATGTTTTATGAATATATTAGTCACTTTATGTTTTATGAATATATTAGTCACTTTATGTTTTATGAATATATTGTTATGTACCTCTTTAGGTTTGACTATTATTACGACTCGTTAAATCGGATTCAATGAATATAGTTGTATCTTTATTAGAAGTCTCTAGATTCTGCTAATCTGTAGCCCAAGCTAGGGGTTCCTTGACTGACAGGTCTATGCAGTAATGTAGTTATATTCGTGATAATTATCTTCAACACCTTTCTCAACAACGATAGATCAAACAACTCCAGTTGTTGAATAAACAATTTTATTTAAATTGTAGACTCAATATAAACGATCAATAAACTTCATCAACTGGTGGCAACATAAGTATCAATAAAATGGCATTATATGTACATGTATGAATATAGCGACTTCACTCTACAAACGTTTAAACTGAACTAACTTTAAGGAGGTCGGGACTTTACAAAGAAAACGATCATCGAAGATTCTTCAGGGTCTTAATACGCATTTTAACCTCTTTCTCTATAATTACTACGATCCAGAATTATCCCCCAATTTCCACGGGATTTGAACGAATTATTTTATTTAAACTGCCCTCAGGGCATAAAGGTCAAACCTTGGTCGCTTTGGACTCTGATACGCACTTGTTAAGAGGTCAATGCCTTACTACGTCATTCATTTATGACCGATATTCGTAACATCCCCCCCCTTCTAAAGCTTTATAATTATTTCCTTTACATTTTAACCATACGAAAAATGTTAATTTTAAGGAATAATTATAAAAGAAAATATTCCGGGAAAAACAATACAGTTCAATTGGCGATCCCAATAATTCAATCGAACTGATAACAATAACATAATAATATATGCAATATAAATTCATCTTATCAAATGGCTTAACTATCGTCATTCAATCATTCCATTTTTAATTCAAAACAATGGACAATTAAATTGTTTATCTAAATCTTGTATACAAGAAAAATACATAATCATTCTTAATAGATATAATATAATACAAGTTAATAACTTCTATTACATGAACATTCCACGTTAATAAAAACTCTCTCGTCCATTTAATTATAAACTAATATCTTTTACAATTTGTAATTATACAACAAAAGAAAAAATAATATGCAGACACGACTTATTTTTTCATAAGGAAAAAAAAAAAAAAACAAACGCTCTTGATGAAAAAAATACTACTAGGCTTGACCTAATTACACAACAACACGATCATTTTCTCGACAGTATTTTTTTTTTTTTCAGCCTGTAGGCTTGGACAACATTAGACAACTGTCGGTG
This sequence comes from Anisus vortex, assembly GCA_949126835.1. Lineage (NCBI taxonomy): Eukaryota > Metazoa > Mollusca > Gastropoda > Planorbidae > Anisus > Anisus vortex. The sequence goes on from OX421494.1 coordinate 57,404,727, forward strand.
ACGCGACCCAAAATGTAGGTCAATTCCGCCTTTCTCTCTCTCTCTCTCTCTTTTTTTTTTCTCTCTCATTCCCAATTGATTCTAACAATATTGACATCGCTATGCAAATTTCTACCTCATCACAGCCGAGGTCAAATAAAATTGCTACGCGATTAAATAGTTATCGTATTAAATGAGCATTCTTTAACATCTATCATCTCAAAATCAAATTCATTTATTTTATTTTGAGAACATTAAACATAGTCTGTTCACGAATTAAAATAGTTTATAGCAAAAATCATTAAAAATATCTCAATCTTTCATTTTACCATGACCTTTCGACGTCATTATTTTCTTTTTTAAAAGAGTTCACATCGTAGCAGGTTAAATTGAAACATTCAGACAATCATGGATTTACTTAAACAAATTTGGTTAATTTACTTAATTAACTATCAATTAAAGCAAGTTATCATCTTCATACAATCTTAGTACTACACAGTAAGTACTTATTTTCTTTAGATTACATTAAATACAATATTATTGAAGTAGAAAAGTTAAGCATAGGCTACTATTAATTTTTTTTTTTCATAGCGAAATCAATGTAACAATTTATGTACAAAACAAACTGCTGGTTTGACTGGTGTGGTAAAACATTTCATTTCCAATCTTTTCAGTGGTGTACATTGCTCTTTTCCATTTTCCATAAAGGTTTTATTCCTTATTCATAGATTCTCCTGTTACTTTCACAGTGTTCAGGTCTACCCAGTCTTTTGCTTGTCAATACAATTCATTCAATCTATTTTAACTAATACAGAAAAAAAAATAGATTAGTTTTACAATCTTGACATGAAATCCTTAATTAATAATACATTTGTTGAACATTGGTGTGTCAACATTATACATTTTCAACCATGAAATTCTCAATCATTCTGGTTTACAGTGTCAAGTCAGTGGCACATATCCTAAATTTATACAAAACAAGGATAAGTTTTATTTTACATTAGTTTCACTTCTGGTCTGCTTTTCATGTAACAGTATCCTAAAAGTGAAAAATCATATATAATACATTTCTTGGAATTCTTTTTAGTCATAGCTCTGCCTTGCTGCAACTATTTTTACCCTACATTATCATACATTCAATGATAATATAATAAATGAATAAATTCACATAGAAGAAATTTGCATCCTGACTCAGTGCAATTTTTCAACAACAGTACATGATAAAATAAATTTCCATAGTACAATCATAAACCATTTCTCAATACTTTAGTGATAGAAAATTCTCTTTTCTTAAAACCATTTACATCTTTTTCAATCAAATTATCCTCTCTGCCAAATGTTTCAATTATCATTTCCAGAGATTCTCAAACATATCTTATAATCAGTCCACATTTATAATGTCCTCTGATTTAGAAACCAATTCTGCGGATAAAACTGATCTTTTTCTCTTATAGCAATTATTTTAATGCTCAACCTAACAAGTTTGTTTAGAAATATTACAATATAATGATATCTACTTTAACAATACTTTTACTCATTCCTTTTTCATCACAAGTAAGGGATTTAGTTTTAAAATAGTAAGTTTGGTAACTAACTATCAGTGAATTTGACATTCAATTCATCCTGTACTCCAGGCATAAATTTTACAATTAAGAGTAACAATGTTAACAACATCAAGCTTATTCCAATTGTTTTCAGAAGGTAAGGCTTCATCATTTTCAAATGATATAATATTTTTGCCTTTCTTTCATCACACAACAATGGCATCTGCATGTGAGCAGTGTACAATTTTTTTCTCACAAAAACAGTTATGTCAGACAAAAATTTTATGTACTTATCTAGGTACTTGCTCAGCCCAAGGAGATCCAATTCGGTCTGCCATTCCTCTTGAAGTAGTTTGAGTGGTCCTTGGACAGTGGGTCCAAAGATTGGTCCATAGGCTCCTCGACTTTCCGGATGGGATTCAGTTGACATCTCCTGCTCCAGGCATAAGTTCTTTAGGACTGGATTGAAGAGTTCCGGGGCGAAGTTGGTCCTTCGATCTGTCGGTATGGATTGTGGTAACCCATAGCTTTTGATAGTTTCGGTCCAGCTCTCCGCACTCGTTTCTTCAGTGATGCTCCTCAAATCTTCATCTGTACCGGCAACTGTAGGTTTGCATTGTTGTTTGTTTATGCTGTGGTCTATCTGTTCATAGACATCAGTAGTAGGATTTTCTTTCTCGTCGACAGCTTTCTCATGCAACTGTAGCAACTCTGGGTCTACTTTCTGCTCAGCAATCAATTCATTTTGTGATGACTTCTTTGATTGTTCATTTCCTTTCGGACAATCTTCAATCATGGAGAAAATAGTAGTATCAAGTTCCACTCCTTCTTCCACTTTCTTCTCTCGTGGGAGAATTTCTTCTTTATTTTTCTTTTCTTGTGAGATAGTTTCTTCTTTCTTTTTCTGTGGTGTCATACCCTTTATGACATCACCTACAGGATAAAGTTCTTTTTCTTTTCCTGTCTCCACAATAGGACTAGGGTCTGGATTTTCCTTCACAATCAGTTCAGGTCTCACCCTCCCTTTCGCCAAATCATTTGCTAGGATAACGGATATGCCCTCAACAGGAAGTTTTGATATTACTCCAACTGTCACATATCCTGTCACCAAGTCAGATGTGAGGTATATCCTATGTAGAGGTATTTCTTCTTTCCATTCAAAACCTCTCAATAGGACAGTCTGTCCTGTCAATGTATTATCATTCAATGGTAATACATCTTTAAGCAGCAGTGTTAATGATGCTCCTGTGTCTCGTAATATTTTTACGGACTTCAGTGGTCCTTCCTTTTGTAAGGCCACACAACCTTCACTAATGAACGGTTGAAAACTGCACAGGGTCTCTGTGTCAATTTTATTCTTCCCTTGACCATGACTTTCGGGTGTTGTTTCATCTTTCGATGACTTCAGACTCTTTTCCGAGTCAAAAATACTTTGGTCTACTTTTTCGTCTCTGTGGACTTGGACAATTAATCCAATAGTAGCCATTCTGTATTTATAATCAGGATATTTATCCTCATTATCTTCAGTTGTAGATTTCTCTACCTTCTGACTTTTGCTCTCAGGCAAATCCACCCTCAGTGTTTCTGGTTTAGAAGAATCTTTCTTCGAATTCAGTTCGTTTGTATTTTCGCTTTCTTGTACATTCTGTATTGGTTTATGGCTAGTGCACATTACCACTTTGTTAGGTCTTTTGTTGCTTCGTATACTCCAACAGTCTTCTATGCTATGTCCTGTCCTTTTACAAAAAGTACATTGGACGTTTTTGTTGATAGGTTTTTTATTAACATCATTTTGTTTCACAAAATGCTCTTTTTCACGATGTTGTTGTTGTGTGTTTTCTGCTGGCCGTTGTGGCCTATTAACATTCTTTCCATCAGCTGTCCTATGACACAATGTGTACTGTTCAGCTAAATCAGCAGCCTTATGTGGGTCAGTGATATCACGCTCGGATAAATACATTCTTATATCCGGCCTCACTTTGTTAATAAAATCCTCTAAGAGAATGATATCTTTCATTTCTTTTAATGTGGAGATATTTCTGGATTTTATCCACTGATCCATTAGCTTTTCTTCTGCTCGAAGGAAGTCTAAGTGTGTTTGGTAAGGGGACATTGTGTACTGACGGAACCTTTTCCGATAACTTTCCGGTATTTGGTTATAGGCTTTAAGTACAGTATCTTTAATGATTTCATAATCATTTAAATTCTCCTCTTTTAACAATAGAACACAATCTCTTGCCCTTCCCTGAGTAAAAGCTGTTCTGACTAATATTCCCCATTTATCTTCTGGGAACTTAAAATCTCTGCAAGAAATTTCAAAGGTCTGGAAGAAATTAGCTATTTCACTTTCTTTATCAATGTAGGTAGGGACTAGCTTTTTCCATCTGGCCATCTCTACATCATTATGAGATTCTTTTTTAGTTGCTCCTATCTTAGCTAGCTCTATTCTTTCCTGACTTTCTCTTTGACTTTTCTTATCTTCCATCTCAAGACGTTTTTCTTCTATCTCACGATCAAAACGTTTTTGTTCCATCTCCATTTCCATCCGTTTCATTTCTAACTGAAATCTAAACTGTTCGGACATAGATTTCGACGTCTGACCTTCAACTTGATATCCCTCCGCGCTTGATTCTACTTTCAACTTGCCACTCGCAATCAACACATCTTTTATCTGCTGTGTCAACACAGTCCTCGATGGTGTAGTTTCAGTAACTTCTATCTTTAAGATCTCAGCGATCTCTTTTAACTTCTTTATTGATAAAGTTTTCAGAATTTCTTCTTCTGGATTTTCAATAAATTCCATTCTTTAGTTAAGAGATTTATAAAGTGGTAAATTTTTCCAACTTACGTTTTTCCAATCGGAAGAATAATTTCAGCGTTCTTAGGCTTGCTCAGTAGGTCACTGCTCCAACACACAACACAACACAACTTGAATATATGCTTCACTATACAACTATATCGGACGCAAGCCCGCAAATTGTTATGTACCTCTTTAGGTTTGACTATTATTACGACTCGTTAAATCGGATTCAATGAATATAGTTGTATCTTTATTAGAAGTCTCTAGATTCTGCTAATCTGTAGCCCAAGCTAGGGGTTCCTTGACTGACAGGTCTATGCAGTAATGTAGTTATATTCGTGATAATTATCTTCAACACCTTTCTCAACAACGATAGATCAAACAACTCCAGTTGTTGAATAAACAATTTTATTTAAATTGTAGACTCAATATAAACGATCAATAAACTTCATCAACTGGTGGCAACATAAGTATCAATAAAATGGCATTATATGTACATGTATGAATATAGCGACTTCACTCTACAAACGTTTAAACTGAACTAACTTTAAGGAGGTCGGGACTTTACAAAGAAAACGATCATCGAAGATTCTACAGGGTCTTAATACGCATTTTAACCTCTTTCTCTATAATTACTACGATCCAGAATTATCCCCCAATTTCCACGGGATTTGAACGAATTATTTTATTTAAACTGCCCTCAGGGCATAAAGGTCAAACCTTGGTCGCTTTGGACTCTGATACGCACTTGTTAAGAGGTCAATGCCTTACTACGTCATTCATTTATGACCGATATTCGTAACATCCCCCCCCTTCTAAAGCTTTATAATTATTTCCTTTACATTTTAACCATACGAAAAATGTTAATTTTAAGGAATAATTATAAAAGAAAATATTCCGGGAAAAACAATACAGTTCAATTGGCGATCCCAATAATTCAATCGAACTGATAACAATAACATAATAATATATGCAATATAAATTCATCTTATCAAATGGCTTAACTATCGTCATTCAATCATTCCATTTTTAATTCAAAACAATGGACAATTAAATTGTTTATCTAAATCTTGTATACAAGAAAAATACATAATCATTCTTAATAGATATAATATAATACAAGTTAATAACTTCTATTACATGAACATTCCACGTTAATAAAAACTCTCTCGTCCATTTAATTATAAACTAATATCTTTTACAATTTGTAATTATACAACAAAAGAAAAAATAATATGCAGACACGACTTATTTTTTCATAAGGAAAAAAAAAAAAAACAAACGCTCTTGATGAAAAAAATACTACTAGGCTTGACCTAATTACACAACAACACGATCATTTTCTCGACAGTATTTTTTTTTTTTTCAGCCTGTAGGCTTGGACAACATTAGACAACTGTCGGTGACGCGACCCAAAATGTAGGTCAATTCCGCCTTTCTCTCTCTCTCTCTCTCTTTTTTTTTTCTCTCTCATTCCCAATTGATTCTAACAATATTGACATCGCTATGCAAATTTCTACCTCATCACAGCCGAGGTCAAATAAAATTGCTACGCGATTAAATAGTTATCGTATTAAATGAGCATTCTTTAACATCTATCATCTCAAAATCAAATTCATTTATTTTATTTTGAGAACATTAAACATAGTCTGTTCACGAATTAAAATAGTTTATAGCAAAAATCATTAAAAATATCTCAATCTTTCATTTTACCATGACCTTTCGACGTCATTATTTTCTTTTTTAAAAGAGTTCACATCGTAGCAGGTTAAATTGAAACATTCAGACAATCATGGATTTACTTAAACAAATTTGGTTAATTTACTTAATTAACTATCAATTAAAGCAAGTTATCATCTTCATACAATCTTAGTACTACACAGTAAGTACTTATTTTCTTTAGATTACATTAAATACAATATTATTGAAGTAGAAAAGTTAAGCATAGGCTACTATTAATTTTTTTTTTTCATAGCGAAATCAATGTAACAATTTATGTACAAAACAAACTGCTGGTTTGACTGGTGTGGTAAAACATTTCATTTCCAATCTTTTCAGTGGTGTACATTGCTCTTTTCCATTTTCCATAAAGGTTTTATTCCTTATTCATAGATTCTCCTGTTACTTTCACAGTGTTCAGGTCTACCCAGTCTTTTGCTTGTCAATACAATTCATTCAATCTATTTTAACTAATACAGAAAAAAAAATAGATTAGTTTTACAATCTTGACATGAAATCCTTAATTAATAATACATTTGTTGAACATTGGTGTGTCAACATTATAAATTTTCAACCATGAAATTCTCAATCATTCTGGTTTACAGTGTCAAGTCAGTGGCACATATCCTAAATTTATACAAAACAAGGATAAGTTTTATTTTACATTAGTTTCACTTCTGGTCTGCTTTTCATGTAACAGTATCCTAAAAGTGAAAAATCATATATAATACATTTCTTGGAATTCTTTTTAGTCATAGCTCTGCCTTGCTGCAACTATTTTTACCCTACATTATCATACATTCAATGATAATATAATAAATGAATAAATTCACATAGAAGAAATTTGCATCCTGACTCAGTGCAATTTTTCAACAACAGTACATGATAAAATAAATTTCCATAGTACAATCATAAACCATTTCTCAATACTTTAGTGATAGAAAATTCTCTTTTCTTAAAACCATTTACATCTTTTTCAATCAAATTATCCTCTCTGCCAAATGTTTCAATTATCATTTCCAGAGATTCTCAAACATATCTTATAATCAGTCCACATTTATAATGTCCTCTGATTTAGAAACCAATTCTGCGGATAAAACTGATCTTTTTCTCTTATAGCAATTATTTTAATGCTCAACCTAACAAGTTTGTTTAGAAATATTACAATATAATGATATCTACTTTAACAATACTTTTACTCATTCCTTTTTCATCACAAGTAAGGGATTTAGTTTTAAAATAGTAAGTTTGGTAACTAACTATAAGTGAATTTGACATTCAATTCATCCTGTACTCCAGGCATAAATTTTACAATTAAGAGTAACAATGTTAACAACATCAAGCTTATTCCAATTGTTTTCAGAAGGTAAGGCTTCATCATTTTCAAATGATATAATATTTTTGCCTTTCTTTCATCACACAACAATGGCATCTGCATGTGAGCAGTGTACAATTTTTTTCTCACAAAAACAGTTATGTCAGACAAAAATTTTATGTACTTATCTAGGTACTTGCTCAGCCCAAGGAGATCCAATTCGGTCTGCCATTCCTCTTGAAGTAGTTTGAGTGGTCCTTGGACAGTGGGTCCAAAGATTGGTCCATAGGCTCCTCGACTTTCCGGATGGGATTCAGTTGACATCTCCTGCTCCAGGCATAAGTTCTTTAGGACTGGATTGAAGAGTTCCGGGGCGAAGTTGGTCCTTCGATCTGTCGGTATGGATTGTGGTAACCCATAGCTTTTGATAGTTTCGGTCCAGCTCTCCGCACTCGTTTCTTCAGTGATGCTCCTCAAATCTTCATCTGTACCGGCAACTGTAGGTTTGCATTGTTGTTTGTTTATGCTGTGGTCTATCTGTTCATAGACATCAGTAGTAGGATTTTCTTTCTCGTCGACAGCTTTCTCATGCAACTGTAGCAACTCTGGGTCTACTTTCTGCTCAGCAATCAATTCATTTTGTGATGACTTCTTTGATTGTTCATTTCCTTTCGGACAATCTTCAATCATGGAGAAAATAGTAGTATCAAGTTCCACTCCTTCTTCCACTTTCTTCTCTCGTGGGAGAATTTCTTCTTTATTTTTCTTTTCTTGTGAGATAGTTTCTTCTTTCTTTTTCTGTGGTGTCATACCCTTTATGACATCACCTACAGGATAAAGTTCTTTTTCTTTTCCTGTCTCCACAATAGGACTAGGGTCTGGATTTTCCTTCACAATCAGTTCAGGTCTCACCCTCCCTTTCGCCAAATCATTTGCTAGGATAACGGATATGCCCTCAACAGGAAGTTTTGATATTACTCCAACTGTCACATATCCTGTCACCAAGTCAGATGTGAGGTATATCCTATGTAGAGGTATTTCTTCTTTCCATTCAAAACCTCTCAATAGGACAGTCTGTCCTGTCAATGTATTATCATTCAATGGTAATACATCTTTAAGCAGCAGTGTTAATGATGCTCCTGTGTCTCGTAATATTTTTACGGACTTCAGTGGTCCTTCCTTTTGTAAGGCCACACAACCTTCACTAATGAACGGTTGAAAACTGCACAGGGTCTCTGTGTCAATTTTATTCTTCCCTTGACCATGACTTTCGGGTGTTGTTTCATCTTTCGATGACTTCAGACTCTTTTCCGAGTCAAAAATACTTTGGTCTACTTTTTCGTCTCTGTGGACTTGGACAATTAATCCAATAGTAGCCATTCTGTATTTATAATCAGGATATTTATCCTCATTATCTTCAGTTGTAGATTTCTCTACCTTCTGACTTTTGCTCTCAGGCAAATCCACCCTCAGTGTTTCTGGTTTAGAAGAATCTTTCTTCGAATTCAGTTCGTTTGTATTTTCGCTTTCTTGTACATTCTGTATTGGTTTATGGCTAGTGCACATTACCACTTTGTTAGGTCTTTTGTTGCTTCGTATACTCCAACAGTCTTCTATGCTATGTCCTGTCCTTTTACAAAAAGTACATTGGACGTTTTTGTTGATAGGTTTTTTATTAACATCATTTTGTTTCACAAAATGCTCTTTTTCACGATGTTGTTGTTGTGTGTTTTCTGCTGGCCGTTGTGGCCTATTAACATTCTTTCCATCAGCTGTCCTATGACACAATGTGTACTGTTCAGCTAAATCAGCAGCCTTATGTGGGTCAGTGATATCACGCTCGGATAAATACATTCTTATATCCGGCCTCACTTTGTTAATAAAATCCTCTAAGAGAATGATATCTTTCATTTCTTTTAATGTGGAGATATTTCTGGATTTTATCCACTGATCCATTAGCTTTTCTTCTGCTCGAAGGAAGTCTAAGTGTGTTTGGTAAGGGGACATTGTGTACTGACGGAACCTTTTCCGATAATTTTCCGGTATTTGGTTATAGGCTTTAAGTACAGTATCTTTAATGATTTCATAATCATTTAAATTCTCCTCTTTTAACAATAGAACACAATCTCTTGCCCTTCCCTGAGTAAAAGCTGTTCTGACTAATATTCCCCATTTATCTTCTGGGAACTTAAAATCTCTGCAAGAAATTTCAAAGGTCTGGAAGAAATTAGCTATTTCACTTTCTTTATCAATGTAGGTAGGGACTAGCTTTTTCCATCTGGCCATCTCTACATCATTATGAGATTCTTTTTTAGTTGCTCCTATCTTAGCTAGCTCTATTCTTTCCTGACTTTCTCTTTGACTTTTCTTATCTTCCATCTCAAGACGTTTTTCTTCTATCTCACGATCAAAACGTTTTTGTTCCATCTCCATTTCCATCCGTTTCATTTCTAACTGAAATCTAAACTGTTCGGACATAGATTTCGACGTCTGACCTTCAACTTGATATCCCTCCGCGCTTGATTCTACTTTCAACTTGCCACTCGCAATCAACACATCTTTTATCTGCTGTGTCAACACAGTCCTCGATGGTGTAGTTTCAGTAACTTCTATCTTTAAGATCTCAGCGATCTCTTTTAACTTCTTTATTGATAAAGTTTTCAGAATTTCTTCTTCTGGATTTTCAATAAATTCCATTCTTTAGTTAAGAGATTTATAAAGTGGTAAATTTTTCCAACTTACGTTTTTCCAATCGGAAGAATAATTTCAGCGTTCTTAGGCTTGCTCAGTAGGTCACTGCTCCAACACACAACACAACACAACTTGAATATATGCTTCACTATACAACTATATCGGACGCAAGCCCGCAAATTGTTATGTACCTCTTTAGGTTTGACTATTATTACGACTCGTTAAATCGGATTCAATGAATATAGTTGTATCTTTATTAGAAGTCTCTAGATTCTGCTAATCTGTAGCCCAAGCTAGGGGTTCCTTGACTGACAGGTCTATGCAGTAATGTAGTTATATTCGTGATAATTATCTTCAACACCTTTCTCAACAACGATAGATCAAACAACTCCAGTTGTTGAATAAACAATTTTATTTAAATTGTAGACTCAATATAAACGATCAATAAACTTCATCAACTGGTGGCAACATAAGTATCAATAAAATGGCATTATATGTACATGTATGAATATAGCGACTTCACTCTACAAACGTTTAAACTGAACTAACTTTAAGGAGGTCGGGACTTTACAAAGAAAACGATCATCGAAGATTCTACAGGGTCTTAATACGCATTTTAACCTCTTTCTCTATAATTACTACGATCCAGAATTATCCCCCAATTTCCACGGGATTTGAACGAATTATTTTATTTAAACTGCCCTCAGGGCATAAAGGTCAAACCTTGGTCGCTTTGGACTCTGATACGCACTTGTTAAGAGGTCAATGCCTTACTACGTCATTCATTTATGACCGATATTCGTAACAATATTAGTCACTTTATGTTTTATGAATATATTAGTCACTTTATGTTTTATGAATATATTAGTCACTTTATGTTTTATGAATATATTAGTCACTTTATGTTTTATGAATATATTAGTCACTTTATGTTTTATGAATATATTAGTCACTTTATGTTTTATGAATATATTAGTCACTTTATGTTTTATGAATATATTAGTCACTTTATGTTTTATGAATATATTAGTCACTTTATGTTTTATGAATATATTAGTCACTTTATGATTTATGAATATATTAGTCACTTTATGTTTTATGAATATATTAGTCACTTTATGTTTTATGAATATATTAGTCACTTTATGTTTTTTGAATATATTAGTCACTTTATATTTTTTGAATATATTAGTCACTTTATGTTTTATGAATATATTAGTCACTTTATGTTTTATGAATATATTAGTCACTTTATTTTATGAATATATTAGTCACTTTATGTTTTTTGAATATATTAGTCACTTTATGTTTTTTGAATATATTAGTCACTTTATGTTTTTTGAATATATTAGTCACTTTATGTTTTATGAATATATTAGTCACTTTATGTTTTATGAATATATTAGTCACTTTATGTTTTATGAATATATTAGTCACTTTATGTTTTATGAATATATTAGTCACTTTATGTTTTATGAATATATTAGTCACTTTATGTTTTATGAATATATTAGTCACTTTATGTTTTATGAATATATTAGTCACTTTATGTTTTTTGAATATATTAGTCACTTTATGTTTTATGAATATATTAGTCACTTTATGTTTTATGAATATATTAGTCACTTTATGTTTTATGAATATATTAGTCACTTTATGTTTTTTGAATATATTAGTCACTTTATGTTTTATGAATATATTAGTCACTTTATGTTTTTTGAATATATTAGTCACTTTATGTTTTTTGAATATATTAGTCACTTTATGTTTTATGAATATATTAGTCACTTTATGTTTTATGAATATATTAGTCACTTTATGTTTTATGAATATATTAGTCACTTTATGTTTTATGAATATATTAGTCACTTTATGTTTTTTGAATATATTAGTCACTTTATGTTTTATGAATATATTAGTCACTTTATGTTTTATGAATATATTAGTCACTTTATGTTTTTTGAATATATTAGTCACTTTATGTTTTTTGAATATATTAGTCACTTTATGTTTTATGAATATATTAGTCACTTTATGTTTTATGAATATATTAGTCACTTTATGTTTTTTGAATATATTAGTCACTTTATGTTTTTTGAATATATTAGTCACTTGATGTTTTATGAATATATTAGTCACTTTATGTTTTATGAATATATTAGTCACTTTATGTTTTATGAATATATTAGTCACTTTATGTTTTATGAATATATTAGTCACTTTATGTTTTATGAATATATTAGTCACTTTATGTTTTATGAATATATTAGTCACTTTATGTTTTATGAATATATTAGTCACTTTATGTTTTATGAATATATTAGTCACTTTATGTTTTATGAATATATTAGTCACTTTATGTTTTATGAATATATTAGTCACTTTATGTTTTATGAATATATTAGTCACTTTATGTTTTATGAATATATTAGTCACTTTATGTTTTATGAATATATTAGTCACTTTATGTTTTATGAATATATTAGTCACTTTATGTTTTATGAATATATTAGTCACTTTATGTTTTATGAATATATTAGTCACTTTATGTTTTATGAATATATTAGTCACTTTATGTTTTTTGAATATATTAGTCACTTTATGTTTTATGAATATATTAGTCACTTTATGTTTTATAAATATATTAGTCACTTTATGTTTTATGAATATATTAGTCACTTTATGTTTTATGAATATATTAGTCACTTTATGTTTTATGAATATATTAGTCACTTTATGTTTTATGAATATATTAGTCACTTTATGTTTTATGAATATATTAGTCACTTTATGTTTTATGAATATATTAGTCACTTTATGTTTTATGAATATATTAGTCACTTTATGTTTTATGAATATATTAGTCACTTTATGTTTTATGAATATATTAGTCACTTTATGTTTTATGAATATATTAGTCACTTTATGTTTTATGAATATATTAGTCACTTTATGTTTTATGAATATATTAGTCACTTTATGTTTTATGAATATATTAGTCACTTTATGTTTTATGAATATATTAGTCACTTTATGTTTTATGAATATATTAGTCACTTAATGTTTTATGAATATATTAGTCACTTTATGTTTTATGAATATATTAGTCACGTTATGTTTTATGAATATATTAGTCACTTTATGTTTTATGAATATATTAGTCACTTTATGTTTTATGAATATATTAGTCACTTTATGTTTTTTGAATATATTAGTCACTTTATATTTTTTGAATATATTAGTCACTTTATGTTTTATGAATATATTAGTCACTTTATGTTTTATGAATATATTAGTCACTTTATTTTATGAATATATTAGTCACTTTATGTTTTTTGAATATATTAGTCACTTTATGTTTTTTGAATATATTAGTCACTTTATGTTTTTTGAATATATTAGTCACTTTATGTTTTATGAATATATTAGTCACTTTATGTTTTATGAATATATTAGTCACTTTATGTTTTATGAATATATTAGTCACTTTATGTTTTATGAATATATTAGTCACTTTATGTTTTATGAATATATTAGTCACTTTATGTTTTATGAATATATTAGTCACTTTATGTTTTATGAATATATTAGTCACTTTATGTTTTTTGAATATATTAGTCACTTTATGTTTTATGAATATATTAGTCACTTTATGTTTTATGAATATATTAGTCACTTTATGTTTTATGAATATATTAGTCACTTTATGTTTTTTGAATATATTAGTCACTTTATGTTTTATGAATATATTAGTCACTTTATGTTTTTTGAATATATTAGTCACTTTATGTTTTTTGAATATATTAGTCACTTTATGTTTTATGAATATATTAGTCACTTTATGTTTTATGAATATATTAGTCACTTTATGTTTTATGAATATATTAGTCACTTTATGTTTTATGAATATATTAGTCACTTTATGTTTTTTGAATATATTAGTCACTTTATGTTTTATGAATATATTAGTCACTTTATGTTTTATGAATATATTAGTCACTTTATGTTTTTTGAATATATTAGTCACTTTATGTTTTTTGAATATATTAGTCACTTTATGTTTTATGAATATATTAGTCACTTTATGTTTTATGAATATATTAGTCACTTTATGTTTTTTGAATATATTAGTCACTTTATGTTTTTTGAATATATTAGTCACTTTATGTTTTATGAATATATTAGTCACTTTATGTTTTATGAATATATTAGTCACTTTATGTTTTATGAATATATTAGTCACTTTATGTTTTATGAATATATTAGTCACTTTATGTTTTATGAATATATTAGTCACTTTATGTTTTATGAATATATTAGTCACTTTATGTTTTATGAATATATTAGTCACTTTATGTTTTATGAATATATTAGTCACTTTATGTTTTATGAATATATTAGTCACTTTATGTTTTATGAATATATTAGTCACTTTATGTTTTATGAATATATTAGTCACTTTATGTTTTATGAATATATTAGTCACTTTATGTTTTATGAATATATTAGTCACTTTATGTTTTATGAATATATTAGTCACTTTATGTTTTATGAATATATTAGTCACTTTATGTTTTATGAATATATTAGTCACTTTATGTTTTATGAATATATTAGTCACTTTATGTTTTTTGAATATATTAGTCACTTTATGTTTTATGAATATATTAGTCACTTTATGTTTTATGAATATATTAGTCACTTTATGTTTTATGAATATATTAGTCACTTTATGTTTTATGAATATATTAGTCACTTTATGTTTTATGAATATATTAGTCACTTTATGTTTTATGAATATATTAGTCACTTTATGTTTTATGAATATATTAGTCACTTTATGTTTTATGAATATATTAGTCACTTTATGTTTTATGAATATATTAGTCACTTTATGTTTTATGAATATATTAGTCACTTTATGTTTTTTGAATATATTAGTCACTTTATGTTTTTTGAATATATTAGTCACTTTATGTTTTATGAATATATTAGTCACTTTATGTTTTATGAATATATTAGTCACTTTATGTTTTATGAATATATTAGTCACTTTATGTTTTATGAATATATTAGTCACTTTATGTTTTTTGAATATATTAGTCACTTTATGTTTTTTGAATATATTAGTCACTTTATGTTTTTTGAATATATTAGTCACTTTATTTTTTTTGAATATATTAGTCACTTTATGTTTTATGAATATATTAGTCACTTTATGTTTTATGAATATATTAGTCACTTTATGTTTTATGAATATATTAGTCACTTTATGTTTTATGAATATATTAGTCACTTTATGTTTTTTGAATATATTAGTCACTTTATGTTTTATGAATATATTAGTCACTTTATGTTTTATGAATATATTAGTCACTTTATGTTTTTTGAATATATTAGTCACTTTATGTTTTTTGAATATATTAGTCACTTTATGTTTTTTGAATATATTAGTCACTTTATGTTTTATGAATATATTAGTCACTTTATGTTTTATGAATATATTAGTCACTTTATGTTTTTTGAATATATTAGTCACTTTATGTTTTTTGAATATATTAGTCACTTTATGTTTTATGAATATATTAGTCACTTTATGTTTTATGAATATATTAGTCACTTTATGTTTTTTGAATATATTAGTCGCTTTATGTTTTTTGAATATATTAGTCACTTTATGTTTTATGAATATATTAGTCACTTTATGTTTTATGAATATATTAGTCACTTTATGTTTTATGAATATATTAGTCACTTTATGTTTTATGAATATATTAGTCACTTTATGTTTTATGAATATATTAGTCACTTTTAGTTTTATGAATATATTAGTCACTTTATGTTTTATGAATATATTAGTCACTTTATGTTTTATGAATATATTAGTCACTTTATGTTTTATGAATATATTAGTCACTTTATGTTTTATGAATATATTAGTCACTTTATGTTTTATGAATATATTAGTCACTTTATGTTTTATGAATATATTAGTCACTTTATGTTTTATGAATATATTAGTCACTTTATGTTTTATGAATATATTAGTCACTTTATGTTTTATGAATATATTAGTCACTTTATGTTTTATGAATATATTAGTCACTTTATGTTTTATGAATATATTAGTCACTTTATGTTTTATGAATATATTAGTCACTTTATGTTTTATGAATATATTAGTCACTTTATGTTTTATGAATATATTAGTCACTTTATGTTTTATGAATATATTAGTCACTTTATGTTTTATGAATATATTAGTCACTTTATGTTTTATGAATATATTAGTCACTTTATGTTTTATGAATATATTAGTCACTTTATGTTTTATGAATATATTAGTCACTTTATGTTTTTGAATATATTAGTCACTTTATGTTTTATAAATATATTAGTCACTTTATGTTTTATGAATATATTAGTCACTTTATGTTTTATGAATATATTAGTCACTTTATGTTTTATGAATATATTAGTCACTTTATGTTTTATGAATATATTAGTCACTTTATGTTTTATGAATATATTAGTCACTTTATGTTTTACGAATATATTAGTCACTTTATGTTTTATGAATATATTAGTCACTTTATGTTTTATGAATATATTAGTCACTTTATGTTTTATGAATATATTAGTCACTTTATGTTTTATGAATATATTAGTCACTTTATGTTTTATGAATATATTAGTCACTTTATGTTTTATGAATATATTAGTCACTTTATGTTTTATGAATATATTAGTCACTTTTTGTTTTATGAATATATTAGTCACTTTATGTTTTATGAATATATTAGTCACTTTATGTTTTATGAATATATTAGTCACTTTATGTTTTATGAATATATTAGTCACTTTATGTTTTATGAATATATTAGTCACTTTATGTTTTATGAATATATTAGTCACTTTATGTTTTATGAATATATTAGTCACTTTATGTTTTATGAATATATTAGTCACTTTATGTTTTTTGAATATATTAGTCACTTTATGTTTTTTGAATATATTAGTCACTTTATGTTTTATGAATATATTAGTCACTTTATGTTTTATGAATATATTAGTCACTTTATGTTTTATGAATATATTAGTCACTTTATGTTTTATGAATATATTAGTCACTTTATGTTTTATGAATATATTAGTCACTTTATGTTTTATGAATATATTAGTCACTTTATGTTTTATGAATATATTAGTCACTTTATGTTTTATGAATATATTAGTCACTTTATGTTTTATGAATATATTAGTCACTTTATGTTTTATGAATATATTAGTCACTTTATGTTTTATGAATATATTAGTCACTTTATGTTTTATGAATATATTAGTCACTTTATGTTTTATGAATATATTAGTCACTTTATGTTTTATGAATATATTAGTCACTTTATGTTTTATGAATATATTAGTCACTTTATGTTTTATGAATATATTAGTCACTTTATGTTTTATGAATATATTAGTCACTTTATGTTTTATGAATATATTAGTCACTTTATGTTTTATGAATATATTAGTCACTTTATGTTTTATGAATATATTAGTCACTTTATGTTTTATGAATATATTAGTCACTTTATGTTTTATGAATATATTAGTCACTTTATGTTTTATGAATAGGTTAGTCACTTTATGTTTTATGAATATATTAGTCACTTTATGTTTTATGAATATATTAGTCACTTTATGTTTTATGAATATATTAGTCACTTTATGTTTTATGAATATATTAGTCACTTTATGTTTTATGAATATATTAGTCACTTTATGTTTTATGAATATATTAGTCACTTTATGTTTTATGAATATATTAGTCACTTTATGTTTTTTGAATATATTAGTCACTTTATGTTTTTTGAATATATTAGTCACTTTATGTTTTATGAATATATTAGTCACTTTATGTTTTATGAATATATTAGTCATTTTATGTTTTATGAATATATTAGTCACTTTATGTTTTTTGAATATATTAGTCACTTTATGTTTTTTGAATATATTAGTCACTTTATGTTTTTTGAATATATTAGTGACTTTATGTTTTATGAATATATTAGTCATTTTATGTTTATGAATATATTAGTCACTTTATGTTTTATGAATATATTAGTCACTTTATGTTTTATGAATATATTAGTCACTTTATGTTTATGAATATATTAGTCACTTTATGTTTTTTTATGAAGAAATCATCTGAATAGAGCAGTGAATGAATGGTTAGAGCATCCGTAATAAACGTGTTTGTACTACAGCAGTGAAGGAATGGTTAGAGCATCCGTAATAAACGTGTTTGTACTACAGCAGTGAAGGAATGGGTATAACATCCGTAATAAACGTGTTTGTACTACAGCAGTGAAGGAATGGTTAGAGCATCCGTAATAAACGTGTTTGTACTACAGCAGTGAAGGAATGGTTAGAGCATCCGTAATAAACGTGTTTGTACTACAGCAGTGAAGGAATGGTTAGAGCATCCGTAATAAACGAGTTTGTACTACAGCGGTGAAGGAATGGTTAGAGCATCCGTAATAAACGTGTTTGTACTACAGCAGTTAACGAATGGTTAGAGCATCCGTAATAAACGTGTTTGTACTACAGCAGTGAACGAATGGTTAGAGCATCCGTAATAAACGTGTTTGTACTACAGCAGTGAACGAATGGTTAGAGCATCCGTAATAAACGTGTTTGTACTACAGCAGTGAAGGAATGGTTAGAGCATCCGTAATAAACTTGTTTGTACTACAGCAGTGAAGGAATGGTTAGAGCATCCGTAATAAACGTGTTTGTACTACAGCAGTGAAGGAATGGTTAGAGCATCCGTAATAAACGTGTTTGTACTACAGCAGTGAAGGAATGGTTAGAGCATCCGTAATAAACGTGTTTGTACTACAGCAGTGAAGGAATGGGTAGAACATCCGTAATAAACGTGTTTGTACTACAGCAGTGAAGGAATGGTTAGAGCATCCGTAATAAACGTGTTTGTACTACAGCAGTGAAGGAATGGGTAGAACATTCGTAATAAACGTGTTTGTACTACAGCAGTGAATGAATGGTTAGAGCATCCGTAATAAACGTGTTTGTACTACAGCAGTGAAGGAATGGTTAGAGCATTCGTAATAAACGTGTTTGTACTACAGCAGTGAAGGAATGGTTAGAGCATCCGTAATAAACGTGTTTGTACTACAGCAGTGAAGGAATGGTTAGAGCATCCGTAATAAACGTGTTTGTACTACAGCAGTGAAGGAATGGTTAGAGCATCCGTAATAAACGTGTTTGTACTACAGCAGTGAAGGAATGGTTAGAGCATCCGTAATAAACGTGTTTGTACTACAGCAGTGAACGAATGGTTAGAGCATCCGTAATAAACGTGTTTGTACTACAGCAGTGAACGAATGGTTAGAGCATCCGTAATAAACGTGTTTGTACTACAGCAGTGAAGGAATGGTTAGAGCATCCGTAATAAACGTGTTTGTACTACAGCAGTGAAGGAATGGTTAGAGCATCCGTAATAAACGTGTTTGTACTACAGCAGTGAAGGAATGAGTAGAGCATCCGTAATAAACGTGTTTGTACTACAGCAGTGAAGGAATGGTTAGAGCATCCGTAATAAACGTGTTTGTACTACAGCAGTGAAGGAATGGTTAGAGCATCCGTAATAAACGTGTTTGTACTACAGCAGTGAACGAATGGTTAGAGCATCCGTAATAAACGTGTTTGTACTACAGCAGTGAACGAATGGTTAGAGCATCCGTAATAAACGTGTTTGTACTACAGCAGTGAAGGAATGGTTAGAGCATCCGTAATAAACGTGTTTGTACTACAGCAGTAAAGGAATGGTTAGAGCATCCGTAATAAACGTGTTTGTACTACAGCAGTGAAGGAATGGGTAGAACATCCGTAATAAACGTGTTTGTACTACAGCAGTGAAGGAATGGTTAGAGCATCCGTAATAAACGTGTTTGTACTACAGCAGTGAAGGAATGGGTAGAACATTCGTAATAAACGTGTTTGTACTACAGCAGTGAAGGAATGGTTAGAGCATCCGTAATAAACGTGTTTGTACTACAGCAGTGAAGGAATGGTTAGAGCATCCGTAATAAACGTGTTTGTACTACAGCAGTGAAGGAATGGTTAGAGCATCCGTAATAAACGTGTTTGTACTACAGCAGTGAAGGAATGGTTAGAGCATCCGTAATAAACGTGTTTGTACTACAGCAGTGAAGGAATGGTTAGAGCATCCGTAATAAACGTGTTTGTACTACAGCAGTGAAGGAATGGTTAGAGCATCCGTAATAAACGTGTTTGTACTACAGCAGTGAACGAATGGTTAGAGCATCCGTAATAAACGTGTTTGTACTACAGCAGTGAACGAATGGTTAGAGCATCCGTAATAAACGTGTTTGTACTACAGCAGTGAAGGAATGGTTAGAGCATCCGTAATAAACGTGTTTGTACTACAGCAGTGAAGGAATGGTTAGAGCATCCGTAATAAACGTGTTTGTACTACAGCAGTGAAGGAATGGTTAGAGCATCCGTAATAAACGTGTTTGTACTACAGCAGTGAAGGAATGGTTAGAGCATCCGTAATAAACGTGTTTGTACTACAGCAGTGAAGGAATGGGTAGAACATCCGTAATAAACGTGTTTGTACTACAGCAGTGAAGGAATGGTTAGAGCATCCGTAATAAACGTGTTTGTACTACAGCAGTGAAGGAATGGGTAGAACATTCGTAATAAACGTGTTTGTACTACAGCAGTGAAGGAATGGTTAGAGCATCCGTAATAAACGTGTTTGTACTACAGCAGTGAACGAATGGTTAGAGCATCCGTAATAAACGTGTTTGTACTACAGCAGTGAAGGAATGGTTAGAGCATCCGTAATAAACGTGTTTGTACTACAGCAGTGAAGGAATGGTTAGAGCATCCGTAATAAACGTGTTTGTACTACAGCAGTGAAGGAATGGTTAGAGCATCCGTAATAAACGTGTTTGTACTACAGCAGTGAAGGAATGGTTAGAGCATCCGTAATAAACGTGTTTGTACTACATCAGTGAAGGAATGGTTAGAGCATCCGTAATAAACGTGTTTGTACTACAGCAGTGAAGGAATGGTTAGAGCATCCGTAATAAACGTGTTTGTACTACAGCAGTGAAGGAATGGTTAGAGCATCCGTAATAAACGTGTTTGTACTACAGCAGTGAAGGAATGGTTAGAGCATCCGTAATAAACGTGTTTGTACTACAGCAGTGAAGGAATGGTTAGAGCATCCGTAAAAAACGTGTTTGTACTACAGCAGTGAAGGAATGGTTAGAGCATCCGTAATAAACGTGTTTGTACTACAGCAGTGAAGGAATGGTTAGAGCATCCGTAATAAACGTGTTTGTACTACAGCAGTGAAGGAATGGTTAGAGCATCCGTAATAAACTTGTTTGTACTACAGCAGTGAAGGAATGGTTAGAGCATCCGTAATAAACGTGTTTGTACTACAGCAGTGAAGGAATGGTTAGAGCATCCGTAATAAACGTGTTTGTACTACAGCAGTGAAGGAATGGTTAGAGCATCCGTAATAAACGTGTTTGTACTACAGCAGTGAAGGAATGGTTAGAGCATCCGTAATAAACGTGTTTGTACTACAGCAGTGAAGGAATGGTTAGAGCATCCGTAATAAACGTGTTTGTACTACAGCAGTGAAGGAATGGTTAGAGCATCCGTAATAAACGTGTTTGTACTACAGCAGTGAAGGAATGGTTAGAGCATCCGTAAGAAACGTGTTTGTACTACAGCAGTGAAGGAATGGTTAGAGCATCCGTAATAAACGTGTTTGTACTACAGCAGTGAAGGAATGGTTAGAGCATCCGTAATAAACGTGTTTGTACTACAGCAGTGAAGGAATGGTTAGAGCATCCGTAATAAACGTGTTTGTACTACAGCAGTGAAGGAATGGTTAGAGCATCCGTAATAAACGTGTTTGTACTACAGCAGTGAAAGAATGGTTAGAGCATCCGTAATAAACGTGTTTGTACTACAGCAGTGAAGGAATGGTTAGAGCATCCGTAATAAACGTGTTTGTACTACAGCAGTGAAGGAATGGTTAGAGCATCCGTAATAAACGTGTTTGTACTACAGCAGTGAAGGAATGGTTAGAGCATCCGTAATAAACGTGTTTGTACTACAGCAGTGAAGGAATGGTTAGAGCATCCGTAATAAACGTGTTTGTACTACAGCAGTGAAGGAATGGTTAGAGCATCCGTAATAAACGTGTTTGTACTACAGCAGTGAAGGAATGGTTAGAGCATCCGTAATAAACGTGTTTGTACTACAGCAGTGAAGGAATGGTTAGAGCATCCGTAATAAACGTGTTTGTACTACAGCAGTGAAGGAATGGTTAGAGCATCCGTAATAAACGTGTTTGTACTACAGCAGTGAAGGAATGGTTAGAGCATCCGTAATAAACGTGTTTGTACTACAGCAGTGAAGGAATGGTTAGAGCATCCGTAATAAACTTGTTTGTACTACAGCAGTGAAGGAATGGTTAGAGCATCCGTAATAAACGTGTTTGTACTACAGCAGTGAAGGAATGGTTAGAGCATCCGTAATAAACGTGTTTGTACTACAGCAGTGAAGGAATGGTTAGAGCATCCGTAATAAACGTGTTTGTACTACAGCAGTGAAGGAATGGTTAGAGCATCCGTAATAAACGTGTTTGTACTACAGCAGTGAAGGAATGGTTAGAGCATCCGTAATAAACGTGTTTGTACTACAGCAGTGAAGGAATGGTTAGAGCATCCGTAATAAACGTGTTTGTACTACAGCAGTGAAGGAATGGTTAGAGCATCCGTAATAAACGTGTTTGTACTACAGCAGTGAAGGAATGGTTAGAGCATCCGTAATAAACGTGTTTGTACTACAGCAGTGAAGGAATGGTTAGAGCATCCGTAATAAACGTGTTTGTACTACAGCAGTGAAGGAATGGGTAGAACATTCGTAATAAACGTGTTTGTACTTATTGAAGAAAGCTGGAACTACAATTCTATACTCCCTCACTGATCCTTAAAATAGAATAATTGCAAAAGACCAGCTATAATTAAAACAAACGTATTCAATTACAAGAAAGGAATGATTACGTGAAATGTATTTGCAGGTCAGTGTTAGGGATTTAACAATATATATGCCAGTTACAGAATATAACAATGGCGGCGATTGAATCAATAATATCGTTTCCATGTCTAATGCATTCATTTTATAGATCAGTGGTTTAAAATAATATAAAGCTACCTTCAAAGGCTAGATAAACTTAAAATTTCATTTTTTTTAATGTATGGAATATATTATGATTGACTATATTATAGCACTATTATGATTGAATATATTATATTATGATTGAATATACTTTTAGTAAAATTTAGAAATTGATGTAGAGATAAACAAAACGTGGAAAACAAGAAGGTAAAATTATATCTGTAGGGAAGAATAAATCCAATGAGGAGGGGAAGGTACAAAAAGGAAATAATAAAGAAAGTAAAATTGGAGGGAGGGGAAGAGGGAGGGAGGGGAAGAGGGAGGGAGGGGGAGGGGGACAAGAAAGAAGAAATGGCGATAGAAAGAAAGTTTAAAACAGATTTAGAAACAAAATTGAAGTTATTATTAAAGGCATGTTTTTAAATCAAATATAAAGGAATGTTTTTAAATCAAATATAAAGGCATGTTTTTAAATCAAATATAAAGGCATGTTTTTAAATCAAAATAAAGGCATGTTTTTAAATCAAATATAAAGGCATGTTTTTAAATCAAATATAAAGGCATGTTTTTAAATCAAATATAAAGGCATGTTTTTAAATCAAATATAAAGGCATGTTTTTAAATCCATAGTATAAAAAAAAAATCTTACTAATTTTAACACTATATTGACTTTTAGATTTCATTTATTGTTATAGTCAATAAATATACAATTTAAATTCATTACTGGCGTGACATGATTGATGCTATTATTTTATATTTCTAATTTACAAATGAAAAGAAAGTTTACCAACTTGCCAAGGAATTCCGCCACATATTAATAGCAACATTGTATCTATGAACGTTGGAACGTCCTTGACCTTCAGATCCCCTAACCAATCAGTTCTCACCACTAGGCTTGTGATCTGCTCGTTGTTCAGCACAAAAGGCACACAGAACCACTGGGGAGATTTGAAAAAGTTTGGGGGGGGGGGGGGTAGAGAAAGATAAGACGATACGTTCATAGGCCACACAATCCTCTATATAGCAGTTGTCAAGGAAATTTATCAACGCAGCTTACATTTGGCTCACGGTACAATATTGTTTGAGACGAATCTAGAAATACTTTATTAGTGATGTATATTGTAGCCTACCACTGAATCTAGGAATAATTTATTAGTGATGTATATTGTAGCCTACCACTGAATCTAGGAATAATTTATTAGTGATGTATATTATACCACTGAATCTAAGAATACTTTATTAGTGATGTATATTGTAGCCTACCACTGAATCTAGGAATACTTTATTAGTGATGTATATTGTAGCCTACCACTGAATCTAGGAATAATTTATTAGTGATGTATATTATACCACTGAATCTAAGAATACTTTATTAGTGATGTATATTGTAGCCTACCACTGAATCTAGGAATACTTTATTAGTGATGTATATTGTAGCCTACCACTGAATCTAGGAATAATTTATTAGTGATGTATATTATACCACTGAATCTAAGAATACTTTATTAGTGATGTATATTGTAGCCTACCACTGAATCTAGGAAAAATTTATTAGTGATGTATATTGTAACCTACCACTGAATCTAGTAACAATTTATTAGTGATGTATATTGTACCACTGAATCTAGGAATAATTTATTAGTGATGAATATCAAGAAAATATTATTTTCTTCATTTTTTCCACTTAAAAGGCATAATGTTGTCTTTCTTATTTTAAAAATGTGTCTTCATTGCGCCTCCTTAAAAAGCAGAGATTATTTGCCTGTGTCGTGTGTAAGGTGTGTGTGTGGGGGGGGGGGTACTCAGTTTTCATGTTACGACTCTGCAAGACTCTGCTATAAAGCTATACTAAGACACGCGGACCTGAAACAGCTCAGCTACCCACCAAACATGGACCTGTAACAGCTCAGCTACCCACCAAACATGGACCTGTAACAGCTCAGCTACCCACCAAACATAGACCTGTAACAGCTCAGCTACCCACCAAACATGGACCTGTAATAGCTTAGCTACCCACTCAGCTACCCACTCAGCTACCCACTCAGCTACCCACTCAGCTACCCACTCAGCTACCCACTCAGCTACCCACTCAGCTACCCACTCAGCTACCCACTCAGCTACCCACTCAGCTACCCACTCAGCTACCCACTCAGCTACCCAATCAGCTACCCACTCAGCTACCCACTCAGCTACCCACTCAGCTACCCACCAAACATGTACCTGTAACAGCTCAGCTACCCACTCAGCTACCCACTCAGCTACCCACTCAGCTACCCACTCAGCTACCCACTCAGCTACCCACTCAGCTACCCACTCAGCTACCCACTCAGCTACCCACTCAGCTACCCACTCAGCTACCCACTCAGCTACCCACTCAGCTATCCACTCAGCTACCCACTCAGCTACCCACTCAGCTACCCACTCAGATACCCACTCAGCTACCCACTCAGCTACCCACCAAACATGGACCTGTAACAGCTCAGCTACCCACCAAACATGGACCTGTAACAGCTCAGCTATCCACTCAGCTACCCACTCAGCTACCCACTCAGCTACCCACTCAGCTACCCACTCAGCTACCCACTCAGCTACCCACTCAGCTACCCACTCAGCTACCCACTCAGCTACCCACTCAGCTACCCACTCAGCTACCCACTCAGCTACCCACTCAGCTACCCACTCAGCTACCCACTCAGCTACCCACCAAACATGGACCTGTAACAGCTCAGCTACCCACTCAGCTACCCACTCAGCTACCCACTCAGCTACCCACTCAGCTACCCACTCAGCTACCCACTCAGCTACCCACTCAGCTACCCACTCAGCTACCCACTCAGCTACCCACTCAGCTACCCACTCAGCTACCCACTCAGCTACCCACTCAGCTACCCACTCAGCTACCCACTCAGCTACCCACTCAGCTACCCACTCAGCTACCCACTCAGCTACCCACTCAGCTACCCACTCAGCTACCCACTCAGCTACCCACTCAGCTACCCACTCAGCTACCCACTCAGCTACCCACTCAGCTACCCACTCAGCTACCCACTCAGCTACCCACTCAGCTACCCACTCAGCTACCCACTCAGCTACCCACTCAGCTACCCACCAAACATGGACCTGTAACAGCTCAGCTACCCACTCAGCTACCCACTCAGCTACACACTCGGCTACCCACTCAGCTACCCACTCAGCTACCCACTCAGCTACCCACTCAGCTACCCACTCAGCTACCCACTCAGCTACCCACTCAACTACCCACTCAGCTACCCACTCAGCTACCCACTCAGCTACCCACTCAGCTACCCACTCAGCTACCCACCAAACATGGACCTGTAACAGCTCAGCTACCCACTCAGCTACCCACTCAGCTACCCACTCAGCTACCCACTCAGCTACCCACTCAGATACCCACTCAGCTACCCACTCAGCTACCCACTCAGCTACCCACTCAGCTACCCACTCAGCTACCCACTCAGCTACCCACTCAGCTACCCACTCAGCTACCCACTCAGCTACCCAATCAGATACCCACTCAGCTACCCACTCAGCTACCCACCAAACATGGACCTGTAACAGCTCAGCTACCCACCAAACATGGACCTGTAACAGCTCAGTTATCCACTCAGCTACCCACTCAGCTACCCACTCAGCTACCCACTCAGCTACCCACTCAGCTACCCACTCAGCTACCCACTCAGCTACCCACTCAGCTACCCACCAAACATGGACCTGTAACAGCTCAGCTACCCACTCAGCTACCCACTCAGCTACCAACTCAGCTACCCACTCAGCTACCCACTCAGCTACCCACTCAGCTACCCACTCAGCTACCCACTCAGCTACCCACTCAGCTACCCACTCAGCTACCCACTCAGCTACCCACTCAGCTACCTACTCAGCTACCCACTCAGCTACCCACTCAGCTATCCACTCAGCTACCCACTCAGCTACCCACTCAGCTACCCACTCAGCTACCCACTCAGCTACCCACCAAACATGTGCAGGCTAGGACCAGGAAGACTACGTTAGAGTATGTGACGAAGTACATTCCTCCAACGGATGTGGCGATGGTTGAGAAGAGGACACACACCGCCAGCCCATAGCTAGGATTTAAACCCAAGATGATCCTGAACGAGTTGCCTGCCAAAACAAAAATGAAAAAGCTCGAGTGAAAAATTTGTGGAAAAGGAAGGGGGGAGGGGTAGAATGAAATTAAAAAGTAAGATTATCATTTTATTTATAGTAACGTGACTATTGTTGGGTTGTTTCTATTAATGTCTTGACTTTATATGTAAATAATATTAATACTTTGTTTTAGATATATATAGTATAAATGGATTTGTTTAATATGTATGATATGAATACTTTAAAAAATGAAATAACAATACATAATCTAACCCAGTCTTGTGCTGAAGAAAACAAGGTAAGAAAACATATCCCCCCCCCCACTTCCCCACCGACCCCTTCCATCCCCTTCCAAAAATAAAATTAATAAATGAAAATAAAAAATAAAAATAAACAAAGCTAATAACAATTAAAAAAACAATCTAAAAAAAGGCAAAAAGAAATAGATATCTATCTATTGATGAAAACATCTATTGATGGAAATATCTGTTGATGGAAATATCTATTGATGGAAATATCTGTTGATGGAAATATATATTGATGGAAATATCTGTTGATGGAAATATCTATTGATAGAAATAACTATTGATGGAAATAACTATTGATGGAAATATCTATTGATGGAAATATCTATTGATGGAAATATCTATTGATGGAAATATCTATTGATGGAAATAACTATTGATGGAAATAACTATTAATGGAAATAGCTATTGATGGAAATATCTACTGATGGAAAATACTATTTATTCTGAAAAGTTATAATTTTTTTTAACGGGCGATCCCTAAACGGGCGATCCCTAAACGTTAAATGAAAAATTAAAACTATGAAAAAAATGAAAATGGAATCTGGTTCGAACACCAACATGATCTTAAAAGATTCAAGGAACTCTGTAAGAGTGACCTAAAGGCCATAGATGTAGAGGTCGGAAACTGGGAGAACCTGGCTCAAAACAGAAGTAGTTGGAGAAGTACACCGGTAATAATGCTACAGAGGGCAGACTTGGCCTTTTAGTGGAGGCCAAAAGAGCAGCGAAGAAAAGTAAAGAACACAGGATGCCTCTGACAAACTCCAACGGTCCCGCTCTTAAGTGCCAAAGATGCGAAAGAGCCTGTCTCTAAAGGATAGATCTCCACAATTCTGCAGGGCTGGCCAAATCACTAGAGCGCAAATCTAATCTTCTTCAGTGACTATGGAGCCAATGATATATATAAATATATATATATATATAGAATTTTAAAAAATCTAAATTTTAATATAGGAAAAAACTAAAGAAAAAAAAGGTTTTTAAAATAAATCCTTCAAAGCATTATTATTATGCACTCGTACTAGCCATTCACATAAAACATAGAAACAAAAGTATTTGTACATTACAATGTTAACTTCTGGAATACACGAATGAACATCGGCACTCCTCAAACTGGTGGGGCGGGGTTGATATAGGTGTGGATGAAAATTTGATTGAATGTATTGTATTGGAAAACACGGCGATGTGCCGAATTTCTGCTCGATATGATGACGGGAAGTGGTTCAATAAATTTCCGATAATCTGGTCACTTGTCAGTCAATAGGCCAGAAGTTCAAATAAAGATTTTTTTTTAATTCATTAAAAATCTGCTTTAGTAAAAAGCGGAATAAACCTATAAAAATAATATATATATACTCTAAGCCTAATTCTATACAATAAAATCTTTAATACTAAACAAAACAAAATCTAGGTGAAAGAAAGAAAGATGTACCCAGTGAATGAAGACATACAGCGCACCATAATACTTCACTGAAGAGAGTTGGAATGTAGATCAAACAATGCATGATTTCACCATACTTCCAGAGAAAGGGGTCCAACATAGTTCTGTAGCCAAAGCCACGCATCTTATTCACAAAGAAAATACCAGCTGTAATTAGAGAGAGAAAGCAAACATTAAATGAAAGAGAACACGACCCTGCACGTTCAATGATAAATATGATATTCATAAACACACCTCTCCACAATGTCGGATTTAGCTATAAGCTAATCAGCCTCAAGCTTGGCATCGATAAATTATTGTTGCCTTTTGCAGAGCTGTCTATTTCCTGCTAGTCTAATTTTTGAATACTTTTGAATGTTTTGGCTTAGACTAATCAAAGACCACATGCTGTAACTAATCAAATACCACATGTTGTAACTAATCAAAGACCACATGTTGGAACTAATCAAAGACCACATGTTGTAACTAATCTAAGACCACATGTTGGAACTAATCAAAAACAACATGTTGGAACTAATCAAGACCACATGTTGGAACTAATCAAAGACCACATGTTGTAACTAATCAAAGACCACATGTCGTAACTAATCAAAGACCACATGTTGTAACTAATCAAAGACCACATGTTGGAACTAATCAAAGACAACATGTTGTAGTTAATCAAAGACTACATGTTGTAACTAATCAAAGACCACATGTTGTAACTAACCAAAGACCACATGTTGGAACTAATCAAAGACCACATGTTGGAACTAATCAAAGACCACATGTTGGAACTAATCAAAGACCACATGTTGGAACTAATCAAAGACCACATGTTGGAACTAATCAAAGACCACATGTTGTAACTAATCAAAGACCACATGTTGTAACTAATCAAAGACCACATGTTGTAACTAATCAAAGACCACATGTTGTAACTAATCAAAGACCAAATGTTGTAACTAATCAAAGACCAAATGTTGGAACTAATCAAAGACCACATGTTGGAACTAATCAAAGACCACATGTTGGAACTAATCAAAGACAACATGTTGGAACTAATCAAAGACAACATGTTTCAACTAATCAAAGACCACATGTTGTAACTAATCAAAGACCACATGTTGGAACTAATCAAAAACCACATGTTGGAACTAATCAAAGACCACATGTTGGAACTAATCAAAGACCACATGTTGGAACTAATCAAAGACCACATGTTGGAACTAATCAAAGACCACATGTTGGAACTAATCAAAGACCACATGTTGGAACTAATCAAAGACCACATGTTGGAACTAATCAAAGACCACATGTTGGAACTAATCAAAGACCACATGTTGTAACTAATCAAAGACCACATGTTGGAACTAATCAAA
The DNA here is from genome assembly GCA_949126835.1 of Anisus vortex. Classification (NCBI taxonomy): domain Eukaryota; kingdom Metazoa; phylum Mollusca; class Gastropoda; family Planorbidae; genus Anisus; species Anisus vortex. The sequence goes on from OX421494.1 coordinate 57,435,264, forward strand.
GACAACATGTTGGAACTAATCAAAGACCACATGTTGGAACTAATTAAAGACCACATGTTGTAACTAATCAAAGACCACATGTTGGAACTAATAAAAGACAACATGTTTCAACTAATCAAAGACAACATGTTTCAACTAATCAAAGACCACATGTTGTAACTAATCTAAGACCACATGTTGGAACTAATCAAAGACAACATGTTTCAACTAATCAAAGACAACATGTTTCAACTAATCAAAGACCACATGTTGTAACTAATCAAAGACCACATGTTAGAACTAATCAAAGACCACATGTTGGAACTAATCAAAGACCACATGTTGTAGTTAATCAAAGACCACATGTTGTAAATAATCAAAGACCACATGTTGTAACTAATCAAAGACCACATGTTGTAACTAATCAAAGACCACATGTTGGAACTAATCAAAGACCACATGTTGTAACTAATCAAAGACCACATGTTGGAACTAATCAAAGACCACATGTTGTAACTAATCAAAGACCACATGTTGTAACTAATCAAAGACCACATGTTGGAACTAATCAAAGACCACATGTTGTAGTTAATCAAAGACCACATGTTGTAAATAATCAAAAACCATTTGTTGTAACTAATCAAAGACCACATGTTGGAACTAAGCAAAGACCACATGTTGTAACAAATCAAAGAGCACATATTGTAATTAATCAAAGACCACATGTTGTAACTAATCAAAGACCACATATTGTAACTAATCAAAGACCACATGTTGGACCTAATCAAAGACCACATGTTGTAACTAATCAAAGACCACATATTGTAACTAATCAAAGACCACATATTGTAACTAATCAAAGACCACATGTTGGACCTAATCAAAGACCACATGTTGGAACTAATCAAAGACCACATGTTGTAACGAATCGAAGACCACATGTTGTTACTAATCAAAGACCACATATTGAAACTAATCAAAGACCACATGTTGTAACTAATCAAAGACCACATGTTTTAACTAATTAAAGACCACCGGTTGGAACTAATCAAAGACCACTTGTTGTAACAAATCAAAGAGCACATGTTGTAACTATTCAAAGACCACATGTTGGAACTTATCAAAGACAACATGTTGTAGTTAATCAAAGACTACATGTTGTAACTAATCAAAGACCACATGTTGTAACTAATCAAAGACCACATGTTGTAACTAATCAAAGACCACATGTTGTAACTAATCAAAGACCACATGTTGGAACTAATCAAAGACCACATGTTGGAACTAATCAAAGACCACATGTTGGAACTAATCAAAGACCACATGTTGGAACTAATCAAAGACCACATGTTGGAACTAATCAAAGACCACATGTTGTAACTAATCAAAGACCACATGTTGTAACTAATCAAAGACCACATGTTGTAACTAATCAAAGACCACATGTTGTAACTAATCAAAGACCAAATGTTGGAACTAATCAAAGACCACATGTTGGAACTAATCAAAGACCACATGTTGAAACTAATCAAAGACAACATGTTGGAACTAATCAAAGGACCACATGTTGGAACTAATCAAAGACAACATGTTGGAACTAATCAAAGACCACATGTTGGAACTAATCAAAGACCACATGTTGTAACTAATCAAAGACCACATGTTGGAACTAATAAAAGACAACATGTTTCAACTAATCAAAGACAACATGTTTTAACTAATCAAAGACCACATGTTGTAACTAATCAAAGACCACATGTTGTAACTAATCAAAGACCACATGTTGGAACTAATCAAAGACCACATGTTGGAACTAATCAAAGACCACATGTTGGAACTAATCAAAGACCACATGTTGGAACTAATCAAAGACCACATGCTGGAACTAATCAAAGACCACATGTTGTAACTAATCAAAGACCACATGTTGTAACTAATCAAAGACCACATGTTGTAACTAATCAAAGACCAAATGTTGTAACTAATCAAAGACCAAATGTTGGAACTAATCAAAGACCACATGTTGGAACTAATCAAAGACCACATGTTGGAACTAATCAAAGACAACATGTTGGAACTAATCAAAGACAACATGTTTCAACTAATCAAAGACCACATGTTGTAACTAATCAAAGACCACATGTTGGAACTAATCAAAGACCACATGATGGAACTAATCAAAGACCACATGTTGGAACTAATCAAAGACCACATGTTGGAACTAATCAAAGACCACATGGTGGAACTAATCAAAGACCACATGTTGGAACTAATCAAAGACGACATGTTGGAACTAATCAAAGACCACATGTTGGAACTAATCAAAGACCACATGTTGTAACTAATCAAAGACCACATGTTGGAACTAATCAAAGACAACATGTTGGAACTAATCAAAGACCACATGTTGGAACTAATCAAAGACAACATGTTTCAACTAATCAAAGACAACATGTTGCAACTAATCAAAGACCACATGTTGTAACTAATCAAAGACCACATGTTAGAACTAATCAAAGACCACATGTTGGAATTAATCAAAGACCACATGTTGTAGTTAATCAAAGACCACATGTTGTAAATAATCAAAGACCACATGTTGTACCTAATCAAAGACCACATGTTGTAACTAATCAAAGACCACATGTTGGAACTAATCAAAGACCACATGTTGTAACTAATCAAAGACCACATGTTGGAACTAATCAAAGACCACATGTTGTAGTTAATCAAAGACCACATGTTGTAACTAATCAAAGACCACATGTTGTAACTAATCAAAGACCACATGTTGGAACTAATCAAAGACCACATGTTGTAGTTAATCAAAGACCACATGTTGTAAATAATCAAAGACCATATGTTGTAACTAATCAAAGACCACATGTTGGAACTAATCAAAGACCACATGTTTGAACTAATCAAAGACCACATGTTGTAGTTAATCAAAGACCACATGTTGTAAATAATCAAAGACCACATGTTGTAACTAATCAAAGACCACATGTTGTAACTAATCAAAGACCACATGTTGTAACTAATTAAAGACCACATGTTGGAACTAATCAAAGACCACATGTTGGAACTAATCAAAGACCACATGTTGGAACTAATCAAAGACCACATGTTGTAGTTAATCAAAGACCATATGTTGTAAATAATCAAAAACCATTTGTTGTAACTAATCAAAGACCACATGTTGGAACTAATCAAAGACCACATGTTGGAACTAATCAAAGACCACATGTTGTAGTTAATCAAAGACCACATGTTGTAAATAATCAAAGACCACATGTTGGACCTAATCAAAGACCACATGTTGTAACTAATCAAAGACCACATATTGTAACTAATCAAAGACCACATATTGTAACTAATCAAAGACCACATGTTGGACCTAATCAAAGACCACATGTTGGAACTAATCAAAGACCACATATTGAAACTAATCAAAGACCACATGTTGTAACTAATCAAAGACCACATGTTTTAACTAATTAAAGACCACCGGTTGGAACTAATCAAAGACCACTTGTTGTAACAAATCAAAGAGCACATACTGTAACTAATCTAAGACCAATTGCTGGAACTAATCAAAGACCACATATTATAACTAACCAAAGACCACATGTGTTAACTAATCAATGACCACATATTGTAACTAATCAAATACCACATATTTAACTAATCAAAGACTACATGTTGTAACTAATCAAAGACCACATGTTGTAACTAATCAAAGACCACATGTCGGAACTAATCAAAGACCACATGTTGTAACTAATCAAAGACCACATGTTGGAACTAATCAAAGACCACATGTTGTAACTATTCAAAGACCACATGTTGGAACTAATCAAAGACAACATGTTGTAGTTAATCAAAGACTACATGTTGTAACTAATCAAAGACCACATGTTGTTACTAATCAAAGACCACATGTTGGAACTAATCAAAGACCACATGTTGTAACTAATCAAAGACCACATGTTGGAACTAATCAAAGACCACATGTTGTAACTATTCAAAGACCACATGTTGGAACTAATCAAAGACAACATGTTGTAGTTAATCAAAGACCACATGTTGGAACTAATCAAAGACAACATGTTGTAGTTAATTAAAGACCACCTGTTGTAAATAATCAAAGACCACTTGTTGTAACAAATCAAAGAGCACATATTGTAACTAATCTAAGACCAATTGCTGGAACTAATTAAATACCACATATTGTAACTAATCAAAGACTACATGTTGTAACTAATCAAAGACCACATGTTGTAACTAATCAAAGACCACATGTTGTAACTAATCAAAGACCACATGTTGTAACTAATCAAAGACCACATGTTGGAACTAATCAAAGACTACATGTTGGAACTAATCAAAGACCACATGTTGGAACTAATCAAAGACCACATGTTGGAACTAATCAAAGACCACATGTTGGAACTAATCAAAGACCACATGTTGTAACTAATCAAAGACCACATGTTGTAACTAATCAAAGACCACATGTTGTAACTAATCAAAGACCAAATGTTGGAACTAATCAAAGACCAAATGTTGGAACTAATCAAAGACCACATGTTGGAACTAATCAAAGACCACATGTTGGAACTAATCAAAGACAACATGTTGGAACTAATCAAAGACAACATGTTTCAACTAATCAAAGACCACATGTTGTAACTAATCAAAGACCACATGTTGGAACTAATCAAAGACCACATGATGGAACTAATCAAAGACCACATGTTGGAACTAATCAAAGACCACATGTTGGAACTAATCAAAGACCACATGGTGGAACTAATCAAAGACCACATGTTGGAACTAATCAAAGACGACATGTTGGAACTAATCAAAGACCACATGTTGGAACTAATCAAAGACCACATGTTGTAACTAATCAAAGACCACATGTTGGAACTAATCAAAGACAACATGTTGGAACTAATCAAAGACCACATGTTGGAACTAATCAAAGACCACATGTTGTAACTAATCAAAGACCACATGTTGGAACTAATAAAAGACAACATGTTTCAACTAATCAAAGACAACATGTTTTAACTAATCAAAGACCACATGTTGGAACTAATCAAAGACAACATGTTTCAACTAATCAAAGACAACATGTTTCAACTAATCAAAGACCACATGTTGTAACTAATCAAAGACCACATGTTGGAACTAATCAAAGACCACATGTTGGAACTAATCAAAGACCACATGTTGTAGTTAATCAAAGACCACATGTTGTAAATAATCAAAGACCACATGTTGTAACTAATCAAAGACCACATGTTGTAACTAATCAAAGACCACATGTTGGAACTAATCAAAGACCACATGTTGTAACTAATCAAAGACCACATGTTGGAACTAATCAAAGACCACATGTTGTAGTTAATCAAAGACCACATGTTGTAACTAATCAAAGACCACATGTTGGAACTAATCAAAGACCACATGTTGGAACTAATAAAAGACCACATGTTGTAGTTAATCAAAGACCACATGTTGTAAATAATCAAAGACCATATGTTGTAACTAATCAAAGACCACATGTTGGAACTAATCAAAGACCACATGTTGGAACTAATCAAAGACCACATGTTGTAGTTAATCAAAGACCACATGTTGTAAATAATCAAAGACCACATGTTGTAACTAATCAAAGACCACATGTTGGAACTAATCAAAGACCACATGTTGTAACTAATCAAAGACCACATGTTGGAACTAATCAAAGACCACATGTTGGAACTAATCAAAGACCACATGTTGGAACTAATCAAAGACCACATGTTGTAGTTAATCAAAGAACATATGTTGTAAATAATCAAAAACCATTTGTTGTAACTAATCAAAGACCACATGTTGGAACTAATCAAAGACCACATGTTGGAACTAATCAAAGACCACATGTTGTAGTTAATCAAAGACCACATGTTGTAAATAATCAAAAACCATTTGTTGTAACTAATCAAAGACCACATGTTGGAACTAAGCAAAGACCACATGTTGTAACAAATCAAAGAGCACATATTGTAATTAATCAAAGACCACATGTTGTAACTAATCAAAGACCACATATTGTAACTAATCAAAGACCACATGTTGGATCTAATCAAAGACCACATGTTGTAACTAATCAAAGACCACATATTGTAACTAATCAAAGACCACATATTGTAACTAATCAAAGACCACATGTTGTAACTAATCAAAGACCACATGTTGGAACTAATCAAAGACCACATGTTGTAACGAATCGAAGACCACATGTTGTTACTAATCAAAAACCACATATTGAAACTAATCAAAGACCACATGTTGTAACTAATCAAAGACCACATGTTTTAACTAATTAAAGACCACCGGTTGGAACTAATCAAAGACCACTTGTTGTAACAAATCAAAGAGTACATACTGTAACTAATCTAAGACCAATTGCTGGAACTAATCAAAGACCACATATTGTAACTAACCAAAGACCACATGTGTTAACTAATCAATGACCACATATTGTAACTAATCAAATACCACATATTTAACTAATCAAAGACTACATGTTGTAACTAATCAAAGACCACATGTTGGAACTAATAAAAGACAACATGTTTCAACTAATCAAAGACAACATGTTTCAACTAATCAAAGACCACATGTTGTAACTAATCAAAGACCCTATGTTGGAACTAATCAAAGACAACATGTTTCAACTAATCAAAGACAACATGTTTCAACTAATCAAAGACCACATGTTGTAACTAATCAAAGACCACATGTTGGAACTAATCAAAGACCACATGTTGGAACTAATCAAAGACCACATGTTGTAGTTAATCAAAGACCACATGTTTTAAATAATCAAAGACCACATGTTGTAACTAATCAAAGACCACATGTTGTAACTAATCAAAGACCACATGTTGGAACTAATCAAAGACCACATGTTGTAACTAATCAAAGACCACATGTTGGAACTAATCAAAGACCACATGTTGTAGTTAATCAAAGACCACATGTTGTAACTAATCAAAGACCACATGTTGTAACTAATCAAAGACCACATGTTGGAACTAATCAAAGACCACATGTTGTAGTTAATCAAAGACCACATGTTGTAAATAATCAAAGACCACATGTTGTAACTAATCAAAGACCACATGTTGGAACTAATCAAAGACCACATGTTGGAACTAATCAAAGACCACATGTTGTAGTTAATCAAAGACCACATGTTGTAAATAATCAAAGACCACATGTTGTAACTAATCAAAGACCACATGTTGGAACTAATCAAAGACCACATGTTGGAACTAATCAAAGACCACATGTTGGAACTAATCAAAGACCACATGTTGGAACTAATCAAAGACCACATGTTGGAACTAATCAAAGACCACATGTTGTAGTTAATCAAAGACCATATGTTGTAAATAATCAAAAATCATTTGTTGTAACTAATCAAAGACCACATGTTGGAACTAATCAAAGACCACATGTTGGAACTAATCAAAGACCACATGTTGTAGTTAATCAAAGACCACATGTTGTAAATAATCAAAAAACATTTGTTGTAACTAATCAAAGACCACATGTTGGAACTAAGCAAAGACCACATGTTGTAACAAATCAAAGAGCACATATTGTAATTAATCAAAGACCACATGTTGTAACTAATCAAAGACCACATATTGTAACTAATCAAAGACCACATGTTGGATCTAATCAAAGACCACATGTTGTAATTAATCAAAGACCACATATTGTAACTAATCAAAGACCACATATTGTAACTAATCAAAGACCACATGTTGGACCTAATCAAAGACCACATGTTGGAACTAATCGAAGACCACATGTTGTAACGAATCGAAGACCACATGTTGTTACTAATCAAAAACCACATATTGAAACTAATCAAAGACCACATGTTGTAACTAATCAAAGGCCACATGTTTTAACTAATTAAAGACCACCGGTTGGAACTAATCAAAGACCACTTGTTGTAACAAATCAAAGAGCACATACTGTAACTAATCTAAGACCAATTGCTGGAACTAATCAAAGACCACATATTGTAACTAACCAAAGACCACATGTGTTAACTAATCAATGACCACATATTGTAACTAATCAAATACCACATATTTAACTAATCAAAGACTACATGTTGTAACTAATCAAAGACCACATGTTGGAACTAATAAAAGACAACATGTTTCAACTAATCAAAGACAACATGTTTCAACTAATCAAAGACCACATGTTGTAACTAATCAAAGACCCTATGTTGGAACTAATCAAAGACAACATGTTTCAACTAATCAAAGACAACATGTTTCAACAAATCAAAGACCACATGTTGTAACTAATCAAAGACCACATGTTGGAACTAATCAAAGACCACATGTTGGAACTAATCAAAGACCACATGTTGTAGTTAATCAAAGACCACATGTTGTAAATAATCAAAGACCACATGTTGTAACTAATCAAAGACCACATGTTGTAACTAATCAAAGACCACATGTTGGAACTAATCAAAGACCACATGTTGTAACTAATCAAAGACCACATGTTGGAACTAATCAAAGACCACATGTTGTAGTTAATCAAAGACCACATGTTGTAACTAATCAAAGACCACATGTTGGAACTAATCAAAGACCACATGTTGTAGTTAATCAAAGACCACATGTTGTAAATAATCAAAGACCATATGTTGTAACTAATCAAAGACCACATGTTGGAACTAATCAAAGACCACATGTTGGAACTAATCAAAGACCACATGTTGTAACTAATCAAAGACCACATGTTGTAAATAATCAAAGACCACATGTTGTAACTAATCAAAGACCACATGTTGGAACTAATCAAAGACCACATGTTGTAACTAATCAAAGACCACATGTTGGATATAATCAAAGACCACATGTTGGAACTAATCAAAGACCACATGTTGGAACTAATCAAAGACCACATGTTGTAGTTAATCAAAGACCATATGTTGTAAATAATCAAAAACCATTTGTTGTAACTAATCAAAGACCACATGTTGGAACTAATCAAAGACCACATGTTGGAACTAATCAAAGACCACATGTTGTAGTTAATCAAAGACCACATGTTGTAAATAATCAAAAACCATTTGTTGTAACTAATCAAAGACCACATGTTGGAACTAAGCAAAGACCACATGTTGTAACAAATCAAAGAGCACATATTGTAATTAATCAAAGACCACATGTTGTAACTAATCAAAGACCACATATTGTAACTAATCAAAGACCACATGTTAGATCTAATCAAAGACCACATGTTGTAATTAATCAAAGACCACATATTGTAACTAATCAAAGACCACATATTGTAACTAATCAAAGACCACATGTTGGACCTAATCAAAGACCACATGTTGGAACTAATCAAAGACCACATGTTGTAACGAATCGAAGACCACATGTTGTTACTAATCAAAAACCACATATTGAAACTAATCAAAGACCACATGTTGTAACTAATCAAAGACCACATGTTTTAACTAATTAAAGACCACCGGTTGGAACTAATCAAAGACCACTTGTTGTAACAAATCAAAGAGCACATACTGTAACTAATCTAAGACCAATTGCTGGAACTAATCAAAGACCACATATTGTAACTAACCAAAGACCACATGTGTTAACTAATCAATGACCACATATTGTAACTAATCAAATACCACATATTTAACTAATCAAAGACTACATGTTGTAACTAATCAAAGACCACATGTTGTAACTAATCAAAGACCACATGTCGGAACTAATCAAAGACCACATGTTGTAACTAATCAAAGACCACATGTTGGAACTAATCAAAGACCACATGTTGTAACTAATCAAAGACCACATGTTGGAACTAATCAAAGACAACATGTTGGAACTAATCAAAGACCACATGTTGTAACTAATCAAAGACCACATGTTGGAACTAATAAAAGACAACATGTTTCAACTAATCAAAGACAACATGTTTCAACTAATCAAAGACCACATGTTGTAACTAATCAAAGACCAAATGTTGGAACTAATCAAAGACAACATGTTTCAACTAATCAAAGACAACATGTTTCAACTAATCAAAGACCACATGTTGTAACTAATCAAAGACCACATGTTGGAACTAATCAAAGACCACATGTTGGAACTAATCAAAGACCACATGTTGTAGTTAATCAAAGACCACATGTTGTAAATAATCAAAGACCACATGTTGTAACTAATCAAAGACCACATGTTGTAACTAATCAAAGACCACATGTTGGAACTAATCAAAGACCACATGTTGTAACTAATCAAAGACCACATGTTGGAACTAATCAAAGACCACATGTTGTAGTTAATCAAAGACCACATGTTGTAACTAATCAAAGACCACATGTTGTAACTAATCAAAGACCACATGTTGGAACTAATCAAAGACCACATGTTGTAGTTAATCAAAGACCACATGTTGTAAATAATCAAAGACCATATGTTGTAACTAATCAAAGACCACATGTTGGAACTAATCAAAGACTACATGTTGGAACTAATCAAAGACCACATGTTGTAAATAATCAAAGACCACATGTTGTAACTAATCAAAGACCACATGTTGGAACTAATCAAAGACCACATGTTGTAACTAATCAAAGACCACATGTTCGAACTAATCAAAGACCACATGTTGGAACTAATCAAAGACCACATGTTGGAACTAATCAAAGACCACATGTTGTAGTTAATCAAAGACCATATGTTGTAAATAATCAAAAACCATTTGTTGTAACTAATCAAAGACCACATGTTGGAACTAATCAAAGACCACATGTTGGAACTAATCAAAGACCACATGTTGTAGTTAATCAAAGACCACATGTTGTAAATAATCAAAAACCATTTGTTGTAACTAATCAAAGACCACATGTTGGAACTAAGCAAAGACCACATGTTGTAACAAATCAAAGAGCACATATTGTAATTAGTCAAAGACCACATGTTGTAACTAATCAAAGACCACATATTGTAACTAATCAAAGACCACATGTTGGATCTAATCAAAGACCACATGTTGTAACTAATCAAATACCACATATTGTAACTAATCAAAGACCACATATTGTAACTAATCAAAGACCACATGTTGGACCTAATCAAAGACCACATGTTGGAACTAATCAAAGACCACATGTTGTAACGAATCAAAGACCACATGTTGTTACTAATCAAAAACCACATATTGAAACTAATCAAAGACCACATGTTGTAACTAATCAAAGACCACATGTTTTAACTAATTAAAGACCACCGGTTGGAACTAATCAAAGACCACTTGTTGTAACAAATCAAAGAGCACATACTGTAACTAATCTAAGACCAATTGCTGGAACTAATCAAAGACCACATATTGTAAATAACCAAAGACCACATGTGTTAACTAATCAATGACCACATATTGTAACTAATCAAATACCACATATTTAACTAATCAAAGACTACATGTTGTAACTAATCAAAGACCACATGTTGTAACTAATCAAAGACCACATGTCGGATCTAATCAAAGACCACATGTTGTAACTAATCAAAGACCACATGTTGGAACTAATCAAAGACCACATGTTGTAACTATTCAAAGACCACATGTTGGAACTAATCAAAGACAACATGTTGTAGTTAATCAAAGACTACATGTTGTAACTAATCAAAGACCACATGTTGTAACTAATCAAAGACCACATGTTGGAACTAATCAAAGACCACATGTTGTAACTAATCAAAGACCACATGTTGGAACTAATCAAAGACCACATGTTGTAACTAATCAAAGACCACATGTTGGAACTAATCAAAGACAACATGTTGTAGTTAATCAAAGACCACATGTTGGAACTAATTAAAGACAACATGTTGTAGTTAATTAAAGACAATCTGTTGTAAATAATCAAAGACCACTTGTTGTAACAAATCAAAGAGCACATACTGTAACTAGTCTAAGACCAATTGCTGGAACTAATCAAATACCACATATTGTAACTAATCAAAGACTACATGTTGTAACTAATCAAAGACCACAAGTTGTAACTAATCAAAGACCACATGTTGTAACTAATCAAAGACCACATGTTGTAACTAATCAAAGACCACATGTTATAACTAATCAAAGACCTAATGTTGTAACTAATCAAAGACCACATAGTGTAACTAATCAAAGACCACATGTTATAACTAATCAAAGACCTAATGTTGTAACTAATCAAAGACCACATAGTGTAACTAATCAAAGACCACATGTTGAAACTAACTAGCGGTTCACCGCTTTTAAGATCTGGCCCTTATTCTCAACCCATAGAGTGTCGACTATGACGCGAGATTGAGTGTCCACTATGACGCGTGACAGAGTGTTGACTATGACGCGAGACAGAGTGTTGACTATGACGCGAGACAGAGTGTTGACTATGACGCCAGACACATTGCACTTTCTATGACGTTTTAGGTGTTTTATTTTGTTATAATTCTTACTTTGATTTAACAATTATATTTATTTATTTTATTATTATATTTATTATATTAGTTATTATATTTATTTATTATATTTTATATTATATTTAATTTTGCTGTTTCGTTTATTTCAGTTGTTAAGAGCTTTGACATCTTTAGTGAGATTGGTCCAGATAAGCATGAAACTTAGGCTATTGTCAGGTTGACAAATATAAATCTAATGAATCGTTAGAGCTTTAACATAGTGAACGAATCGTTGGAGCTTTATCATAGTGAAAAAAGCGTTATAGTTTTAACATAATGAAATAAGCGTTATAGTTTTAACATAATGAAATAAGCGTTATAGTTTTAACACAGTGAAAGAATTGTTCCAGTTTTAACATATTAGTTTCTGAATAGCGCATCGATTTCTTTATTAAATGTGGTATGAAATATTTTTAGCGAATGCATACAGAAATGGCAACTAGAGGCCTTAAAACAAATGCATGCATAATTCACCTAAATCATCTGACCAAACCACGTAGCCTACATGTGCAGTACAAAGATTGATTTAAAATATACCATATGTACTTAACTACAATGTCGCTCATGGAATATCCAAATATAGACTGGCACCAGATTAGTCCACCTGGCAGATACAGGCTCTCAGCTGTTCCTATTAAGGTTCCGCCTACCCACGAGGCTGCAAATGAGAAAGACGGGAAGGATAACATGAAAAAAAAAGACCGATGGGTAACTGATGGGCAACTGATGGGCAACTGATTGGCAACTGATGGGCAACTGATGGGCAGTATGCAGGAGTTTGTGTAACATAACGCGAGGCTGAATAGGAATATCTTAGGAGACACAATATAGATGGTGATTAGCTAAATATGGAAATCTCACATGAAAATAACATTTAGGAATGTGCCCAATGTTTTAGTATTACATAACAATGAAATTCATAATGCTAACTTCTTATATGACAATAAAATTCATAAATGTTCATTTCTTACATAACAATGAAATTCTTAATGCTAACTTCTTATATGACAATGAAATTCATAAATGTTAATTTCTTACATAACAATGAAATTCTTAATGCTAACTTCTTATATGACAATGAAATTTATAAATGTTAATTTCTTACATAACAATGAAATTCCTAATGCTAACTTCTTATATGACAATGAAATTCATAAATGTTAATTTCTTACATAACAATGAAATTCTTAATGCTAACTTCTTATATGACAATGAAATTCATAAATGTTAATTTCTTACATAACAATGAAATTCTTAATGCTAACTTCTTATATGACAATGAAATTCATAAATGATATTTTCTTACATAACATTGTAATTCTTAATGCTAACTTCTTATATGACAATGAAATTCATAAATGTTAATTTCTTACATAACAATGAAATTCTTAATGCTAACTTCTTATATGACAATGAAATTCATAAATGTTAATCTCTTACATAACAATGAAATTCTTAATGCTAACTTCTTATATGACAATGAAATTCATAATGCTAACTTCTTATATGACAATAAAATTCATAAATGTTAATTTCTTACATAACAATGAAATTCTTAATGCTAACTTCTTATATGACAATGAAATTCATAAATGTTAATTTCTTACATAACAATGAAATTCTTAATGCTAACTTCTTATATGACAATGAAATTTATAAATGTTAATTTCTTACATAACAATGAAATTCTTAATGCTAACTTCTTATATGACAATGAAATTCATAAATGTTAATTTCTTACATAACAATGAAATTCTTAATGCTAACTTCTTATATGACAATGAAATTCATAAATGTTAATTTCTTACATAACAATGAAATTCTTAATGCTAACTTCTTATATGACAATGAAATTCATAAATGATAATTTCTTACATAACATTGAAATTCTTAATGCTAACTTCTTATATGACAATGAAATTCATAAATGTTAATTTCTTACATAACAATGAAATTCTTAATGCTAACTTCTTATATGACAATGAAATTCATAAATGTTAATCTCTTACATAACAATGAAATTCTTAATGCTAACTTCTTATATGACAATGAAATTCATAAATGATAATTTCTTACATAACAATGAAATTCTTAATGCTAACTTCTTATATGACAATGAAATTCCTAAATTTTAATTTCTTACATAACAATGAAATTCTTAATGCTAACTTCTTATATGACAATGAAATTCATAAATGTTAATTTCTTACATAACAATGAAATTCTTAATGCTAACTTCTTATATGACAATGAAATTCATAAATGATAATTTCTTACATAACAATGAAATTCTTAACGCTAACTTCTTATATGACAATGAAATTCATAAATGTTAATTTCTTACATAACAATGAAATTCTTAATGCTAACTTCTTATATGACAATGAAATTCCTAAGTGTTAATTTCTTACATAACAATGAAATTCTTAATGCTAACTTCTTATATGACAATGAAATTCATAAATGTTAATTTCTTACATAACAATGAAATTCTTAATGCTAACTTCTTATATGACAATGAAATTCATAAATGATAATTTCTTACATAACAATGAAATTCTTAATGCTAACTTCTTATATGACAATGAAATTCATAAATGTTAATTTCTTACATAACAAAGAAATTCTTAATGCTAACTTCTTATATGACAATGAAATTCATAAATGTTTATTTCTTACATAACAATGAAATTCTTAATGCTAACTTCTTATATGACAATGAAATTCATAAATGTTAATTTCTTACATAACAATGAAATTCTTAATGCTAACTTCTTATATGACAATGAAATTCATAAATGATAATTTCTTACATAACAATGAAATTCTTAATGCTAACTTCTTATATGACAATGAAATTCATAAATGTTAATTTCTTACATAACAAAGAAATTCTTAATGCTAACTTCTTATATGACAATGAAATTCATAAATGTTTATTTCTTACATAACAGTAAAATTCATAATGCTAATCTCTTACATAACAATGAAATTCATTAATGCTAATTTTCTAAATATTTATGAAATTCATAAATGCTAATTTCTTACATAACAATGAAATTCATAAATGCTAATTTCTTACATAACAATGAAATTCATAAATGCTAATTTCTTATATAACAATGAAATTCTTAATGCTAATCTCTAACATAACAATGAAATTCATAAATGCTAATTTTCTACATATTAATTAAATTCATAAATGCTAATGTCTTACATTATAATGAAAGTCGTAAATGCTAATTTCTTACATTACAATGACATTTATAAATGCTAATTTCTTACGTAACAATGAAATTCATAAATGCTAATTTTCTACATATCAATGAAATTCATAAATGCTAATGTCTTAAATTATAATGAAAGTCGTAAATGCTAAGTTCTTACATTTTAATAAAATTTATAAATGCTAATTTCTTACATAACACTGTAATTCATAAATGCTAATTTCTTACATAACAATGAACTTCTTAATGCTAATTTCTTACATTACAATAAAATTCATAAATGCTAATTACTTACATAACAATGATATTCATAAATGCTAATTTCTTACATAACAATGAAATTCATAAATGCTTATTTGATGTGTAAGTTATTTTAATCTTCGTACGTGGCTAGAACTTAACACTTCTTCCAAATATTTACAAACAGCTGAACTAACTGACCTGTGACCTCACTTACCTGTCAGGGATAAAGTTCCAATATACATCCCGAGTGACCTGTTGGCCAGCATCGCACTGTCTATGTTCCCGATGCTGAAGTCATATCTTTTGGACGCCAAGAAATACACCAAGATGAAGGCGAGCAGTAGGATGCAGATAACTAGGTACACAATCATTTTGTCTGCTGTAAGCAAATACATAAACGTAACGCCATATATTTGCTAGCGTACCACTTATAGGGCACTATGTAAAAATTCCTATTAATTACTTCATGCATTGTACAATAGTTAGACTTTAATTTTAACTATAACTTAGCTTTGCCAACAAAATTGTACTTTTTCCAAGATTTACATGTCCTTGTAAAAACTAATGAGCAAAATTAACATGCTCAAAAGTAAGTAAACATTATTGAAATATGACTTGTGTTATTTCATCATTTATCTATAAATTATAACAATAGAAAACATGAAACATTCACATTCACCTTATTGTATCAGGTGTGAAACGAATGGTCCCGTGTAAAACACCCAACTAATGGAACAATCACCAGAAAAAGTTAATTAGATAAAGTCGTTTTCTATTAATAAAACGTATTTGTTTGTTCAACTGCGATGTTTATAGTGTTCATTATTGAAGCTATGCTAAAATTGAAGAATTCGATCATAGTTTTTGGTTAAGATTTGGAACAAAATTTCAATGAGAGCTTTTGCAAAGAATTCTGTTCGCTATAGACTAGATATGTTATTTTACATTTCTGAGTTGTTGCTTTTTTTCTGTAAGGAATAGACATTACACTTTACATGAAGTCTGGTCTTAGAAACTGGGCCTCAGTGGGGAGCAAAGGACGCAGATATAACGACTCGCGAACCACCCGTGTGCCAGGATGTCTGGATGCCTGTATCTATAGTGTAGGATTTGTGCCAAATACTCTTTGATACTTTTTAAAAACATCCTATTCTTTTCTAACTATTTCCTTTCTGCATTTAAGAGACTATACTCGACAGCTATGTCAATAAACAAACTCGACAGCTATGTCAAAAAAAAGACTCGACAGCTATGTAAAAAACAGACTCGACAGCTATGTAAAAAAACAGACTCGACAGCTATGTCAATAAACAAACTCGACAGCTATGTCAATAAACAAACTCGACAGCTATGTCAAAAAACAGACTCGACAGCTATAAAAAAAACAGACTCGACAGCTATGTAAAAAAACAGACTCGACAGCTATGTCAATAAACAAACGCGACAGCTATGTCAATAAACAAACTCGACAGCTATGTCCAAAAACAGACTCGACAGCTATGTCAATAAACAGACTCGAGAGCTATGTCAATAAAGAGACTCGACAGCTATGTAAAAAAATAGACTCAACAGCTATGTCAATAAACAAATTTGACAGCTATGTTAATAAACGAACTTGACAGCTATGTCAATAAACAAACACGACAGCTATGTCAATAAACAAACTCGACAGCTATGTTAATAAACAAACTCGACAGCTATGTCAATAAACAAACTCGACAGCTATGTCAATAAACAAACTCGACAGATATGTCGATAAACAAACTCGACAGCTATGTCAATAAACAAACTCGACAGCTATGTTAATAAACTCGACAGCTATGTTGATAAACAAACTCGACAGCTATGTCAATAAACAAACTCGACAGCTATGTCAATAAACAAACTCGACAGCTATGTCAAAAAACAGACTCGACAGCTATGTAAAAAAACAGACTCGACAGCTATGTAAAAAAACAGACTCGACAGCTATGTCAATAAACAAACTCGACAGCTATGTCAATAAACAAACTCGACAGCTATGTCAAAAAACAGACTCGACAGCTATGTAAAAAAACAGACTCGACAGCTATGTAAAAAAACAGACTCGACAGCTATGTCAATAAACAAACTCGACAGCTATGTCAATAAACAAACTCGACAGCTATGTCCAAAAACAGACTCGACAGCTATGTAAATAAACAGACTCGACAGCTATGTCAATAAAGAGACTCGACAGCTATTTAAAAAAACAGACTCAACAGCTATGTCAATAAACAAACTCGACAGATATGTCGATAAACAAACTCGACAGCTATGTCAATAAACTAACTCGACAGCTATATCAATAAACTCGACAGCTATGTTAATAAACAAACTCGACAGCTATGTCAATAAACAAACTCGACAGCTATGTCAATAAACAAACTCGACAGCTATGTCAAAAAACAGACTCGACAGCTATGTAAAAAAACAGACTCGACAGCTATGTAAAAAAACAGACTCGACAGCTATGTCAATAAACAAACTCGACAGCTATGTCAATAAACAAACTCGACAGCTATGTCAAAAAACATACTCGACAGCTATGTAAAATAACAGACTCGACAGCTATGTAAAAAAACAGACTCGACAGCTATGTCAATAAACAAACTCGACAGCTATGTCAATAAACAAACTCGACAGCTATGTCCAAAAACAGACTCGACAGCTATGTCAATAAACAGACTCGACAGCTATGTCAATAAAGAGACTCGACAGCTATTTAAAAAAACAGACTCAACAGCTATGTCAATAAACAGATTGGACAGCTATGTCAATAAACGAACTCGACATCTATGTCAATAAACAAACTCGACAGCTATGTCAATAAACAAACTCGACAGCTATGTTAATAAATAAACTCGACAGCTATGTCAATAAACAAACTCGACAGCTATGTTAATAAACAAACTCGACATCTATGTCAATAAACAAACTCGACAGCTATGTCAATAAACAAACTCGACAGCTATGTCGATAAACAAACTCGACAGCTATGTCAATAAACAAACTCGACAGCTATGTCAATAAACTCGACAGCTATGTTAATAAACAAACTCGACAGCTATGTCAATAAACAAACTCGACAGCTATGTCAATAAACAAACTCGACAGCTATGTCAATAAACAAACTCGACAGCTATGTCAATAAACAAACTCGACAACTATGTCAATAAACAAACTCGACAGCTATGTCAATAAACAAACTCGACAGCTATGTCAATAAACAAACTCGACAGCTATGTCGATAAACAAACTCGACAGCTATGTCAATAAACAAACTCGACAGCTATGTCAACAAACTCGACAGCTATGTCAATAAACAGACTCGACAGCTATGTCAATAAACAAACTCGACAGCTATGTTAATAAACAAACTCGACAGCTATATCAATAAACAAACTCGACAGCTATATCAATAAACATACTCAACAGCTATGCAATAAACAAACTCGACAGCTATGTCAATAAACAAAATCGACAGCTATATCAATAAACAAACACGACAGCTATATCAATAAACAAACACGACAGCTATATCAATAAACAAACGGAAGTTCGTAAGAAAAGTTTTTTTTCTCTTCTGTCCAATTACTTTGGTTCTTTGGTAAAACTCTAATTTAAAAAACTAATTTTTGGATCACTCCATGAATCAGATCTCCATGACACTCCACCGTGATCAGATCTCCATGACACTCCACCGTGATCAGATCTCCATGACACTCCACCGTGATCAGATCTCCATGACACTCCACCGTGATCAGATCTCCATGACACTCCACCGTGATCAGATCTCCATGACACTCCACCGTGATCAGATCTGTTAAAATATCCACACCCAGTTATCTTCACAAAGGAGACGAAAAAAAAATGCAAGCTGCTGCCTGCTGGCGCAACACATATACAACATGGCCAATCTCTTGCAAGGGTGTCTGAAGCCAAATACTTGGGTTTAAACATCACAGAAAATCTCCACTGGGGCATACATGTTCAATCCATTGTTGCCAAGTCTAACAGAGTCTGCGCCTTCATCCATAGAAACCTAAAGAGGTGTTCCACGAAAATTCAGACCCACTGTTATAAAAGCTTAGCTTGCCCCATCCTAGAATACGACTCGCCAGTTTGGGACCCCCACCAGCAAAACCTGATTGACAAACTGGAGATGACCCAGCGACGCGCAGCACGTCGAATACTAGAAGATTACAGCACCAAACCAAGCGCCTCTGCCTTAGTAGCAAAACTCCACCTAGATACACTACAACAACGAAGAGCAATTGACAAAGTGTCCATGATTTATAAAATCATCAACGACCACGTGGACCTTTCGACCCAAACAAGTAGAATGCAGAAAGTGTCCCGATCTACCCGAGGCCATCAGCTCAAGCTGCATGTCCCACATGCACGCACGGACGTCTACAAACATTCTTTTTTTCCGTCAGCCATTAGGCTGTGGAACACCCTGGGCCAGGCCTCCATCACTGCCCCTACACTTCCGGCCTTCAAATCGTCACTAAAGTGCTGGTCCAAAAACCTAAAGTGACACTCTTTTATCTGTATATAACTGTTGTTTGCTATGTTATGTTTGCTATGTTATTTTATGTGTATTTAAATTGTGGACTTTTTCCTCGGTTCTACGGGGTCTCCACAATATTACGAAGAAGAAGAAGACAAAGGGACCTTGTTATCTTAACAGTATTAACTTAATGCCCACTGCCCGCCACCTGCTGTTTCACACTTTGCTTGATCATTTGTTGGCTTATTTGGCCATTTAAATTTGGTATTAAGGTAGCAGATTCGTCATAATATCACTCGTCAGTTTTGGTATTAAGGTAGCAGATTCCTCGTAATATCATTGGTTAGTTTTAATATTAAGGTAGCAGATTCGTCATAATATCATGGGTCAGTTTTGGTATTAAAATAGCAGATTCGCCATAATGTGATTGGTTAGTGTTGCGTTCATGATCACATGATCACATGTCCAACAGATCTAACGAGCCAGTCGATGGTGTGTAGTTCTCACCATTTTGTCAGAGACGAGGTCATAGAGGTCTGAACACTTCTGACCAACAGATGTGTGTGCGAGATGGAGAGACAGAGCTTGTAAGCTAGAAAAGGGACGCCTACTCAAGTGTGTGTGTGTTGGGGGGGGGGGGGGGTGGATTGGTTAGTAAAACTGACATGTTCTTCACTATTCTGGTGAAAATGTATGACTTTAAGCGTTTGTCTGTATAAGTGGTCAGTAGCTGACATTGCTGATAAACGGATCCTTAAGGCATTAATCTCTGCAATTAGGAAACAGGAAAATGTCTAATAAAACATTGCCTTGATGTGCAGCTGCATTATAAAATATTTTGTTCTAATCAAAGATTGTGTCGCCACTGCGGCTATAAAAATAAAATTATGCACCAAAGGTTTTTGGTTTATTGTGCTCCTATTGTGGTCCTATTGTGGTCCTATTGTGTTCCTATTGTGGTCCTATTGTGGTCCCATTGTGGTCCTATTGTGGTCCTATTGTGGTCCTATTGCGATCCTATTGTGCTCCTATTGTGGTCCTATTGTGGTCCTATTGTGTTCCTATTGTGGTCCTATTGTGGTCCTATTGTGGTCCTATTGTGGTCCTATTGTGGTCCTTTTGTGGTCCTATTGTGGTCCTATTGTGTTCCTATTGTGTTCCTATTGTGGTCCTATTGCGGTCCTATTGTGGTCCTATTGTGGTCCTATTGTGGTCCTTTTGTGGTCCTATTGTGGTCCTATTGTGGTCCTATTGTGGTCCTATTGTGGTCCTATTGTGGTCCTATTGTGGTCCTATTGCGATCCTATTGTGGTCCTATTGCGGTCCTATTGTGGTCCTATTGCTTCACACGTGTTCAGCGTCCTTTTAAAGCTGGATTGTTTAAAATCTAAAGTCTTTTAAACCTAAACTTTATTTTTTTTAAGTTTCAGCTTAAGTTATTGCAATTAGCATTTAAATTAAATTTATTTTCTTTAAACAAATGAAGGAAAATTTAACTTCAAATAAAATCGAATTGTAGAACACGAACAATGAATTGTAGAACACGAACAATGAATTGTAGAACAAGAACAATGAATTGTAGAACACGAACAATGAATTGTAGAACACGAACAATTTGGTTCATTTGCATTTCATTTAAATTATTTATTATGTTCTTTTTTACTCCCTTTCTTTTAACTCGCACTGTCTGTCTGTCTGCTTGCTTGTAATCTGCTTGGATGTTTGTTAGCAAAACTTTGCATTGATTTTTCGACCACTTCCCGTCGTCAAATCGAGCTGAAACTTGGGCAGCATACTTGTCCCGACTAACAAGACATTCTGTCATATTTGTAGCATCATAGTGTTACGAATATCGGTCATAAATGAATGACGTAGTAAGGCATTGACCTCTTAACAAGTGCGTATCAGAGTCCAAAGCGACCAAGGTTTGACCTTTATGCCCTGAGGGCAGTTTAAATAAAATAATTCGTTCAAATCCCGTGGAAATTGGGGGATAATTCTGGATCGTAGTAATTATAGAGAAAGAGGTTAAAATGCGTATTAAGACCCTGTAGAATCTTCGATGATCGTTTTCTTTGTAAAGTCCCGACCTCCTTAAAGTTAGTTCAGTTTAAACGTTTGTAGAGTGAAGTCGCTATATTCATACATGTACATATAATGCCATTTTATTGATACTTATGTTGCCACCAGTTGATGAAGTTTATTGATCGTTTATATTGAGTCTACAATTTAAATAAAATTGTTTATTCAACAACTGGAGTTGTTTGATCTATCGTTGTTGAGAAAGGTGTTGAAGATAATTATCACGAATATAACTACATTACTGCATAGACCTGTCAGTCAAGGAACCCCTAGCTTGGGCTACAGATTAGCAGAATCTAGAGACTTCTAATAAAGATACAACTATATTCATTGAATCCGATTTAACGAGTCGTAATAATAGTCAAACCTAAAGAGGTCCATAACAATTTGGGGGCTTGCGTCCGATATAGTTGTATAGTGAAGCATATATTCAAGTTGTGTTGTGTTGTGTGTTGGAGCAGTGACCTACTGAGCAAGCCTAAGAACGCTGAAATTATTCTTCCGATTGGAAAAACGTAAGTTGGAAAAATTTACCACTTTATAAATCTCTTAACTAAAGAATGGAATTTATTGAAAATCCAGAAGAAGAAGTTTTGAAAACTTTATCAATAAAGAAGTTAAAAGAGATCGCTGAGATCTTGAAGATAGAAGTTACTGAAACTACACCATCGAGGACTGTGTTGACACAGCAGATAAAAGATGTGTTGATTGCGAGTGGCAAGTTGAAAGTAGAATCAAGCGCGGAGGGATATCAAGTTGAAGGTCAGACTATGTCTGAACAGTTGCGATTTCAGCTAGAAATGAAACGGATGGAGATAGAACAAAAACGTCTTGAGCTTGAGATGGAAGATAAGAAAAGTCAAAGAGAAACAGAAAGTCAGGAAAGAATAGAACTAGCGAAGATAGGAGCTACTAAAAAAGAATCTCATAATGATGTAGAGATGGCCAGATGGAAAAAGCTAGTCCCTACCTACATTGATAAAGAAAGTGAAATAGCTAATTTCTTCCAGACCTTTGAAATTTCTTGCAGAGATTTTAAGTTCCCAGAAGATAAATGGGGAATATTAGTCAGAACAGCTTTTACTCAGGGAAGGGCAAGAGATTGTGTTCTGTTGTTAAAAGAGGAGCATTTAAATGATTATGAAGTCATTAAAGACACTGTACTAAAAGCCTATAACCAAATACCTGAAAGTTATCGGAAAAGGTTCCGTCAGTACACAATGTCCCCTTACCAAACACACTTAGACTTCCTTAGAGCAGAAGAAAAGTTAATGGATCAGTGGATAAAATCCAGAAATATCTCCACATTAAAAGAAATGAAAGATATCATTCTGTTAGAGGATTTTATTAACAAAGTGAGGCCGGATATAAGAATGTATTTATCCGAGCGTGATATCACTGACCCACATAAGGCTGCTGATTTAGCTGAACAGTACACATTGTGTCATAGGACAGCTGATGGAAAGAATGTTAATAGGCCACAACGGCCAGCAGAAAACACACAACAACAACATCGTGAAAAAGAGCATTTTGTGAAACAAAATTATGTTAATAAAAAAACCTGTCTACAAAAACGTCCAATGTACTTTTTGTAAAAGAACCGGACATAGCATAGAAGACTGTTGGAGTATAAGGAAAGATAAAAGACCTAACAAAGTGGTCATGTGTGCCAGACATGCACAAATACAGAATGTACAAGAAGATACAAACGAACTGAATTCAAAGGAAGATTCTTCTAAACCAGAAACACTGAGGGTGGATTTGCCTGAGAGCAAAAGTCAGAAGGTAGAGAAATCTACAACTGAAGATAATGAGGATAAATATCCTGATTATAAATACAGAATGGCTACTATTGGATTAATTGTCCAAGTCCACAGAGACGAAAAAGTAGACCAAAGTATTTTTGACTCGAACAAGAGTCTGAAGTCATCGAAAGATGAAACAACACCCGAAAGTCATGGTCAAGGGAAGAATAAAATTGACACAGAGACCCTGTGCAGTTTTCAACCGTTCATTAGTGAAGGTTGTGTGGCCTTACAAAAAGAAGGACCACTGAAGTCCGTAAAAATATTACGAGACACAGGAGCATCATTAACACTGCTGCTTAAAGATGTATTACCATTGAATGTGAATACATTGACAGGACAGACCGTCCTATTGAGAGGTTTTGAATGGAAAGAAGAAATACCTCTACATAGGATATACCTATCATCTGACTTGGTGACAGGATATGTGACAGTTGGAGTAATATCAAAACTTCCTGTTGAGGGCATATCCGTTATCCTAGCAAATGATTTGGCGAAAGGGAGGGTGAGACCTGAACTGATTGTGAAGGAAAATCCCGACCCTAGTCCTATGGTGGAGACAGGAAAAGAAAAAAAACTTTATCCTGTAGGTGATGTCATAAAAGGTATGACACCACAGAAAAAGAAAGAAGAAATTATCTCACAAGAAAAGGAAAAGAAAGAAGAAATTCTCCCACGAGAGAAGATAGAGGAAGAAGAAGTGGAACTTGATACTACTATTTTCTCCAAAATTGATGATTGTCCGAAAGGAAATGAACAATCAAAGAAGTCATCACAAAATGAATTGATTGCTGAACAGAAAGTAGACCCAGAGTTGCTACAGCTGCATGAGAAAGCTGTCGACGAGAAAGAAAATCCTACTACTGATGTCTATGAACAGATAGACCACAGCATGAACAAACAACAATGCAAACCTGCAGTTGCCGGTACAGATGAAGATTGGAGGAGCATCACTGAAGAAACGAGTGCGGAGAGCTGGACCGAAACTACCAAAAGCTATGGGTTACCACAATCCATACCGACAGATCGAAGGACCAACTTCGCCCCGGAACTCTTCAATCCAGTCCTAAAGAACTTATGCCTGGAGCAGGAGATGTCAACTGAATCCTATCCGGAAAGTCGAGGAGCCTATGGACAAATCTTTGGACCCACTGTCCGAGGACCACTCAAAATACTTCAAGAGGAATGGCCGACCGAATTGGACCTCCTTGGGCTGATCAAGTACCTAGATAAGTACATAAAATTTTTGTCTGACATAACTGTGTTTGTTAGGAAAAAATTGTACACTGCTCACATGCAGATGCCATTGTTGTGTGATGAAAGAAAGGCAAAAATATTATATCATTTGAAAATGATAAAGCCTTACCTTCTGAAAACAATTGGAATAAGCTTGATGTTGTTAACATTGTTACTCTTATTTGTAAAATGTATGCCTGGAGTACAGGATGAATTGAATGTCAAATTCACTGATAGTTAGTTACCAAACTTACTATTTTAAAACTAAATCCCTTACTTGTGATGAAAAAGGAATGAGTAAAAGTATTGTTAGAGTAAAATTAAATATCATTATAGTGTGATATTTCTAAACAAACTTGTTAGGTTGAGCATTTAAAATAATTGCTATAAGAGAAAAAGATCAGTTTTATCCGCAGAATTGGTTTCTAAATCAGAGGACATTATAAATGTGGACTGATTATAAGATATGTTTGAGAATCTCTGGAAATGATAATTGAAACATTTGGCAGAGAGGATAATTTGATTGAAAAAGATGTAAATGGTTTTGAGAAAAGAGAATTTTTCTATCACTAAAGTATTGAGAAATGTTTTATGATTGTACTATGGAAAATATTTTATCATGTACTGTTGTTGAAATTATTGCACTGAGTTAGGATGCAAATTTCTTCTATGTGAATTTATTCATTTATTATATTATCATTGAATGTATGATAATGTAGGGTAAAAATAGTTGCAGCAAGGCAGAACTATGACTAACAAGAATACCAAGAATTGTATTATATATGATTTTTCACTTTTAGGATACTGATACATGAAAAGCAGACCAGAAGTGAAACTAATGTAAAATAAAACTTATCCTTGTTTTGTAAATTTAGGATATGTGCCACTGACTTGACACTGTAAACCAGAATGGTTGAGAATATCATGGTTGAGAATTTATAATGTTGACATACCAATGTTCAACAAATGTATTATTAATTAAGGATTTCATGTCAAGATTGTAAAACTAATCTATTTTTTTTTCTGTATGAGTTAAAATAGATTGGATGAATTGTACTGACAATCAAAAGATTGGGTAGACCTGAACACTGTGAAAGTAACAGGAGAACCTAGAACCTATGAATAAAACCTTTATGGAAAATGGAAAAGAGCAATGTACACCACTGAAAAGATTGGAAATGAAATGTTTTACCACACCAGTCAAACCAGCAGTTTGTTTTGTACATAAATTGTTACATTGATTTCTGTCTGAAAAAAAAAATAATTAATAGTAGCCTATGCTTTAATCTTTTCTACTTCAATAATATTGTATTTGAAATGTCTTTAATGTAATTAAAAGAAAATAAGTACTTACTATTTAGTACTAAGATTGTATGAAGATAATATAATCTGCTTTGATTGATAGTTAATTAAGTAAATTAACCAAATTTGTTTCAAGTAAATCCATGTCTGCATGAAAGATAGAATGTTTCAATGTGAACTCTTTTAAAAAGAAAATAATGACGTCGAAAGGTCATGGTAAAATGAGAAATTGAAATATTTTTAATGATTTTGGCTATAAACTATTTTAATTCGTGAACAGACTATGTTTAATGTTCTCAAAATAACATAAATGAATTTAATTTTGAGATAATGGTTGTTAAATAATGCTCATTTAGTCAAGATAACGTTTTGGTCGCGTAGAGATTTTGACCTAAGCGGTGATGAGGTAAAAATTTGCATAGCGATGTCAATATTGTTAGAATCAATTGGGAATGAGAGAGGGTGAAAAAAGGAATAGAGAGAGAGAGTGCGGAATTGACCTACATTTTGGGTTTTGACACAGACAGTATTGTTTAAAGTTTAATGTGTTAGCCAGCCTACAAACATGAAAAAAAATACTGTCGAAGCAATAATATTTTTTGTTGTAACGTGTAATTAGGTTAGGCCTAGCATGTGTTCTATCAGAACGTTGGGTTTTTTTTCCTTATGAAAAAATAAGTCGTGTCTGCATAGACATTAAGTGATTTTTTCTTTTGTTGTATAATTACAAATTGTAAAAGATATTAGTTTATAATTAAATGGACGAGAGAGGTTTTTATTAACGTGGAATGTTCAATGTAATAGAAATTATTAACTTGTATTATATTATATCTATTAAGAATGATTATGTATTTTTCTTGTATACAAGATTTAGATAAACAATTTAATTGTCCATTGTTTTGAATTAAAAATTGAAGGATTGAATGACTGTAGTTAAGCCATTTGATAAGATGAACTTAGATTGCATATATTATATGTTATTGTTATCAGTTCGATTGAATTATTGGGATAGCCAATTGAATGGTATTGTTTTCCCCGGAATATTTTCTTTTATAATTATTCCTTAAAATTAACATTTTTCGTATGGTTAAAATGTAAAGGAAATAATTATAAAGCTTTAGAAGGGGGGGGATGTTACGAATATCGGTCATAAATGAATGACGTAGTAAGGCATTGACCTCTTAACAAGTGCGTATCAGAGTCCAAAGCGACCAAGGTTTGACCTTTATGCCCTGAGGGCAGTTTAAATAAAATAATTCGTTCAAATCCCGTGGAAATTGGGGGATAATTCTGGATCGTAGTAATTATAGAGAAAGAGGTTAAAATGCGTATTAAGACCCTGTAGAATCTTCGATGATCGTTTTCTTTGTAAAGTCCCGACCTCCTTAAAGTTAGTTCAGTTTAAACGTTTGTAGAGTGAAGTCGCTATATTCATACATGTACATATAATGCCATTTTATTGATACTTATGTTGCCACCAGTTGATGAAGTTTATTGATCGTTTATATTGAGTCTACAATTTAAATAAAATTGTTTATTCAACAACTGGAGTTGTTTGATCTATCGTTGTTGAGAAAGGTGTTGAAGATAATTATCACGAATATAACTACATTACTGCATAGACCTGTCAGTCAAGGAACCCCTAGCTTGGGCTACAGATTAGCAGAATCTAGAGACTTCTAATAAAGATACAACTATATTCATTGAATCCGATTTAACGAGTCGTAATAATAGTCAAACCTAAAGAGGTCCATAACAATAGCTATTGAAATAGTCACGAATTCCGTCGACCAATTTGCGAATCGAAGATTATATTTCAAGTAAATTATGGCTGCCTCTACCGGAAGAGACGGAAGTAAATAACATTTTCGGATATGTTCGTTTTTACGAAATAAATAGAATGAAAACGACACAATGTATCTTTTTATGTTTTTTTGCGGATCAAAGCTAGAAAAAAAAAAAGGATGCGCACAATTTTTGTGTGGAAATTCATAAGGTATAGTTTATACTTATATTTATTTTAATCTATCAAAATATAAATTAAATATAAACTTTGTTTTTATGGGTTAGTTTATTATGAAATAGGATAAATCTATGAGAAGACTTTTTATTCGCTAGGGGGAAGGACGGGGAGTACTGATTGGGTAAGGAGATATTAAAATAATATTTTCTATATTTAAATGAATAAAATATAAAATACAAGATTGTATCAATGCATATAAGTACTCATTCTTCCCGAGTGGCATTTGGGCATGGAATGGGTTGCCTGAACAAACCAGAAAAAGCAGTAATTTAACATCATTTAAAACACTAATAAAATTGCAAAACTAGACTCGGACCACGGATGAGCGTAGGACGCAATAATTTTCTTTACAGAAGGAGCGTCTGTAATGTATAAGATAAGAAGATAATGCTTGGGCTAGTACCATAGACTGAGCTAGTACCATACACTCAACTAGTACCATACACTGAGCTAATACCATACACTGAGCTAGAACCATACACTCAACTAGTACCATACACTCAGCTAGTACCAAACACTAACCTAGTACCATACACTGAGCTAGTGCCATACACTGAGCTAGTGCCATACACTGAGCTAGTGCCATACACTGAGCTAGTACCATAACCTCAGCTAGTTCCATAACCTCAGCTAGTACTATACACTGAGCTAGTACCATAACCTCAGCTAGTTCCATAACCTCAGCTAGTACCATACACTGAGCTAGTACCATAACCTCAGCTAGTTCCATAACCTCAGCTAGTGCCATACACTGAGCTAGTGCCATACACTGAGCTAGTGCCATACACTGAGCTAGTGCCATACACTGAGCTAGTGCCATACACTGAGCTAGTACCATAACCTCAGCTAGTTCCATAACCTCAGCTAGTACTATACACTGAGCTAGTACCATAACCTCAGCTAGTTCCATACCCTCAGCTAGTACCATACACTGAGCTAGTACCATAACCTCAGCTAGTTCCATAACCTCAGCTAGTACCATACACTGAGCTAGTGCCATACACTGAGCTAGTACCATAACCTCAGCTAGTGCCATACACTGAGCTAGTACCATAACCTCAGCTAGTGCCATACACTGAGCTAGTACCATAACCTCAGCTAGTGCCATACACTGAGCTAGTACCATAACCTCAGCTAGTACCATACACTGAGCTAGTGCCATACACTGAGCTAGTACCATAACCTCAGCTAGTTCCATAACCTCAGCTAGTTCCATAACCTCAGCTAGTACTATACACTGAGCTAGTACCATAACCTCAGCTAGTTCCATAACCTCAGCTAGTACCATACACTGAGCTAGTACCATAACCTCAGCTAGTACTATACACTGAGCTAGTGCCATACACTGAGCTAGTACCATAACCTCAGCTAGTGCCATACACTGAGCTAGTACCATAACCTCAGCTAGTACCATACACTGAGCTAGTACCATACACTGAGCTAGTACCATAACCTCAGCTAGTACTATACACTGAGCTAGTGCCATACACTGGGCTAGTACCATAACCTCAGCTAGTGCCATACACTGAGCTAGTACCATAACCTCAGCTAGTACCATACACTGAGCTAGTGCCATACACTGAGCTAGTACCATAACCTCAGCTAGTGCCATACACTGAGCTAGTACCATAACCTCAGCTAGTGCCATACACTGAGCTAGTACCATAACCTCAGCTAGTACCATACACTGAGCTAGTGCCATACACTGAGCTAGTACCATAACCTCAGCTAGTTCCATAACCTCAGCTAGTTCCATAACCTCAGCTAGTACTATACACTCAGCTAGTACTATACACTGAGTTAGTTCCATACACGATTCTTTTGTTTGATTTTGATAGTTCCAATAAATGCTGCATGCACTTAACTTACAAAATTACATTTATAAATTACATTATTGTCTTATATAAACCAGCACATATTCCTTACAGTAACATTATAGTTTACTGTCAGTAAATAGCGTTAGTAATTTATAATAATTAGTCTAGTATCTTTTCATTGAATACTTTCAACAATTAGCGCTTTTCTGTGTGGAAGGACATAATACCGACAATTGGCATTTTTCTGTGTGGAAGGACATAATACCGACGATTTGCATTTTTCTGTTGGAAGGACATAATACCAACAATTGCATTTTTCTGTGTGGAAGGACATAATACCAACAATTGGCATTTTTCTGTTGGAAGGACACAATACCAACAATTGGCATTTTTCTGTTGGAAGGCCATAATCTCAAAAAAATGGTATTTTTCTGTTGGAAGGACATAATACCAACAATTGGCATTTTTCTGCGTGGAAGGACATAATACTACCAATTGCATTTTTCTGTTGGAAGGACATAATACCAACAATTGGCATTTTTCTGTTTAGAAGGACATAATACCAACAATTGGCATTTTTCTGTTGGAAGGCCATAATCTCAAAAAATTGGCATTTTTCTGTGTGGAAGGACATAATACCAACAATCGGCATTTTTCTGTTGGAAGGACATAATACCGACAATGGGCACTTATCTGTGTGGAAGGACATAATAACAACAATTGGCATTTTTCTGTTGGAAGGACATAATACCGACAATTGGCACTTTTCTGTGTGGAAGGACATAATACCAACAATTGCATTTTTTCTGTGTGGAAAGACATAATACCAACAATTGGCATTTTTTGTTGGAAGGACATAATACCGACAATTGGCACTTTTCTGCGTGGAAGGACATAATACCAACAATTGGCATTTTTCTGTTGGAAGGATATAATACCGACAATTGGCACTTTTCTGTGTGGAAGGACATAATACCAACAGTTGGCATTTTTCTGTTGGAAGGACATAATACCGACAATTGGCACTTTTCTGTGTGGAAGGACATAATACCAACAATTGCATTTTTCTGTGTGGAAGGACATAAAACCAACAATTGGCATTTTTCTGTTGGAAGGACACAATACCGACAATTGGCACTTTTCTGCGTGGAAGGACATAATACCAACAATCGGCATTTTTCTGCGTGGAAGGACATATTACCAACAATTGGCATTTTTCTGCGTGGAGGACATGATACCAACAATTGGCATTTTTCTGCGTGGAAGGACATAATCTCAACAAATGGCACTTTTCTGTGGTGCTGATTTGGAGCCATTAATTATTTGGCCAACAGTTTCAAGTTTTCTCTCTATCTATATATGTTTATCTATTTATCTATCTTTATTTCTATCTATCAGAAAGTTTAAAATACACCGATGTAAGAGACTGGAGATGCCAAAAGTTTAAGTCTGATGGTAAAACTAATAGAGAATGCTCAAGCAGCAGATGAATTAGAGCGTTATTATTACAAATGAGTCTACTTTGTTGATCATATTAAGTCTATATTATATTATTTAATATACATGTACAAACTTACTTCTGTAAAAACTATAACAAAAACACAACAAAGCGACTTTTACTGCGAAGCTTCCGGGAACACCAACTTTACCGTATATGGACACGAGTGAGTTTCGGAAATATCCGTAAAAGTTATACTCGTGTGCTCTAAGTGAGATTTCTAAAATCTTCGAATCGTATTAGTCTAATCTATATATTTATTGACTGTATATGTCACAGAAGACATTGAATGCATAAATTTAATTCTATTTCTTTTGTGGCATTGAATTTCTTTCTTTATAGGTCTACTAGGGATGTTAAAACCGTTTTTTTTCCAAAACCGGTTTTCGGTTCTATAAAACCGGTTCAAAAACGGATTTCGGTTTCCCTCCCCCTCGCGTAATGTCACAAGTCACAGGCCGGAATAGCCAAATATACGTAGTTTTGTAGGTATATTTGAAAAAAAAATACTTCAAACTTTATTAGTGTTTGCAGGGCATTCAATGGGTTGATTTGTGTGAATACAATATGATTTTGTACTCTTTACCATAAAATTCTTTAGAACTAAAAAAAATCTGGGCTAATTGATTAAAACCGATAATAGCTTTCAATTTTTCAATAGTGATAATCAAATTACCGATTATTGTTGACCATAATATTAAGAAGCATTTGAAGAAGCATAGACTATATGGTAACTTGTAAAATAATGTATTGGAAGGTTTCGAGTAGCACAAATCAAAAGAATGTGTATTTAATAGTGCCGTTTATAATGAAGCACAGACGCGGTGTCTAGCCGAATTGTTCAGGGTCACAGGGACGGGCTAGTTAGCGTCTCTCCATTGCGTACACAAAAAAAGCAGCGTATATCTAAAAGATGAGCCGACAAGTAAAAAGATTCATGTGAATTGTAACTGTAACTTAACAATTGGTTTGATGTTCTTTTTATCGGATGCTATAGTTGGTATTTGGAAACACAAGAAAAACAATATCTAAGACTAAATAGTGTTAGCATGGCATTTCAGGACTTGTTTTGTGCGACTCCAACACTTATAATATAGACTATAGACTTATATTTCTTTTAAATTTTCCATTCGAACCAAAAAAAGGGTCTTCTACTTGAAGTAATGATTACTTTCCAACTTCCAACCAACAAACCGAAATCCGGTTTTGAAAATCAAAACCGGTCTTAGGTTTAAAAACCGGAATCTGGTATTCCGGTTTTCGTTTAACATCTATACCTTATACAGTGTAATAGAGGTCGACCTGTACAGTGTAATAGAGGTCGACCTGTACAGTGTAATAGAGGTCGACCTCTACAATGTAATACTTGTGAAGTCGGAAAGCTGGTCTATGACTATTTATGACGCCTTCATTTCTGCCTCTTACACTCTTACCCAATACACAATGTACATTCTAAATTAAACAATAAACATCATCTAGATTCAAGAGCAACGGTTCCCAAACTGTGGCTCGCCACTTCTTTGGAGGTCGAACAACCATTTCCTGGGGTCGCCTAAGACCATTGGAAAACGTCGGCCTTTTTTCGATGGTCTTAGGAACAGAGACACCGCTTCTTTCTCCGTCTTCAGGCTGGTCCGCCTACATGCAGATACATCCACATACGCACACCTGGCGTGTTGGCATCATCGAACCAACCCCATCACATACTTCCCGTACAAATAAAGGTGTATGTGACAGGGTTGGCGCTATAATGTAGGTCTACTTCTGCGGACCAGTCACCCACGTGTAAAAAGTTCCTGTGTTAAAAAACTTCTTCTCTGTTAAAAGTAATCGTACTAGCTGAGACTGTGTTGCGCCGTCTTCTTCCATTTCCAGCAAAATATCTTTGTATAACAGGGTTTTCCAGCTTGTTGGTTATCAATTCTAAATAAATACAGAAGTATACTTGTGGAAAATGATCTTCGTTGTGCTCTTGCAAAGAATGTATCTAGAATGTCTGATTTGGTGAGAAAGATGCAATCTCACATCTCAACACCCTCCAACTGATTTTCGTGTTGTAATTAGAAATAAATATTTTAAGAAATATTTAGATATTGAATTAAGGATTAATGACTATGCTTTGATTATGTTCATTTTTTAACAGTGAAAATACACCCTGCACATCAGATATTTACATTACAATATTCATAACAGTTGCAAATTTACAGTTATAAGGTAGAGACGAAAAAAAGTTTATGGCTGGGAGTTGCCACAACGTGAGAAACTCTATTAAACGGTCGTGGCATTCAAAAGGTTGGGATCCACTGATCTAGAGCTATTATATCGTTTTTCACGGGCATTTATTTTATTTGATCATGCGCAAATTCTTATGAAATGACATAATATCTTTACTTTAATCTTTAGTCGTGTGTGTAATTCTAGCTAGATACGTTAACCCATTTTGTTATGGAGTGCCACTCGAGAATAAACTTTAAAAAAAACATTATCACATAAACAGTTTAGAATCAGCTGGCCAGGAACACCAGTTTCTGCTTTAATAATTCTTAGCTAATGCCTCAACCAATTGATTGAAGTTTTCCAAGTTTTGTATCACTGAAATATGACTGAGACCTAAACATCGGTTACACGTTTATACTTAAATTATAATTCTCCCAAACGGATTTGTACAACTAGATTGCTATTTGTACAGCTAGATTGCTATTTGTACTACAAGATTTCAATGTGTACAACTAGATTGCTATGTGTACAAGTAGATTGCTATTTGTACAATGAGATTTCCATGTGTACAACTAGATTGCTATGTGTACAACTAGATTGCTTTGTGTGCACCTAGATTGCAATGTGTACAACTAGATTGCTATGTGTACAGCTAGATTGCTATTTTTACTACAAGATTTCAATGTGTACAACTAGATTGCTATGTGTACAAGTAGATTGCTATTTGTACAATAAGATTTCCATGTGTACAACTAGATTGCTATGTGTACAACTAGATTGCTTTGTGTGCACATAGATTGCAATGTGTACAACTAGATTGCTATGTGTACAGCTAGATTGCTATTTTTACTACAAGATTTCAATGTGTACAACTAGATTGCTATGTGTACAAGTAGATTGCTATTTGTACAATAAGATTTACATGTGTACAACTAGATTGCTATGTGTACAACTAGATTGCTTTGTGTGCACCTAGATTGCAATGTGTAGGCCTACAACTAGACTGCTATGTGTACACCTAGATTGCAATGTGTACAACTAGATTGCTATGTGTACACCTAGATTGCAATGTGTACAACAAGAATGTCATGTGTTTATAAAGGCAGAAACAAAAGCCCACTATTCTATTATTTAATTTAGAGAAATATGTACACTGCCACCGAGCGTTTGGACAGTGTCCGGACCAGTAGACTATGTAATTAGTTTGTAATTTATTCATATTGTTTCTGAGAGTTTGGAGGATGGCTATTAGAACAAAACCCCTAACAAAGCAGCATAAAGAAATATGATAATTAATTATTGACTTTTGAAAAAGACGTATTTATATAAGAATTAGAAGTAAGGCGTGAATTTGGATTTTTTAATCTGTCAAAGTCGCCGAAGTCAGGCTAAGTCGCCTTATTATGTGATTAAATATTTATTGTCAACTAATGTTTTTTTTTATTATCAATTATAATACATATTTTACCGTCTGTAGGTCATTTTCACTACCAGTAACCTGGTGTTTACTAGTAGTTGTCTGTTGTTTACTAGCAGTTGTCAATGGTAAATTTACCACACGTAAATCGAACTAACGATTGTATGCAAGAATTTGCCAGTAATCATTATTGTATTGTGTTTTTAAATGTCAGGATTTAACATTCACCGATGCGATCTATAATCACTGTATGTAATTACTGTATAGAATTACTGTATGCAATCACTGTATGTAATAAATGTATTTAGGCATAAATAGGTAGAAAAAATAGAAATAGCTGGAAAAACTATAGACCCTACATCCAAGTTGAAAGTGTTCGGCGTTAGGGTTGTATAATAGTTGTGGGTAGTGCTATAAAACTCTAGTTATAGAAATATGGAAATATTATGGAAACTGTTCGAGTCGTAATACTTGTTATTGAAATTTTGAAAATAACAAATGAAATTACAGTAGAAAATTATTATTAGGAATTATTTATAATTTTCAGTCACAATACAAAAATTAATCAGTAGTTTAAATAATTATTTGCTTACAAGAAATAAATAAATTTCTCATAACGTTGTTAAATTCACAGCTTCAAAGTCAAATGATTAGAACTTTCAGACAATACTAGACAAATAAATTATTAGCACTTTCAGACAATACTAGACAAATAAATGATTAGAACTTTCAGACAATACTAGACAAATAAATGATACGAACTTTCAGACAATACTAGACAAATAAATGATTAGAACTTTCAGACAATACAAGACAAATAAATGATACGAACTTTCAGACTATACTAGACAAATAAATGATACGAACTTTCAGACAATACTAGACAAATAAATGATTAGAACTTTCAGACAATACTAGACAAATAAATGATTAGAATTTACAGACAATACTAGAACAAATAAATGATTAGAATTTACAGACAATACTAGACAAATTTGGTACAAAATGCGCATACTGAAGGGGTATGTTTGGTCTGTTCTTCTATATGGATGTGAATGTTGGACTATTGATAATGAAACAAGGAAAAAATTGGAGGCAGTAGAAATGTGGTTTCTAAGAAGGATGATGAGAATATCATGGACTGAAAAGAAATCTAATGCAGAGGTGTTGAAAACAGCATGTACCTCAAGAGAACTCATTAACACCATTAGGAATAGACAGATGAAATTTCTAGGACACATCTATAGGAAAAATGGTATAGAAAGACTGGCTTTGTGTGGGAAAATATCTGGTAAGAGAGACAGAGGAAGACAAAGACTAACATATGTAGAAAGCCTGAACGAATGGGCCACGAACAACAACATAAGTAATAATAACTTTCTTCAAAAAGCTAACAACAGGAAAGAATGGAGAGTCATGACCGCCGATGTCTGTTCCAGACCTGGCACGTAAAGAAGAAGAAGACTATACAAATAAATGATTATAACTTTCAGACAATGCTAGACAAATAAATGATTAGAACTTTCAGACTATACTAGACAAATAAATGATTAGAACTTTCAGACAATACTAGACAAATAAATGATTAGAACTTTCAGACAAACTAGACAAATAAATGATTAGAATTTACAGACAATACTAGACAAATAAATGATTAGAACTTTCAGACAAACTAGACAAATAAATGGTTGAACATTTTCATTTCTGATGAATTTATTGTAAATCATTTTGTAAATATTTTGATTGTCAATCATCTTTTGCGGTAATAAAGTTATGAAATGTTTTTGAATTTATAGTATTGTGAAAAAAATAATTTTTGTAAACATACTGAAAAATTTAATATAAAGTCTTCCACAAGAGAAAGAAGAGAAAATCTAAGTTGTACATGCAATTAAATTGTAACAATGTTGGGAACATTATCAAAAGACACTATGTAAACACCTATATACAAGTATTGTCACACAAATGAACCCCCCTTCCCCCTTTTTCCTTCTAAGCCAACATGAATTCTCATACACCAGCCAGCATGAATCGCCATTCTCTACTATTTTGTTTTAGTATACAGTCGATTCCTGCGTCTGAGAAACGGACTCTACTATTGACTTTGTCATCTGGGATATCCCGCTCTTGATGGGTGCAAGTGAGTGGGTGCTGGGCGCCTGGACCGGCTCCTCGACCACCCTGTCAACATCAGCCGTTGCCTCGTCGTTTAATGCATAGCTGAATGGTTTAACGTCATGATCGTAACTGGATGTCTTGAACAGAAATACAAGTACAAAAAACAGTTTGTTGAAAATATTTCCTTGATAATTCTTTAGAGGGTTAGGGCAACTTAAGGACTTTGATTTTCAATGTCTCCCCAAAAGGCTATTCAAGTATTTTCTACAAGATGTTAAGTTCTAGAGTAGAATACAGTTGACGCAGTGTATGATTTAGAAATTTTACTTTGGCAATTTGACAAAGTTGAGAATAATTGCGTTACATTTTCTAGCCAGTGATCTATAAACAGGGATCGGCAGTTGATTTTTTAAATTAAAGCATATCTTGTAACCTCAGACCTTGGGTATAACACTCATCAAGACTTGTATTTTTTTTCCATACAAGATATTTATACATT
Organism: Anisus vortex; assembly: GCA_949126835.1. Classification (NCBI taxonomy): domain Eukaryota; kingdom Metazoa; phylum Mollusca; class Gastropoda; family Planorbidae; genus Anisus; species Anisus vortex. The sequence continues at coordinate 57,473,830 of OX421494.1, forward strand.
TCCTTTCTAAGTGTCCTTACTGGAGTAAACCAAGACATATTTAATATTTCTATTATATTTTATGCTTTCGTCTTTAGAATCAATGTGGCAAAATGTGACACCCAGGGCTTTGACTTAAGGAAGGGAGGCATAGGAAACAGTTCTTGAAAATGGCGCCATGCAAAAGTTAGTTAGGAACCACTGCCCTAATACTAACGGTGTCATATTAGACATGGCGCTATAAATGTTTTATAGCATTGAAGATGGCGTTAGTTAATGTAGTCTGTGTATGATTTGTTATAAACTATGGATGTCACACGAAAATCAATTAACATAGATATACCTTTAGTTCTAATGAGAAAACGATCTGTATCCCACACAATCCGCCAAGACAATATGATTACGTAAACTCACCCGAAAGCAACCGTAAAAATCCAGAGAGTGTGGAAGGTAATGACCAATGAAGAGGAACTCAGTCAAGTAAGACACGCCAATGAGGATTCCTAAAGACAACAACATGGAGACTGTCTTGAAAGGAAACCTCTGAGTTTGGCTTAACTCGTCAAACCTGGAGACCAATAGAATAGATAAAAATCAAAATTCAATAGGAAAATTTTTCTGTCTATTATTAGTACAACTCTTTTTTGGCGGCTTAGCAATTATTATAAGTTAAGGGCGGTGCAATGTAAGGGATGCAATAGTGCAATGTAAGGGATGCAATAGTGCAATGTAAGGGTGCAATAGCGCAATATAAGGGGTACAATAGTGCAATATAAAGGATGCAATAGTGCAATGTAAGGGATGCAATAGTGCAATGTAAGAGATGCAATAGTGCAATGTAAAGGATGCAATAGTGCAATGTAAGGGAGCAATAAAGCAATGTAAAGGTGCAATAGTGCAATGTCACTGTGCTATAGTGCAATGTAAGGGTACAATAGTACAATGTAAGGGTGCAATAGTGCAATGGAAGGGTGCAATAGTGCAATTTAAGGGTGCAATAGTGCAATGTAAGGGTGCAATAGTGCAATTAAAGGGATGCAATAGTGCAATGTATGGGTGCAATAGTGCAATGTAAGGGTGCAATAGTGCAATGTAAGGGATGCAAAAGTGTAACGTAAGGGTACAATAGTGCAATGTTAGGGTGCAATAGTGCAATGTAAAGGTGCAGTAGTAAAATGTAAGGGATGAATAGTGCAATGTAAGTGTGCAATAGTGCAATGTAAGGGTGCAATAGTGCAATGTAAGGGATGCAATAGTGCAATGTAAGAAATGCAATAGTTTAATGTTAGAGATGCAATAGTGCAATGTAAGGGTGCAATAGTGCAATGTATGGGTGCAATAGTGTAATGTATGGGTGCAATAGTGCAATGTAAAGGTGCAATGGTGCAATGTAAGGGACACAATAGTGCAATGTAAGGGTGCAATAATGCAATGTAATGGTGCATTAGTGCAATGTAAGGGATGCAATAATGCAACGTAAGGGATGCAAAAGATGGGATGATTGGCTATTGCGGATAATTCTTAGCAAGTGCTCAATTTTGTGTTACAATTTTTTATTATTTAAATATATATATTTACTCTCCAAAAACAAAGTATTTTATCTAACTAATAAATTTTAGTTTACAATTAGATTTATTTAAAACCTTCTAGTCTATGTATACATTCTTTTTTTTCTGAACTTAAGTTCGATGGCTAGTCAAAGCTTTTTTGGACAAATATAAAACATCCAATTAAAAAGCCGAAGTTATTGCAAAAAGACATATACAACAAAATTGGGAACTTATACAACAAAATTGGTAACTTATAAAACGAAATTGATATAACAATCAATAGATATTCAAATTTTTAAAATACTTATTTAACATGTATGAAAACTAAAGATGTTTAGAAAGGATCATGCTGCGCTCCCTGGTCAACCACTTCTGGCTACGCCACTGTTTTCTAAATTGATGTTTTTCTCCCTTCCTAGATTTATAGTTATCTCTTCGCCGGAGAGCAATTAAAAATACACAAACAGACAAACACAGAAAAACAAAAAACACACACAAAGAGACAAACACAGAAACACAAACAAACACACACAAACAGACAAACACGAAACACAAACAAACACACACAAATACACACCATTAGACAAACAAAGAAACACAAACAAACAAACAAACAAACACACACACACAAACAAACACTCACGAACACAAAAACAAAAACACAAACAAACACACACACAAATACACGCACACAAACACAGATACACACACAAACACATAAACACACACACAGAAACACACACACAAACTCACAAAAACAAACAAACTCACCAAAAAACAAACACGCAAACGAACACACAAACAAACACGCACACAAACACACACACAAACAAACAAACACACAAACAAACACACAAAACACAAACACACACAAACAAAATACAAACAAACAAAACACAAACAAACACACAAACAAAATTACAAACAAACACACACACAAAAACACACACACAAACAAACACACACACAAATACACGCACACAAACACAGATAAACACACAAACACAAAAAAAACATACACACACAGAAACACACACAAACTCACAAATACAAACAAACTCACTAACAAACAAACACTCAAACGAACACACAAACAAACAAACACGCACACAAACACACACTCAAACAAAAAAACACACTAAACAACACACAAAAACACACAAAACACAAACAAACACACACACAAACAAACACACTAACAAACACACACAAATATACGAAACACAAACAAACACACAAACAAAATTACAAACAAATACACAAACAAAACACAAACAAACAAACACACACACAAAAACGCACACATAACCACACACACAAACAAACACACAAATACACGCACACAAACACAGAAACACACAAACACAAAAAAAAAACCATGCACACACAGAAATACACACACAAACTCACAAACAAAAATAACTCACAAACAAACAAACATGCAAACAAATACACAAACAAACAAACAAACACACAAACACACACAAAAAAAAACAACACACAAACAAACACACACGTTACAAACTCAAAAACAAACACAAACAAACACACACACAAACAAACAAACACACTTACAAACACACACAAACACACAAAACGCAAACAAACACACACACAAAATTACAAACAAATGCACAAACAAAACATAAACAAACAAATAAACACAAAAAAACACACACACACAAACACACACATACAAACACACAAACACAAAAAATCACAAAAATGCACAAACACTAAAACAACTAATACTAAAACCGACACACAAACAAAAACACAAACAAACACACAAACTAACACACACACAAACACACACAAACAAACACAATAAAAGGCATACACAAACACACATACACAAACAAACACACAAACAAAAAAACACACACAAACACACACAAACACTCAAATAATTACACACAAACAAACACAAACAAACACACACACAAATACACGCACACAAACACAGACACACACACAAACAAACATACACACAAACGAACACTCAAACAAACAAACACGCACAACAACACACACACAAACTCACACACAAAACACACATACAAAAACTCACAAACAAACAAACAAACACAAACTAACACACACACACACAAACAAACAAACACACAAACAAACACACTAAAAAACACACACATAAGCAATCACACAAAACACAAACAAAACACAAACAAAATTACAAACAAACACACAAACAAAACACAAACACAAACAAACAAGTACACACACAAAAACACAAACACACAAACACAAACTCACAAACACAAAAAAACACACAAACAAACACGCAAACGAACACTCAAACAAACAAACACGCACAACAACACACACACAAACACACACACGAACACACAACACACATAAACAAACTCACAAACAAACAAACAAACACAAACAAACACACACACAAACAAACAAACACACACAAACAAACACATACAAACAAACAAACACACAAACAAACACACTAAAAACACACACATAAGCAATCACACAAAACACAAACAAAACACAAACAAAATTACAAACAAACACACAAACAAAACACAAACACAAACAAACAAACACACACATACAAACACACAAACACACAAAATCACAAAAATACACAAACACAAACACACAAAAAGCTAACACAAAAACAAACACAAAAAAAAAACACAAACAAACACACAAACTAAGACATACACACATACACACACAAAACACACAAAAAAACACGCACAAAAACTCACACACAAACACACAAACACTTACAAACACACACACACAGACACCCAAACAAACATACGCACACACAAACATACACAAACACACACAAACACACTCAAACACACAAACAAACACACAAATAAATATACACAAACAAACACACACACACACAAACAAACACAAAAACAAGCAAACACAAACAAACACAGACACAAACAAACAAACATACCCACACAGAAACAAACACATAAACTTACAAACACAAACACGCACAAACAAGCAAACACACACAAACAGACGAACACATACAAACATAAAAAAAACTGACAAAAACAGAAACACAAACAAACACACAAATAAACACAAACAAACAAACACAGAAACATACACGCACACACACAAACACACATGCAAACACAGACACACAAAGAAACATACACACACACAAACACACACACACAAACAAACACACACAAAAACACACACACAATTACACACAAACAAACAAACAAACAAAACACACAAACACAAACACATAAATAAATACACACAAACAAACACACACACACAAACAAACACAAAAACAAGCACACACAAACAAACAGACACACACAAACAAACAAAATCACAAACAAATACACACAAATACACACACAAAAACAAACACACACAAAAAAACCACACACACTAACAAACACACACACTAAAAAACACACACACATTAAGAAACACACACAGAAACAAACACACACATAAACAAACACACAAATAAACACAAACACAAAACAAACACACATACAAACAAACACACACAATCAAAACTCACACAAACACACACAAAAACATACACACACACAAAAACACAGAAACAAACACACACAATTAAACACACACGCATTAACAAACACAAAAAAACACACAAACACACATAAACAAACACACAAACAAACACACACAAACAAACGCACACACACAATTAAACAAACAATCACACACAATTACAAACAAACATATAAACAAACACACACATAAACAAACACACTTAAACACAGACACACACACAAACACATTAAAACAAACACGCATACAAACAAACACACACACAAGCAAATACACACACAAACAAACGCACAAACAAACAAACTCACAAAAACAAACACATACAAACACATACAAACAAACATAAAAAACACACACATAAAAACATACAAACAAACACACACACACACAAACAAACAAAAATACAAACAAACACATATAAACAAACACACACAAAAAAAACACACACAAAAACACACACAAACACACTAAAAAAACACACACACATAAACAAACGCACAAAAACAAACGAACAAACACATAAATAAACACACACAGAAACAAACACACACACACATAAACAAACACACATACAAACAAACACACACAAACAAAACTCACACATACAAACACACACACAATTATACACAAACAAACACACAAATAAACACACACACAAACAAACACACAAACAAACACACACTAACAAACACACACACATAAACAAACACACACAAACAAAGACACACACAATTACAAACAAACACAGAAACAGACACACACAGAAACAAACACACAAACAAACACACACACACACAAACACACACACATAAACAAGCACACACAAATAAACACACACACAAACAAACACACATACAAACAAACACACACAAACAAACACACACAAACAAACACACACAATAAAAACAAACACAAACAAACAAAGAAACAAACACACTTATAAACAAACAAACACAAATAAACAAACATTCACAAATAAACACACACACAAACAAACACACTTAAAAACACACACAAAAAAACACACACAAACCAACACACACAATTAAAAACACACACAAACAAACACAGAAACAAACACACTTATAAACAAACAAACACACATTAACAAACACACACAAATAAACACACACACAAACAAACACGCATACAAACAAATACACACAAACAAAAACAAACAAAAACAGATAGGAGCCATATATATGACTAGTTATAGATACTGACTTTCCAAGGATACTGACTTACCATGGACACTGATTTACCATGGATACTGACTTACCATGAATACTGACTAGCCATGGATACTGACTTACCATGGATACTGACTTACCTTGAATACTGAATAGCCATGGATACTGACTTACCATAAATACTGACTTACCACGGATAATATATCACAGGGCGCACGTTCAGCATCTTCTCGCCACCTAGGGCGCGCAGTGTCAGCCCCGTAGTGAAAGACACCAGTGAGCCGTACGCGTTAGACTTGCGGACGAACATGACGCACAACAGCTGCGGGAAGAGTACTACGTATACTATGTCCCCGCTCAGCACCCATAGCGTGTATGTTGAGTCCACATGCAGCGCCACCACACAGGACAAGCAGGTGATGACAAGAAGGGCAATTCTCATGATGGAGATCTGATAAGCCTGGGATAACTGAAACAACAAAATAAAACCGTTGATTACAAATCGATTTGTTCAAAAATATTAATTAGACTCTAACATATGATAGAACTAACAATCTTTACAGCAGAATATCTAACATATGATAGAATTAACAATCTTTACAGCAGAATATCTAACATATGATAGAACTAACAATCTATAGAACAGAATATCTAATATATGATATAACTAACAATCTTTACAGCAGAATATCTAACATATGATAGAACTAACAATCTATAGAACCGAATATCTAATATATGATAGAACTAACAATCTATACAGCAGAATATCTGACATATGATAGAACTAACAATGTATACAGCAGAATATCTAACATATGATAGAACTAACATGTATACAGCAGAATATCTAACATATGATAGAACTAACAATCTATACAGCAGAATATCTAACATGATAGAACTAACAATCTATACAGCAGAATATCTAACATATGATAGAACTAACAATCTGTAGAGCAGAATATCTAACATATGATAGAACTAACAATCTATAGAGCAGAATATCTAACATAATATGATAGAACTAACAATCTATAGAGCAGAATATCTAACATATGATAGAACTAACAATCTGTAGAGCAGAATATCTAACATATGATAGAACTAACAATCTATAGAGCAGAATATCTAACATAATATGATAGAACTAACAATCTATAGAGCAGAATATCTAACATAATATGATAGAACTAACAATCTATAGAGCAGAATATCCATCGATTTTATCAACGCGTATTTTGTTTTGATATCTCTTATTCTGTATCGCTCCCCGTGGAGCATAAGGCAGCAACAACGTTCCGCCATGTTTCCTTATCCTGGGCGAGCCATCTTATGCCATGTTTTATTGGTGGCCTTTGCTTCATCATCCATCGTTATCCTTTAAATTCCCATTGGTCTTCCCCTTCTCCTTTTTCCTGACGGTGTGTATTTCAAAGCAATGCTTGGAAGCCTCTTTCTATCCATGCGAAGAACGTGACCCAACCATCTTCATCTTCTTTTCTTGATTTCTTCGATGATGAAGTTTATTCCTATTCTCTTGCGAACTTCACTATTGGAGATGTGATCTTCCCAGTTAATCTTTAGTATGCGTCGGAGACATCTTCCTTCAAACCCTCTGAGGCGGCTTTCGGTTTTGGTATTGGTCTTCCAGGTCTCTGCAGCATCGAGACGGACTGATTGTACATTAGATTTGTGAAGTTTCAGAGAATGACTTCCATATTTTCCCAGTTCGTTGAAGGCTTGAGCTGCCATAGCTAGTCTGGTGGAGATTCCCATGTTTTGATATACTTAATAAGTAATATGGTCCTGGCCCCCGTGTATATAAAGCATTCCAACAAAGTTTCCCTAACATGCGGTATTCATAAGACAGGAGATTGTCATTTATTCCTTTGCTTGGTTAGGTAAACAACTCTTTTCTCAATGCATGACTTAATGTTAACAGGTAAACAACTCTTTTCTCAATGCATGACTTAATGTGGTCAGGTAAACAACTCTTTTCTCAATGCATGACTTAATGTTGTCAGGTAAACAACTCTTTTCTCAATGCATGACTTAATGTGGTCAGGTAAATAACTCTTTTCTTAATGCATGACTTAATGGAAAAAAATATATATGTCTCTCCCCCTGTAAAAACCACCTCAACCTCCCTCCCCCGGTTGGCAAACCCCTCCTCCCTCCTCTTTTTTTATCCTCTTAGCCTCCTGCATCCGAAACCTCCATCAGAACCCAAAACCCCAAAAGAAAGCCCTAAATTATATTTTTCTTCCCAAGTAGGCCCTGAGTTCACAAGTACCCTTCCTCCAGCCGACCTCTCTCCCGACTTAGACAAAGGCCTTTTCCATCCAAGCTAATAGACAGAGGACCCCACCCGATCAAGACATCCAAACGTCCTACAGAGAGAAATCCTTAGACGAGGTTGACCTTGACAAGACTCCACCCAACCTGGGGATAAACCTAGACAAGGACCAATAAAGAAACTCACGTAATACATAGAAATTGTAAACAAAATTGTACAAATCCCTAACCCTAACCCAAGCGCAAGACACAATTTTAAATGACCTATTTATAGATAACACTTTAAAGATTCTCGACGCGTAATAAAACAAACACAGTGACCGGACAAGACCATGACCCTACATTAGCGCAGCCACAACGATTTTTCGCTTGACTGGTTCTTTAACGCCACAAGAGAAAGATGAGGGAGACTCTGGGGCACAGTAAGTCACCCCTCCTTCCCCCCTCCTTCCCCCGACATAATTTTGTATGTCATTCAAAACTTCATACACTACACAGAAAGTTTTGTCAGTTCTCAACCTACTAGATATCTTTAATATGTTTTAATTTTCTGTCACTAGGGGTCGTCCATTAATTACGTCAACAATTTTAGGCGATTTTTACCTCCCCCCCCTCCCCCATGTCAACAACTGTCAAACTTTCAGAGACTTATATAATTATGTCAACAATTGGTTACCCCCCCCCCCCCCAAATGTTTAAAAAATAGATTTGAACGTGAAAGGTTTATACTATTTTATTTATTAATAAACTTTAAAACTTGTTTTAAACATTTCTAATTGACTAGATATAACTCATATAGTCGTAGCCACGAAAGGGGTGTAACATGGTTCCTGCTTCCATTGCCCCACCCAATTTTTGTCCAATCAGAGGATTCAAACAATATTGGTTTTCTGTTTGTTTAGCCTACTAGTCTACTACTATAGTTCTTTTGATAGAAATATTTAATCCTTTCTGATTTTACGTTTCACTAATGAGCTTTTGGTACAATGTCCTTTGCAGAAAGTTTGTTGGTGTGTTTGTGTTCTTTTGTTATTACAGTCACAATGTCTCGCTAAACAGCGAAGGTTAAGTTTTTTTTACAATTGGTCGGTCACTTTGCCTTGCTAACAGTTGCCTTAGTTTCCACTTTCCACTCATAGGCCCTTATACATAGATCTACAAACTAACAATATGAACACAAAAAGGACATGTCAAATGTAGCTTCCGTAATTAATACACTAAATTTGTATTAACGTAAAGCCATGTTATTACATGTCTGCTATGTATAATATAAGTGGCACAGAAAAAAAATTAGAATTGTGTCATAAATTTGTATTATTAATTTCATAAAAAGTAACATTGTTGACGTCAACTTTTCTTGACCCCCCCCTCCCCCATGTCAACAATTGTCAAACTTTTTCAGTACCCCTCCCCCCCCCCCTCCCTCCTATTTTGTTGACTTAATTAATGGACGCCCCGCCCCCTTACTATTTTAAATACATTTCCTCTTCTTGTGTGGAACGATACCTGCCCTATTGTGTCTGTACCTGCCCTATTGTGTCTGTACCTGCCCTATTGTGTCTGTACCTGCCCTATTGTGTCTGTACCTGCCCTATTGTGTCTGTACCTGCCCTATTGTGTCTGTACCTGCCCTATTGTGTCTGTACCTGCCCTATTGTGTCTGTACCTGCCCTATTGTGTCTGTACCTGCCCTATTGTGTCTGTACCTGCCCTATTGTGTCTGTACCTGCCCTATTGTGTCTGTACCTGCCCTATTGTGTCTGTACCTGCCCTATTGTGTCTATACCTGCCCTATTGTGTCTGTACCTGCCCTATTGTGTCTGTACCTGCCCTACTGTGTCTGTACCTGCCCTATTGTGTCTGTCAACTGTCTACTGTTTTGCAATTTATCCAATCAACGCTTTTCTCGTGAAACACCGGAACCTCAATTTTAACCATTTCATTAAGTTTCAATTAATACTATTGTAAAATATTATATTATTATTATTACTACTGTAACTGTCTTAAGAACTGTTTTGTAATGAGGAACGATTCCTACGCTCCGACCCTTATCTGTTTTACAGTACGCTCGGACGCCAATACAGTCCACCGCCCATGCCGGCTATACAAATACCGGCTATACAAATACCGGCTATACAAATACCGGCTATACAAATACCGGCTATACAAATACCGGCTATACAAATACCGGCTATACAAATACCGGCTATACAAATACCGGCTATACAAATACCGGCTATACAAATACCGGCTATACAAATACCGGCTATACAAATACCGGCTATACAAATACCGGCTATACAAATACCGGCTATACAAATACCGGCTATACAAATACCGGCTATACAAATACCGGCTATACAATACCGGCTATACAAATACCAGCTATACAAATACCGGCTATACAATACCGGCTATACAAATACCGGCTATACAAATACCGGCTATACAATACCGGCTATACAAATACCGGCTATACAAATACCGGCTATACAAATTGTACATTTTCTATATTATTTCTTTAAACTAACCACAGCCCAGATTAAGGGATGTAACTGTGTAAATGCTAGACACACATATTTTCTCTTTTCTTCAATCCCTTTATTTTGTTCGTTTTGTACAATTCCAATGTTAATGTCTTCTATATCTTTATATTTACTTATTATACTTTTAATTACTTTACTTTTACTTACTTTACTTTTACTTATTATACTTTTAATTACTTTACTTTTAATTACTTTACCTTTTAATTACTTTACTTTTACTTACTTTACTTTTAATTACTTTACTTTTAATTAATTTACTTTTACTTACTTTACTTTTCATTACTTTATCTTTTAATTACTTTACTTTTACTTACTTTACTTTTAATTACTTTACTTTAACTTACTTTACTTTTACTTACTTTACTTTTAATTACTTTACTTTTAATTACTTTACTTTTAATTACTTTACCTTTTAATTACTTTACTTTTACTTACTTTACTTTTAATTACTTTATCTTTTAATTACTTTACTTTTACTTACTTTACTTTTAATTACTTTACTTTAACTTACTTTACTTTTACTTATTATACTTTTAATTACTTTACTTTTAATTACTTTACCTTTTAATTACTTTACTTTTACTTACTTTACTTTTAATTACTTTATCTTTTAATTACTTTACTTTTACTTACTTTACTTTTACTTACTTTACTTTTAATTACTTTACTTTAACTTACTTTACTTTTACTTATTATACTTTTAATTACTTTACTTTTAATTACTTTACCTTTTAATTACTTTACTTTTACTTACTTTACTTTTAATTACTTTATCTTTTAATTACTTTACTTTTACTTACTTCACTTTTAATTACTTTACTTTTACTTACTTTACTTTTACTTATTATACTTTTAATTACTTTACTTTTAATTACTTTACTTTTAATTTATTTACTTTTACTTACTTTACTTTTAATTACTTTATCTTTTAATTACTTTACTTTTACTTACTTTACTTTTAATTACTTTACCTTTTAATTACTTTACTTTTACTTACTTTACTTTTAATTACTTTATCTTTCAATTACTTTACTTTTACTTACTTTACTTTTAATTACTTTACTTTTAATTACTTTACTTTTAATTACTTTACTTTTACTTACTTTACATTTAATTACTATACTTTTAATTACTTTACTTTTAATTACTTTACTTTTACTTACTTTACTTTTAATTACTATACTTTTAATTACTATACTTTTAATTACTTTACTTTTAATTACTTTACTTTTACTTACTTTACTTTAAATTACTTTACTTTTGCTTTCTTTATTTTACTTACTTTACTTTTAATTACTTGTTTTCTACTTACTTTACTTTTACTTACTTTCCTTTTACTTACTTTACTTTTACTTACTTTACTTTTAATTACTTTTACTTACTTTACTTTAATTACTATACTTTTAATTACTTTACTTTTACTATTTTACTTTTTATTACTTTACTTTTACTTACTTTACTTCTAATTACTTTACTTTTACTTACTTTACTTTTAATTACTTTACTTTTACTTACTTTACTTTTACTGACTTTACTTTTAATTACTTTACTTTTAATTACTTTACTTTTATTTATTTTACTTTTACTTACTTTACTTTTACTTACTTTACTTTTACTTACTTTACTTTTACTTACTTTACTTTTACTGACTTTACTTTTACTTACTTTACTTTTAATTACTTTACTTTTAGTTACTTTACTTTTTATTACTATACTTTTAATTACTATTCTTTTATTTACTTTACCTTTACTTACTTTACTTTTAATTACTTTTTCTTACTTTACTTTTAATTACTTTACATTTAATTACTTTACTTTTAATTACTTTACTTTTAATTACTTTACTTTTACATACTTTACCATTTTTTACTTTACTTTTAATTACTTTTATTTACTATACTTTTAATTACTATACTTTTAATTACTTTACTTTTACTTACTTTACTTTTAATTACTTTACCTTTACTTTTTTACGTTTAATTACTTTTAATTACTATACTTTTAATTACTATACTTTTAATTTTTTTACTTTTAATTACTTTACTTTTACTTACTTTACTTTTACTTACTTTACTTTTAATTACTTTTACTTACTTTACTTTTAAATACAATACTTTTAATTACTATACTTTTTATTACTTTACTTTTACTTACTTTACTTTTAATTACTTTACCTTTACTTACTTTACTTTTACTTACTTAACTTTTACTTACTTTACTTTTACTTACTTTACTTTTAATTACTTTACTTTTTATTACTTTACTTTTAATTACTTTACTTTTAATTACTTTACTTTTTATTACTTTACTTTTACTTACTTTACTTTTACTTACTTTACCTTTACTTACTTTACTTTTATATACTTTTACTTACTTTACTTTTAATTACTATACTTTTAATTACTATACTTTTAATTACTTTACTTTTAATTACTTTACTTTTACTTACTTTACTTTTACTTACTTTACCTTTACTTACTTCACTTTTAATTACTTTTACTTACTTTACTTTTACTCACCTTTTGTTTGTGGATCCGAAAATATATGAGACCGACAATATTTCTGGCGAATAAGCCACTGGAAGACAGGAGGCAGGAGTCTGTGGAAGACATCACGCCTGCCGCTATGGCACCCAACCCGATGTAGGTGATAAGATCTGGGCAAAAATGAAGCATTACCAAGGAGAGTGTGTTCGGTCTGTCTTCTTCTGTCAGAACTGGGAGACCGTAGGTGGTTTCATTCCAATCTATTAGGGAAGAAAATCAACAGAGTTTATAGTTAAATGTGTCCCAAACGCTTGCCCCGACTCACCCCTTCCAAAATCTATTAATAGCAAACAAATAGAACTATTTGTAATACATTTTAACTGACTGCATTTAAAAAAAGAATTTGCAGATATTTATTTTTCTTGTTGCTTTTGTTGCTTTCATATTTTCACATTGTTTAAGTTTGAACAACTTAGAAAATGTCTTGAAAATGTCTAATGTGAAGGTCACCAGGCATCTTCTGCCTAATGTGAAGGTCACCAGACATCTTCTGCCTAACATTCACCGCCATTTTGTTTAGTCTTGACATTTAACAGAAAGGAATTTCTTTAAAGTGTATGTTCCCTGGATTTAAATAAGGTGAGGTCATGTCACCCTCTTCTAAGTCTGCCTTGTATCCTGCCTAGTATCCTATGGTGTCTGACAACCGTCCAATGTGAGACTTCTAGTTTTTAAATACATTTTGGTATCATTTTGTTTTGTTAAAATGTGATCAATCCTTATAGCATTAGTGGACAGATTTATTCTTGGCCCGAAAATATTTATGGCTATTTTAAACTGTAAAAATGACCTAGTTTATTGAATCTTTGGTTCTTTTAATAGTTTGGTAGTTTAATGTCTTTTATCTTACACTGTCTAACTGCAGCTGATTGCTACAACACGAGCTACAACATGAACTTCCATGATACAATAGTTATTTCACGAGCTACAAAATTAACTTCCATGATACAATAGTTATTTCAAGAGCTAACGAACCAACTTCTATGATACAATTTATTAAGCAAGGTGCACTATAAAATAATCTACTTTATTGAATACATAATTTTCATTCTAAGCTCGTAAACGATCGTCGTAATACCGAACCTAACGTAAAATAAACCGTCGTAATATCGAATCTAACGTAAAATAAACCGTCTTAATATCGAATCTAACGTAAAATAAACCGTCGTAATATCGAATCTAACGTAAAATAAACCGTCGTAAAGTTGTGATCCTTGTGATATTTAGTTGAAGACAGCAAAGACTACATAAGACTTACTTGCATTAGAGGCGGCTGCTCCGAGAAGCACGGCTGGTATCGCCATTAAAATGCACGCACATGCTGCAACGTAACTTAGAGTCTTTGCCATGCTGGCGGATTTCGTAGCTAAAACTCTTTGCCAGTATACCTACAGGCGTAGATTTTATTGATGCACAACTATAAACAATTCAAATACGTGACATCCTTGTCATAAATGTAATTACGGATAAACTAGTTGATTAGTGGACTGTGTTACATTATCGTTGAATGAAAAAATAATTTTCTTCGGTGTAAATTAAAGCTGGCCTCTAACTAATTATCTTCAGTGTAAATTAATGCTGGCCTCTAACTAATTATCTTCAGTGTAAATTAATGCTGGCCTCTAACTAATGAGGTCTATGCAGAAGTCTTTTCCGGTCACGTGATCATTGTTAGACATACTTGATAAACAATGAATTGAATGAGATGGGCACTTACTGCGCTTCTGTTAAGTGCGCAAATTCTACCTCTAAATTATCATGTAAATAATCTAAAAACTTTTCATAGATTTCCTTTGAAAGATCAACAAATAGGTGTTGTCCTTTAATAATTGTATGTCTATAATCATTGTTGCTTCCGTGAGCATCATTTATAATATCACAATATTCAAGGATATGTGAAAAATTACAATTTTTAATAAGCATAGGTGCCATTAAGATCAATGTAAAATCAGCCATTTTTGTTTTAGTTTACATAGCGTCACGTGATCGATTTTCTGTCTCTAAGGAATTGTGCATAGACCTCATTTTCTTCAGTGTAAATTAATGCTGGCCTCTAACCTGCCACGGAATAGCGCCAAAAATAAGAAGGAAGTACGTGTCCAGATAAATGAAGACTTCTGCAAATTTCAGTTCTCCAAGCCAAGTTGTTTTTTCATGCAAGGGTTCTATTTTGCTGTTGGTAAGAACAAAAGGTACACACAGCCACTGTGGACAATAATTGTCAAACTATATCAGCCAATCATGGATTCAGGCAATCAAGGTTTTAGGCAATCAAATTTTTAGGCAATCAAGGTTTTAGGCAATCAAGGTTTTAGGCAATCAAGGTTTCAGGCAATAACATTTTTAGGGAATCAAGGTCTCATGCAATCACATTTTTAGGCAATCAAGGTTTTAGTCAATTAAATTTTCATGCAATTAAGGTTTTAGGCAATCAGGGTTATAGGCAATGAAGGTTTCATACAATCACATTTTCAGAAAATCAAGGTTTTAGGCAATCAAGGTTTTATACAATCACATTTTAAGACTATCAAGGTTTTATGCAATAAAGGTTTCATGCAATCTTATTTTCAGGCAATCAAGGTTTCATGCAATCACATTTTTAGGCAATCAAGGTTCTAGGCAATCAAGGTTTCATGCAATCACATTTTCAGGCAATCAAAGTTTTTGGCAATCAAGTTTTCATAAATCACATTTAGAGTAATCAAGGTTTAGGCAATAAAAATTTCATGCAATTTTATTTTTAGGCAATCAAGGTTTTGCAATCAAGGTTTCATGCAAACATAATTTCAGGCAATCAAGGTTTTAGGAAGTCAAGGTTCCAGACAATAAAGGATTGAGCAATGAAGTTTTCAAGGAGCAAAGTTTTAAGCAATCGCGGTTTCAGGCTATAACCGTTTTTGGCATTCAATATTTAGGCAATCAAGGTTTCAGGCAACGTTGAATTTCATCCAATCACAGTTTGTGTAAATGAAGGTTTAGGCAATCAATGTGTAAGCTAATCAAGGTTTCAGGCAAGCAAGGTTTTTGGCAATCAATGATTTAGGCAATTAAGGTTTCATTACAGTTTTAGGCAATCAAGTTCTTAAGCAATCAAAAAGTATACTACAAGAAAGTAACATTAATACATCATTAAAAAAATTATAAAAGTATACTACGAGTCATTCACATGACTAAATCATACCGAATAGAAATATTCTGAAATGATTTGTCGAATTACTTAGTAGGTCCGATAATGCCCCCCCCCCCTCAAAGTTTTGCAGTGGATGGGGCGGGGGTGGGGGGAGGATATTGAGATGCACTTTTTTTTTTTGAACATTAGGTATCCGCGGGTGGCAACTGGCACATTAAACGCTCTTTCTCGAAATTATTTGGTCTGGCTCTACAGCCATCACTGGCACGACAATGCTTTTGGAATTTTTTTTACATCGATATGAATATTATGGCCCAAGTGAGTCTATTTTTATGTGCTCTTCAAAACATTTTAGCGATGACCGAGTATAAATAAAAAAAAAAAAAAAAAAAATTAAAACCGCTACAACCTGCAATAAATATTATGAATTTAAATTATTTCAATTATTTTAATGATTTTTTTTTAAACATGTAAATGTAATTATTAGTTTTAATAAAATTAAACTATAGAAAACAAATCACAGTCTATTAATAGACATATGCTTATTAATTGTTAAAAACTATAATGGTAGTTTCAATTTGTCTGAATGATCAATTATTACTTTTAATTCCTCAAATAACAATTGCAATTATCCTTGCGCCGAAGAAAACGAGGAAAATAGATTTAAGGCAAGAGATATAAAGTTAACAAATCAAATTAAAACTGATTTAAACAATCTGGACTATTCCTCACTTCTGCGTTGACTTTTACTTTTATCTAAAATAATCAAGATCGACACTTTGGAGACAATTTCCGAAGAATGTTGTCACTGATAGGAAATAAAAATAAATTGAATAAACTGATTCATCCATTTCACTTAAAGGGAAAAGTTGTGCATCCTGTATAAGTAAAGAAAGCTGTCCGCATCATTAAATATAAATATCGTGTCTAGCCACAGTCGTCTATTCAGGTCAACAGCCGTCATATCTGCAATTGATTGGCCACATAGGATGTTTCCACATTCTGGGGCACGCAATACTTCACGTGGACGCACAGGGACATATGCACCTACTGGCCACTCAATCTCCTCATCACAGGAATAACTACGCCACTTTGTAAATCCATTACGAACGACGAGGAGAATTCTGTGTAGTAGTGTGTAGGTAAATCAATTTTAAAATATTGAAAATGTTAATAACAGTATTTTGACAAAATATAAGTTTTAGTTCAAATATTTGTATCTTGACAAAATTTGCACAATCTAAATGCCCCCACCCCCCATCGGACGCCCATTTATCCCGTTATACACCCCCACCCCGATGACAAAATAGATCTAATCGTAGAAAACCTCATCCGGGAATTCACTAATGACTTACCAGACCAAAGAACATACATAAAAGTTGCAAGACATCAGTATAAGCTACCGCGTACATCCCTCCAATTAGCGTATAGCAACATGCGGATGCTGCTGAAAGGATGATGGCCAAATCCGTTTTCAGATTCAGTACAACTTTCAATGAAGAGCCTGTAGACAAAACAAATAAAAAAAAATTACCAATGCTAACTTGTTACAAACACAAGGACTCAAGAACAGTACAAATGCATAAAGATTAAGAAGAAATCATAAGCATAAATATTTATACTACTAGAAATAGCCCGTGGAAAACCACGGAGAAAATTTTTTTTTTTCTATTTGGCCAGCTTTTAGGGTAAGTGGGTCCTAAGTATAGCATATAATGAGATCAGATTGAGCAAGATCATTTTTATAAATTACATAAAACTAACAATCCTTTTTCTGTCATTAAAAAAAATCCTTTATATTAACCTCGCAAATTGTTGATTTATGGGTAAACAATATCTACTGTAAGGTAATTGACGCACCATCATCCCATCCAGTTGAAACTTGACACATATAATCGATGCCATTGAAAACACGTTATACCTACCCCCGCCCCCTCTCCCAAACCATTTTTTTTTCATTTCATTTGGTGCACATGACAGTTTGTAAAATTTATCTTTACAAAATACTTGACTTGATACAACATTCAAGGATGTCAGCTCGTGTGCTTCTTATCACCACTGGAAGAGTCTGTCGAAAGTCACCTCCAACAACAAAAACTTTTCGCCAAATGGCTCATCATTGTTCATTATCTCGCGTAGAAGCCTATCGATGCACAGTAATCTCGTCAATGATGATGAGAGTTGCTTGACGAAGAACGTCGGCATCTGCAGATTTCGGTCTCATCAATGAAACTGAAGTATCTGTCAATGGAACAGGAAGCTTAAATCCATAATGTTCTTCCTCCTTTCAGAAGGGTTGCAGCGATTCCTGTTGTAGCAAACGGTAGAACATTATGTCCTCTTCCACCGAGAAATGCCATTAGTGTTGTATAAAAAAAAATGTTTATCCGGATCCACCGGGGCCGTCGAGATAGAAGCAGCGATTCTCAACATTTTTATTATCAATTGCACCTATGATTCTTTGGAATGCATCCAATTGTTTGTCATTCAAAAGTCTAATATGTTCGTCCCCTTCTTCAACTGGATCGTACAGCTGCACTTCAGATATTGAGCCAGTGGTTGATGGTAGGCTGATTTGCGAGCAAGACATACTGATGGCTAAGTCATCGGTGAAACTGCGCATGTAATCAAGTGCAAAGTCAGTGAAATATTTCTTCCACAGGTCAATAGGTTTTGAAGGTTCACAGAAGCAACAAATGTACCCAAAAGTTTCACGCAATTGGTTTGGCATTTTATAGGTGGAAGCTTCTTGTAAACATCGATCCCACTCATTGTCTGACTAAAGAAGTCTTCTTTAAATGTTGGATAAACCACTCCGTCGAACGTGCGCATCGCTTCAAAACTTGTCGCACCACGAACATGAAGGAGCAGCAATCGAAGATAAAATCGCTCTTTGTCTTTGAAGCTTACGGTGTACATGCGCGAAACTATTTTCCCTGATCCTTTTCTTCGTGGTTTCCAGGTAGCCTTTTGGTAGACGTAATGGTATGGGATGTAAACTGCTGGACGTAATGGTATGGGATGTAAACTGCTGGACGTAATGGTATGGGATGTAAACTGCTGGACGTAATGGTATGGGATGTGAACTGCTGGACGTAATGGTCTGGGATGTAAACTGCTGGACGTAATGGTATGGGATGTAAACTGCTGGACGTAATGGTATGGGATGTAAACTGCTGGACGTAATGGTATGGGATGTAAACTGCTGGACGTAATGGAATGGGATGTAAACTGCTGGACGTAATGGTATGGAATGTAAACTGCTGGACGTAATGGTATGGGATGTAAACTGCTGGACGTAATGGTATGGGATGTAAACTGCTGGACGTAATGGTCTGGGATGTAAACTGCTGGACGTAATGGTATGGGATGTAAACTGCTGGACGTAATGGTATGGGATGTAAACAGCTGGACGTAATGGTATGGGATGTAAACTGCTGGACGTAATGGTATGGGATGTAAACTGCTGGACGTAATGGTATGGGATGTAAACTGCTGGACGTAATGGTCTGGGATGTAAACTGCTGGACGTAAGAGTATGGGATGTAAACTGCTGGACGTAATGGTATGGGATGTAAACTGCTGGACGTAATGGTATGGGATGTAAACTGCTGGACGTAATGGTCTGGGATGTAAACTGCTGGACGTAATGGTATGGGATGTAAACTGCTGGACGTAATGGTATGGGATGTAAACTGCTGGACGTAATGGTATGGGATGTAAACGTAGAGGTACTGTCGTGCCCCTTCATCATGACTCTAATTTCGTTCAGCTCAAACCATGACTCTAATTTCGTTCAGCTCAAACCATGACTCTAATTTCGTTCAGCTCAAACCATGACTCTAATTTCGTTCAGCTCAAACCATGACTCTAATTTCGTTCAGCTCAAATCATGACTCTAATTTCGTTCAGCTCAAACCATGACTCTAATTTCGTTCAGCTCAAACCATGACTCTTATTTCGTTCAGCTCAAATCATGACTCTAATTTCGTTCAGCTCAAACCATGACTCTAATTTCGTTCAGCTCAAACCATGACTCTAATTTCGTTCAGCTCAAACCATGACTCTAATTTCGTTCAGCTCAAATCATGACTCTAATTTCGTTCAGCTCAAACCATGACTCTAATTTTGTTCAGCTCAAACCATGACTCTAATTTCGTTCAGCTCAAATCATGACTCTAATTTCGTTCAGCTCAAACCATGACTCTAATTTCGTTCAGCTCAAACCATGACTCTAATTTCGTTCAGCTCAAATCATGACTCTAATTTCGTTCAGCTCAAACCATGACTCTAATTTCGTTCAGCTCAAACCATGACTCTAATTTCGTTCAGCTCAAATCATGACTCTAATTTCGTTCAGCTCAAACCATGACTCTAATTTCGTTCAGCTCAAACCATGACTCTAATTTCGTTCAGCTCAAACCATGACTCTAATTTCGTTCAGCTCAAACCATGACTCTAATTTCGTTCAGCTCAAACCATGACTCTAATTTCGTTCAGCTCAAACCATGACTCTAATTTCGTTCGGTCAATTCTTGCTGCCAGCACAGCTTCTTCTTCGTGAACTTCCTCGAATATGATGCGATATTTATTCGGAAGGTGAACGGGCAGTCTCTGCACTGCGTGTGAACGATCATGCATTTTTGATTCAAGAAGTCGCCACATTGCTTCTGGTGCACTTATATATCGAGCTTCAATGTAGTTAGTGATCTCATGGTAACTAAGTTCTTGCTCGCCGTCTGATCTGATTGCGATATTTGCACAATCAAACCCTTTGAAGATGTATTTGTAGATATATTTTATAGCTTTCAGGGATGTGCGAATTTTTACCTTAATGTGTGCATTGTACTTCAATAGTAGTTATGTACTGTATGGCTCTGATGGTTTAGTTGCACTTGTGCTAAACGCTGACATTTAGCAACTTTAGTTTTTTGTGCTTTCGTTTCCTCAGACGTTTCAGATTCTCGCCTCTTATGTTGATATTCGGCATCTGCAATTCGACGTGCTTTCGTTTCCTCGGACGTTTCAGATTCTCGCCTCTTATGTTGATATTCGGCATCTGCAATTCGACGTGCTTTCGTTTCCTCGGACGTTTCAGATTCTCGCCTCTTATGTTGATATACGGCATCTGCAATTCGACGTGCTTTCGTTTCCTCGGACGTTTCAGATTCTCGCCTCTTATTTTGACGTTCGGCATCAGCAATTCGACGTTCTTGAGACTGTAGATCCTTCTATTTTAATTCTTTCCAGCGATTCTTAACTTTGGCGTGCCTTCCATCTCTCCTTCCTCTCTCTGGCTAAGCGGCGCCTGCGTGCTGACTGGTCATCATCATCATCACGTGTATCCATTAAATCTTTTGATATTTACATGACTTAACTCAAGTATAATATATATGATACATATATATCTCTCCCCAAAATACAAACTTTAAACTTGATTAATATTGTATGGGATGCAGAAGTGATTCAGGTTAGGCCGAACTTGTTTATATCAACCAAACAACTCGATATATTTGACATTACTTTTGTTTGTAAAATAAAATACAGGATCTTTATTTACACTTCTTACAATGACGTAAAACGTCGTTGGTTTCAGTGCTGGTGTTATTTAGTGCTTAATTTCGCACTTGCGACACAAAAGAAAAAATGGTTTCACGCTAGTGGCGAGTGCGTATAACAGACAATGACGTCATCTGTCTATACTCTCAAATCAAGTCGCTAAGCATTCCGGTAGACCAGGGGTCGGGAACCTTCTACAATCTACTAGTCCAGGGGTCGGGAACCTTCTACAATCTACTAGTCCAGGGGTCGGGAACCTTCTACAATCTACTAGTCCAGGGGGTCGGGAACCTTCTACAATCTACTAGTCCAGGGGTCGGGAACCTTCTACAATCTACTAGACCAGGGGTCGGGAACCTT
Source organism: Anisus vortex (assembly GCA_949126835.1). Taxonomy (NCBI): domain Eukaryota; kingdom Metazoa; phylum Mollusca; class Gastropoda; family Planorbidae; genus Anisus; species Anisus vortex. Next base: position 57,496,555 of record OX421494.1, read on the forward strand.
CTACAATCTACTAGACCAGGGGTCGGGAACCTTCTACAATCTACTAGTCCAGGGGTCGGGAACCTTCTACAATCTACTAGTCCAGGGGTCGGGAACCTTCTACAATCTACTAGACCAGGGGTCGGGAACCTTTTTGTCTAAGAGAGCCATGGATACCACATATTTTTAAAAGTAATGCTGTGAGAGCCATATATTATGTTTAAAACTAAAATTTCAAGTAAATGTGTGCATCATTGTGTAATTTCAACACTAAAAGTACAATAATTATGTCTCTGAATTCTTCTGATGCTGAGCTGCAGTAGACTTTAGCTCATTTGTAGAATGAAATATTGATATGCCATTAATATGTTGATCAAAAAGTCTAAAAAAAACATTTTTTTAATAATCGAACATTTGTCTGCGATCCAGATGCAGCCATCAAAAGAGCCACATCTGGCTCGCGAGCCATGGGTTCCCGACCCCTGCGGTAGACTATTATTAGATAGATGTTTCTGCTTTTTAAAACAAAATTGCAAACACAGCTCATTATAAACATAGTTATTGTGTAGTTCATTTTAATTCAGTTATGACTCTTTGACCCATAAGCTTATCTGTAATCTGTTTGGATCTAATTCTGTATAGACTTATAGACCTGATACTATAGTTACTTTTGACCTAACTATATACTTACTTTTGACCTAACAATGTAGTTATTATTAACCTAACAATGTAGTTACTTTTGACCTGACTATATTCTTACTTCTGAGTTACTATTGACCTAACAATGTAATTACTTTTGACCTAACAATGTAGTTACATTTGACATGTGTAGTTTATTTTAAGGTCATTTCCTAAACGTATTCATTTGTTAAAAATAATATTAGAATAGAAAAACGGTCAGTGTCTTTGATAACAAAAATTTGTTTTTTTTGTCTTCCAATCAGCTACAGCCAAATATTCAACAGCTATCATGTCCGCCGAAGAGACAACACAATCTTGCTGTCAGCACAATCTTGCTGTCAGTCATACACAGTAATTACCTAGAGCATTAAGGATACCAGCAGACCACGTGATGTCCCCGACCAAGGCAGGAACATACAGCAAACATTGCATGACGTCACCATACTTCCACAGGAAAGGATCCAACACCGTCCTGTAACCAGAGTTACGCATCTTGCCGGCAAAGAATCTTCCACCTTGTAAGATTATAATATATACATATGATTAATAATTGGTTTTGTACATATATATATATATATATATATATATATATATATATATATATATATATATATATATATATATATATATATACAAGCTACATTGCCCGGTGTTGCCCGAGTGAAAAACAAAACAGGACTGTATAAGGTGCAGATAAAAAAATTTATAAACTACAATTAAAAGAAAGCTATAAATCTAATAATTAAGTTATTTTTTTTTATTGATGACTTTTAAGAAATTAATTACAAATAAATATTTGTAATGGGGTAAAAAAAAACAAGTATTTTTATTTAACAAAAGTCTAAATTGCCCGTAGATTTACAATGTCTTTTGTTTAAAAAAATTTTAAAACAAAGAATTGTAGAAAAAAAGGTATAGTCTAATTGGAGAATCGAAACCGGGTCGCCCGCATAGCAGTCCGCTTTGTTAACCACTGAGCTAGCAAAGACACATTTTAATATGAAAAATTATTAGGCAGTATATAGGCCTAGACATAAATAGGTCAGTGACACAAACTCACATGTTTTCAAATTGACCAATGGGGATCCGTGGGGACACAAACACGATCTTTATATATATATATATATATATATATATATATATATGTGTGTGTGTGTTTGTGTGTGTGTTTACTTATAAATGTGTGTGCGGTACGTTTTATTCGTATGTTATACAAAAGAAGAAAATATTGCGTTTAGTTAAGACTGTACTTTTAGAATAAATTTGATCCACTTTGAGAGTTCAACATTTGTAAAAACGGAAAAATTGCCACTGTACAGAAAAAAAGCATTTCTTTGTCATATCATTAAATGTAGCCATCTGGTGTTACTATCAATTGACACCATCTATTGTAGATAGCCTAATTATTTTAGACATACATTGTAGCTATCGTAGAAATCTAATTTAATCATCAATAATTGGCATATAATGTTACCCTTGAAAGTAAACATCAATTAAAGCCATTTATTATCTATACAGGTTGCAGTCCTGACTTTAACCATCGATTTATTTATTGTAGCTAATAATTATTGCCATTAATTGCATCCATCATAATAATGTAATTATCTAATGTAGCATTTAATTGCAGCCATTAATCAGGTTATCGCAGTTTTGCTTATAATGAATCTATAAGAGAGAGATTTCTTGAAGCCTTCTATACAGCCCATCCTTGAGGCCTTCTATAAAGCCCATCCTTGAGGCCTTCTATACAGCCCATCTTTGAGGCCTTCTATACAGCCCATCCTTGAGGCCTTCTATACAGCCCATCTTTGAGGCCTTCTATACAGCCCATCCTTGAGGCCTTCTATACAGCCCATCTTGAGGCTTTCTATACAGCCCATCTTTGAGGCCTTCTATACAGCCCATCCTTGAGGCCTTCTATAAAGCCCATCCTTGAGGCCTTCTCTAAAGCCCATCCTTGAGGCCTTCTTTACAGCCCATCCTTGAGGCCTTCTATACAGCCCATCTTTGAGGCCTTCTTTACAGCCCATCTTTGAGGCCTTCTATACAGCCCATCCTTGAGGCCTTCTATACAGCCCATCTTTGAGGCCTTCTATACAGCCCATCTTTGAGGCCTTCTATAAAGCCCATCCTTGAGGCCTTCTATACAGCCCATCCTTGAGGCCTTCTATACAGCCCATCCTTGAGGCCTTCTATACAGCCCATCTTTGAGGCCTTCTATACAGCCCATCTTTGAGGCCTTCTATAAAGTCCATCCTTGAGGCCTTCTATACAGCCCATCTTTGAGGCCTTCTATAAAGCCCATCCTTGAGGCCTTCTATAAAGCCCATCCTTGAGGCCTTCTATACAGCCCATCCTTGAGGCGTTCTATACAGCCCATCTTTGAGGCATTCTATAAAGCCCATCCTTGAGGCCTTCTATAAAGCCCATCCTTGAGGCCTTCTATACAGCCCATCCTTGAGGCCTTCTATAAAGCCCATCCTTGAGGCCTTCTATACAGCCCATCCTTGAGGCCTTCTATACAGCCCATCTTTGAGGCCTTCTATACAGCCCATCTTTGAGGCCTTCTATACAGCCCTTTTTTGAAGCCTTCTATACAGCTCATCCTAATCGGTTTTACGCTCCTTAACGTGGCCAACTGTACAGGCGTTGACACAATAGCTGGGTGACATAATGTGTTGACAATTGTCCAACATCACACACGAACCCATTTGACACCCTATTAGCCCTCAACAGAGGTTTTGACCTACCAACTACCATACTCAGTGCATAACCGACAGGAGCCTGACACCAGATGAGACCATTCGGTCCGTTGAGAATCTCGGCTGTACCGGCAATAAAATTTCCACCCAACCAAGTAGCTGGAAAACAAAAAATGAAAAGAGCAAAACAATGAAGAAAAAACATTTTCAACAAACCAATGAAACGAAACAAATTTTAGAGACATTTTGAGCAGCAAGAGATACCATTAAACAGCTTGTAAAATTTCATTGTAGCTGTTCCTACACTGTTTTCTCATTACACTAATTTACTAATATTATTTGGTGTGGAGTTACTGAACATTCATTGAGTGTCTCCCCAGGTGAAGAAAAGGGAAAGTTCACCATATTATATGGTTCTGCAGGTACCAGAGACGGACCTAAATCAGAGCCTTCTGTCTTGTACAAAGTGGGCGTGGTCACGTTCGTCGCATGGAAAGAAAAAAAAAAAGCCTTTCTAGTATTGACCTGAGATTGGCACCAACGGGAATAGGGAAAGTTGTAGACCACTTGGGACATTTCTCTTTCACTATTCAGACATCTCTCTCTCTCTCTCTCTCTGTCTCTCTCTCTTTCTCTCTCTCTCTGTCTCTCTCTCTGTCTCTGTCTCTCTCTCTCTGTCTCTCTGTCTGTCTCTCTCTCTCTCTCTGTCTCTCTCTCTCTCTCTTTCTCTCTCTCTCTCTATCTGTCTCTGTCTCTGTCTCTGTCTCTCTCTCTCTCTCTCTCTCTCTCTCTCTCTCTCTCAGACAAATCCAGTAGAAACAAAAGTATAAGATAAAATAATGGATGTCACTGCCATAGATATTTTCAGCTGTAGATTTACCTGCCATTGTGAAGCAGCCAACACAGAGTCCTATTGACCTATTAGCTAACATGACGTCATCAATCGTTATGTTAAAAGAGATGAGTTTGAACTTGTGTGCTGACCAGAAGCCAAGGCAAATTATCATGACGTAAAAGAAAAGCACCATCAGAAAACCAAATATGGGAATCATTTTAGCTGCATGATAAAACATTGGATAGATTACATACTTACATACTAGATAGATTTTTACATACATGGATAGATTTATAAATAGCCTACATAGATAAATTTATACAAACATAGCTAGACTAATACATACCTAGATAGATTTATGCATGCATTGATATATTTATACATACATAGATATATGTATACATTCATAGATAGATTTATATATATATAGACATACATAAAAAGATAGATTTCTACATATATAAATAGATTTATACATACATAGATAGAAGCTTACATACATTAATATATTTATACATACATAGGTAGAATTATACACATATAGATAGATTTATACATACTTAGATAGATTTATACATACATAGATATAATTATACAAACTTTGGTAGATTTATACATAAATAGATTTATACATACATAGATAGATATATATACATGCATAGATAGATTTATACATGAATCGATACATTTATACATGCATAGATAAATTTATACATACATAGATATATTTATACATGCATAGATAGATTTATACAAACATAGATAGATTTGTACATGCATACATAGATGTATACATACATAGACATATTTATACATACAAAGCTACATTTATAAATACATAGATAGTTATATTAAAGATAGATAGATGAACAGAAAATAAATAGATACTAATACATAGAGGGATTAAAAAAATATATTGATAGGCTGATGGAAGAGATAAATTCATAGATGAATAAAAGATAATTTGATAAACGAAATAAATAAAGATAAAAGATAGATAAATGGATTATACATAAATAGATTAATGTATAAAACAAAGATAAAAGATTAAATACATTAAAGATAGACAAATGGCTGAAAGATACATAAATAGAGGTAGAAAGTGTAAGCAAATTGATAAATAGTCATAGCAGAAGAAAGTTTTAATAAATAGACATAGCACATAAATCTTTAAAAAATGCCCAAATTATATAGACATAAATAAGTTGTTCTTATTTCAAATGCAATGACACAATGACAAATTCATACTGGTTACCATATTGCTACTGTGCATGGAATGGGGTAACTACTCAAGGAAAATTTACATTTCATTGATTAAAACCCAGAATTGAAAATGTAAGACAGAAGTAAATCATTGGTAGAGAAGAATGAATGAAATAAATTTAAGATGAAAAGAAGAAAACATGGAACTGCCGTTGTAAATTGTATGTGATAAGCTCGGATAATATGATAAGCTTGGATAATATACAATGAATATCCCTTACATATCAACTTTAGCATTAATGAAAGTGTTTTTTTTAAAGATGAAAGAATAAACTAAGTCGTCTCACAGTTCATCAAGTTGAAAGTTCATAATAATTATAAACACAAAATCGAGATTATTTTAGGCATTTCAAAAAGTAGATAAATATTGAAACAGTCCTCTTCTCAACATTAGAACTAGTTGTAGCGCAACGCGTTACTATTATCTTTTGTTTACAACCTTACATTAGAGTTTTGTAGCTATTTCCGCAATTTGAAGCACAACATCATCGATACAGGATTGACGATATTTCCGATTATTGAGACAATAATTGCTGTGCATAATTAAGGCATAAACACAAGCCTATGTAGCGCCCCAGGGCAAAAGTTTAATACTTGCATACTGTAACTGCTTTATTTAGTTCTATATTCAAGTAATATTTTCCGCCCCCCTAGAAACGTCGCCCCCGGGCATATGCCCCCTCTGCCCCGCCTCCCATGTGAGGCCACTGCTGATGATAGTGCAGAAGAAGACACTATTTAAAAAATTATTGCTTGCATGACTTCGGATATAAATGATTCAGTGGGTACAAATATAAAACCAAACAGAGCAGCCAAGCTAAGGTGCATTAACAACAATTAAAGAATAAACAAATGTGTAGATTACAACAACTAGAAAATGAAACTAAAGATAAGACAGAAACAAGATTGGATTATCAAAGAAAGCGTAGGACAAAACAACTAGAAGAAGAAACTGCAAAACTACGAGAAAGACAATTGGAAGAAAAAAGAAAGCGGAGGAAAAAACAACTAGATAAGGAACTTAAATTCATGTTTCGCATTGGCTTTGTTTAACATAGATGACGATCGGACAATCAATAGTCACGGAATTTACAGCTTCATAGCAGCAGGACAAGTCTACCAGAAGATGAATATGGCAGTAAATCCAACACAAAATGTTAAGGATGAATTTAAAAGTCCTCAATACGTACAGATGTACTTCTTAGATTCAGATGACGCCGTCACCGAGCAACTAAAACATCCACTCAATCATGAAATCAGTCAATCTATAATTATTTTTTTGGAACAATTCATTAGATCAAGCAACCATTTTGCACAAGCTTTCATGATGATGAGAGAAGTGGAAGAAGAGGTCAACCGTCGTGCTACTGAAGAAGGAAATGCACTACCGTATGTGCTGCTTATATTCATATCGCCAGAAGGCTCTGTCTCCAAAAAAATAAAAAATAATGCATCTTTATCCGGCGAAGTATGTGTTGTCCTTACATTAAATTCAGATCAAAGCAATCCAGATAAAGAAATGGTGGCTCATCAGCGTGGCAAAAAGATCGTTACTTTAATGAATATAGTCAGCCGCGTAGAACCTTTTACTTACCCGCTGTTTTTTCTAAAGGGAGATTAGGCTTCTCTGTTGACATGCCTATGAAAACGCCTTATGCGAGCCGACAGCACCTTACACGCTTTGAAATGGCCAAGTACCGTATTGCTTTTCGACCCCATCTTACCAAAAACCTACATTCTTAAACTGACTGTGTGGATCCTGATATCCGAGAAATTAAATTCATATGCCCTGCATTTTGGAGGCCGGCTTTTTCATCAGTATCTGGTGAATACATACGTTCGAGCGGAAGGTGATCGTACTCAGTGGATCAAGAACAATCAAAAGAAGATACATGCTGACAAATACATAGGAGTCACCCGTTTTCTTCCAGCCCTGGCAGAAAAGAAGAATGCTGATGTTGGTGAAATTATTATTCTACACTCATCGTTTCCATGCTCAAATAGAGACTATGTCGAATACTTTGAAGATGCTATGGCTATTGTTCGCCGTTATGGTCTGCAATTTTTATTAGTCATAAAGAATCTCATTGACAAACAAAACAGAACTTGTTCGGCATCACTATTGAATTCTTCTTCTTCTTCTTCTTCGTTCTCAAATGTTATGATTGGGAGGATTCAGACAACAAGTCCGATAGTTGTAATGAACTGCGCCGTGGCGGTCAGTTGCTCTAGTCCACCGAACAGTTTGTCATTGAATTTTTTAGTTAAAGGGAGATAATTAGCCCGTTTTATTTGAGCTAATATTTCTGGGTTTTTTTTTCTTTTATAAAAATTAAATGGCTTACAATTTATAACTTTGAAATTATCGAACTGTAAAAAGTATTTGAAAATTATATAAATATTATGTGACTAAAGAATTTATCTGTATATTTTCAAGCATTACAATAACTACCCAGTTTGTATGATTACTACTTATATATTCCACTTAACAATGTCGTCGCTCTACTGTCAAAGGTGTAACACTCAACATGCCAAATTCGACTTTCTAAAGTCGAATTTACAAAACTCTTTCTGTATGCCAATTTCGACTTTAGTCGAAAATCATGGTGGTCTTGAAAAAATGGTTCAAAACCTTAACCTAATAGTCCAAGGTACAGAGTTTGGATCTTGTACCATGACTGGCATGACTATCTTGACCTCAATCACCAGTCTTTTCGGTATTATTATTTGTAGGGGTCACATCGCGAAGCGTCCGTTATAACTTTACATAACAGTTCTAATATACGAATGAAGGATTAACTTTGACTAGAAGAAAAAACGTTATTCTCACTATTTACATGAGAGACAAACATAAAGCTCTAAACTGCTTTGCGAATAACGTAAATGGACGCTTTTCTTCAACAAATGAATTATGTGACGTCACAGACTTATATGACGCGTTATGACTATGATGTACAAAACATAGAATGGCGTCGATGATACATCTACTGTATTATATTGTTGATGATTGTTTATGATTATCTTGGCACTGAAACCGTCTCTGTGTCCTGTTAGGTTCAGTCTACGGCTTGTTCTTATGTAGATGTGTTTTTATGTGCCCTATTATAATTACAGCGTGTTCTTGTGTAAATGTGTTTATATGTCCCCTGTTGTCTTTACAGCGTGTTCATGTGTAAATCAGTTTTATGTGCCCAGTTATATTTACAAAGTGTTCTTGTTTGAATTTGAAATATATTTTTACTCCCTTTCTATTAACTTGTATTTTCTGTCTGTCTGTCTGCTTGCTTGCTTGATAGCAAAACTTTGCATCGATTTTTCGACCACTTCCCGTCGTCCAATCGAGCCGAAACTTGCCCAGCAGACTTATCCCGACTAACAATACATTCTATCAAATTTTCAGCATCGTAGCCTTTGGAATAGGGACGAATATCTTCCACCAATTTGCGAATCGAGGAACATATTATACGAAAAAACATGTCTGCCTTTGACGGAAGTAACTAAAGTTTTCGGATATGTTCGTTTTTACGAAAAAATCTGAATGAAAACGACACAATGTGTTTGTGACACAATGTAGCCGAAACAAATCGAGTTATCTTTTTATTACTTCCTTTATTTTAAGTTGCATTTTCTGCCTGTCTGTCTGTCTGCAATCATGCGTGGTGCAAAAATTGGCTTCAATTTTTCGACCACTTCCCGTGGTCCGATCGAGCTGAAATTTGGACAGCAGATTTGTAGCGCCTAACAATACATCCTATTAAATTTTCAGTTAAAACGACTTAATAATACTACACTTATGACAATATTCATTTCTTAAAAGGAAAGTATAAGAAATATTTTAATTTCGCGTTAAAAATGCCTGTGCAACTTTTTATAGTTTTTCGGCGCAAAGCTAGAAAAAAAAATAATTATGCGCTACGATTATTTTTAGAACAATTCATACGGAGTAAGGAGATATTTTTGAGATTTGCGACACAGATATTTTTTCTGTACGTTTCATTTGCAGTAGTCAATCAATTATTTAATTACATGATGGTAAACTTAGTTTGCAAATAAAGGGAGTATGATAAAAAAAACTGTGTTTTTATGGTTTTCTTGTTATGGTTTTCTTGTTACTCCCTTTATTTTAAGTTGCATTTTCTGTCCGTCTGCAATCGTCGTGCAAAACTTTGCTTCGATATTTCGACCACTTCCCGTGGTCCGATCGAACTGAAATTTGGACAGCAGATTTGTGGCGACTAACAATATATCCTATCAAATTTTCTGTTAAAACGACTTAATAATACTACACTTATGACAATATTCATTTCTTAAAAGGAAAGTATAAGAAATATTTTAATTTCGCGTTAAAAATGCCTGTGTAACTTTTTATACTTTTTCGGCGCAAAGCTAGAAAAAAAAATTATGCGCTAAGATTATTTTTAGAACAATTCATACGGAGTAAGGACATATTTTTGAGTTTTGCGACACAGATATTTTTCTGTACGTTTCATTTGCAGTAGTCAATCAATTATTTAATTACATGATGGTAAACGTAGTTTGCAAATAAAGGGAGTAAAAAAAAAACTTCGTCTTTATGGTTTTCTTGTTTCTATTATCATTACATTTATTGACTTTTTTTGTAAATTAAATTGAGCTATGGATCATTTGATTGTTTATCGTTATGATTCTGATTCGGGTGAGGAATATAATTATGACAGTTGGGATTTAGAGGATAATAATAATTATTTACATTTAGAAAGGGATTCAGATGGTAAGATTGATTTAGCCTGAGAAACCAGTGCTATTTCGAGCACCAATGTACCTGCTCGCATCGATCACAAAACGGTAGAGGCGTAAATGGATCATGACAACAAAACACCTTATTCTGACTGGGAAGTGTTAGCAATTTTGTTGACCTAAAACGTTTAGCTGTCCTAATTCAACAGAAGACAATTTGTTCTTGCAGATGTTAACAAATATTGAGGCTGCGTCGTATCTGACTTGGAAGAAATTTCACGAGCCTATGTTTTTTACATTGGCTAAACATACTGCATCAATTTGACTTTGAAAAAAATTTCACGAGCCTATGGAAGTGTTTTCTTTTACATTGAAGAAAGACATACTGCATTGTATCCGACTTGGAAAAAAATAACGCTGAGTAGGTCGTCGCTACCGCTGAGTAGGTCGACGCTACCGCTGAGTTGGTCAGCGCTACCGCTGAATAGAACGGCGCTACAGCTGAGTAGATCGGCGCTGGGTAGGTCGGTGCCACCTCCGGGTAGGTCGGCGCCACCGCCGGGTAGGTCGGCGCCACCGCCGGGTAGGTAGGCGCTACCGCTGGGTAGGTAGGCGCTACCGCTGGGTCGGTTTGCGCTACCGCTGGGTAGGTCGGTGCTACCTCTGAGTACAATGGCGCTACCTTTTAGTAGGTCGGCGCTATCTTTGAGTAGGTCGGCGCCATCTCTAAGTACGTTGGCGCTACCTTTTAGTAGGTCGGCGCTACCGCTGGGTAGGTCGGCGCTACCTCTGAGTAGGTCGGCGCTACCTTTTAGTAAGTCGGCGCCGCCGCTAAGTAGGTCGGCGCAACCGCTAAGTAGGTCGGCGCTACCGCTGGGTAGGTCGGTGCTACCGCTGGGTAGGTCCGCGCTACCGCTGGGTAGGTCGGCGATAACGCTGAGTAGGATGGCGCTACCGCTGAGTAGGTCGGCGCTACCTCTGAGTACGTCGGCGCTACCTCTGAGTACGTCGGCGCTAACTTTTAGTAGGTCGGCGCTACCTTTGAGTAGGTCGGCGCCACTTCTAAGTAGGTCGGCGCAATCGCCGGGTAGGTCGGCGCTACCGCTGGGTAGTGCGGCGCTACCTCTGAATACGTCGGCGCTACCTTTTAGTAGGTCGGCGCTACATTTGAGTAGGTCGGCGCCACCGCTAAAAAGGTCGGCGTAACCGCTAAGTAGGTCGGCACTACGGCTGGGTAGGTCGGCGCTAACGCTGGGTAGGTCGGCGCTACCTCTGAGTACGTCGGCGCTACCTTTTAGTAGGTTGGCGCCTCTTTTGAGTTGGATGGCGCTACCCCTGAGTAGGTCGGCGCTACAGCTGAGTACAACGGCGCTAGTGCTAAGTAGGTCGGCGCTACCGCTGTGTAGGTCAGTGCTACCGCTGAGTAGATCGGCGCTACCGCTGGGTAGGTCGGTGCCACCGCTGGCTAGGTCGGCGCTACCGCTGGGTAGGTCGGCGCTAACGCTGAGTAGGATGGCGCTACCGCTGGGTAGGTCGGCGCTACCGCTGGGTAGGTCGGCGCCACCGCTGGGTAGGTCGGCGCTACCGCCGGGTAGGTCGGCGCTACCGCTGGGTAGGTCGGCGCTACCGCTGGGTAGGTCGGCGCTACCTCTGAGTACGTAGGCGCTACCTTTGAGTTGGTCGGCGCTAACGCTAGGTAGGTCGGCGCTACCGCTAAGTAGGTCGGCGCCACTGCCGGGTAGGTCGGCGCCACCGCTAAGTAGGTCGGCGCTACCGCTGAGTAGGTCGGCGCTACCGCTGAGTAGATCGGCGCTACCGCTGAGTAAGTCGGCGATAACGTTGAGTAAGTCGGCGCTACCGCTAATAAGGTGGGCGCTAACGCTGAGTAGGATGGCGCTAACGCTGGGTAGGTCGGCGCTAGAGCTGGGTAGGTCGGCGCTACCGCTGAGTAGGTCGGCGCCACCGCGGGGTAGGTCGGCGCCACCGCCGGGTTGATCGGCGCTTCCGCTGGGTAGGTCGGCGCTACCGCTGAGTAGGTCGGCGCTACCGCTGGGTAGGTCAGCGCTACCCCTGAGAACGTCGGCGCTACCTTTTAGTAGGTCGGCGCTACCTTTTAGTAGGTCGGCGCCACCGCTAAGTAATTCGGCGCTACCTCTGAGTACTTCGGCGCTACCTTCGAGTAGGTCGGCGCTACCTTTGAGTAGGTCGGCGCTACCGCTGGGTAGGTCGGCGCTACCGCTGGGTAGGTCGGCGCCACCGCCGGGTAGGTCGGCGCCAATACAGGGTAGGTCGGCGCTACCGCATTGTAGGTCGGCGCTACCGCTGGGTAGGTAGGCGCTACCGCTGGGTAGGTCGGCGCTACCACTGGGTAGGTCGGCGCTACCTCTGAGTACGTTGGCGCTACCTTTTAGTAGGTCGGCGCTATCTTTGAGTAGGTCGGCGCCATCTCTATGTACGCCGGTGCTACCTTTTAGTAGGTCGGCGCTACCGCTGGGTAGGTCGGCGCGTCCTCTGAGTACGTCGGCGCTACCTTTTAGTAAGTTGGCGCCATCGCTAAGTAGGTTGGCGCAACCGCTAAGTAGGTCGGCGCTACCGCTGGGTAGGTCGGCGCTACCGATGGGTAGGTCCGCGCTACCGCTTGGCAGGTTGGTGCTACGGCTGGGTAGCTGGGCGCTACCGCTGAGTAGGTCAGCGCTATCGCTGAGTAAGTCGACGCTACCGCTGAGTAGGTCGGCGATAACGCTGAGTAGGAGGGCGCTACCGCTGAGTAGGTCGGCGCTACAGCTGAGTGGAACATCGCTACTGCTAAGTAGGTCGGCGCTTCCGCTAAGTAGGTCGGCGCTACCGCTGAGTAGGTCGGCGCTACCGCTGAGTAGGTCGGCGCTACCGCTGAGTAGGTCGGCGCTACCGCTGAGTGGGTCGGCGCTACCGCCTAGTAGTTCGGCGCTACCGCTGAGTAGGTCGGCGCTACCGCTGAGTGGGTCGGTGCTACCGCTGAGTGCGTCGGCGCTACCGCTTTGCGCGTTGGCGCTACCACTGAGCGCGTGGTCACTACCGCTGAGCGCGTCGGCGCTACCGCTGAGTAGGTCGGCGCTACCGCTGAGTAGGTCGGCGAAACAGCTGAGTAGGTTGGCGCAACCGCTGAGTAGGACGGCGCTACCACTGGGTAGGTCGGCGCTACAGCTAGGTAGGTCGGCGCTACCCCTGAGTACGTCGGCGCTACCTTTTAGTAGGTCGGCGCCACCGCTATGTAGGTCGGCGCTACCAATGGGTAGGTCGGCGCTACCGCTGAGTAAGTCGACGCTACCGCTGAGTAGGTCGGCGATAACGCTGAGTAGGAGGGCGCTACCGCTGAGTAGGTCGGCGCTACAGCTGAGTGGAACATCGCTACTGCTAAGTAGGTCAGCGCTACCGCTGAGCGCGTCGGCGCTACCGCTGAGTAGGTCGGCGCTTCCGCTAAGTAGGTCGGCGCTACCGCTAAGTAGGTCGGCGCTACCGCTGAGTAGGTCGGCGCTACCGTTGAGTGGGTCGGCGCTACCGCTGAGTGGGTCGGCGATACCGCTGAGTAGGTCGGCGCTACCGCTGAGTAGGTCGGCGCTACCGCTGAGTGGGTCGGCGCTACCGCTGAGCGCGTCGGCGCTACCGCTTTGCGCGTTGGCGCTACCACTGAGCGCGTGGTCACTACCGCTGAGCGCGTCGGCGCTACTGCTGAGTAGGTGGGCGCTACCGCTGAGTAGGTCGGCGAAACAGCTGAGTAGGTTGGCGCAACCGCTGAGTAGGACGGCGCTTCCACTGGGTAGGTCGGCGCTACAGCTAGGTAGGTCGGCGCTACCCCTGAGTACGTCGGCGCTACCTTTTAGTAGGTCGGCGCCACCGCTATGTAGGTCGGCGCTACCGCTGAGTAGGTCGGCGCTACCGCTGAGTAGGTCGGCGCTACCTCTGAGTACGTAGGCGCTACCTTTGAGTTGGTCGGCGCTAACGCTGATAAGGTGGGCGCTAACGCTGAGTAGGATGGCGCTAACGCTGGGTAGGTCGGCGCTAGAGCTGGTTAGGTCGGCGCTACCGCTGAGTAGGTCGGCGACACCGCGGGGTAGGTCGGCGCCACCGCCGGGTTGATCGGCGCTTCCGCTAAGTTGGTCGGCGCTACCTCTGAGTAGGTCAGCGCCACCGCTTTGTAGGTCGGCGCCACCGCTGGGTAGGTCGCGCTTACGCTGGGTAGGTCGTTGCCACCTCCGGGTAGGTCGGCGCTACCGCCGGGTATGTCGGCGCTACCTTTTAGTAGGTCGGCGCTACCGCTAAGTCGGTCGGCGCTACCGCTGAGTAGATCGGCCCTACCGCTGCGTAAGTCGGCGCTAACGTTGAGTAAGTCGGCGCTACCGCTGAGTAGGATGGCGCTACCGCTGGGTAGGTCGGCGCTACCGCTGGGTAGGTCGGCGCTACCGCTTGGCAGGTCGGCGCCACCGCTGGGTAGGTCGGCGCCACCACGGGGTAGGTCGGCGCCACCGCCGGGTAGGTCCGCGCTACCATTGAGTAGGTCGGCGCTACGGCTGGGTAGCTGGGCGCTACCGCTGAGTAGGTCGGCGCTATCGCTGAGTAAGTCGGCGCTACCGCTGAGTAGGTCGGCGATAATGCTGAATAGGATGGCGCTACCGCTGAGTAGGTCGGCGCTACATTTGAGTGGAACGACGCTACTGCTAAGTAGGTTGACAATACCGCTGAGCGCGTCGGCGCTACCTTTTAGTAGGTTGGCGCTTCCTTTGAGTAGGATGGCATTACTGCTAAGTAGGTCGGCGCTACCGCTGGGTAGGTCGGCGCTAACGCTAAGTAGGATGGCGCTACCGCTGGGTAGGTCGGCGCTACCGCCGGGTAGGTCGGCGCTACCTCTGAGTACGTAGGCGCTACCTTTGAGTAGGTCGGCGCTACCTTTGAGTTGGTCGGCGCTACCGCTGGGTAGGTCGGCGCTACCGCTGGGTAGGTCCGCGCTACCATTGGGTAGGTCGGCGCTACGGCTGGGTAGCTGGGCGCTACCGCTGATTAGGTCGGCGCTATCGCTGAGTAAGTCGGCGCTACCGCTGAGTAGGTCGGCGATAACGCTGAATAGGATGGCGCTACCGCTGAGTAGGTCGGCGCTACAGCTGAGTGGAACGACGCTACTGCTAAGTAGGTCGGCGCTACCGCTGAGCGCGTCGGCGCTACCGCTGAGCGCGTCGGCGCTACCGCTGAGTAGGTCGGCGCTTCCGCTGAGTAGGTCGGCGCTACCGCTGGGTAGGTCGGCGCTACTGCTGAGTAGGTCGGCGCTACCGCTAAGTAGGTCGGCGCTACCGCTGAGTAGGTCGGCGCTACCACTGAGCGCGTCGGCGCTACCGCTTTGCGCGTCGGCGCTACCACTTAGCGCGTCGTCGCTACCGCTGAGCGCTTCGGCGCTACCGCTGAGTATATCGGCGCTACCGCTGAGTAGGTCGGCGAAACAGCTGAGTAGGTTGGCGCTACCGCTGAGTAGGTCGGCGCTACCGCTGGGTAGGTCGGCGCTACCGCTGGGTAGGTCGGCGCTACCCCTGAGTACGTCAGCGCTACCTTTTATTAGGTCGGCGCTTCCTTTTAGTAGGTCGGCGCCACCTCTGAAAACGTCGGCGCTACCTTCGAGTAGGTCGGCGCTACCTTTGAGTAGGTCGGCACTACCGCTGGCTAGGTCTGCGCTACCGCTGGGTAGGTCCGCGCTACCATTGGGTA
This sequence comes from Anisus vortex, assembly GCA_949126835.1. NCBI lineage: Eukaryota > Metazoa > Mollusca > Gastropoda > Planorbidae > Anisus > Anisus vortex. The sequence goes on from OX421494.1 coordinate 57,512,461, forward strand.
GGTCGGCGCTACGGCTGGGTAGCTGGGCGCTACCGCTGATTAGGTCGGCGCTATCGCTGAGTAAGTCGGCGCTACCGCTGAGTAGGTCGGCGATAACGCTGAATAGGATGGCGCTACCGCTGAGTAGGTCGGCGCTACAGCTGAGTGGAACGACGCTACTGCTAAGTAGGTCGGCGCTACCGCTGAGCGCGTCGGCGCTACCGCTGAGTAGGTCGGCGCTTCCGCTGAGTAGGTCGGCGCTACCGCTGGGTAGGTCGGCGCTACTGCTGAGTAGGTCGGCGCTACCGCTGAGTAGGTCGGCGCTACCGCTGAGTAGGTCGGCGCTACCACTGAGCGCGTCGGCGCTACCGCTTTGCGCGTCGGCGCTACCACTTAGCGCGTCGTCGCTACCGCTGAGCGCTTCGGCGCTACCGCTGAGTAGGTCGGCGCTACCGCTGAGTAGGTCGGCGAAACAGCTGAGTAGGTTGGCGCTACCGCTGAGTAGGTCGGCGCTACCGCTGGGTAGGTCGGCGCTACCGCTGGGTAGGTCGGCGCTACCCCTGAGTACGTCAGCGCTACCTTTTATTAGGTCGGCGCTTCCTTTTAGTAGGTCGGCGCCACCTCTGAAAACGTCGGCGCTACCTTCGAGTAGGTCGGCGCTACCTTTGAGTAGGTCGGCACTACCGCTGGGTAGGTCTGCGCTACCGCTGGGTAGGTCGGCGCTAACGCTGGGTAGGTCGGTGCCACCTCCGGGTAGGTCGGCACCACCGCCGGGTAGGTCGGCGCCAGCGCCGGGTAGGTCGGCGCCACCGCCGGGTAGGTCGGCGCCAGCGCCGGGTAGGTCGGCACCAACGCCGAGTAGGTCGGTGCTACCGCTGGGTAGGTAGGCGCTTCCTTTGAGTAGGTCGGCGCTACCTTTGAGTAGATCGGCGCTAGCGCTGGGTAGGTCGGCGCTACCGCTGGGCATGTCGGCGCTACCGTTGGGTAGGTCGGCGCTACCGCTGGGTAGGTCGGCGCTACCGCTGAGTATGTTGGCGCTACCGCTGGGTACGTCGGCGCTACCTTTTAGTAGGTCGGCGCTACCTTTTAGTAGGTCGGCGCCACCGCTAAGTATGTCGGCGCTACCGCTGAGTAGGTCGGCGCTACCGCTGAGTAGATCGGCGCTAACGTTGAGTAAGTCGGCGCTACCGCTGATAAGTTGGGCGCTATCGCTGAGTAGGATGGCGCTACCGCTGGGTAGGTCGGCGCTAGAGCTGGGTAGGTCGGCGCTACCGCTTAGTAGGTCGGCGCCACCGCGGGGTAGGTCGGCGCCACCGCCGGGTTGATCGGCGCTTCCGCTGGGCAGGTAGGCGCTACCGCTGGGTAGGTCGGCGCTGCCGCTGAGTAGGTCGGCGCTACCGCTTAGTAGGTCGGCGCTACCGCTGAGTAGGTCGGCGCTACCGCTGAGTAGGTCGGCGCTACCACTAGGTAGGTCGGCGCAACCCCTGAGAACGTAGGCGCTACCTTTTAGTAGGTCGGCGCTACCTTTTATTTGGTCGGCGCCACCGCTAAGTAGGTCGGCGCTACCTCTGAGTACTTCGGCGCTACCTTCGAGTAGGTCGGCGCTACCTTCGAGTAGGTCGGCGCTACCGATGGGTAGGTCGGCGCTACCGCTGGGTAGGTCTGCGCTTCCCTGGGTAGGTCGGCGCTACCGCTGGGTAGGTCGGTGCCACCGCCGGGTAGGTCGGCGCCACCGCCGGGTAGGTTGGCGCCAATACAGGGTAGGTCGGCGCTACCTTTTAGTAGGTCGGTGCTACCTTATAGTTGGTCGGCGCCACCTTTGAGTAGGTTGGCGGCACCGCTAAGTAGGTCGGCGCTACCGCTTGGTAGATCGGCGCTACCGCTGGGTAGGTCGGCGCTACCGCTGAGTAGGTCAGCGCTACCGCTGAGTACGTCGGCGCTACCTTTTAGTAGGTCGGCGCTACCACTGAGTAGGTCGGCGCTACCGCTGGATAAGTCGGCGCTACCGTTTTGTAGGTCGGCGCTACCTTTGAGTAGGTCTGCGCCACGGCCGGGTAGATCGGCGCTACCGCTGGGTAGGTTTACGCTACCGCTAAGTAGGTCGGCGCTACCGCTGAGTGGGTCGGCGTTACCGCTGAGTAGGTCGGCGCTACCTCTGAGTACGTCGGCGCTACCTTTTAGTAGGTCGGTGCTAACTTTAGCAGGTTGGCGCCACCTCTAAGTAGGTCGGCGCTACCGCCGGGTAGGTCGGCGCTTCCGCCGGGTAGGTCGGCGCTACCGCTGGGTAGGTCGGCGCTACCGCTGGGTAGGTCAGTGCTACCGCTGAGTAGGTCGGCGCTACAGTTGACTACGTCGGCGCTACCTTTTAGTAGGTCGGCGCTACCTTTTAGTAGGTCGGCGCTACCTTTTAGTAGGTCGGCGCTACCTTTGAGTAGGTCGGCGCCACCGCTAAGTAGGTCGACGCTACCGCTGGGTAGGTCGGCGCTAGCGCTGGGTAAGTCGGCACTACCGTTTAGTAGGTCGGCGCTACCGCTGGATAGGTCGGCGCTACCGCTGGGTAGGTCGGCGCTACCGCTGAGTAGGTCGGCGCTACCTCTGAGAACGTTGGCGCTACCTTTGAGTAGGTCGGCGCTACCATTTAGTAGGTCGGCGCTAACTTTGAGTAGGTTGGCGCCACCTTTTAGTAGGTCGGCGCTACATTTTAGTAGGTCGGCGCCACCTTTGAGTAGGTCGGCGCCACCACTAAGTAGGTCGGCGCTACCTCTGGCTAGGTCTGCGCCACCGCTAAATAGGTCGAGGCTACCGCTGGGTAGGTCGGGGCTACCGCTGGGTAGGTCGGCGCTAGCGCTGGGTAGGTCGGCGCTACCGCTGAGTAGGTCGGCGCAACCGCTGAGTACGTTGACGCTATATTTTAGTAGGTCGGCGCTACCGCCGAGCAAGTCCGCGCTACCGCCGGGTAGGTCAGCGCTACCTTTGAGTAGGTCGGCGCTACCGCTGGGTAAGCCGGCGCTACCGCTGGGTAGGTCGGCGCTACCGCTGGGTAGGTCGGCGCTACCGCTGAATACGTCGGCGCTACCTTTTAGTAGGTCGGCGTCACCGCTAAGTAGGTCGGCGCTACCGCTGGGTAGGTCGGCGCTACCGCGTGGTAGGTCGGCGCTACCGCTGGGTAGGTCGGCGCTTCCACTGGGTAGGTCGGCGCTACCGCCGGGTAAGTCGGCGCTACTGCTGGGTAGGTCGGCGCTACCGCTGGGTAGGTCGGCGCTACCGCTGAGTAGGTCGGCGCTACAGTTGAGTACGTCGGCTCTACCTTTTAGTAGGTCGGCGCTAACTTTGAGTAGGTCGGCGCCACCGCTAAGTATGTCGGCACTACCGCTGGGTAGGTCGGCGCTACCGCTGGGTAGGTCGGCGCTACCTCTGAGTACGTCGGCGCTACCTTTTAGTAGGTCGGCGCCACCTCTGAGTAGGTCGGCGCTACCGCTGAGTGGGTCGGCGCTACCGCCTAGTAGGTCGGCGCTACCGCTGAGTAGGTCGGCGCTACCGCTGAGTGGGTCGGCGCTACCGCTGAGCGCGTCGGCGCTACCGCTTTGCGCGTTGGCGCTACCACTGAGCGCGTGGTCACTACCGCTGAGCGCGTCGGCGCTACCGCTGAGTAGGTCGGCGCTACCGCTGAGTAGGTCGGCGAAACAGCTGAGTAGGTTGGCGCAACCGCTGAGTAGGACGGCGCTACCACTGGGTAGGTCGGCGCTACAGCTAGGTAGGTCGGCGCTACCCCTGAGTACGTCGGCGCTACCTTTTAGTAGGTCGGCGCCACCGCTATGTAGGTCGGCGCTACCGCTGGGTAGGTCGGCGCTACCGCTGAGTAAGTCGACGCTACCGCTGAGTAGGTCGGCGATAACGCTGAGTTGGAGGGCGCTACCGCTGAGTAGGTCGGCGCTACCTTTTAGTAGGTCAGCGCTACCTTTATGTAGGTCGGCGCCACCGCTAAGTAGGTCGGCGCTACCGCTGGGTAGGTCGACGCTTCCGCTGGGTAGGTCGGCGCTACCGCCGGGTAGGTTGGCGCTACCGCCGGGTAGGTCGGCGCTACCGTTGTTAGGTCGGCGCTACCGCTGAGTAGGTCGGCGCTACAGCTGAGTACGTCGGCGCTACATTTTAGTAGGTCGGCGCTACCTTTTAGTAGGTCTGCGCCACCGCCAAGTAGTTCGGCGCTACCGCTGAGTAGGTCGGCGCTACCGCTGGGTAAGTCGGCGCTACCGTTTAGTAGGTCGGCGCTACCGCTGGATAGGTCGGCGCTTCCGCTGGGTACGTCGGCGCTACCGCTTAGTAGGTCGGCGCTACCTCTGAGAACGTCGGCGCTACCTTTGAGTAGGTCGGCGCTACCTTTGCGTAGGTCGGCGCAACCGCTAAGTACGTCGGCGCTACCGCTGATTAGGTCGGCGCTAACGCTGAGTAAGTCGGCGCTACCGCTGAGTAGGTCGGCGCTAACGCTGAGTAAGTCGGCGCTACGCTGAGTAGGTCGGTGCTACCGCCGGGTAGGTCGGTGCTTCCGCCGGGTAGGTCGGCGCTACCGCTGGGTAAGTCGGCGCTACCTCTGAGTACGTCGGCGCTACCTTTTATTTGGTCGGCGCTACCTTTTAGTAGGTCGGCGCCACTGCTAAATAGGTCGGCGCTATCGCTGGGTAGGTCGGCGCTACCGCTGAGTAGGTCGGCGCTACCGCTGGGTAGGTCGGCGCTACCTCTGAATACGTCGGCGCTACCGCTGGGTAGGTCGGCGCTACCGCTGGGTAGTTCGGCGCTACCTCTGAATACGTCGGCGCTACCTTTTAGTAGGTCGGCGTCACCGCTAAGTAGGTTGGCGCTAACGCTAGGTAGGTCGGCGCTACAGTTGAGTACGTCGGCGCTACCTTTTAGTAGGTCGGCGCTAACTTTGAGTAGGTCGGCGCCATCGCTAAGTAGGTCGGCGCTACCGCTGAGTAGGTCGGCGCTACCGCTGGGTAGGTCGGCGCTACCGCTGGGTAGGTCGGCGCTACCTTTGAGTACGTCGGCGCTACCTTTTACTAGGTCGGCGCTACCTTTAAGTAGGTCGGCGCCACCGCTAAGTAGGTCGGCGCTACCTTTTAGTAGGTCGGCGCTACCTTTATGTAGGTCGGCGCCACCGCTAAGTAGGTCGGCGCTACCGCTGGGTAGGTCGACGCTACCGCTGGGTAGGTCGGCGCTACCGCCGAGTAGGTTGGCGCTACAGCCGGGTAGGTCGGCGCTACCGCTGGGTAGGTCGGCGCTACCGCTGAGTAGGTCGGCGCTACAGCTGTGTACGTCGGCGATACCTTTTAGTAGGTCGGCGCTACCTTTTAGTAGGTCTGCGCCACCGCCAAGTAGTTCGGCGCTACCTTTTAGTAGGTCGGCGCTACCTTTATGTAGGTCGGTGCCATCGCTAAGTAGGTCGGCGCTACCGCTGGGTAGGTCGACGCTACCGCTGGGTAGGTCGGCGCTACCGCTGAGTAGGTCGGCGCAACCGCTGAGTACGTCGACGCTATATTTTAGTAGGTCGGCGCTACCTTTGAGTAGGTCGGCGCTACCGCCGGGCAAGTCCGCGCTACCGCCGGGTAGGTCAGCGCTACCTTTGAGTAGGTCGGCGCTACCGCTGGGTAAGTCGGCGCTACCGCTTGGTAGGTCGGCGCTACCGCTGGGTAGGTCGGCGCTACCGCTGAATACGTCGGCGCTACCTTTTAGTAGGTCGGCGTCACCGCTAAGTAGGTCGGCGCTACCGCTGGGTAGGTCGGCGCTACCGCGTGGTAGGTCGGCTCTACCACTGGGTAGGTCGGCGCTACCGCCGGGTAAGTCGGCGCTACCGCTGGGTAGGTCGGCGCTACCGCTGGGTAGGTCGGCGCTACCGCTGAGTAGTTCGGCGCTACAGTTGAGTACGTCGGCGCTACCTTTTAGTAGGTCGGCGCTAACTTTGAGTAGGTCGGCGCCACCGCTAAGTATGTCGAGGCTACCGCTGGGTAGGTAGGCGCTACCGCTGGGTAGGTCGGCGCTACCTCTGAGTACGTCGGCGCTACCTTTTAGTAGGTCGGCGCCACCTTTAAGTAGGTCGGCGCCACCGCTAAGTAGGTCGGCGCTACCTTTTAGTAGGTCGGCGCTACCTTTATGTAGGTCGGCGCCACCGCTAAGTAGGTCGGCGCTACCGCTGGGTAGGTCGACGCTACCGCTGGGTAGGTCGGCGCTACCGCCGGGTAGGTTGGCGCTACCGCCGGGTAGGTCGGCGCTACCGCTGGGTAGGTCGGCGCTACCGCTGAGTAGGTCGGCGCTACAGCTGAGTACGTCGGCGCTACCTTTTAGTAGGTCGGCGCTACCTTTTAGTAGGTCTGCGCCACCGCCAAGTAGTTCGGCGCTACCGCTGAGTAGGTCGGCGCTACCGCTGGGTAAGTCGGCGCTACCGTTTAGTAGGTCGGCGCTACCGCTGGATAGGTCGGCGCTTCCGCTGGGTACGTCGGCGCTACCGCTTAGTAGGTCGGCGCTACCTCTGAGAACGTCGGCGCTACCTTTGAGTAGGTCGGCGCTACCTTTGCGTAGGTCGGCGCAACCGCTAAGTACGTCGGCGCTACCGCTGATTAGGTCGGCTCTAACGCTGAGTAAGTCGGCGCTACCGCTGAGTAGGTCGGCGCTAACGCTGAGTAAGTCGGCGCTACGCTGAGTAGGTCGGTGCTACCGCCGGGTAGGTCGGTGCTTCCGCCGGGTAGGTCGGCGCTACCGCTGGGTAAGTCGGCGCTACCTCTGAGTACGTCGGCGCTACCTTTTATTTGGTCGGCGCTACCTTTTAGTAGGTCGGCGCCACTGCTAAATAGGTCGGCGCTATCGCTGGGTAGGTCGGCGCTACCGCTGAGTAGGTCGGCGCTACCGCTGAGTAGGTCGGCGCTACCTCTGAATACGTCGGCGCAACCGCTGGGTAGGTCGGCGCTACCGCTGGGTAGTTCGGCGCTACCTCTGAATACGTCGGCGCTACCTTTAAGTAGGTCGGCGTCACCGCTAAGTAGGTTGGCGCTACCGCTGGGTAGGTCGGCGCTACAGTTGAGTACGTCGGCGCTACCTTTTAGTAGGTCGGCGCTAACTTTGAGTAGGTCGGCGCCATCGCTAAGTAGGTCGGCGCTACCGCTGAGTAGGTCGGCGCTACCGCTGGGTAGGTCGGCGCTACCGCTGGGTAGGTCGGCGCTACCTTTGAGTACGTCGGCGCTACCTTTTACTAGGTCGGCGCTACCTTTAAGTAGGTCGGCGCCACCGCTAAGTAGGTCGGCGCTACCTTTTAGTAGGTCGGCGCTACCTTTATGTAGGTCGGCGCCACCGCTAAGTAGGTCGGCGCTACCGCTGGGTAGGTCGACGCTACCGCTGGGTAGGTCGGTGCTACCGCCGGGTAGGTTGGCGCTACAGCCGGGTAGGTCGGCGCTACCGCTGGGTAGGTCGGTGCTACCGCCGGGTAGGTTGGCGCTACAGCCGGGTAGGTCGGCGCTACCGCTGGGTAGGTCGACGCTACCGCTGGGTAGGTCGGCGCTACCGCTGAGTAGGTCGGCGCAACCGCTGAGTACGTCGACGCTATATTTTAGTAGGTCGGCGCTACCTTTGAGTAGGTCGGCGCTACCGCCGGGCAAGTCCGCGCTACCGCCGGGTAGGTCAGCGCTACCTTTGAGTAGGTCGGCGCTACCGCTGGGTAAATCGGCGCTTCCGCTGGGTAGGTCGGCGCTACCGCTGGGTAGGTCGGCGCTACCGCTGAATACGTCGGCGCTACCTTTTAGTAGGTCGGCGTCACCGCTAAGTAGGTCGGCGCTACCGCTGGGTAGGTCGGCGCTACCGCGTGGTAGGTCGGCGCTACCGTTGGGTAGGTCGGCGCTACCACTGGGTAGGTCGGCGCTACCGCCGGGTAAGTCGGCGCTACCGCTGGGTAGTTCGGCGCTACCTCTGAATACGTCGGCGCTACCTTTTAGTAGGTCGGCGTCACCGCTAAGTAGGTTGGCGCTACCGCTAGGTAGGTCGGCGCTACAGTTGAGTACGTCGGCGCTACCTTTTAGTAGGTCGGCGCTAACTTTGAGTAGGTCGGCGCCATCGCTAAGTAGGTCGGCGCTACCGCTGAGTAGGTCGGCGCTACCGCTGGGTAGGTCGGCGCTACCGCTGGGTAGGTCGGCGCTACCTTTGAGTACGTCGGCGCTACCTTTTACTAGGTCGGCGCTACCTTTAAGTAGGTCGGCGCCACCGCTAAGTAGGTCGGCGCTACCTTTTAGTAGGTCGGCGCTACCTTTATGTAGGTCGGCGCCACCGCTAAGTAGGTCGGCGCTACCGCTGGGTAGGTCGACGCTACCGCTGGGTAGGTCGGTGCTACCGCCGGGTAGGTTGGCGCTACAGCCGGGTAGGTCGGCGCTACCGCTGGGTAGGTCGGTGCTACCGCCGGGTAGGTTGGCGCTACAGCTGGGTAGGTCGGCGCTACCGCTGGGTAGGTCGACGCTACCGCTGGGTAGGTCGGCGCTACCGCTGAGTAGGTCGGCGCAACCGCTGAGTACGTCGACGCTATATTTTAGTAGGTCGGCGCTACCTTTGAGTAGGTCGGCGCTACCGCCGGGCAAGTCCGCGCTACCGCCGGGTAGGTCAGCGCTACCTTTGAGTAGGTCGGCGCTACCGCTGGGTAAGTCGGCGCTACCGCTGGGTAGGTCGGCGCTACCGCTGGATAGGTCGGCGCTACCGCTGAGTAGGTCGGCGCTACAGCTGAGTACGTCGGCGCTACCTTTTAGTAGATCGGCGCTACCTTTTAGTAGGTCTGCGCCACCGCCAAGTAGTTCGGCGCTACGGCTGAGTAGGTCGGCGCTACCGCTGGGTAAGTCGGCGCTACCGTTTAGTTGGTCGGCGATACCGCTGGATAGGTCGGCGCTTCCGCTGGGTACGTCGGCGCTACCGCTTAGTAGGTCGGCGCTACCTCTGAGAACGTCGGCGCTACCTTTGAGTAGGTCGGCGCTACCTTTGCGTAGGTCGGCGCAACCGCTAAGTACGTCGGCGCTACCGCTGATTAGGTCGGCGCTAACGCTGAGTAAGTCGGCGCTACCGCTGAGTAGGTCGGCGCTAACGCTGAGTAAGTCGGCGCTACGCTGAGTAGGTCGGTGCTACCGCCGGGTAGGTCGGTGCTTCCGCCGGGTAGGTCGGCGCTACCGCTGGGTAAGTCGGCGCTACCTCTGAGTACGTCGGCGCTACCTTTTATTTGGTCGGCGCTACCTTTTAGTAGGTCGGCGCCACTGCTAAATAGGTCGGCGCTATCGCTGGGTAGGTCGGCGCTACCGCTGAGTAGGTCGGCGCTACCGCTGAGTAGGTCGGCGCTACCTCTGAATACGTCGGCGCAACCGCTGGGTAGGTCGGCGCTACCGCTGGGTAGTTCGGCGCTACCTCTGAATACGTCGGCGCTACCTTTTAGTAGGTCGGCGTCACCGCTAAGTAGGTTGGCGCTACCGCTGGGTAGGTCGGCACTACAGTTGAGTACGTCGGCGCTACCTTTTAGTAGGTCGGCGCTAACTTTGAGTAGGTCGGCGCCATCGCTAAGTAGGTCGGCGCTACCGCTGAGTAGGTCGGCGCTACCGCTGGGTAGGTCGGCGCTACCGCTAAGTAGGTCGGCGCTACCTTTGAGTACGTCGGCGCTACCTTTTACTAGGTCGGCGCTACCTTTAAGTAGGTCGGCGCCACCGCTAAGTAGGTCGGCGCTACCTTTTAGTAGGTCGGCGCTACCTTTATGTAGGTCGGCGCCACCGCTAAGTAGGTCGGCGCTACCGCTGGGTAGGTCGGCGCTACCGCTGAATACGTCGGCGCTACCTTTTAGTAGGTCGGCGTCACCGCTAAGTAGGTCGGCGCTACCGCTGGGTAGGTCGGCGCTACCGCGTGGTAGGTCGGCGCTACCGCTGGGTAGGTCGGCGCTACCGCTGGGTAGGTCGGCGCTACCGCTGAGTAGGTCGGCGCTACAGTTGAGTACGTCGGCGCTACCTTTTAGTAGGTCGGTGCTAACTTTGAGTAGGTCGGCGCCACCGCTAAGTATGTAGGCGCTACCGCTGGGTAGGTCGGCGCTACCGCTGGATAGGTCGGCGCTACCGCTGAGTAGGTCGGCGCTACAGCTGAGTACGTCGGCGCTACCTTTTAGTAGATCGGCGCTACCTTTTAGTAGGTCTGCGCCACCGCCAAGTAGTTCGGCGCTACCGCTGAGTAGGTCGGCGCTACCGCTGGGTAAGTCGGCGCTACCGTTTAGTTGGTCGGCGATACCGCTGGATAGGTCGGCGCTTCCGCTGGGTACGTCGGCGCTACCGCTTAGTAGGTCGGCGCTACCTCTGAGAACGTCGGCGCTACCTTTGAGTAGGTCGGCGCTACCTTTGCGTAGGTCGGCGCAACCGCTAAGTACGTCGGCGCTACCGCTGATTAGGTCGGCGCTAACGCTGAGTAAGTCGGCGCTACCGCTGAGTAGGTCGGCGCTAACGCTGAGTAAGTCGGCGCTACGCTGAGTAGGTCGGTGCTACCGCCGGGTAGGTCGGTGCTTCCGCCGGGTAGGTCGGCGCTACCGCTGGGTAAGTCGGCGCTACCTCTGAGTACGTCGGCGCTACCTTTTATTTGGTCGGCGCTACCTTTTAGTAGGTCGGCGCCACTGCTAAATAGGTCGGCGCTATCGCTGGGTAGGTCGGCGCTACCGCTGAGTAGGTCGGCGCTACCGCTGAGTAGGTCGGCGCTACCTCTGAATACGTCGGCGCAACCGCTGGGTAGGTCGGCGCTACCGCTGGGTAGTTCGGCGCTACCTCTGAATACGTCGGCGCTACCTTTTAGTAGGTCGGCGTCACCGCTAAGTAGGTTGGCGCTACCGCTGGGTAGGTCGGCACTACAGTTGAGTACGTCGGCGCTACCTTTTAGTAGGTCGGCGCTAACTTTGAGTAGGTCGGCGCCATCGCTAAGTAGGTCGGCGCTACCGCTGAGTAGGTCGGCGCTACCGCTGGGTAGGTCGGCGCTACCGCTGGGTAGGTCGGCGCTACCTTTGAGTACGTCGGCGCTACCTTTTACTAGGTCGGCGCTACCTTTAAGTAGGTCGGCGCCACCGCTAAGTAGGTCGGCGCTACCTTTTAGTAGGTCGGCGCTACCTTTATGTAGGTCGGCGCCACCGCTAAGTAGGTCGGCGCTACCGCTGGGTAGGTCGACGCTACCGCTGGGTAGGTCGGTGCTACCGCCGGGTAGGTTGGCGCTACAGCCGGGTAGGTCGGCGCTACCGCTGGGTAGGTCGGTGCTACCGCCGGGTAGGTTGGCGCTACAGCCGGGTAGGTCGGCGCTACCGCTGGGTAGGTCGACGCTACCGCTAGGTAGGTCGGCGCTACCGCTGAGTAGGTCGGCGCTACCGCTGGGTAGGTCGGCGCTACCGCTGAGTAGGTCAGCGCAACCGCTGAGTACGTCGACGCTATATTTTAGTAGGTCGGCGCTACCTTTGAGTAGGTCGGCGCTACCGCCGGGCAAGTCCGCGCTACCGCCGGGTAGGTCAGCGCTACCTTTGAGTAGGTCGGCGCTACCGCTGGGTAGGTCGGCGCTACCGCGTGGTAGGTCCGCGCTACCGCTGGGTAGGTCGGCGCTACCACTGGGTAGGTCGGCGCTCCCGCCGGGTAAGTTGGCGCTACCGCTGGGTAGGTCGGCACTACCGCTGGGTAGGTCGGCGCTACCGCTGAGTAGGTCGGCGCTACAGTTGAGTACGTCGGCGCTACCTTTTAGTAGGTCGGCGCTAACTTTGAGTAGGTCGGCGCCACCGCTAAGTATGTCGGCGCTACCGCTGGGTAGGTCGGCGCTACCGCTGGGTAGGTCGGCGCTACCTCTGAGTACGTCGGCGCTACCTTTTAGTAGGTCGGCGCCACCTTTAAGTAGGTCGGCGCCACCGCTAAGTAGGTCGACGCTACCTTTTAGTAGGTCGGCGCTACCTTTATGTAGGTCGGCGCCACCGCTAAGTAGGTCGGCGCTACCGCTGGGTAGGTCGACGCTACCGCTGGGTAGGTCGGCGCTACCGCCGGGTAGGTTGGCGTTCCCTCCGGGTAGGTCGGCGCTACCACTGGGTAGGTCAGCGCTACCGCTGAGTAGGTCGGCGCTACAGCTGAGTACGTCGGCGCTACCTTTTAGTAGGTCGGCGCTACCTTTTAGTAGGTCTGCGCCACCGCCAAGTAGTTCGGCGCTACCGCTGAGTAGGTCGGCGCTACCGCTGGGTAAGTCGGCGCTACCGTTTAGTAGGTCGGCGCTACCGCTGGATAGGTCGGCGCTTCCGCTGGGTACGTCGGCGCTACCGCTTAGTAGGTCGGCGCTACCTCTGAGAACGTCGGCGCTACCTTTGAGTAGGTCGGCGCTACCTTTGCGTAGGTCGGCGCAACCGCTAAGTACGTCGGCGCTACCGCTGATTAGGTCGGCGCTAACGCTGAGTAAGTCGGCGCTACCGCTGAGTAGGTCGGCGCTAACGCTGAGTAAGTCGGCGCTACGCTGAGTAGGTCGGTGCTACCGCCGGGTAGGTCGGTGCTTCCGCCGGGTACGTCGGCGCTACCGCTGGGTAAGTCGGCGCTACCTCTGAGTACGTCGGCGCTACCTTTTATTTGGTCGGCGCTACCTTTTAGTAGGTCGGCGCCACTGCTAAATAGGTCGGCGCTATCGCTGGGTAGGTCGGCGCTACCGCTGAGTAGGTCGGCGCTACCGCTGAGTAGGTCGGCGCTACCTCTGAATACGTCGGCGCAACCGCTGGGTAGGTCGGCGCTACCGCTGGGTAGTTCGGCGCTACCTCTGAATACGTCGGCGCTACCTTTTAGTAGGTCGGCGTCACCGCTAAGTAGGTTGGCGCTACCGCTGGGTAGGTCGGCGCTACAGTTGAGTACGTCGGCGCTACCTTTTAGTAGGTCGGCGCTAACTTTGAGTAGGTCGGCGCCATCGCTAAGTAGGTCGGCGCTACCGCTGAGTAGGTCGGCGCTACCGCTGGGTAGGTCGGCGCTACCGCTGGGTAGGTCGGCGCTACCTTTGAGTACGTCGGCGCTACCTTTTACTAGGTCGGCGCTACCTTTAAGTAGGTCGGCGCTACCGCTGGGTAGGTCGGCGCTACCTCTGAATACGTCGGCGCTACCGCTGGGTAGGTCGGCGCTACCGCTGGGTAGTTCGGCGCTACCTCTGAATACGTCGGCGCTACCTTTTAGTAGGTCGGCGTCACCGCTAAGTAGGTTGGCGCTAACGCTGGGTAGGTCGGTGCTACAGTTGAGTACGTCGGCGCTACCTTTTAGTAGGTCGGCGCTATTTTTGAGTAGGTCGGCGCCATCGCTAAGTAGGTCGGCGCTACCGCTGAGTAGGTCGGCGCTACCGCTGGGTAGGTCGGCGCTACCGCTGGGTAGGTCGGCGCTACCTTTGAGTACGTCGGCGCTACCTTTTACTAGGTCGGCGCTACCTTTAAGTAGGTCGGCGCCACCGCTAAGTAGGTCGGCGCTACCTTTTAGTAGGTCGGCGCTACCTTTATGTAGGTCGGCGCCACCGCTAAGTAGGTCGGCGCTACCGCTGGGTAGGTCGACGCTACCGCTGGGTAGGTCGGCGCTACCGCCGGGTAGGTTGGCGCTACAGCCGGGTAGGTCGGCGCTACCGCTGGGTAGGTCGGCGCTACCGCTGAGTAGGTCGGCGCTACAGCTGTGTACGTCGGCGATACCTTTTAGTAGGTCGGCGCTACCTTTTGGTAGGTCTGCGCCACCGCCAAGTAGTTCGGCGCTACCTTTTAGTACGTCGGCGCTACCTTTTAGTAGGTCGGCGCTAACTTTGAGTAGGTCGGCGCCACCGCTAAGTATGTCGGCGCTACCGCTGGGTAGGTCGGCGCTACCGCTGGGTAGGTCGGCGCTACCTCTGAGTACGTCGGCGCTACCTTTTAGTAGGTCGGCGCCACCTTTAAGTAGGTCGGCGCCACCGCTAAGTAGGTCGGCGCTACCTTTTAGTAGGTCGGCGCTACCTTTATGTAGGTCGGCGCCACCGCTAAGTAGGTCGGCGCTACCGCTGGGTAGGTCGACGCTACCGCTGGGTAGGTCGGCGTTACCGCCGGGTAGGTTGGCGTTCCCTCCGGGTAGGTCGGCGCTACCACTGGGTAGGTCAGCGCTACCGCTGAGTAGGTCGGCGCTACAGCTGAGTACGTCGGCGCTACCTTTTAGTAGGTCGGCGCTACCTTTTAGTAGGTCTGCGCCACCGCCAAGTAGTTCGGCGCTACCGCTGAGTAGGTCGGCGCTACCGCTGGGTAAGTCGGCGCTACCGTTTAGTAGGTCGGCGCTACCGCTGGATAGGTCGGCGCTTCCGCTGGGTACGTCGGCGCTACCGCTTAGTAGGTCGGCGCTACCTCTGAGAACGTCGGCGCTACCTTTGAGTAGGTCAGCGCTACCTTTGCGTAGGTCGGCGCAACCGCTAAGTACGTCGGCGCTACCGCTGATTAGGTCGGCGCTAGCGCTGAGTAAGTCGGCGCTACCGCTGAGTAGGTCGGCGCTAACGCTGAGTAAGTCGGCGCTACGCTGAGTAGGTCGGTGCTACCGCCGGGTAGGTCGGTGCTTCCGCCGGGTACGTCGGCGCTACCGCTGGGTAAGTCGGCGCTACCTCTGAGTACGTCGGCGCTACCTTTTATTTGGTCGGCGCTACCTTTTAGTAGGTCGGCGCCACTGCTAAATAGGTCGGCGCTATCGCTGGGTAGGTCGGCGCTACCGCTGAGTAGGTCGGCGCTACCGCTGAGTAGGTCGGCGCTACCGCTGGGTAGGTCGGCGCTACCGCTGGGTAGGTCGGCGCTACCTTTGAGTACGTCGGCGCTACCTTTTACTAGGTCGGCGCTACCTGTAAGTAGGTCGGCGCTACCGCTGGGTAGGTCGGCGCTACCTCTGAATACGTCGGCGCTACCGCTGGGTAGGTCGGCGCTACCGCTGGGTAGTTCGGCGCTACCTCTGAATACGTCGGCGCTACCTTTTAGTAAGTCGGCGTCACCGCTAAGTAGGTTGGCGCTAACGCTGGGTAGGTCGGCGCTACAGTTGAGTACGTCGGCGCTACCTTTTAGTAGGTCGGCGCTAACTTTGAGTAGGTCGGCGCCATCGCTAAGTAGGTCGGCGCTACCGCTGAGTAGGTCGGCGCTACCGCTGGGTAGGTCGGCGCTACCTTTGAGTACGTCGGCGCTACCTTTTACTAGGTCGGCGCTACCTTTAAGTAGGTCGGCGCCACCGCTAAGTAGGTCGGCGCTACCTTTTAGTAGGTCGGCGCTACCTTTATGTAGGTCGGCGCCACCGCTAAGTAGGTCGGCGCTACCGCTGGGTAGGTCGACGCTACCGCTGGGTAGGTCGGCGCTACCGCCGGGTAGGTTGGCGCTACAGCCGGGTAGGTCGGCGCTACCGCTGGGTAGGACGGCGCTACCGCTGAGTAGGTCGGCGCTACAGCTGTGTACGTCGGCGATACCTTTTAGTAGGTCGGCGCTACCTTTTGGTAGGTCTGCGCCACCGCCAAGTAGTTCGGCGCTACCTTTTAGTAGGTCGGCGCTACCTTTTAGTAGGTCGGCGTCATCGCTAAGTAGGTCGGCGCTACCGCTGGGTAGGTCGACGCTACCGCTGGGTAGGTCGGCGCTACCGCTGAGTAGGTCGGCGCAACCGCTGAGTACGTCGACGCTATATTTTAGTAGGTCGGCGCTACCTTTGAGTAGGTCGGCGCTACCGCCGGGCAAGTCCGCGCTACCGCCGGGTAGGTCAGCGCTACCTTTGAGTAGGTCGGCGCTACCGCTGGGTAAGTCGGCGCTACCGCTGGGTAGGTCGGCGCTACCGCTGGGTAGGTCGGCGCTACCGCTGAATACGTCGGCGCTACCTTTTAGTAGGTCGGCGTCACCGCTAAGTAGGTCGGCGCTACCGCTGGGTAGGTCGGCGCTACCGCGTGGTAGGTCGGCTCTACCACTGGGTAGGTCGGCGCTACCGTCGGGTAAGTCGGCGCTACCGCTGGGTAGGTCGGCGCTACCGCTGAGTAGTTCGGCGCTACAGTTGAGTACGTCGGCGCTACCTTTTAGTAGGTCGGCGCTAACTTTGAGTAGGTCGGCGCCACCGCTAAGTATGTCGAGGCTACCGCTGGGTAGGTAGGCGCTACCGCTGGGTAGGTCGGCGCTACCTCTGAGTACGTCGGCGCTACCTTTTAGTAGGTCGGCGCCACCTTTAAGTAGGTCGGCGCCACCGCTAAGTAGGTCGGCGCTACCTTTTAGTAGGTCGGCGCTACCTTTATGTAGGTCGGCGCCACCGCTAAATAGGTCGGCGCTACCGCTGGGTAGGTCGACGCTACCGCTGGGTAGGTCGGCGCTACCGCCGGGTAGGTTGGCGCTACCGCCGGGTAGGTCGGCGCTACCGCTGGGTAGGTCGGCGCTACCGCTGAGTAGGTCGGCGCTACAGCTGAGTACGTCGGCGCTACCTTTTAGTAGGTCGGCGCTACCTTTTAGTAGGTCTGCGCCACCGCCAAGTAGTTCGGCGTTACCGCTGAGTAGGTCGGCGCTACCGCTGGGTAAGTCGGCGCTACCGTTTAGTAGGTCGGCGCTACCGCTGGATAGGTCGGCGCTTCCGCTGGGTACGTCGGCGCTACCGCTTAGTAGGTCGGCGCTACCTCTGAGAACGTCGGCGCTACCTTTGAGTAGGTCGGCGCTACCTTTGCGTAGGTCGGCGCAACCGCTAAGTACGTCGGCGCTACCGCTGATTAGGTCGGCGCTAACGCTGAGTAAGTCGGCGCTACCGCTGAGTAGGTCGGCGCTAACGCTGAGTAAGTCGGCGCTACGCTGAGTAGGTCGGTGCTACCGCCGGGTAGGTCGGTGCTTCCGCCGGGTAGGTCGGCGCTACCGCTGGGTAAGTCGGCGCTACCTCTGAGTACGTCGGCGCTACCTTTTATTTGGTCGGCGCTACCTTTTAGTAGGTCGGCGCCACTGCTAAATAGGTCGGCGCTATCGCTGGGTAGGTCGGCGCTACCGCTGAGTAGGTCGGCGCTACCGCTGAGTAGGTCGGCGCTACCTCTGAATACGTCGGCGCAACCGCTGGGTAGGTCGGCGCTACCGCTGGGTAGTTCGGCGCTACCTCTGAATACGTCGGCGCTACCTTTTAGTAGGTCGGCGTCACCGCTAAGTAGGTTGGCGCTACCGCTGGGTAGGTCGGCGCTACAGTTGAGTACGTCGGCGCTACCTTTTAGTAGGTCGGCGCTAACTTTGAGTAGGTCGGCGCCATCGCTAAGTAGGTCGGCGCTACCGCTGAGTAGGTCGGCGCTACCGCTGGGTAGGTCGGCGCTACCGCTGGGTAGGTCGGCGCTACCTTTGAGTACGTCGGCGCTACCTTTTACTAGGTCGGCGCTACCTTTAAGTAGGTCGGCGCCACCGCTAAGTAGGTCGGCGCTACCTTTTAGTAGGTCGGCGCTACCTTTATGTAGGTCGGCGCCACCGCTAAGTAGGTCGGCGCTACCGCTGGGTAGGTCGACGCTACCGCTGGGTAGGTCGGTGCTACCGCCGGGTAGGTTGGCGCTACAGCCGGGTAGGTCGGCGCTACCGCTGGGTAGGTCGGTGCTACCGCCAGGTAGGTTGGCGCTACAGCCGGGTAGGTCGGCGCTACCGCTGGGTAGGTCGACGCTACCGCTGGGTAGGTCGGCGCTACCGCTGAGTAGGTCGGCGCAACCGCTGAGTACGTCGACGCTATATTTTAGTAGGTCGGCGCTACCTTTGAGTAGGTCGGCGCTACCGCCGGGTAGGTCAGCGCTACCTTTGAGTAGGTCGGCGCTACCGCTGGGTAAATCGGCGCTTCCGCTGGGTAGGTCGGCGCTACCGCTGGGTAGGTCGGCGCTACCGCTGAATACGTCGGCGCTACCTTTTAGTAGGTCGGCGTCACCGCTAAGTAGGTCGGCGCTACCGCTGGGTAGGTCGGCGCTACCGCGTGGTAGGTCGGCGCTCCCGCTGGGTAGGTCGGCGCTACCACTGGGTAGGTCGGCGCTATCGCCGGGTAAGTCGGCGCTACCGCTGGGTAGTTCGGCGCTACCTCTGAATACGTCGGCGCTACTTTTTAGTAGGTCGGCGTCACCGCTAAGTAGGTTGGCGCTACCGCTAGGTAGGTCGGCGCTACAGTTGAGTACGTCGGCGCTACCTTTTAGTAGGTCGGCGCTAACTTTGAGTAGGTCGGCGCCATCGCTAAGTAGGTCGGCGCTACCGCTGAGTAGGTCGGCGCTTCCGCTGGGTAGGTCGGCGCTACCGCTGGGTAGGTCGGCGCTACCTTTGAGTACGTCGGCGCTACCTTTTACTAGGTCGGCGCTACCTTTAAGTAGGTCGGCGCCACCGCTAAGTAGGTCGGCGCTACCTTTTAGTAGGTCGGCGCTACCTTTATGTAGGTCGGCGCCACCGCTAAGTAGGTCGGAGCTACCGCTGGGTAGGTCGACGCTACCGCTGGGTAGGTCGGTGCTACCGCCGGGTAGGTTGGCGCTACAGCCGGGTAGGTCGGCGCTACCGCTGGGTAGGTCGGTGCTACCGCCGGGTAGGTTGGCGCTACAGCCGGGTAGGTCGGCGCTACCGCTGGGTAGGTCGACGCTACCGCTGGGTAGGTCGGCGCTACCGCTGAGTAGGTCGGCGCAACCGCTGAGTACGTCGACGCTATATTTTAGTAGGTCGGCGCTACCTTTGAGTAGGTCGGCGCTACCGCCGGGCAAGTCCGCGCTACCGCCGGGTAGGTCAGCGCTACCTTTGAGTAGGTCGGCGCTACCGCTGGGTAAGTCGGCGCTACCGCTGGGTAGGTCGGCGCTACCGCTGGGTAGGTCGGCGCTACCGCTGAATACGTCGGCGCTACCTTTGAGTAGGTCGGCGCTACCTTTGCGTAGGTCGGCGCAACCGCTAAGTACGTCGGCGCTACCGCTGATTAGGTCGGCGCTAACGCTGAGTAAGTCGGCGCTACCGCTGAGTAGGTCGGCGCTAACGCTGAGTAAGTCGGCGCAACCGCTAAGTACGTAGGCGCTACCTCTGAGTAGGTCGGCGCTAACGCTGAGTAAGTCGGCGCTACCGCCGGGTAGGTAGGTGCTTCCGCCGGGTAGGTCGGCGCTACCGCTGCGTAAGTCGGCGCTACCTCTGAGTACGTCGGCGCTACCTTTTATTTGGTCGGCGCTACCTTTTAGTAGGTCGGCGCTACTGCTAAATAGGTCGGCGCTATCGCTGGGTAGGTCGGCGCTACCGCTGAGTAGGTCGGCGCTACCGCTGAGAAGGTCGGCGCTACCGCTGGGTAGGTCGGCGCTACCGCTGGGTAGGTCGGCGCCACCTTTAAGTAGGTCGGCGCCACCGCTAAGTAGGTCGGCGCTACCTTTTAGTAGGTCGGCGCTACCTTTATGTAGGTCGGCGCCACCGCTAAGTAGGTCGGCGCTACCGCTGGGTAGGTCGACGCTACCGCTGGGTAGGTCGGCGCTACCGCCGGGTAGGTTGGCGTTCCCTCCGGGTAGGTCGGCGCTACCACTGGGTAGGTCGGCGCTACCGCTGAGTAGGTCGGCGCTACAGCTGAGTACGTCGGCGCTACCTTTTAGTAGGTCGGCGCTACCTTTTAGTAGGTCGGCGTCACCGCTAAGTAGGTCGGCGCTACCGCTGGCTAGGTCGGCGTTACCGCTGGGTAGGTCGGCGCAATCAGCTGGGTAGGTCGGCGCTACCGCTGTGTATGTCGGCGCTACAGTTTAGTACGTCGGCGCTATCTTTTAATAGGTCAGCGCTAACTTTAAGTAGGTCGGCGCTACCGCTGGGTAGGTCGGCGCTACCTCTGAATACGTCGGCGCTACCTTTTAGTAGGTCGGCGCTACCTTTGAGTAGGTCGGCGCCACCTTTTAGTAGGTCGGCGCTACCTTTTAGTAGGTCGGCGCCACCTTTAAGTAGGTCGGCGCCACCGCTAAGTAGGTCGGCGCTACCGCTGGGTAAGTCGGCGCTACCGCTGGGTAGGTCGGCGCTACCGCTGGGTAGGTCGGCGCTACCGCTGAATACGTCGGCGCTACCTTTTAGTAGGTCGGCGTCACCGCTAAGTAGGTCGGCGCTACCGCTGGGTAGCTCGGCGCTACCGCGTGGTAGGTCGGCGCTACCGCTGGGTAGGTCAACGCTACCACTGGGTAGGTCGGCGCTACCGCCGGGTAAGTCGGCGCTACCGCTGGGTAGGTCGGCGCTACCGCTGGGTAGGTCGGCGCTACCGCTGAGTAGGTCGGCGCTACAGTTGAGTACGTCGGCGCTACCTTTTAGTAAGTCGGCGCTAACTTTGAGTAGGTCGGCGCCACCGCTAAGTATGTCGGCGCTACCGCTGGGTAGGTCGGCGCTACCGCTGGGTAGGTCGGCGCTACCTCTGAGTACGTCGGCGCTACCTTTTAGTAGGTCGGCGCCACCTTTAAGTAGGTCGGCGCCACCGCTAAGTAGGTCGGCGCTACCTTTTAGTAGGTCGGCGCTACCTTTATGTAGGTCGGCGCCACCGCTAAGTAGGTCGGCGCTACCGCTGGGTAGGTCGACGCTACCGCTGGGTAGGTCGGCGCTACCGCCGGGTAGGTTGGCGCTACCGCCGGGTAGGTCGGCGCTACCGCTGGGTAGGTCGGCGCTACCGCTGAGTAGGTCGGCGCTAAAGCTGAGTACGTCGGTGCTACCTTTTAGTAGGTCGGCGCTACCTTTTAGTAGGTCTGCGCCACCGCCAAGTAGTTCGGCGCTACCGCTGGGTAAGTCGGCGCTACCGTTTAGTAGGTCGGCGCTACCGCTGGATAGGTCGGCGCTTCCGCTGGGTACGTCGGCGCTACCGCTTAGTAGGTCGGCGCTACCTCTGAGAACGTCGGCGCTACCTTTGAGTAGGTCGGCGCTACCTTTGCGTAGGTTGGCGCAACCGCTAAGTACGTCGGCGCTACCGCTGATTAGGTCGGCGCTAACGCTGAGTAAGTCGGCGCTACCGCTGAGTAGGTCGGCGCTAACGCTGAGTAAGTCGGCGCTACGCTGAGTAGGTCGGTGCTACCGCCGGGTAGGTCGGTGCTTCCGCCGGGTGGGTCGGCGCTACCGCTGGGTAAGTCGGCGCTACCTCTGAGTACGTCAGCGCTACCTTTTATTTGGTCGGCGCTACCTTTTAGTAGGTCGGCGCCACTGCTAAATAGGTCGGCGCTATCGCTGGGTAGGTCGGCGCTACCGCTGAGTAGGTCGGCGCTACCGCTGAGTAGGTCGGCGCTACCGCTGGGTAAGTCGGCGCTACCGTTTAGTAGGTCGGCGCTACCGCTGGATAGGTCGGCGCTACCGCTGGGTAGGTCGGCGCTACCTCTGAGTACGTCGGCGCTACCTTTTAGTAGGTCGGCGCCACCTTTAAGTAGGTCGGCGCCACCGCTAAGTAGGTCGGCGCTACCTTTTAGTAGGTCGGCGCTACCTTTATGTAGGTCGGCGCCACCGCTAAGTAGGTCGGCGCTACCGCTGGGTAGGTCGACGCTACCGCTGGGTAGGTCGGCGCTACCGCCGGGTAGGTTGGCGCTACCGCCGGGTAGGTCGGCGCGAAACCGCTGGGTAGGTCGGCGCTAACGCTGAGTAGGTCGGCGCTAAAGCTGAGTACGTCGGCGCTACCTTTTAGTAGGTCGGCGCTACCTTTTAGTAGGTCTGCGCCACCGCCAAGTAGTTCGGCGCTACCGCTGAGTAGGTCGGCGCTACCGCTGGGTAAGTCGGCGCTACCGTTTAGTAGGTCGGCGCTACCGCTGGATAGGTCGGCGCTTCCGCTGGGTACGTCGGCGCTACCGCTTAGTAGGTCGGCGCTACCTCTGATAACGTCGGCGCTACCTTTGAGTAGGTCGGCGCTACCTTTGCGTAGGTCGGCGCAACCGCTAAGTACGTCGGCGCTACCGCTGATTAGGTCGGCGCTAACGCTGAGTAAGTCGGCGCTACCGCTGAGTAGGTCGGCGCTAACGCTGAGTAAGTCGGCGCTACGCTGAGTAGGTCGGTGCTACCGCCGGGTAGGTCGGTGCTTCCGCCGGGTGGGTCGGCGCTACCGCTGGGTAAGTCGGCGCTACCTCTGAGTACGTCGGCGCTACCTTTTATTTGGTCGGCGCTACCTTTTAGTAGGTCGGCGCCACTGCTAAATAGGTCGGCGCTATCGCTGGGTAGGTCGGCGCTACCGCTGAGTAGGTCGGCGCTACCGCTGAGTAGGTCGGCGCTACCGCTGGGTAAGTCGGCGCTACCGTTTAGTTGGTCGGCGCTACCGCTGGATAGGTCGGCGCTACCGCTGGGCAGGTCGGCGCTACCGCTGAGTAGGTCGGCGCTACCTCTGAGAACGTCGGCGCTACCTTTGAGGAGGTCGGCGCTACCTTTGAGTAGGTCGACGCAACCGCTAAGTACGTCGGCGCTACCGCTGAGTAGGTCGGCGCTAACGCTGAGTAAGTCGGCGCTACCGCTGAGTAGGTCGGCGCTAACGCTGAGTAAGTCGGCGCAACCGCTAAGTACGTAGGCGCTACCTCTGAGTAGGTCGGCGCTAACGCTGAGTAAGTCGGCGCTACCGCCGGGTAGGTAGGTGCTTCCGCCGGGTAGGTCGGCGCTACCGCTGCGTAAGTCGGCGCTACCTCCGAGTACGTCGGCGCTACCTTTTATTTGGTCGGCGCTACCTTTTAGTAGGTCGGCGCTACTGCTAAATAGGTCGGCGCTATCGCTGGGTAGGTCGGCGCTACCGCTGAGTAGGTCGGCGCTACCGCTGAGAAGGTCGGCGCTACCGCTGGGTAGGTCGGCGCTACCGCTGGGTAGGTCGGCGCCACCTTTAAGTAGGTCGGCGCCACCGCTAAGTAGGTCGGCGCTACCTTTTAGTAGGTCGGCGCTACCTTTATGTAGGTCGGCGCCACCGCTAAGTAGGTCGGCGCTACCGCTGGGTAGGTCGACGCTACCGCTGGGTAGGTCGGCGCTACCTTTTATTTGGTCGGCGCTACCTTTTAGTAGGTCGGCGCTACTGCTAAATAGGTCGGCGCTATCGCTGGGTAGGTCGGCGCTACCGCTGAGTAGGTCGGCGCTACCGCTGAGAAGGTCGGCGCTACCGCTGGGTAGGTCGGCGCTACCGCTGGGTAGGTCGGCGCCACCTTTAAGTAGGTCGGCGCCACCGCTAAGTACGTCGGCGCTACCTTTTAGTAGGTCGGCGCTAACTTTGAGTAGGTCGGCGCCATCGCTAAGTAGGTCGGCGCTACCGCTGATTAGGTCGGCGCTACCGCTGGGTAGGTCGGCGCTACCGCTGGGTAGGTCGGCGCTACCTTTGAGTACGTCGGCGCTACCTTTTACTAGGTCGGCGCTACCTTTAAGTAGGTCGGCGCCACCGCTAAGTAGGTCGGCGCTACCTTTTAGTAGGTCGGCGCTACCTTTATGTAGGTCGGCGCCACCGCTAAGTAGGTCGGCGCTACCGCTGGGTAGGTCGACGCTACCGCTGGGTAGGTCGGTGCTACCGCCGGGTAGGTTGGCGCTACAGCCGGGTAGGTCGGCGCTACCGCTGGGTAGGTCGGTGCTACCGCCAGGTAGGTTGGCGCTACAGCCGGGTAGGTCGGCGCTACCGCTGGGTAGGTCGACGCTACCGCTGGGTAGGTCGGCGCTACCGCTGAGTAGGTCGGCGCAACCGCTGAGTACGTCGACGCTATATTTTAGTAGGTCGGCGCTACCTTTGAGTAGGTCGGCGCTACCGCCGGGTAGGTCAGCGCTACCTTTGAGTAGGTCGGCGCTACCGCTGGGTAAATCGGCGCTTCCGCTGGGTAGGTCGGCGCTACCGCTGGGTAGGTCGGCGCTACCGCTGAATACGTCGGCGCTACCTTTTAGTAGGTCGGCGTCACCGCTAAGTAGGTCGGCGCTACCGCTGGGTAGGTCGGCGCTACCGCGTGGTAGGTCGGCGCTCCCGCTGGGTAGGTCGGCGCTACCACTGGGTAGGTCGGCGCTACCGCCGGGTAAGTCGGCGCTACCGCTGGGTAGTTCGGCGCTACCTCTGAATACGTCGGCGCTACTTTTTAGTAGGTCGGCGTCACCGCTAAGTAGGTTGGCGCTACCGCTAGGTAGGTCGGCGCTACAGTTGAGTACGTCGGCGCTACCTTTTAGTAGGTCGGCGCTAACTTTGAGTAGGTCGGCGCCATCGCTAAGTAGGTCGGCGCTACCGCTGAGTAGGTCGGCGCTTCCGCTGGGTAGGTCGGCGCTACCGCTGGGTAGGTCGGCGCTACCTTTGAGTACGTCGGCGCTACCTTTTACTAGGTCGGCGCTACCTTTAAGTAGGTCGGCGCCACCGCTAAGTAGGTCGGCGCTACCTTTTAGTAGGTCGGCGCTACCTTTATGTAGGTCGGCGCCACCGCTAAGTAGGTCGGCGCTACCGCTGGGTAGGTCGACGCTACCGCTGGGTAGGTCGGTGCTACCGCCGGGTAGGTTGGCGCTACAGCCGGGTAGGTCGGCGCTACCGCTGGGTAGGTCGGTGCTACCGCCGGGTAGGTTGGCGCTACAGCCGGGTAGGTCGGCGCTACCGCTGGGTAGGTCGACGCTACCGCTGGGTAGGTCGGCGCTACCGCTGAGTAGGTCGGCGCAACCGCTGAGTACGTCGACGCTATATTTTAGTAGGTCGGCGCTACCTTTGAGTAGGTCGGCGCTACCGCCGGGCAAGTCCGCGCTACCGCAGGGTAGGTCAGCGATACCTTTGAGTAGGTCGGCGCTACCGCTGGGTAAGTCGGCGCTACCGCTGGGTAGGTCGGCGCTACCGCTGGGTAGGTCGGCGCTACCTTTGCGTAGGTCGGCGCAACCGCTAAGTACGTCGGCGCTACCGCTGATTAGGTCGGCGCTAACGCTGAGTAAGTCGGCGCTACCGCTGAGTAGGTCGGCGCTAACGCTGAGTAAGTCGGTGCTACGCTGAGTAGGTCGGTGCTACCGCCGGGTAGGTCGGTGCTTCCGCCGGGTAGGTCGGCGCTACCGCTGGGTAAGTCGGCGCTACCTCTGAGTACGTCGGCGCTACCTTTTATTTGGTCGGCGCTACCTTTTAGTAGGTCGGCGCCACTGCTAAATAGGTCGGCGCTATCGCTGGGTAGGTGGGCGCTACCGCTGAGTAGGTCGGCGCTACCGCTAAGTAGGTCGGCGCTACCTCTGAATACGTCGGCGCAACCGCTGGGTAGGTCGGCGCTACCGCTGGGTAGTTCGGCGCTACCTCTGAATACGTCGGCGCTACCTTTTAGAAGGTCGGCGTCACCGCTAAGTAGGTTGGCGCTACCGCTGGGTAGGTCGGCGCTACAGTTGAGTACGTCGGCGCTACCTTTTAGTAGGTCGGCGCTAACTTTGAGTAGGTCGGCGCCATCGCTAAGTAGGTCGGCGCTACCGCTGAGTAGGTCGGCGCTACCGCTGGGTAGGTCGGAGCTACCGCTGGGTAGGTCGGCGCTACCTCTGAGTACGTCGGCGCTACCGCTGGGTAGGTCGGCGCTACCGCTGGGTAGGTCGGCGCCACCGCTAAGTAGGTCAGCGCTACCGCTGAGTAGGTCGGCGCTACCTTTGAGTACGTCGGCGCTACCTTTTACTAGGTCGGCGCTACCTTTAAGTAGGTCGGCGCCACCGCTAAGTAGGTCGGCACTACCTTTTAGTAGGTCGGCGCTACCTTTATGTAGGTCGGCGCCACCGCTAAGTAGGTTGGCGCTACCGCTGGGTAGGTCGACGCTACCGCTGGGTAGGTCGGCGCTACCGCCGGGTAGGTTGGCGCTACAGCCGGGTAGGTCAGCGCTACCGCTGGGTAGGTCGGCGCTACCGCTGAGTAGGTCGGCGCTACAGCTGTGTACGTCGGCGATACCTTTTAGTAGGTCGGCGCTACCTTTTAGTAGGTCTGCGCCACCGCCAAGTAGTTCGGCGCTACCGCTGAGTAGGTCGGCGCTACCGCTGGGTAAGTCGGCGCTAACGTTTAGTAGGTGGGCGCTACCTCTGAGAACGCCGGCGCTACCTTTGAGTAGGTCGGCGCTACCTTTGAGTAGGTCGGCGAAACCGCTAAGTACGTCGGCGCTACCGCTGAGTAGGTCGGCGCTAACGGTGAATAAGTCGGCGCTACCGCTGAGTAGGTCGGCGCTGCCGCCGGGTAGGTAAATGCTTCCGCCGGGTAGGTCGGCGCTACCGCTGGGTAAGTCGGCAATACCTTTTAGTAGGTCGGCGCTACCTTTGAGTAGGTCGGCGTCACCGCTAAGTAGGTCGGCGCTTTCGCTGGGTAGGTCGGCGCTACCGCTGAGTAGGTCGGCGCTACCGCTGAGAAGGTCGGCGCTACCGCTGGGTAGGTCGGCGCTACCTCTGAATACGTCGGCGCTACCTTTTAGTAGGTCGGCGCTACCTTTTAGTAGGTCGGCGTCACCGCTAAGTAGGCCGGCGCTACCGCTGGCTAGGTCGGCGCTACCGCTGGGTAGGTCGGCGCTACCGCTGTGTAGGTCGGCGCTACCGCTGTGTAGGTCGGCGCTACAGTTAAGTACTTCGGCGCTACCTTTTAATAGGTCAGCGCTAACTTTAAGTAGGTCGGCGCTACCGCTGGGTAGGTCGGCGCTACCTCTGAATAAGTCGGCGCTACCTTTTAGTAGGTCGGCGCTACCTTTGAGTAGGTCGGCGCCACCTTTTAGTAGGTCGGCGCTACCTTTTAGTAGGTCGGCGCCACCTTTGATTAGGTCGGCGCCACCGCTAAGTAGGTCGGCGCTACCGCTGGGTAAGTCGGCGCTACCGCTGGGTAGGTCGGCGCTACCGCTGGGTAGGTCGGCGCTACCGCTGAATACGTCGGCGCTACCTTTTAGTAGGTCGGCGTCACCGCTAAGTAGGTCGGCGCTACCGCTGGGTAGGTCGGCGCTACCGCGTGGTAGGTCGGCGCTACCGCTGGGTAGGTCGGCGCTACCACTGGGTAGGTCGGCGCTACCGCCGGGTAAGTCGGCGCTACCGCTGGGTAGGTCGGCGCTACCGCTGGGTAGGTCGGCGCTACCGCTGAGTAGGTCGGCGCTACAGTTGAGTACGTCGGCGCTACCTTTTAGTAGGTCGGCGCTAACTTTAAGTAGGTCGGCGCCACCGCTAAGTATGTCGGCGCTACCGCTGGGTAGGTCGGCGCTACCGCTGGGTAGGTCGGCGCTACCTCTGAGTACGTCGGCGCTACCTTTTAGTAGGTCGGCGCCACCTTTAAGTAGGTCGGCGCCACCGCTAAGTAGGTCGGCGCTACCTTTTAGTAGGTCGGCGCTACCTTTATGTAGGTCGGCGCCACCGCTAAGTAGGTCGGCGCTACCGCTGGGTAGGTCGACGCTACCGCTGGGTAAGTCGGCGCAACCGCTAAGTACGTCGGCGCTACCGCTGATTAGGTCGGCGCTAACGCTGAGTAAGTCGGCGCTACCGCTGAGTAGGTCGGCGCTAATGCTGAGTAAGTCGGCGCTACGCTGAGTAGGTCGGTGCTACCGCCAGGTAGGTCGGTGCTTCCGCCGGGTAGGTCGGCGCTACCGCTGGGTAAGTCGGCGCTACCTCTGAGTACGTCGGCGCTACCTTTTATTTGGTCGGCGCTACCTTTTAGTAGGTCGGCGCCACTGCTAAATAGGTCGGCGCTATCGCTGGGTAGGTCGGCGCTACCGCTGAGTAGGTCGGCACTACCGCTGAGTAGGTCGGCGCTACCGTTGGGTAGGTCGGCGCTACCGCTGGGTAGGTCGGCGCTACCTCTGATAACGTCGGCGCTACCGCTGGGTAGGTCGGCGCTACCGCTGGGTAGTTCGGCGCTACCTCTGAATACGTCGGCGCTACCTTTTAGTAGGTCGGCGTCACCGCTAAGTAGGTTGGCGCTACCGCTGGGTAGGTCGGCGCTACAGTTGAGTACGTCGGCGCTACCTTTTAGTAGGTCGGCGTTAACTTTGAGTAGGTCGGCGCCATCGCTAAGTAGGTCGGCGCTACCGTTGGGTAGGTCGGCGCTACCGCTGGGTAGGTCGGCGCTACCTCTGATAACGTCGGCGCTACCGCTGGGTAGGTCGGCGCTACCGCTGGGTAGTTCGGCGCTACCTCTGAATACGTCGGCGCTACCTTTTAGTAGGTCGGCGTCACCGCTAAGTAGGTTGGCGCTACCGCTGGGTAGGTCGGCGCTACAGTTGAGTACGTCGGCGCTACCTTTTAGTAGGTCGGCGTTAACTTTGAGTAGGTCGGCGCCATCGCTAAGTAGGTCGGCGCTACCGCTGAGTAGGTCGGCGCTACCGCTGGGTAGGTCGGCGCTTCCGCTGGGTAGGTCGGCGCTACCTCTGAGTACGTCGGCGCTACCGCTGGGTAGGTCGGCGCTACCGCTGGGTAGGTCGGCGCCACCGCTAAGTAGGTCAGCGCTACCGCTAAGTAGGTCGGCGCTACCGTTGGGTAGGTCGGCGCTACCGCTGGGTAGGTCGGCGCTACCTTTGAGTACGTCGGCGCTACCTTTTACTAGGTCGGCGCTACCTTTAAGTAGGTCGGCGCCACCGCTAAGTAGGTCGGCACTACCTTTTAGTAGGTCGGCGCTACCTTTATGTAGGTCGGCGCCACCGCTAAGTAGGTCGGCGCTACCGCTGGGTAGGTCGACGCTACCGCTGGGTAGGTCGGCGCTACCGCCGGGTAGGTTGGCGCTACAGCCGGGTAGGTCGGCGCTACCGCTGGGTAGGTCGGCGCTACCGCTGAGTAGGTCGGCGCTACAGCTGTGTACGTCGGCGATACCTTTTAGTAGGTCGGCGCTACCTTTTAGTAGGTCGGCGTCACCGCTAAGTAGGTCGGCGCTACCGCTGGCTAGGTCGGCGCTACCGCTGGGTAGGTCGGCGCAATCAGCTGGGTAGGTCGGCGCTACCGCTGTGTATGTCGGCGCTACGGTTGAGTACGTCGGCGCTACCTTTTAATAGGTCAGCGCTAACTTTAAGTAGGTCGGCGCTACCGCTGGGTAGGTCGGCGCTACCTCTGAATACGTCGGCGCTACCTTTTAGTAGGTCGGCGCTACCTTTGAGTAGGTCGGCGCCATCTTTTAGTAGGTCGGCGCTACCTTTTAGTAGGTCGGCGCCACCTTTGAGTAGGTCGGCGCCACCGCTAAGTAGGTCGGCGCTACCGCTGGGTAAGTCGGCGCTACCGCTGGGTAGGTCGGCGCTACCGCTGGGTAGGTCGGCGCTACCGCTGAATACGTCGGCGCTACCTTTTAGTAGGTCGGTGTCACCGCTAAGTAGGTCGGCGCTACCGCTGGGTAGGTCGGCGCTACCGCGTGGTAGGTCGGCGCTACCGCTGGGTAGGTCGGCGCTACCACTGGGTAGGTCGGCGCTACCGCCGGGTAAGTCGGCGCTACCGCTGGGTAGGTCGGCGCTACCGCTGGGTAGGTCGGCGCAACCGCTGAGTAGGTCGGCGCTACAGTTGAGTACGTCGGCGCTACCTTTTAGTAAGTCGGCGCTAACTTTGAGTAGGTCGGCGCCACCGCTAAGTATGTCGGCGCTACCGCTGGGTAGGTCGGCGCTACCGCTGGGTAGGTCGGCGCTACCTCTGAGTACGTCGGCGCTACCTTTTAGTAGGTCGGCGCCACCTTTAAGTAGGTCGGCGCCACCGCTAAGTAGGTCGGCGCTACCTTTTAGTAGGTCGGCGCTACCTTTATGTAGGTCGGCGCCACCGCTAAGTAGGTCGGCGCTACCGCTGGGTAGGTCGACGCTAACGCTGGGTAGGTCGGCGCTACCGCCGGGTAGGTCGACGCTAACGCTGGGTAGGTCGGCGCTACCGCCGGGTAGGTTGGCGCTACCGCCGGGTAGGTCGGCGCTACCGCTGGGTAGGTCGGCGCTACCGCTGAGTAGGTCGGCGCTAAAGCTGAGTACGTCGGCGCTACCTTTTAGTAGGTCGGCGCTACCTTTTAGTAGGTCTGCGCCACCGCCAAGTAGTTCGGCGCTACCGCTGAGTAGGTCGGCGCTACCGCTGGGTAAGTCGGCGCTACCGTTTAGTAGGTCGGCGCTACCGCTGGATAGGTCGGCGCTTCCGCTGGGTACGTCGGCGCTACCGCTTAGTAGGTCGGCGCTACCTCTGATAACGTCGGCGCTACCTTTGAGTAGGTCGGCGCTACCTTTGCGTAGGTCGGCGCAACCGCTAAGTACGTCGGCGCTACCGCTGATTAGGTCGGCGCTAACGCTGAGTAAGTCGGCGCTACCGCTGAGTAGGTCGGCGCTAACGCTGAGTAAGTCGGCGCTACGCTGAGTAGGTCGGTGCTACCGCCGGGTAGGTCGGTGCTTCCGCCGGGTGGGTCGGCGCTACCGCTGGGTAAGTCGGCGCTACCTCTGAGTACGTCGGCGCTACCTTTTATTTGGTCGGCGCTACCTTTTAGTAGGTCGGCGCCACTGCTAAATAGGTCGGCGCTATCGCTGGGTAGGTCGGCGCTACCGCTGAGTAGGTCGGCGCTACCGCTGAGTAGGTCGGCGCTACCGCTGGGTAAGTCGGCGCTACCGTTTAGTAGGTCGGCGCTACCGCTGGATAGGTCGGCGCTACCGCTGGGCAGGTCGGCGCTACCGCTGAGTAGGTCGGCGCTACCTCTGAGAACGTCGGCGCTACCTTTGAGGAGGTCGGCGCTACCTTTGAGTAGGTCGGCGCAACCGCTAAGTACGTCGGCGCTACCGCTGAGTAGGTCGGCGCTAACGCTGAGTAAGTCGGCGCTACCGCTGAGTAGGTCGGCGCTAACGCTGAGTAAGTCGGCGCAACCGCTAAGTACGTAGGCGCTACCTCTGAGTAGGTCGGCGCTAACGCTGAGTAAGTCGGCGCTACCGCCGGGTAGGTAGGTGCTTCCGCCGGGTAGGTCGGCGCTACCGCTGCGTAAGTCGGCGCTACCTCTGAGTACGTCGGCGCTACCTTTTATTTGGTCGGCGCTACCTTTTAGTAGGTCGGCGCTACTGCTAAATAGGTCGGCGCTATCGCTGGGTAGGTCGGCGCTACCGCTGAGTAGGTCGGCGCTACCGCTGAGAAGGTCGGCGCTACCGCTGGGTAGGTCGGCGCTACCGCTGGGTAGGTCGGCGCCACCTTTAAGTAGGTCGGCGCCACCGCTAAGTAGGTCGGCGCTACCTTTTAGTAGGTCGGCGCTACCTTTATGTAGGTCGGCGCCACCGCTAAGTAGGTCGGCGCTACCGCTGGGTAGGTCGACGCTACCGCAGGGTAGGTCGGCGCTACCGCCGGGTAGGTTGGCGTTCCCTCCGGGTAGGTCGGCGCTACCACTGGGTAGGTCGGCGCTACCGCTGAGTAGGTCGGCGCTACAGCTGAGTACGTCGGCGCTACCTTTTAGTAGGTCGGCGCTACCTTTTAGTAGGTCGGCGTCACCGCTAAGTAGGTCGGCGCTACCGCTGGCTAGGTCGGCGCTACCTTTTAGTAGGTCGGCGTCACCGCTAAGTAGGTCGGCGCTACCGCTGGCTAGGTCGGCGTTACCGCTGGGTAGGTCGGCGCAATCAGCTGGGTAGGTCGGCGCTACCGCTGTGTATGTCGGCGCTACAGTTTAGTACGTCGGCGCTACCTTTTAATAGGTCAGCGCTAACTTTAAGTAGGTCGGCGCTACCGCTGGGTAGGTCGGCGCTACCTCTGAATACGTCGGCGCTACCTTTTAGTAGGTCGGCGCTACCTTTGAGTAGGTCGGCGCCACCTTTTAGTAGGTCGGCGCTACCTTTTAGTAGGTCGGCGCCACCTTTGAGTAGGTCGGCGCCACCGCTAAGTAGGTCGGCGCTACCGCTGGGTAAGTCGGCGCTACCGCTGGGTAGGTCGGCGCTACCGCTGGGTAGGTCGGCGCTACCGCTGAATACGTCGGCGCTACCTTTTAGTAGGTCGGCGTCACCGCTAAGTAGGTCGGCGCTACCGCTGGGTAGCTCGGCGCTACCGCGTGGTAGGTCGGCGCTACCGCTGGGTAGGTCAACGCTACCACTGGGTAGGTCGGCGCTACCGCCGGGTAAGTCGGCGCTACCGCTGGGTAGGTCGGCGCTACCGCTGGGTAGGTCGGCGCTACCGCTGAGTAGGTCGGCGCTACAGTTGAGTACGTCGGCGCTACCTTTTAGTAAGTCGGCGCTAACTTTGAGTAGGTCGGCGCCACCGCTAAGTATGTCGGCGCTACCGCTGGGTAGGTCGGCGCTACCGCTGGGTAGGTCGGCGCTACCTCTGAGTACGTCGGCGCTACCTTTTAGTAGGTCGGCGCCACCTTTAAGTAGGTCGGCGCCACCGCTAAGTAGGTCGGCGCTACCTTTTAGTAGGTCGGCGCTACCTTTATGTAGGTCGGCGCCACCGCTAAGTAGGT
Source organism: Anisus vortex (assembly GCA_949126835.1). Classification (NCBI taxonomy): domain Eukaryota; kingdom Metazoa; phylum Mollusca; class Gastropoda; family Planorbidae; genus Anisus; species Anisus vortex. The sequence goes on from OX421494.1 coordinate 57,544,668, forward strand.
CGGCGCTACCGCTGGGTAGGTCGACGCTACCGCTGGGTAGGTCGGCGCTACCGCCGGGTAGGTTGGCGCTACCGCCGGGTAGGTCGGCGCTACCGCTGGGTAGGTCGGCGCTAGCGCTGAGTAGGTCGGCGCTAACGCTGAGTAAAGCGGCGCTACCGCTGAGTAGGTCGGCGCTACCTATTAGTAGGTCGGCGCTACCTTTGAGTAGGTCGGCGTCACCGCTAAGTAGGTCGGCGCTACCGCTGGGTAGGTCGGCGCTACCGCTGGGTAGGTCGGCGCTACAGCCGGATAAGTCAGCGCTACCGCTGGGTAGTTCGGCGCTACCGCTGGGTAGGTCGGCGCTACCGCTGAGTAGGTCGGCGCTACAGTTGAGTACGTCGGCGCTACCTTTTAGTAGGTCGGCGCTAACTTTAAGTAGGTCGGCGCTACCGCTGGGTAGGTCGGCGCTACCTCTGAATACGTCAGCGCTAACTTTTGGTAGGTCGGCGCTACCTTTGAGTAGGTCGGCGTCACCGCTAAGTAGGTCGGCGCTACCGCTGGGTAGGTCTGCGCTACCTCTGAATACGTCGGCGCTACCTATTAGTAGGTCGGCGCTACCGCTGGGTAGGTCGGCGCTACCGCTGGGTAGGTCAGCGCTACCGCTGGGTAGGTCGGTGCTACCGCTGAATAGGTCGGCGCTACAGTTGAGTACGTCGGCGCTACCTTTGGTAGGTCGGCGCTACCTTTTAGTAGGTCGGCGCTACCTTTGAGTAGGTCGGCGCTACCGCTGGGTAAGTCGGCGCTACCGCTGGGTAGGTCGGCGCTACCGCTGAGTAGGTCGGCGCTACCGCTGGGTAGGTCGGCGCTACCTCTGAATACGTCGGCGCTACCTTTTAGTAGGTCGGCGCTAACTTTGAGTAGGTCGGCGCCACCGCTTTGTAGGTCGGCGCTACCGCTGGGTAGGTCGGCGCTACAGCTAGGTAGGTCGGCGCTACCTCTGAGTACGTCGGCGCTACCTTTTAGTAGGTCGGCGCTACCTTTAAGTAGGTCGGCGCCACCGCTAAGTAGGTCGGCGCTACCGCTGAGTAGGTCGGCGCTAACGCTGAGTAAGTCGGCGCAACCGCTAAGTACGTCGGCGCTACCGCTGAGTAGGTCGGCGCTAACGCTGAGTAAGTCGGCGCTACCGCCGGGTAGGTAGGTACTTCCGCCGGTTAGGTCGGCGCTACCGCTGCGTAAGTCGGCGCTACCTCTGAGTACGTCGGCGCTACCTTTTATTTGGTCGGCGCTACCTTTTAGTATGTCGGCACTACTGCTAAATAGGTCGGCGCTATCGCTGGGTAGGTCGGCGCTACCGCTGAGTAGGTCGGCGCTACCGCTGAGAAGGTCGGCGCTACCGCTGGGTAGGTCGGCGCTACCGCTGGGTAGGTCGGCGCTACTGTTATAATTATATTACACTGTTCTTTATTCAACTAACACGCTGGACACAAGGGTTTCAGTTCCACCTTTATTTTACATGTACATACCGAATCACCAATCAAAATCCCTACAGCTCTCTCCTGTTCAGCTCTCATACCCCGAATGTCCAGTCTTCCTATCTTACACACCCCGTGTTCGCTCCCTTCATTCACGATTCCCCCTAACTGACTTGAGTTCATTCATTTCTATCTTTACAATAACATCACTGAGCTCACACACACACACACACACACATACACGCCTACACACACCCATTTGTCGACAATAGATTTTAATTCATTCATATCCACTCTCTTTCACTCAAAATAGCTCACAACATCTACTCCCACCCTAAGGCGATTAATCCTTTAATTGCCTGATAACTAAAATAAAAGAAAAAAAATGTACACTACAATCCGAGTTATTTTGTCTATACCTTTCATTCACATACCTTAAAGTTAATCACAATTTCGTGGTTTGTGCAACCAAAATAGTTTATATCTATTTTTACAATACATCTATACCAAACAGAACTGACTTTCACACAATAATAGTTTGTACACAAAAGTATCTACACATTAATTATAATATTATAAGCATATATATTAAATACGTCATGAAATCAAATAATGCGATCATAATAATGAATTATACCGTAGGTTACATATAACATAGTCAAGTTCTTTTACATTTTATATACATATTAAAACGCTACAACCTATTATAAAATACTACCATAATAATATCTTTTACCGTAACCTCATTAAGTTAATGATAAATACGACATTAGAATAGATCTAATCATTTTAATTACACTTGTATGAACAAGTTATACATTTATTATAACTCTGCTTTAGAAGCGAATATAATCACATTGACAATGAAGAGAAAAAAATAAAAAAAATAATGAATACAAGAAAAATTGTCATCATTTGTGCTCATGACAAAAAATATTTGAGCGTACACAATCCTCAAATCCTCTTGTCATTCTGACTGAGCACTGTTACACATTTATTTATTAATCTGTTTTTAAAAAAAACAACACAGTCCTATTGCTTTAATAATAAAAAAAAATTGTTCATGTACAAATGTTCTTTTGCAAGTTACTGCTACAATTTAATTCCTTGAGAGGTAATCTGCGATTAAATTTTGTGTTCCTGGTATATGTTCCACCTTAAACTTAAATTCTTGCAGTAAAATAGCCCATCTTGTTATCCTGGAGTTTTTGTATTTACAGCTATTTAGATATTGTAGAGTCCTCTGGTCTGTTTGCAGTATAAAGTTTGAATTACTTAAATACAAAGCTAGCTTTCCTATAGTCCAAATAATAGATAAACATTCTCGCTCAATAGTCGAGAACCGTGTTTCTCGCGGTAACAGCTTTCTGCTTACATATTTAACTGGCCGCAAGGCCCCATCTCTATATTGTAATAGTACCCCGCCAACGCCCCTGGAAGACGCATCACAGCGTAGTACAAATCTACCGTTTACATCTGGTAAAATTAAGAATGGCTCTGAGTTTAAGTGACTTTGCAATAACTCTAATGCTCTTTGGCACTCCCCTGTCCAATTTATTTTGTTTGGTTTGCCTTTCTTAAGTAGGTCAGTCAAAACAGCTTTAATTGTACTGAAGTTAGGTATGAACTTCGCGTAGTAGGATATAAGTCCTATTAAAGCTCTAACCTGTTTCTTTGTTCTAGGAACTGAAATGTGTAATATCTTCTCTATCTTTGATTTTTCAGGTGTTATTATACCTTTCCCAACCATGTGACCTAGAAAGCTTATTTTCTCAAAACCCAATTCTAGTTTTTCTGGTTTGACTGTTAAACCCGCTTCACTCAATCTACAAAAAACTTTGTCTAGTGTCTGTACGTGCTGTTCAAAAGTTTCACTATACACGCATATATCATCAAAAAATGAAACAACATTGTCTAGCCCTTCTAACACATAACGCATAAGTCTAGCAAATGTTGCTGGAGCTGTAGACAGTCCAAAGGGTAGGTAGTTAAAATGGTAAAGTCCCCATGGTGTTGTAAAAGCTGTGAGTTTCTTACACTCCTAAGTCCTATTTGCCAATACCCTTTTGTGAGGTCTAACTTTGACATATAATTTGCTCTATTTAGCTTGCTAAAAAGTTCTTCCTGGTCTGGTATTGGTTCGGCGTCATATACTGTCACAGCATTCAACTTTCTGAAGTCTACACAGAACCTCGTCCCCCCGTCTCTTTTCCTAACTAGGACTACCGGTGCACTGAAATCGGAATTCGATCTTTCTATTATCCCTAAAGTTTCCATTTCGTCTAGTTCTTTCCTCATTATCTCCCTCTGCGCATATGGTATTCCGTATGGCCTTACTCTAATAGGTTTTTTATTGGTGAGGATAATATCGTGTACTACTAATTTTGTCTTGCCTGGGACATTACTTATCACGCCCCTGTGTTTACAAACTACTTCTTCGATTCTCTTTCTCTGTTTACCATTCAGGCTGTCACTGATTTTTACGGCCTTCAGGTCCGTCTTGTTATTAAAGTCTGGTGTCTTCACCATATTTAAGGGTATTCCAAGGTCGAGGTCAACTGTGTCACCGTTTCCTCCCTCGTCGTATTCTGTTATCACCCCTGAAATTGTGTTTACTCTGTAGTGTGTTCTTTTCCCAATAGTGTTATTTCTGGGGTGGTACAACATGATTCTGTTGACATGAAATGTTTTGACTTTATCGTTCACTCTAACCTCATAGTTTAAATTGGATATCTTCTTTACCACTTCGAAGGGACCCCCCCATCGAAGTTCCAATTTATTTATTTGTTGAGGTATCAACACTAACACATGATCTCCAACTTCGATTTTTTTAATGGATGCATTCCTATCATAATAACTTTTTGACTTTTCCATTCCTTCTTCGGTCCTTTTTGTCGCGAATGCGCATGCGTTTTGTAGTTTCTTCTTCAAGTTTAACAGGTAGTCGTATGCAGTTCTGGTTATTGGGTCTTCCATCTCTTCTGTTAGTATAGACTTTATTATGCTCATTGGTCCTCTGACTTTCCTGCCATACATGAGCTCAAAAGGCGAGTACTCCGTGGTCGTGTGTGATATTTCACGGTATGCGAATAGCACAGATGGTAAATATGTATCCCAATCCGAAGGCTTATCAAACGTGACTTTTCTGAGCATTTCCTTCAGAGTCCCATTGAACCTTTCAACAGCCCCATTTGACATCGGGTGGTATACTGATGAATGGGTTATCCTTATTCCCAGTAGTTTTGAAACCTGTTTAAATATGTCTGACGTGAATTGACTTCCATTGTCCGATAAAATTGTGTCGGGAAATCCCATTCTGCAGAATACAGACATAAGTGCGTCTTGTACTTCTTCCGTTGAAACAGTTTTAAGCGGAATTGCTTCTGGCCATCTAGTGCAAAGGTCTACAACTGTTAGTATATATCTATTTTTAGTTTTTGTCATATTTAATGGTCCTACAATATCTATGGCTATTTTACAAAATGGCTGGCCAACTATTTTTGAAATCCCCATTGGGCCTTTGCTCTGTTTGTTTTTCTTACCCCTCTGGCACACGTCACATGTCTTGCAATAGTCCTTTACCTGCTTGTTAATTTCTGGCCACGTGAATTCAGATTTTATCCTCTCAAGTGTTCGCGCGTAACCCTGGTGACCACTCATAGGTGTGTCGTGTCCTACTTTTATGATGTTTTCGCGAAGCGTATTTGGTATGACCAGTTTAATAAAATCGTCCCCTAAGTTCCTATTTCTATTACATTTCCTAACTTGTTTATACAAGTAACCATTTATTATCTTGTACCCATTTTCATTATTATATGCCCTTGTCCACAATTTTTCTAATGATGTGTCTTCTTTTTGCATCCTCTTGAACTCATCTTTATTGACATTTAAGTTTATAAATGTACTTTCCAATTTTCCCTCTTTCATTGCGTTTTCATTTTGTTTTTGTGCCCTTGTCTGCACATGTGCAACTATGTTTAAGTCCGCATTTGATGGTGGTTTTGCTCCATCAACATTTCCTATCAATAGTTCTGCCGGCGGGTTTTTTTAAAGTATCGCTATATACGTACCCGTTAGATACGGAGTTTCTATATTTACTATGGCCTTTCTAACTTGTATCTCTTCGCCGTTCGCGGTTATTATGGTAGTTTTCCCTTTCACCCAATCGGATCGTGGGATTAGGCTCTCTTTGCAAGCTATTACAACTGACCCCGTATCTCGCAATGTTGTCACTGCCCTATTGTTTAATTTCCCCATAACTATCGGTAATCTTCCTTTACTACTGATTATATTCGCCCATGTAAGTTTTCTTACCTTCCCTTCTCCGTTTAAACAGTCCTTACATGTTCTACACTTTCCCGTTAATGCGGAAGCTAGTCATACATTGTTATTGTTGAACCGAACCCTCCTATCGTCCCCGCCTTCGGATCCGTTTGTACGAGTCTCGTCTCTGTAACTTTGACCTACTGGTTTATTTCGCCAACAGTCTCGCGACCAGTGCCCAGTTTGACCACATGTGTAGCACTCATTGCTATTTTGATGGTTGTATGCTTGATGTTTTTGTTTGTAACCGTCATATGTCTGTTTCTGTGATCGGTCAGGTGACATGTAGGCCGATTGTTGTCTAAGAGATTGTTTCCCAATTGGTGAATGTGATCTATGAGGTGATTGTGGCCTCTGTCTAAACGGTGATTGCGATCTATATGATGGTTGTGGCCTCTGTCTAAAGGGTGATTGTGGTCTATATGGTGATTGTGGCCTCTGTCTAAAGGGTGATTGCGATCTATATGATGGTTGTGGCCTCTGTCTAAAGGGTGATTGTGGTCTATATGGTGATTGTGGCCTCTGTCTAAACGCTGATTGCGGTCTTTGTGGTGTTCTTTCCCGTGATTTCCGATCACTAATTGTGGCCACGGCATCGTTTGTTTGTGTTTCTGTTTGTCCTAAAGGTCTGTTGGGGAAAATGGAGAAGTAATTGTCGCAACCCTTCTCTACGTCGTCTATTGTCTTGGGTTCCCTGGTCAAAATATGGTGTCTGACGTCTGTCGCCACTGTCCTCGTCACTTTGTCCCTAAGTATCAAGTCCAATAGTCCGTCGTATGTTTTGTCAATGCCACTAAGCTCTACCCATCGCTTCAAGTAGTATTTTACTTTTCTGATGTAGCTTCCTGATTTGTCCCCCTTGTCTGGTCGCATGTTCCGAAATCGGTCACTATATCCTGCGCATGTTAGCCCATAGTGTTTTTGTATTTCTTTTTTTAGCTTCACGTAGTCTGTTTCCGCGCCTAGTTCCGTGGTATAATGGTCGCACCCTCTATCTAACAAAATTTTTCTGAACTCATGGCACCATCGTTTTCCTTCTAACCCTATTTCTATGGCTTCTCTTTCAAAAATATCTATGAGGTTGTCAATATCTTCTGGTTCATTACCCCCTTTTAGTCCTACCAGCCGCATCTTTATCCATTTCTTTCCGCCTTCGTCCTCTCTTTTACTCTCTATCATTTCTCCCTCCGACTTCGCGCTTTCTTTCAATAATTCCAATTTTTTTATTTCTCTCTCTTCTCTCCTTGTATTCCTTTCTTCCCGTTCCCTCTCTAGTTCCCGTGCATCTTTTAATTTCTTTTCTGCCCATTCTATCAAGTCTCCGCCCTCTAATTTACATTTCTCTCCTAAGTCTATATAATAGGCTAAACCCAGTTTATCCTCATTACTCATTTTACCACTCCAAATTCTACTAATTAAGTAATCAGAAAAAATTATAAAAAAGATGTATAGTTTGTAGTCCCACTTATTCAATTGTGCGATCAGTTACTTCCTAATCAATTTTTTTACTAAAATAGTAATTACTGATAACGACACTGTAAGCGATTTTGTCAACCCAGTGTGTGTATACAAATCCCAAATTATACAAGTGTGTCATTAAAGATCACCACTGACGTCGAAAGATAATCTTATTTTTCCAACACACGCTGAGTTAATTGCCCTAAAAAATTATTTCTACACTATTCTCCACACATGTAAATTCAGTTCGAATTGTGTGTAGGATAATATATAATTTCATTAAAATAAACAGAAAGCATAATACATAGCATACACAAAATCATGAATCATAATAATACTTAAATACAGGCATACTTGCTTTTACAATCGCCGATGCGCTTGAGTAGTTTCTTCCCGTAACAGGTCAACAATGTCAACGGTCACAGTTCGATGTACCTCTGGTCACACAGGGAAATAACTAGCAGTTCATTCAGAGTGTGTTTTTACCCGTGTCGTTTCGTCCCAGTATCAGGGATGCACATCAGGTTTTGTCATTCACAGCACGGGACGGCAAGGTTAGAGACCCCCGGTCAGCATACGGCCCACGTACGGTGAGCATAGGTCTGCACGTCAGGGTTGTCACTCACAGCACAGGTCGGCATACGGCCCACGTACGGTGAGCATAGGTCTGCACGTCAGGGTTGTCACTCACAGCACAGGTCAGCATACGGCCCACGTACGGTGAGCATAGGTCTGCACGTCAGGGTTGTCACTCACAGCACAGGTCAGCATACGGCCCACGTACGGTGAGCATAGGTCTGCACGTCAGGGTTGTCACTCACAGCACAGGTCAGCATACGGCCCACGTACGGTGAGCATAGGTCTGCACGTCAGGGTTGTCACTCACAGCACAGGACGGGCAAGGTCTGCACACTCACAGCACAGGTCAGCATACGCCCACGTACGGTGAGCATAGGTCTGCACGTCAGGGTTGTCACTCACAGCACAGGACGGGCAAGGTCTGCACACTCACAGCACAGGTCAGCATACGCCCACGTACGGTGAGCATAGGTCTGCACGTCAGGGTTGTCACTCACAGCACAGGACGGTCAAAGTGAAAGACCCCAGGTCAGCATACGGTCCCGCAAACGATCAGCTTACGTGTAGATCACAGCACAAGGCAGCACAATATCTTTGCTGGCACCTTATTACTGTAGTGTAGTTTAAAATTTAAAATTCACAGTACTTCTGGTTACGATGATCATCGCACCATTTAAACTAATGTTAAATGTTATTTCAAGTTCGAGACGTACAGGGTCTGGTCGAACCTCTAAAGTATGGAAACTGCACACAACGCTTGTTATTCCCAGTTCGAGACGTACTGGGTCTGGGTCGAACCTCTAGTTGGGCGCCAAATGTTATAATTATATTACACTGTTCTTTATTCAACTAACACGCTGGACACAAGGGTTTCAGTTCCACCTTTATTTTACATGTACATACCGAATCACCAATCAAAATCCCTACAGCTCTCTCCTGTTCAGCTCTCATACCCCGAATGTCCAGTCTTCCTATCTTACACACCCCGTGTTCGCTCCCTTCATTCACGATTCCCCCTAACTGACTTGAGTTCATTCATTCCTATCTTTACAATAACATCACTGAGCTCACACACACACACACACACACACACATACACGCCTACACACACCTATTTGTCGACAATAGATTTTAATTCATTCATATCCACTCTCTTTCACTCAAAATAGCTCACAACAGCTACCTCTGAATACGTCGGCGCTACCTATTAGTAGGTCGGCGCTACCTTTGAGTAGGTCGGCGTCACCGCTAAGTAGGTCGGCGCTACCGCTGGGTAGGTCGGCGCTACCGCTGGGTAGGTCGGCGCTACAGCCGGGTAAGTCAGCGCTACCGCTGGGTAGTTCGGCGCTACCGCTGGGTAGGTCGGTGCTACCGCTGAGTAGGTCGGCGCTACAGTTGAGTACGTCGGCGCTACCTTTTAGTAGGTCGGCGCTAACTTTAAGTAGGTCGGCGCTACCGCTGGGTAGGTCGGCGCTACCTCTGAATACGTCGGCGCTAACTTTTGGTAGGTCGGCGCTACCTTTGAGTAGGTCGGCGTCAACGCTAAGTAGGTCGGCGCTACCGCTGGGTAGGTCTGCGCTACCTCTGAATACGTCGGCGCTACCTATTAGTAGGTCGGCGCTACCGCTGAGTAGGTCGGCGCTATAGCTGTGTACGTCGGCGCTACCTTTTAGTAGGTCGGCGCTACCTTTTAGTAGGTCTGCGCCACCGACAAGTAGTTCGACGCTACCGCTGAGTAGGTCCGCGCTACCGCTGGGTAAGTCGGCGCTACCGTTTAGTAGGTCGGCGCTACCGCTGGATAGGTCGGCGCTACCGCTGAGTAAGTCGGCGCAACCGCTAAGTACGTCGGCAATACCGCTGAGTAGGTCGGCGCTAACGCTGAGTAAGTCGGCGCTACCGCCGGGTAGGTAGGTGCTTCCGCCGGGTAGGTCGGCGCTACCGCTGCGTAAGTCGGCGCTACCTCTGAGTACGTCGGCGCTACCTTTTATTTGGTCGGCGCTACCTTTTAGTAGGTCGGCGTTACTGCTAAATAGGTCGGCGCTATCGCTGGGTAGGTCGGCGCTACCGCTGAGTAGGTATGCGCTACCGCTGAGAAGGTCGGCGCTACCGCTGGGTAGGTCGGCGCTACCGCTGGGTAGGTCGGCGCTACCTCTGAATACGTCGGCGCTACCTATTAGTAGGTCGGCGCTACCTTTGAGTTGGTCGGCGTCACCGCTAAGTAGGTCGGCGCTACCGCTGGGTAGGTCGGCGCTACCGCTGGGTAGGTCGGCGCTACAGCCGGGTAAGTCAGCGCTATCGCTGGGTAGTTCGGCGCTATTGCTGGGTAGGTCGGCGCTACATTTGAGTACGTCGGCGCTACCATTTAGTAGGTCGGCGCTAATTTAAGTAGGTCGGCGCTACCGCTGGGTAGGTCGGCGCTACCTCTGAATACGTCGGCGCTACCTTTTGGTAGGTCGGCGCTACCTTTGAGTAGGTCGGCGTCAGCGCTAAGTAGGTCGGCGCTACCGCTGGGTAGGTCTGCGCTACCGCGTGATAGGTCAGCGCTACCGCAGGTTAGGTCGGCGCTACCGCTAGGTAGGTCGGCGCTACCGCCGGGTAAGTCGGCGCTACCGCTAGGTAGTTCGGCGCTACCGCTGGGTAGGTCGGCGCTACAGGGGAGTAGATCGGCGCTACAGTTGAGTACGTCGGCGCTACCATTTAGTAGGTCGGCGCTAACTTTAAGTAGGTCGGCGCCACCTTTTAGTAGGTCGGCGCTACCTTTTAGTAGGTCGGCGCCACCTTTGAGAAGGTCGGCGCCACCGCTAAGTAGGTCGGCGCTACCGCTGGGTAGGTCGGCGCTACCTCTGGCTAGGTCTGTGCCACCGCTAAGTAGGTCGGGGCTATCGCTGGATAGGTCGGGGCTACCGCTGGGTAGGTCGGCGCTACCGCTGGGTAGGTCGGCGCTACCGCTGAGTAGGTCGGCGCAACCGCTGAGAACGTCGGCGCTACCTTTTATTTGGTCGGCGCTACCTTTTAGTAGGTCGGCGCTACTGCTAAATAGGTCGGCGCTATCGCTGGGTAGGTCGGCGCTACCGCTGAGTAGGTCGGCGCTACCGCTGAGAAGGTCGGCGCTACCGCTGGGTAGGTCGGCGCTACCGCTGGGTAGGTCGGCGCTACCTCTGAATACGTCGGCGCTACCTTTTAGTAGCTCGGCGCTACCTTTGAGTAGGTCGGCGTCACCGCTAAGTAGGTCGGCGCTACCGCTGAGTAGGTCGGCGCTACCGCTGGGTAGGTCGGCGCTACCTCTAAATACGTCGGCGCTACCTTTTGGTAGGTCGGCGCTACCTTTGAGTAGGTCGGCGTCACCGCTAAGTAGGTCGGCGCTACCGCTGGGTAGGTCTGCGCTACCGCGTGGTAGGTCAGCGCTACCGCTGGGTAGGTCGGCGCTACCGCTAGGTAGGTCGGCGCTACCGCCGGGTAAGTCGGCGCTACCGCTGGGTAGTTCGGCGCTACCGCTGGGTAGGTCGGCGCTACAGGGGAGTAGATCGGCGCTACAGTTGAGTACGTCGGCGCTACCATTGAGTAGGTCGGCGCTAACTTTAAGTAGGTCGGCGCCACCTTTTAGTAGGTCGGCGCTACCTTTTAGTAGGTCGGCGCCACCTTTGAGAAGGTCGGCGCCACCGCTAAGTAGGTCGGCGCTACCGCTGGGTAGGTCGGCGCTACCTCTGGCTAGGTCTGCGCCACCGCTAAGTAGGTCGGGGCTACCGCTGGGTAGGTCGGGGCCACCGCTGGGTAGGTCGGCGCTACCGCTGGGTAGGTCGGCGCTACCGCTGAGTAGGTCGGCGCAACCGCTGAGTACGTCGGCGCTACCTTTTATTTGGTCGGCGCTACCTTTTAGTAGGTCGGCGCTACTGCTAAATAGGTCGGCGCTATCGCTGGGTAGGTCGGCGCTACCGCTGAGTAGGTCGGCGCTACCGCTGAGAAGGTCGGTGCTACCGCTGGGTAGGTCGGCGCTACCGCTGGGTAGGTCGGCGCTACCTCTGAATACGTCGGCGCTACCTTTTAGTAGCTCGGCGCTACCTTTGAGTAGGTCGGCGTCACCGCTAAGTAGGTCGGCGCTACCGCTGGGTAGGTCGGCGCTACCGCTGGGTAGGTCGGCGCTACCTCTGAATACGTCGGCGCTACCTTTTGGTAGGTCGGCGCTACCTTTGAGTAGGTCGGCGTCACCGCTAAGTAGGTCGGCGCTACCGCTGGGTAGGTCTGCGCTACCGCGTGGTAGGTCGGCGCTACAGCTGGGTAGGTCGGCGCTACCGCTAGGTAGGTCGGCGCTACCGCCGGGTAAGTCGGCGCTACCGCTGGGTAGTTCGGCGCTACCGCTGGGTAGGTCGGCGCTACCGCTGGGTAGGTCGGCGCTACCGCTTGGTAGGTCGGCGCTACCGCTGGGTAGGTCGGCGCTACCGCTGAGTAGGTCGGCGCTACCGCTGAGTAGGTCGGCGCTACAGTTGAGTACATCGGTGCTACCTTTTAATAGGTCGGCGCTACCTTTTAGTAGGTCGGCGCGACCTTTGAGTAGGTCGGCGCCACCGCTAAGTAGGTCGGCGCTACCGATTGGTAGGTCGGCGCTACCGCTGGGTAAGTAGGCGCTACCGCTGAGTAGGTCGGCGCTACCTTTTAGTAGGTCGGCGCTAACTTTGAGTAGGTCGGCGCCATCGCTAAGTAGGTCGGCGCTACCGCTGAGTAGGTCGGCGCCACCGCTAAGTAGGTCAGCGCTACCGCTGAGTAGGTCGGCGCTACCGCTGGGTAGGTCGGCGCTACCGCTGGGTAGTTCGGCGCTACCTTTGAGTACGTCGGCGCTACCTTTTACTAGGTCGGCGCTACCTTTAAGTAGGTCGGCGCCACCGCTAAGTAGGTCGGCGCTACCTTTTAGTAGGTCGGCGCTACCTTTTTGTAGGTCGGCGCCACCGCTAAGTAGGTCGGCGCTACCGCTGGGTAGGTCGACGCTACCGCTGGGTAGGTCGGCGCTACAGCCGGGTAGGTTGGCGCTACAGCCGGGTAGGTCGGCGCTACCGCTGAGTAGGTCGGCGCTACAGCTGTGTACGTCGGCGCTACCTTTTAGTAGGTCGGCGCTACCTTTTAGTAGGTCTGCGCCACCGCCAAGTAGTTCGGCGCTACCGCTGAGTAGGTCGGCGCTACCGCTGGGTAGGTCGGCGCTACCGCTGAGTAGGTCGGCGCTACAGTTGAGTACGTCGGCGCTACCTTTTAATAGGTCGGCGCTACCTTTTAGTAGGTCGGCGCGACCTTTGAGTAGGTCGGCGCCACCGCTAAGTAGGTCGGCGCTACCGATTTGTAGGTCGGCGCTACCGCTGGGTAAGTAGGCGCTACCGCTGAGTAGGTCGGCGCTACCTTTTAGTAGGTCGGCGCTAACTTTGAGTAGGTCGGCGCCATCGCTAAGTAGGTCGGCGCTACCGCTGAGTAGGTCGGCGCCACCGCTAAGAAGGTCAGCGCTACCGCTGAGTAGGTCGGCGCTACCGCTGGGTAGGTCGGCGCTACCGCTGGGTAGTTCGGCGCTACCTTTGAGTACGTCGGCGCTACCTTTTACTAGGTCGGCGCTACCTTTAAGTAGGTCGGCGCCACCGCTAAGTAGGTCGGCGCTACCTTTTTGTAGGTTGGCGCCACCGCTAAGTAGGTCGGCGCTACCGCTGGGTAGGTCGACGCTACCGCTGGGTAGGTCGGCGCTACCGCCGGGTAGGTTGGCGCTACAGCCGGGTAGGTCGGCGCTACCGCTGGGTAGGTCGGCGCTACCGCTGAGTAGGTCGGTGCTACAGCTGTGTACGTCGGCGCTACCTTTTAGTAGGTCGGCGCTACCTTTTAGTAGGTCTGCGCCACCGCCAAGTAGTTCGGCGGTACCGCTGAGTAGGTCGGCGCTACCGCTGGGTAAGTCGGCGCTAACGTTTAGTAGGTGGGCGCTACCTCTGAAAACGTCGGCGCTACCTTTGAGTAGGTCGGCGCTACCTTTGAGTAGGTCGGCGCAACCACTAAGTACGTCGGCGCTACCGCTGAGTAGGTCGGCGCTAACGCTGAGTAAGTCGGCGCTACCGCTGAGTAGGTCGGCGCTACCGCTGGGTAAGTCGGCGCTACCGTTTAGTAGGTCGGCGCTACCGCTGGATAGGTCGGCGCTACCGCTGGGCAGGTCGGCGCTACCGCTGAGTAGGTCGGCGCTACCTCTGAGAACGTCGGCGCTACCTTTGAGTAGTTCGGCGCTACCTTTGAGTAGGTCGGCGCAACCGCTAAGTACGTCGGCGCTACCGCTGAGTAGGTCGGCGCTAACGCTGAGTAAAGCGGCGCTACCGCTGAGTAGGTCGGCGCTACCGCTGGGTAGGTCGGCGCTACCGCGTGGTAGGTCAGCGCTACCGCTGGGTAGGTCGGCGCTACCGCTAGGTAGGTCGGCGCTACCGCCGGGTAAGTCGGCGCTACCGCTGGGTAGTTCGGCGCTACCGCTGGGTAGGTCGGCGCTACAGGGGAGTAGATCGGCGCTACAGTTGAGTACGTCGGCGCTACCATTTAGTAGGTCGGCGCTAACTTTAAGTAGGTCGGCGCCACCTTTTAGTAGGTCGGCGCTACCTTTTAGTAGGTCGGCGCCACCTTTGAGAAGGTCGGCGCCACCGCTAAGTAGGTCGGCGCTACCGCTGGGTAGGTCGGCGCTACCTCTGGCTAGGTCTGCGCCACCGCTAAGTAGGTCGGGGCTATCGCTGGATAGGTCGGGGCTACCGCTGGGTAGGTCGGCGCTACCGCTGGGTAGGTCGGCGCTACCGCTGAGTAGGTCGGCGCAACCGCTGAGTACGTCGGCGCTACCTTTTATTTGGTCGGCGCTACCTTTTAGTAGGTCGGCGCTACTGCTAAATAGGTCGGCGCTATCGCTGGGTAGGTCGGCGCTACCGCTGAGTAGGTCGGCGCTACCGCTGAGAAGGTCGGCGCTACCGCTGGGTAGGTCGGCGCTACCGCTGGGTAGGTCGGCGCTACCTCTGAATACGTCGGCGCTACCTTTTAGTAGCTCGGCGCTACCTTTGAGTAGGTCGGCGTCACCGCTAAGTAGGTCGGCGCTACCGCTGAGTAGGTCGGCGCTACCCCTGGGTAGGTCGGCGCTACCTCTAAATACGTCGGCGCTACCTTTTGGTAGGTCGGCGCTACCTTTGAGTAGGTCGGCGTCACCGCTAAGTAGGTCGGCGCTACCGCTGGGTAGGTCTGCGCTACCGCGTGGTAGGTCAGCGCTACCGCTGGGTAGGTCGGCGCTACCGCTAGGTAGGTCGGCGCTACCGCCGGGTAAGTCGGCGCTACCGCTGGGTAGTTCGGCGCTACCGCTGGGTAGGTCGGCGCTACAGGGGAGTAGATCGGCGCTACAGTTGAGTACGTCGGCGCTACCATTTAGTAGGTCGGCGCTAACTTTAAGTAGGTCGGCGCCACCTTTTAGTAGGTCGGCGCTACCTTTTAGTAGGTCGGCGCCACCTTTGAGAAGGTCGGCGCCACCGCTAAGTAGGTCGGCGCTACCGCTGGGTAGGTCGGCGCTACCTCTGGCTAGGTCTGCGCCACCGATAAGTAGGTCGGGGCTACCGCTGGGTAGGTCGGGGCCACCGCTGGGTAGGTCGGCGCTACCGCTGGGTAGGTCGGCGCTACCGCTGAGTAGGTCGGCGCAACCGCTGAGTACGTCGGCGCTACCTTTTATTTGGTCGGCGCTACCTTTTAGTAGGTCGGCGCTACTGCTAAATAGGTCGGCGCTATCGCTGGGTAGGTCGGCGCTACCGCTGAGTAGGTCGGCGCTACCGCTGAGAAGGTCGGCGCTACCGCTGGGTAGGTCGGCGCTACCGCTGGGTAGGTCGGCGCTACCTCTGAATACGTCGGCGCTACCTTTTAGTAGCTCGGCGCTACCTTTGAGTAGGTCGGCGTCACCGCTAAGTAGGTCGGCGCTACCGCTGGGTAAATCGGCGCTACCGCTGGGTAGGTCGGCGCTACCTCTGAATACGTCGGCGCTACCTTTTGGTAGGTCGGCGCTACCTTTGAGTAGGTCGGCGTCACCGCTAAGTAGGTCGGCGCTACCGCTGGGTAGGTCTGCGCTACCGTGTGGTAGGTCGGCGCTACAGCTGGGTAGGTCGGCGCTACCGCTAGGTAGGTCGGCGCTACCGCCGGGTAAGTCGGCGCTACCGCTGGGTAGTTCGGCGCTACCGCTGGGTAGGTCGGCGCTACCGCTGGGTAGGTCGGCGCTACCGCTTGGTAGGTCGGCGCTACCGCTGGGTAGGTCGGCGCTACCGCTGAGTAGGTCGGCGCTACCGCTGAGTAGGTCGGCGCTACAGTTGAGTACATCGGCGCTACCTTTTAGTAGGTCGGCGCGACCTTTGAGTAGGTCGGCGCCACCGCTAAGTAGGTCGGCGCTACCGATTGGTAGGTCGGCGCTACCGCTGGGTAAGTAGGCGCTACCGCTGAGTAGGTCGGCGCTACCGCTGAGTAGGTCGGCGCTACCGCTGGGTAGGTCGGCGCTACCGCTGGGTACGTCGGCGCTACCTTTTAGTAGGTCGGCGCTACCGCTGAGTAGGTCGGCGCTACCGCTGGGTAAGTCGGCGCTACCGTTTTGTAGGTCAGCGCTACCTTTGAGTAGGTCTGCGCCACCGCCGGTTAGGTCGGCGCTACCGCTGGGTAGGTCGGCGCTACCGCTGAGTAGGTCGGCGCTACCGCTGGGTAGGTCGGCGCTACCGCTGGGTAGTTCGGCGCTACCTCTGAATACGTCGGCGCTACCTTTTAGTAGGTCGGCGTCACCGCTAAGTAGGTTGGCGCTACCGCTGGGTAGGTCGGCGCTACCGCTGGGTAGGTCGGCGCTACCGCTGGGTAGTTCGGCGCTACCGCTGGGTAGGCCGGCGCTACCGCTGGGTAGGTCGGCGCTACCGCTGGGTAGGTCGGCGCTACCGCTGGGTAGGTCGGCGCTACCGCTGAGTAGGTCGGCGCTACCGCTGAGTATGTCGGCGCTACAGTTGAGTACGTCGGCGCTACCTTTTAATATGTCGGCGCTACCTTTTAGTAAGTCGGCGCGACCTTTGAGTAGGTCGGCGCCACCGCTAAGTAGGTCGGCGCTACCGATTGGTAGGTCGGCGCTACCGCTGGGTAAGTAGGCGCTACCGCTGAGTAGGTCGGCGCTACCTTTTAGTAGGTCGGCGCTACCGCTGAGTAGGTCGGCGCCACCGCTAAGTAGGTCAGCGCTAACGCTGAGTAGGTCGGCGCTACCGCTGGGTAGGTCGGCGCTACCGCTGGGTAGTTCGGCGCTACCTTTGAGTACGTCGGCGCTACCTTTTTGGGTAGGGTTAGGGTTACCTTTTTGTAGGTCGGCGCCACCGCTAAGTAGGTCGGCGCTACCGCTGGGTAGGTCGACGCTACCGCTGGGTAGGTCGGCGCTACTGCCGGGTAGGTTGGCGCTACAGCCGGGTAGGTCGGCGCTACCGCTGAGTAGGTCGGCGCTACAGCTGTGTACGTCGGCGCTACCTTTTAGTAGGTCGGCGCTACCTTTTAGTAGGTCTGCGCCACCGCCAAGTAGTTCGGCGCTACCGCTGAGTAGGTCGGCGCTACCGCTGGGTAGGTCGGCACTACCGCTGAGTAGGTCGGCGCTACAGTTGAGTACGTCGGCGCTACCTTTTAATAGGTCGGCGCTACCTTTTAGTAGGTCGGCGCGACCTTTGAGTAGGTCGGCGCCACCGCTAAGTAGGTCGGCGCTACCGATTTGTAGGTCGGCGCTACCGCTGGGTAAGTAGGCGCTACCGCTGGGTAAGTCGGCGCTACCGTTTTGTAGGTCGGCGCTACCTTTGAGTAGGTCTGCGCCACCGCCGGTTAGGTCGGCGCTACCGCTGGGTAGGTCGGCGCTACCGCTGAGTAGGTCGGCGCTACCGCTGGGTAGGTCGGCGCTACCGCTGGGTAGTTCGGCGCTACCTCTGAATACGTCGGCGCTACCTTTTTGTAGGTCGGCGCCACCGCTAAGTAGGTCGGCGCTACCGCTGGGTAGGTCGACGCTACCGCTGGGTAGGTCGGCGCTACAGCCGGGTAGGTTGGCGCTACAGCCGGGTAGGTCGGCGCTACCGCTGAGTAGGTCGGCGCTACAGCTGTGTACGTCGGCGCTACCTTTTAGTAGGTCGGCGCTACCTTTTAGTAGGTCTGCGCCACCGCCAAGTAGTTCGGCGCTACCGCTGAGTAGGTCGGCGCTACCGCTGGGTAGGTCGGCGCTACCGCTGAGTAGGTCGGCGCTACAGTTGAGTACGTCGGCGCTACCTTTTAATAGGTCGGCGCTACCTTTTAGTAGGTCGGCGCGACCTTTGAGTAGGTCGGCGCCACCGCTAAGTAGGTCGGCGCTACCGATTTGTAGGTCGGCGCTACCGCTGGGAAAGTAGGCGCTACCGCTGAGTAGGTCGGCGCTACCGCTGAGTAGGTCGGCGCTAACTTTGAGTAGGTCGGCGCCATCGCTAAGTAGGTCGGCGCTACCGCTGAGTAGGTCGGCGCCACCGCTAAGAAGGTCAGCGCTACCGCTGAGTAAGTAGGCGCTACCGCTGAGTAGGTCGGCGCTACCGCTGAGTAGGTCGGCGCTAACTTTGAGTAGGTCGGCGCCATCGCTAAGTAGGTCGGCGCTACCGCTGGGTAGGTCGGCGCTACCGCTGGGTAGTTCGGCGCTACCTTTGAGTACGTCGGCGCTACCTTTTACTAGGTCGGCGCTACCTTTAAGTAGGTCGGCGCCACCGCTAAGTAGGTCGGCGCTACCTTTTAGTAGGTCGGCGCTACCTTTTTGTAGGTCGGCGCCACCGCTAAGTAGGTCGGCGCTACCGCTGGGTAGGTCGACGCTACCGCTGGGTAGGTCGGCGCTACCGCCGGGTAGGTTGGCGCTACAGCCGGGTAGGTCGGCGCTACCGCTGGGTAGGTCGGCGCTACCGCTGAGTAGGTCGGTGCTACAGCTGTGTACGTCGGCGCTACCTTTTAGTAGGTCGGCGCTACCTTTTATTAGGTCTGCGCCACCGCCAAGTAGTTCGGCGGTACCGCTGAGTAGGTCGGCGCTACCGCTAGGTAAGTCGGCGCTAACGTTTAGTAGGTGGGCGCTACCTCTGAAAACGTCGGCGCTACCTTTGAGTAGGTCGGCGCTACCTTTGAGTAGGTCGGCGCAACCACTAAGTACGTCGGCGCTACCGCTGAGAAGGTCGGCGCTAACGCTGAGTAAGTCGGCGCTACCGCTGAGTAGGTCGGCGCTACCGCTGGGTAAGTCGGCGCTACCGTTTAGTAGGTCGGCGCTACCGCTGGATAGGTCGGCGCTACCGCTGGGCAGGTCGGCGCTACCGCTGAGTAGGTCGGCGCTACCTCTGAGAACGTCGGCGCTACCTTTGAGTAGTTCGGCGCTACCTTTGAGTAGGTCGGCGCAACCGCTAAGTACGTCGGCGCTACCGCTGAGTAGGTCGGCGCTAACGCTGAGTAAAGCGGCGCTACCGCTGAGTAGGTCGGCGCTACCGCTGGGTAGGTCTGCGCTACCGCGTGGTAGGTCAGCGCTACCGCTGGGTAGGTCGGCGCTACCGCTAGGTAGGTCGGCGCTACCGCCGGGTAAGTCGGCGCTACCGCTGGGTAGTTCGGCGCTACCGCTGGGTAGGTCGGCGCTACAGGGGAGTAGATCGGCGCTACAGTTGAGTACGTCGGCGCTACCATTTAGTAGGTCGGCGCTAACTTTAAGTAGGTCGGCGCCACCTTTTAGTAGGTCGGCGCTACCTTTTAGTAGGTCGGCGCCACCTTTGAGAAGGTCGGCGCCACCGCTAAGTAGGTCGGCGCTACCGCTGGGTAGGTCGGCGCTACCTCTGGCTAGGTCTGCGCCACCGCTAAGTAGGTCGGGGCTATCGCTGGATAGGTCGGGGCTACCGCTGGGTAGGTCGGCGCTACCGCTGGGTAGGTCGGCGCTACCGCTGAGTAGGTCGGCGCAACCGCTGAGTACGTCGGCGCTACCTTTTATTTGGTCGGCGCTACCTTTTAGTAGGTCGGCGCTACTGCTAAATAGGTCGGCGCTATCGCTGGGTAGGTCGGCGCTACCACTGAGTAGGTCGGCGCTACCGCTGAGAAGGTCGGCGCTACCGCTGGGTAGGTCGGCGCTACCGCTGGGTAGGTCGGCGCTACCTCTGAATACGTCGGCGCTACCTTTTAGTAGCTCGGCGCTACCTTTGAGTAGGTCGGCGTCACCGCTAAGTAGGTCGGCGCTACCGCTGAGTAGGTCGGCGCTACCCCTGGGTAGGTCGGCGCTACCTCTAAATACGTCGGCGCTACCTTTTGGTAGGTCGGCGCTACCTTTGAGTAGGTCGGCGTCACCGCTAAGTAGGTCGGCGCTACCGCTGGGTAGGTCTGCGCTACCGCGTGGTAGGTCAGCGCTACCGCTGGGTAGGGCGGCGCTACCGCTAGGTAGGTCGGCGCTACCGCCGGGTAAGTCGGCGCTACCGCTGGGTAGTTCGGCGCTACCGCTGGGTAGGTCGGCGCTACAGGGGAGTAGATTGGCGCTACAGTTGAGTACGTCGGCGCTACCATTTAGTAGGTCGGCGCTAACTTTAAGTAGGTCGGCGCCACCTTTTAGTAGGTCGGCGCTACCTTTTAGTAGGTCGGCGCCACCTTTGAGAAGGTCGGCGCCACCGCTAAGTAGGTCGGCGCTACCGCTGGGTAGGTCGGCGCTACCTCTGGCTAGGTCTGCGCCACCGATTAGTAGGTCGGGGCTACCGCTGGGTAGGTCGGGGCCACCGCTGGGTAGGTCGGCGCTACCGCTGGGTAGGTCGGCGCTACCGCTGAGTAGGTCGGCGCAACCGCTGAGTACGTCGGCGCTACCTTTTATTTGGTCGGCGCTACCTTTTAGTAGGTCGGCGCTACTGCTAAATAGGTCGGCGCTATCGCTGGGTAGGTCGGCGCTACCGCTGAGTAGGTCGGCGCTACCGCTGAGAAGGTCGGCGCTACCGCTGGGTAGGTCGGCGCTACCGCTGGGTAGGTCGGCGCTACCTCTGAATACGTCGGCGCTACCTTTTAGTAGCTCGGCGCTACCTTTGAGTAGGTCGGCGTCACCGCTAAGTAGGTCGGCGCTACCGCTGGGTAAATGGGCGCTACCGCTGGGTAAATCGGCGCTACCGCTGAATACGTCGGCGCTACCTTTTGGTAGGTCGGCGCTACCTTTGAGTAGGTCGGCGTCACCGCTAAGTAGGTCGGCGCTACCGCTGGGTAGGTCTGCGCTACCGTGTGGTAGGTCGGCGCTACAGCTGGGTAGGTCGGCGCTACCGCTAGGTAGGTCGGCGCTACCGCCGGGTAAGTCGGCGCTACCGCTGGGTAGTTCGGCGCTACCACTGGGTAGGTCGGCGCTACCGCTGGGTAGGTCGGCGCTACCGCTTGGTAGGTCGGCGCTACCGCTGGGTAGGTCGGCGCTACCGCTGAGTAGGTCGGCGCTACCGCTGAGTAGGTCGGCGCTACAGTTGAGTACATCGGCGCTACCTTTTAGTAGGTCGGCGCGACCTTTGAGTAGGTCGGCGCCACCGCTAAGTAGGTCGGCGCTACCGATTGGTAGGTCGGCGCTACCGCTGGGTAAGTAGGCGCTACCGCTGAGTAGGTCGGCGCTACCGCTGAGTAGGTCGGCGCTACCGCTGGGTAGGTCGGCGCTACCGCTGGGTACGTCGGCGCTACCTTTTAGTAGGTCGGCGCTACCGCTGAGTAGGTCGGCGCTACCGCTGGGTAAGTCGGCGCTACCGTTTTGTAGGTCGGCGCTACCTTTGAGTAGGTCTGCGCCACCGCCGGTTAGGTCGGCGCTACCGCTGGGTAGGTCGGCGCTACCGCTGAGTAGGTCGGCGCTACCGCTGGGTAGGTCGGCGCTACCGCTGGGTAGTTCGGCGCTACCTCTGAATACGTCGGCGCTACCTTTTAGTAGGTCGGCGTCACCGCTAAGTAGGTTGGCGCTACCGCTGGGTAGGTCGGCGCTACCGCTGGGTAGTTCGGCGCTACCGCTGGGTAGGCCGGCGCTACCGCTGGGTAGGTCGGCGCTACCGCTGGGTAGGTCGGCGCTACCGCTGGGTAGGTCGGCGCTACCGCTGAGTAGGTCGGCGCTACCGCTGAGTATGTCGGCGCTACAGTTGAGTACGTCGGCGCTACCTTTTAATATGTCGGCGCTACCTTTTAGTAAGTCGGCGCGACCTTTGAGTAGGTCGGCGCCACCGCTAAGTAGGTCGGCGCTACCGATTGGTAGGTCGGCGCTACCGCTGGGTAAGTAGGCGCTACCGCTGAGTAGGTCGGCGCTACCTTTTAGTAGGTCGGCGCTACCGCTGAGTAGGTCGGCGCCACCGCTAAGTAGGTCAGCGCTAACGCTGAGTAGGTCGGCGCTACCGCTGGGTAGGTCGGCGCTACCGCTGGGTAGTTCGGCGCTACCTTTGAGTACGTCGGCGCTACCTTTTTGGGTAGGGTTAGGGTTACCTTTTTGTAGGTCGGCGCCACCGCTAAGTAGGTCGGCGCTACCGCTGGGTAGGTCGACGCTACCGCTGGGTAGGTCGGCGCTACCGCCGGGTAGGTTGGCGCTACAGCCGGGTAGGTCGGCGCTACCGCTGAGTAGGTCGGCGCTACAGCTGTGTACGTCGGCGCTACCTTTTAGTAGGTCGGCGCTACCTTTTAGTAGGTCTGCGCCACCGCCAAGTAGTTCGGCGCTACCGCTGAGTAGGTCGGCGCTACCGCTGGGTAGGTCGGCACTACCGCTGAGTAGGTCGGGGCTACAGTTGAGTACGTCGGCGCTACCTTTTAATAGGTCGGCGCTACCTTTTAGTAGGTCGGCGCGACCTTTGAGTAGGTCGGCGCCACCGCTAAGTAGGTCGGCGCTACCGATTTGTAGGTCGGCGCTACCGCTGGGTAAGTAGGCGCTACCGCTGAGTAGGTCGGCGCTACCTTTTAGTAGGTCGGCGCTAACTTTGAGTAGGTCGGCGCCATCGCTAAGTAGGTCGGCGCTACCGCTGAGTAGGTCGGCGCCACCGCTAAGTGAACAGCGCTACCGCTGAGTAGGTCGGCGCTACCGCTGGGTAGGTCGGCGCTACCGCTGGGTAGTTCGGCGCTACCTTTGAGTACGTCGGCGCTACCTTTTACTAGGTCGGCGCTACCTTTAAGTAGGTCGGCGCCACCGCTACGTAGGTCGGCGCTACCTTTTAGTAGGTCGGCGCTACCTTTTTGTAGGTCGGCGCCACCGCTAAGTAGGTCGGCACTACCGCTGAGTAGGTCGGCGCTACCGCTGGGTAGGTCGGCGCTACCGCTGGGTACGTCGGCGCTACCTTTTAGTAGGTCGGCGCTACCGCTGAGTAGGTCGGCGCTACCGCTGGGTAAGTCGGCGCTACCGTTTTGTAGGTCGGCGCTACCTTTGAGTAGGTCTGCGCCACCGCCGGTTAGGTCGGCGCTACCGCTGGGTAGGTCCGCGCTACCGCTGTGTAGGTCGGCGCTACCGCTGGGTAGGTCGGCGCTACCGCTGAGTAGGTCGGCGCTACCGCTGGGTAGGTCGGCGCTACCACTGGGTAGTTCGGCGCTACCTCTGATTACGTCGGCGCTACCTTTTAGTAGGTCGGCGTCACCGCTAAGTAGGTTGGCGCTACCGCTGGGTAGGTCGGCGCTACCGCGTGGTAGGTCGGCGCTACCGCTGGGTAGGTCGGCGCTACCGCTGGGTAGGTCGGCGCTACCGCTGGGTAGTTCGGCGCTACCGCTGGGTAGGTCGGCGCTACCGCTGGGTAGGTCGGCGCTACCGCTGGGTAGGTCGGCGCTACCGTTGGGTAGGTCGGCGCTACCGCTGAGTAGGTCGGCGCTACCGCTGAGTAGGTCGGCGCTACAGTTGAGTACGTCGGCGCTACCTTTTAATATGTCGGCGCTACCTTTTAGTAGGTCGGCGCGACCTTTGAGTAGGTCGGCGCCACCGCTAAGTAGGTCGGCGCTACCGATTGGTAGGTCGGCGCTACCGCTGGGTAAGTAGGCGCTACCGCTGAGTAGGTCGGCGCTACCTTTTAGTAGGTCGGCGCTAACTTTGAGTAGGTCGGCGCCATCGCTAAGTAGGTCGGCGCTACCGCTGAGTAGGTCGGCGCCACCGCTAAGTAGGTCAGCGCTACCGCTGAGTAGGTCGGCGCTACCGCTGGGTAGGTCGGCGCTACCGCTGGGTAGTTCGGCGCTACCTTTGAGTACGTCGGCGCTACCTTTTACTAGGTCGGCGCTACCTTTAAGTAGGTCGGCGCCACCGCTAAGTAGGTCGGCGCTACCTTTTAGTAGGTCGGCGCTACCTTTTTGTAGGTCGGCGCCACCGCTAAGTAGGTCGGCGCTACCGCTGGGTAGGTCGACGCTACCGCTGGGTAGGTCGGCGCTACCGCCGGGTAGGTTGGCGCTACAGCCGGGTAGGTCGCCGCTACCGCTGAGTAGGTCGGCGCTACAGCTGTGTACGTCGGCGCTACCTTTTAGTAGGTCGGCGCTACCTTTTAGTAGGTCTGCGCCACCGCCAAGTAGTTCGGCGCTACCGCTGAGTAGGTCGGCGCTACAGCTGTGTACGTCGGCGCTACCTTTTAGTAGGTCGGCGCTACCTTTTAGTAGGTCTGCGCCACCGCCAAGTAGTTCGGCGCTACCGCTGAGTAGGTCGGCGCTACCGCTGGGTAGGTCGGCGCTACCGCTGAGTAGGTCGGCGCTACAGTTGAGTACGTCGGCGTTACCTTTTAATAGGTCGGCGCTACCTTTTAGTAGGTCGGCGCGACCTTTGAGTAGGTCGGCGCCACCGCTAAGTAGGTCGGCGCTACCGATTTTTAGGTCGGCGCTACCGCTGGGTAAGTAGGCGCTACCGCTGAGTAGGTCGGCGCTACCTTTTAGTAGGTCGGCGCTAACTTTGAGTAGGTCGGCGCCATCGCTAAGTAGGTCGGCGCTACCGCTGAGTAGGTCGGCGCCACCGCTAAGTAGGTCAGCGCTACCGCTGAGTAGGTCGGCGCTACCGCTGGATAGGTCGGCGCTACCGCTGGGTAGTTCGGCGCTACCTTTGAGTACGTCGGCGCTACCTTTTACTAGGTCGGCGCTACCTTTAAGTAGGTCGGCGCCACCGCTAAGTAGGTCGGCGCTACCTTTTAGTAGGTCGGCGCTACCTTTTTGTAGGTCGGCGCCACCGCTAAGTAGGTCGGCGCTACCGCTGGGTAGGTCGGCGCTACCTTTGAGTAGGTCGGCGTCACCGCTAAGTAGGTCGGCGCTACCGCTGGGTAGGTCTGCGCTACCGTGTGGTAGGTCGGCGCTACAGCTGGGTAGGTCGGCGCTACCGCTAGGTAGGTCGGCGCTACCGCCGGGTAAGTCGGCGCTACCGCTGGGTAGTTCGGCGCTACCACTGGGTAGGTCGGCGCTACCGCTGGGTAGGTCGGCGCTACCGCTTGGTAGGTCGGCGCTACCGCTGGGTAGGTCGGCGCTACCGCTGAGTAGGTCGGCGCTACCGCTGAGTAGGTCGGCGCTACAGTTGAGTACATCGGCGCTACCTTTTAGTAGGTCGGCGCGACCTTTGAGTAGGTCGGCGCCACCGCTAAGTAGGTCGGCGCTACCGATTGGTAGGTCGGCGCTACCGCTGGGTAAGTAGGCGCTACCGCTGAGTAGGTCGGCGCTACCGCTGAGTAGGTCGGCGCTACCGCTGGGTAGGTCGGCGCTACCGCTGGGTACGTCGGCGCTACCTTTTAGTAGGTCGGCGCTACCGCTGAGTAGGTCGGCGCTACCGCTGGGTAAGTCGGCGCTACCGTTTTGTAGGTCGGCGCTACCTTTGAGTAGGTCTGCGCCACCGCCGGTTAGGTCGGCGCTACCGCTGGGTAGGTCGGCGCTACCGCTGAGTAGGTCGGCGCTACCGCTGGGTAGGTCGGCGCTACCGCTGGGTAGTTCGGCGCTACCTCTGAATACGTCGGCGCTACCTTTTAGTAGGTCGACGTCACCGCTAAGTAGGTTGGCGCTACCGCTGGGTAGGTCGGCGCTACCGCTGGGTAGGTCGGCGCTAACGCTGGGTAGTTCGGCGCTACCGCTGGGTAGGCCGGCGCTACCGCTGGGTAGGTCGGCGCTACCGCTGGGTAGGTCGGCGCTACCGCTGGGTAGGTCGGCGCTACCGCTGAGTAGGTCGGCGCTACCGCTGAGTATGTCGGCGCTACAGTTGAGTACGTCGGCGCTACCTTTTAATATGTCGGCGCTACCTTTTAGTAAGTCGGCGCGACCTTTGAGTAGGTCGGCGCCACCGCTAAGTAGGTCGGCGCTACCGATTGGTAGGTCGGCGCTACCGCTGGGTAAGTAGGCGCTACCGCTGAGTAGGTCGGCGCTACCTTTTAGTAGGTCGGCGCTACCGCTGAGTAGGTCGGCGCCACCGCTAAGTAGGTCAGCGCTAACGCTGAGTAGGTCGGCGCTACCGCTGGGTAGGTCGGCGCTACCGCTGGGTAGTTCGGCGCTACCTTTGAGTACGTCGGCGCTACCTTTTTGGGTAGGGTTAGGGTTACCTTTTTGTAGGTCGGCGCCACCGCTAAGTAGGTCGGCGCTACCGCTGGGTAGGTCGACGCTACCGCTGGGTAGGTCGGCGCTACCGCCGGGTAGGTTGGCGCTACAGCCGGGTAGGTCGGCGCTACCGCTGAGTAGGTCGGCGCTACAGCTGTGTACGTCGGCGCTACCTTTTAGTAGGTCGGCGCTACCTTTTAGTAGGTCTGCGCCACCGCCAAGTAGTTCGGCGCTACCGCTGAGTAGGTCGGCGCTACCGCTGGGTAGGTAAGCACTACCGCTGAGTAGGTCGGCGCTACAATTGAGTACGTCGGCGCTACCTTTTAATAGGTCGGCGCTACCTTTTAGTAGGTCGGCGCGACCTTTGAGTAGGTCGGCGCCACCGCTAAGTAGGTCGGCGCTACCGATTTGTAGGTCGGCGCTACCGCTGGGTAAGTAGGCGCTACCGCTGAGTAGGTCGGCGCTACCTTTTAGTAGGTCGGCGCTAACTTTGAGTAGGTCGGCGCCATCGCTAAGTAGGTCGGCGCTACCGCTGAGTAGGTCGGCGCCACCGCTAAGTGAACAGCGCTACCGCTGAGTAGGTCGGCGCTACCGCTAGGTAGGTCGGCGCTACCGCTGGGTAGTTCGGCGCTACCTTTGAGTACGTCGGCGCTACCTTTTACTAGGTCGGCGCTACCTTTAAGTAGGTCGGCGCCACCGCTAAGTAGGTCGGCGCTACCTTTTAGTAGGTCGGCGCTACCTTTTTGTAGGTCGGCGCCACCGCTAAGTAGGTCAACGCTACCGCTGAGTAGGTCGGCGCTACCGCTGGGTAGGTCGGCGCTACCGCTGGGTACGTCGGCGCTACCTTTTAGTAGGTCGGCGCTACCGCTGAGTAGGTCGGCGCTACCGCTGGGTAAGTCGGCGCTACCGTTTTGTAGGTCGGCGCTACCTTTGAGTAGGTCTGCGCCACCGCCGGTTAGGTCGGCGCTACCGCTGGGTAGGTCCGCGCTACCGCTGTGTAGGTCGGCGCTACCGCTGGGTAGGTCGGCGCTACCGCTGAGTAGGTCGGCGCTACCGCTGGGTAGGTCGGCGCTACCACTGGGTAGTTCGGCGCTACCTCTGATTACGTCGGCGCTACCTTTTAGTAGGTCGGCGTCACCGCTAAGTAGGTTGGCGCTACCGCTGGGTAGGTCGGCGCTACCGCGTGGTAGGTCGGCGCTACCGCTGGGTAGGTCGGCGCTACCGCTGGGTAGGTCGGCGCTACCGCTGGGTAGTTCGGCGCTACCGCTGGGTAGGTCGGCGCTACCGCTGGGTAGGTCGGCGCTACCGCTGGGTAGGTCGGCGCTACCGTTGGGTAGGTCGGCGCTACCGCTGAGTAGGTCGGCGCTACCGCTGAGTAGGTCGGCGCTACAGTTGAGTACGTCGGCGCTACCTTTTAATATGTCGGCGCTACCTTTTAGTAGGTCGGCGCGACCTTTGAGTAGGTCGGCGCCACCGCTAAGTAGGTCGGCGCTACCGATTGGTAGGTCGGCGCTACCGCTGGGTAAGTAGGCGCTACCGCTGAGTAGGTCGGCGCTACCTTTTAGTAGGTCGGCGCTAACTTTGAGTAGGTCGGCGCCATCGCTAAGTAGGTCGGCGCTACCGCTGAGTAGGTCGGCGCCACCGCTAAGTAGGTCAGCGCTACCGCTGAGTAGGTCGGCGCTACCGCTGGGTAGGTCGGCGCTACCGCTGGGTAGTTCGGCGCTACCTTTGAGTACGTCGGCGCTACCTTTTTGTAGGTCGGCGCCACCGCTAAGTAGGTCGGCGCTACCGCTGGGTAGGTCGACGCTACCGCTGGGTAGGTCGGCGCTACCGCCGGGTAGGTTGGCGCTACAGCCGGGTAGGTCGCCGCTACCGCTGAGTAGGTCGGCGCTACAGCTGTGTACGTCGGCGCTACCTTTTAGTAGGTCGGCGCTACCTTTTAGTAGGTCTGCGCCACCGCCAAGTAGTTCGGCGCTACCGCTGAGTAGGTCGGCGCTTTAGCTGTGTACGTCGGCGCTACCTTTTAGTAGGTCGGCGCTACCTTTTAGTAGGTCTGCGCCACCGCCAAGTAGTTCGGCGCTACCGCTGAGTAGGTCGGCGCTACCGCTGGGTAGGTCGGCGCTACCGCTGAGTAGGTCGGCGCTACAGTTGAGTACGTCGGCGTTACCTTTTAATAGGTCGGCGCTACCTTTTAGTAGGTCGGCGCGACCTTTGAGTAGGTCGGCGCCACCGCTAAGTAGGTCGGCTCTACCGATTTTTAGGTCGGCGCTACCGCTGGGTAAGTAGGCGCTACCGCTGAGTAGGTCGGCGCTACCTTTTAGTAGGTCGGCGCTAACTTTGAGTAGGTCGGCGCCATCGCTAAGTAGGTCGGCGCTACCGCTGAGTAGGTCGGCGCCACCGCTAAGTAGGTCAGCGCTACCGCTGAGTAGGTCGGCGCTACCGCTGGGTAGGTCGGCGCTACCGCTGGGTAGTTCGGCGCTACCTTTGAGTACGTCGGCGCTACCTTTTACTAGGTCGGCGCTACCTTTAAGTAGGTCGGCGCCACCGCTAAGTAGGTCGGCGCTACCTTTTAGTAGGTCGGCGCTACCTTTTTGTAGGTCGGCGCCACCGCTAAGTAGGTCGGCGCTACCGCTGGGTAGGTCGACGCTACCGCTGGGTAGGTCGGCGCTACCGCCGGGTAGGTTGGCGCTACAGCCGGGTAGGTCGGCGCTACCGCTGGGTAGGTCGGCGCTACCGCTGAGTAGGTCGGTGCTACAGCTGTGTACGTCGGCGCTACCTTTTAGTAGGTCGGCGCTACCTTTTAGTAGGTCTGCGCCACCGCCAAGTAGTTCGGCGGTACCGCTGAGTAGGTCGGCGCTACCGCTGGGTAAGTCGGCGCTAACGTTTAGTAGGTGGGCGCTACCTCTGAAAACGTCAGCGCTACCTTTGAGTAGGTCGGCGCTACCTTTGAGTAGGTCGGCGCAACCGCTAAGTACGTCGGCGCTACCGCTGAGTAGGTCGGCGCTAACGCTGAGTAAGTCGGCGCTACCGCTGAGTAGGTCGGCGCTACCGCTGGGTAAGTCGGCGCTACCGTTTAGTAGGTCGGCGCTACCGCTGGATAGGTCGGCGCTACCGCTGGGCAGGTCGGCGCTACCGCTGAGAAGGTCGGCGCTACCTCTGAGAACGTCGGCGCTACCTTTGAGTAGTTCGGCGCTACCTTTGAGTAGGTCGGCGCAACCGCTAAGTACGTCGGCGCTACCGCTGAGTAGGTCGGCGTTAACGCTGAGTAAAGCGGCGCTACCGCTGAGTAGGTCGGCGCTACCGCTGGGTAAGTCGGCGCTACCGTTTAGTAGGTCGGCGCTACCGCTGGATAGGTCGGCGCTACCGCTGGGCAGGTCGGCGCTACCGCTGAGTAGGTCGGCGCTACCTCTGAGAACGTCGGCGCTACCTTTGAGTAGTTCGGCGCTACCTTTGAGTAGGTCGGCGCAACCGCTAAGTACGTCGGCGCTACCGCTGAGTAGGTCGGCGCTAACGCTGAGTAAAGCGGCGCTACCGCTGAGTAGGTCGGCGCTAACGCTGAGTAAGTCGGCGCAACCGCTAAGTACGTCGGCGCTACCGCTGAGTAGGTCGGCGCTAACGCTGAGTAAGTCGGCGCTACCGCCGGGTAGGTAGGTGCTTCCGCCGGGTAGGTCGGCGCTACCGCTGCGTAAGTCGGCGCTACCTCTGAGTACGTCGGCGCTACCTTTTATTTGGTCGGCGCTACCTTTTAGTAGGTCGGCGCTACTGCTAAATAGGTCGGCGCTATCGCTGACTAGGTCGGCGCTACCGCTGAGTAGGTATGCGCTACCGCTGAGAAGGTCGGCGCTACCGCTGGGTAGGTCGGCGCTACCGCTGGGTAGGTCGGCGCTACCTCTGAATACGTCGGCGCTACCTATTAGTAGGTCGGCGCTACCTTTGAGTAGGTCGGCGTCACCGCTAAGTAGGTCGGCGCTACCGCTGGGTAGGTCGGCGCTACCGCTGGGTAGGTCGGCGCTACAGCCGGGTAAGTCAGCGCTACCGCTGGGTAGTTCGGCGCTACCGCTGGGTAGGTCGGCGCTACCGCTGAGTAGGTCGGCGCTACAGTTGAGTACGTCGGCGCTACCTTTTAGTAGGTCGGCGCTAACTTTAAGTAGGTCGGCGCTACCGCTGGGTAGGTCGGCGCTACCTCTGAATACGTCGGCGCTAACTTTTGGTAGGTCGGCGCTACCTTTGAGTAGGTCGGCGTCACCGCTAAGTAGGTCGGCGCTACCGCTGGGTAGGTCTGCGCTACCTCTGAATACGTCGGCGCTACCTATTAGTAGGTCGGCGCTACCGCTGGGTAGGTCGGCGCTACCGCTGGGTAGGTCGGCGCTACCGCTGGGTAGGTCGGTGCTACCGCTGAATAGGTCGGCGCTACAGTTGAGTACGTCGGCGCTACCTTTGGTAGGTCGGCGCTACCTTTTAGTAGGTCGGCGCTACCTTTGAGTAGGTCGGCGCTACCGCTGGGTAAGTCGGCGCTACCGCTGGGTAGGTCGGCGCTACCGCTGAGTAGGTCGGCGCTACCGCTGGGTAGGTCGGCGCTAACTCTGAATACGTCGGCGCTACCTTTTAGTAGGTCGGCGCTAACTTTGAGTAGGTCGGCGCCACCGCTTTGTAGGTCGGCGCTACCGCTGGGTAGGTCGGCGCTACAGCTAGGTAGGTCGGCGCTACCTCTGAGTACGTCGGCGCTACCTTTTAGTAGGTCGGCGCTACCTTTAAGTAGGTCGGCGCCACCGCTAAGTAGGTCGGCGCTACCGCTGAGTAGGTCGGCGCTAACGCTGAGTAAGTCGGCGCAACCGCTAAGTACGTCGGCGCTACCGCTGAGTAGGTCGGCGCTAACGCTGAGTAAGTCGGCGCTACCGCCGGGTAGGTAGGTGCTTCCGCCGGGTAGGTCGGCGCTACCGCTGCGTAAGTCGGCGCTACCTCTGAGTACGTCGGCGCTACCTTTTATTTGGTCGGCGCTACCTTTTAGTAGGTCGGCGCTACTGCTAAATAGGTCGGCGCTATCGCTGACTAGGTCGGCGCTACCGCTGAGTAGGTCGGCGCTACCGCTGAGAAGGTCGGCGCTACCGCTGGGTAGGTCGGCGCTACCGCTGGGTAGGTCGGCGCTACCTCTGAATACGTCGGCGCTACCTATTAGTAGGTCGGCGCTACCTTTGAGTAGGTCGGCGTCACCGCTAAGTAGGTCGGCGCTACCGCTGGGTAGGTCGGCGCTACCGCTGGGTAGGTCGGCGCTACAGCCGGGTAAGTCAGCGCTACCGCTGGGTAGTTCGGCGCTACCGCTGGGTAGGTCGGCGCTACCGCTGAGTAGGTCGGCGCTACAGTTGAGTACGTCGGCGCTACCTTTTAGTAGGTCGGCGCTAACTTTAAGTAGGTCGGCGCTACCGCTGGGTAGGTCGGCGCTACCTCTGAATACGTCGGCGCTAACTTTTGGTAGGTCGGCGCTACCTTTGAGTAGGTCGGCGTCACCGCTAAGTAGGTCGGCGCTACCGCTGGGTAGGTCTGCGCTACCTCTGAATACGTCGGCGCTACCTATTAGTAGGTCGGCGCTACCGCTGGGTAGGTCGGCGCTACCGCTGGGTAGGTCGGCGCTACCGCTGGGTAGGTCGGTGCTACCGCTGAATAGGTCGGCGCTACAGTTGAGTACGTCGGCGCTACCTTTGGTAGGTCGGCGCTACCTTTTAGTAGGTCGGCGCTACCTTTGAGTAGGTCGGCGCTACCGCTGGGTAAGTCGGCGCTACCGCTGGGTAGGTCGGCGCTACCGCTGAGTAGGTCGGCGCTACCGCTGGGTAGGTCGGCGCTACCTCTGAATACGTCGGCGCTACCTTTTAGTAGGTCGGCGTCACCGCTAAGTAGGTCGGCGCTACCGCTGGGTAGGTCGGCGCTACCGCGGGGTAGGTCGGCGCTACCGCTGGGTAGGTCGGCGCTACCGCTGGGTAGGACGGCGCTACCGTTGGGTAAGTCGGCGCTACCGCTGGGTAGGTCGGCGCTACCGCTGAGTACGTCGGCGCTACCGCTAAGTAGGTCGGCGCTACAGTTGAGTACGTCGGCGCTACCTTTTAGTAGGTCGGCGCTAACTTTGAGTAGGTCGGCGCCACCGCTTTGTAGGTCGGCGCTACCGCTGGGTAGGTCGGCGCTACAGCTAGGTAGGTCGGCGCTACCTCTGAGTACGTCGGCGCTACCTTTTAGTAGGTCGGCGCTACCTTTAAGTAGGTCGGCGCCACCGCTAAGTAGGTCGGCGCTACCGCTGAGTAGGTCGGCGCTAACGCTGAGTAAGTCGGCGCAACCGCTAAGTACGTCGGCGCTACCGCTGAGTAGGTCGGCGCTAACGCTGAGTAAGTGGGCGCTACCGCCGGGTAGGTAGGTGCTTCCGCCGGGTAGGTCGGCGCTACCGCTGCGTAAGTCGGCGCTACCTCTGAGTACGTCGGCGCTACCTTTTATTTGGTCGGCGCTACCTTTTAGTAGGTCGGCGCTACTGCTAAATAGGTCGGCGCTATCGCTGGGTAGGTAGGCGCTACCGCTGAGTAGGTCGGCGCTACCGCTGAGAAGGTCGGCGCTACCGCTGGGTAGGTCGGCGCTACCGCTGGGTAGGTCGGCGCTACCTCTGAATACGTCGGCGCTACCTATTAGTAGGTCGGCGCTACCTTTGAGTAGGTCGGCGTCACCGCTAAGTAGGTCGGCGCTACCGCTGGGTAGGTCGGCGCTACCGCTGGGTAGGTCGGCGCTACAGCCGGGTAAGTCAGCGCTACTGCTGGGTAGTTCGGCGCTACCGCTGGGTAGGTCGGCGCTACCGCTGAGTAGGTCGGCGCTACAGTTGAGTACGTCTGCGCTACCTTTTAGTAGGTCGGCGCTAACTTTAAGTAGGTCGGCGCTACCGCTGGGTAGGTCGGCGCTACCTCTGAATACGTCGGCGCTAACTTTTGGTAGGTCGGCGCTACCTTTGAGTAGGTCGGCGTCAACGCTAAGTAGGTCGGCGCTACCGCTGGGTAGGTCTGCGCTACCTCTGAATACGTCGGCGCTACCTATTAGTAGGTCGGCGCTACCGCTGGGTAGGTCGGCGCTACGCTGGGTAGGTCGGCGCTACCGCTGGATAGGTCGGTGCTACCGCTGAATAGGTCGGCGCTACAGTTGAGTACGTCGGCGCTACCTTTGGTAGGTCGGCGCTACCTTTTAGTAGGTCGGCGCTACCTTTGAGTAGGTCGGCGCTACCGCTGGGTAAGTCGGCGCTACCGCTGGGTAGGTCGGCGCTACCGCTGAGTAGGTCGGCGCTACCGCAGGGTAGGTCGGCGCTACCTCTGAATACGTCGGCGCTACCTTTTAGTAGGTCGGCGTCACCGCTAAGTAGGTCGGCGCTACCGCTGGGTAGGTCGGCGCTACCACTGGGTAGGTCGGCGCTACCACTGGGTAGGTCGGTGCTACCGCTGAATAGGTCGGCGCTACAGTTGAGTACGTCGGCGCTACCTTTGGTAGGTCGGCGCTACCTTTTAGTAGGTCGGCGCTACCTTTGAGTAGGTCGGCGCTACCGCTGGGTAAGTCGGCGCTACCGCTGGGTAGGTCGGCGCTACCGCTGAGTAGGTCGGCGCTACCGCTGGGTAGGTCGGCGCTACCTCTGAATACGTCGGCGCTACCTTTTAGTAGGTCGGCGTCACCGCTAAGTAGGTCGGCGCTACCGCTGGGTAGGTCGGCGCTACCGCGGGGTAGGTCGGCGCTACCGCTGGGTAGGTCGGCGCTACCGCTGGGTAGGACGGCGCTACCGTTGGGTAAGTCGGCGCTACCGCTGGGTAGGTCGGCGCTACCGCTGAGTACGTCGGCGCTACCGCTGAGTAGGTCGGCGCTACAGTTGAGTACGTCGGCGCTACCTTTTAGTAGGTCGGCGCTAACTTTGAGTAGGTCGGCGCCACCGCTTTGTAGGTCGGCGCTACCGCTGGGTAGGTCGGCGCTACAGCTAGGTAGGTCGGCGCTACCTCTGAGTACGTCGGCGCTACCTTTTAGTAGGTCGGCGCTACCTTTAAGTAGGTCGGCGCCACCGCTAAGTAGGTCGGCGCTACCGCTGAGTAGGTCGGCGCTAACGCTGAGTAAGTCGGCGCAACCGCTAAGTACGTCGGTGCTACCGCTGAGTAGGTCGGCGCTAACGCTGAGTAAGTCGGCGCTACCGCCGGGTAGGTAGGTGCTTCCGCCGGGTAGGTCGGCGCTACCGCTGCGTAAGTCGGCGCTACCTCTGAGTACGTCGGCGCTACCTTTTATTTGGTCGGCGCTACCTTTTAGTAGGTCGGCGCTACTGCTAAATAGGTCGGCGCTATCGCTGGGTAGGTCGGCGCTACCGCTGAGTAGGTCGGCGCTACCGCTGAGAAGGTCGGCGCTACCGCTGGGTAGGTCGGCGCTACCGCTGGGTAGGTCGGCGCTACCTCTGAATACGTCGGCGCTACCTATTAGTAGGTCGGCGCTACCTTTGAGTAGGTCGGCGTCACCGCTATGTAGGTCGGCGCTACCGCTGGGTAGGTCGGCGCTACCGCTGGGTAGGTCGGCGCTACAGCCGGGTAAGTCAGCGCTACCGCTGGGTAGTTCGGCGCTACCGCTGGGTAGGTCGGCGCTACCGCTGAGTAGGTCGGCGCTACAGTTGAGTACGTCGGCGCTACCTTTTAGTAGGTCGGCGCTAACTTTAAGTAGGTCGGCGCTACCGCTGGGTAGGTCGGCGCTACCTCTGAATACGTCGGCGCTAACTTTTGGTAGGTCGGCGCTACCTTTGAGTAGGTCGGCGTCAACGCTAAGTATGTCGGCGCTACCGCTGGGTAGGTCTGCGCTACCTCTGAATACGTCGGCGCTACCTATTAGTAGGTCGGCGCTACCGCTGGGTAGGTCGGCGCTACCGCTGGGTAGGTCGGCGCTACCGCTGGGTAGGTCGGTGCTACCGCTGAATAGGTCGGCGCTACAGTTGAGTACGTCGGCGCTACCTTTGGTAGGTCGGCGCTACCTTTTAGTAGGTCGGCGCTACCTTTGAGTAGGTCGGCGCTACCGCTGGGTAAGTCGGCGCTACCGCTGGGTAGGTCGGCGCTACCGCTGGGTAGGTCGGCGCTACCGCTGAGTAGGTCGGCGCTACCGCTGGGTAGGTCGGCGCTACCTCTGAATACGTCGGCGCTACCTTTTAGTAGGTCGGCGTCACCGCTAAGTAGGTCGGCGCTACCGCTGGGTAGGTCGGCGCTACCGCGGGGTAGGTCGGCGCTACCGCTGGGTAGGTCGGCGCAACCGCTGGGTAGGACGGCGCTACCGTTGGGTAAGTCGGCGCTACCGCTGGGTAGGTCGGCGCTACCGCTGAGTAGGTCGGCGCTACAGTTGAGTACGTCGGCGCTACCTTTTAGTAGGTCGGCGCTAACTTTGAGTAGGTCGGCGCCACCGTTTTGTAGGTCGGCGCTACCGCTGGGTAGGTCGGCGCTACAGCTAGGTAGGTCGGCGCTACCTCTGAGTACGTCGGCGCTACCTTTTAGTAGGTCGGCGCTACCTTTAAGTAGGTCGGCGCCACCGCTAAGTAGGTCGGCGCTACCTTTTAGTAGGTCGGCGCTACCTTTATGTAGGTCGGCGCCACCGCTGAGTAGGTCGGCGCTACCGCTGGGTAGGTCGACGCTACCGCTGGGTAGGTTGGCGCTACCGCTGGGTAGGTCGGCGCTACCGGAGAGTAGGTCGGCTCTACAGTTGAGTACGTCGGCGCTACCATTTATTAGGTCGGTGCCACCGCTAAGTAGGTCGGCGCTACCGCTGAGTAGGTCGGCGCTACCGCTGGGTAGGTCGGCGCTACCGCTGGGTAGGTCGGCGCTACCTGTGAGTACGTCGGCGCTACCTTTTAGTAGGTCGGCGCTACCTTTAAGTAGGTCGGCGCCACCGCTAAGTAGGTCGGCGCTACCTTTTAGTAGGTCGGCGCTACCTTTATGTAGGTCGGCGCCACCGCTAAGTAGGTCGGCGCTACCGCTGGGTAGGTCGACGCTACCGCTGGGTAGGTCGGCGCTACCTCTGGGTAAGTCGGCGCTACCGCTGGGTAGTTCAGCGCTACCGCTGGGTAGGTCGGCGCTACCGCTGAGTAGGTCGGCGCTACAGTTGAGTACGTCGGCGCTACCTTTTAGTAGGTCGGCGCTAACTTTGAGTAGGTCGGCGCTACCGCTGGGTAGGTCGGCGCTACCTCTGAGTACGTCGGCGCTACCTTTGAGTAGGTCGTTTCTACCTTTTAGTAGGTACTCAGGAGTAGAAGCGACGTACTCAGGAGTATCGCCGACGTACTCAGGAGTAGCGCCGACGTACTCAGGATTAGCGCCGACGTACTCAGGAGTAGCGCCGACGTACTTAGGAGTAGCGCCGACGTACTCGGGAGTAGCGCCGACGTACTCAGGAGTAGCGCAGACGTACTTAGGAGTAGCGCCCACGTGCTCAGGAGTATCGCCGACGTGCTCAGGAGTAGCGCCGATGTGCTCAGGAGTAGCGCCGACGTGCTCAGGAGTAGCGCCGATGTGCTCAGGAGTAGCGCCGATGTACTCGGGTGTAGCGCCGACGTACTCAGGAGAAGCGCCGACGTGCTCAGGAGTATCGCCGACGTGCTTAGGAGTAGCGCCGACATGCTCAGGAATAGCGCCGACGTGCTCAGTAGTAGTGACGACGTGCTCAGGAGTAGCGCCGACGTACTCAGGAGTAGCAGCGACGTACTCGGGAGTTTCGCCGACGTACTTAGGAGTAGCGCCGACGTACTCAGGAGTAGCGCCGACTTACTCAGGAGTAGCGCCGACGTACTCAGGAGTAGAAGCGACGTACTCAGTAGTATTCCCGACGTACTCAGGAGTAGCGCAGACGTACTCAGGAGTAGCTTAGAAATACTCAGGATTAGCGCAGATGTACTCGGGAGTAGCGTCGACGTACTCAGGAGTAGCAGCGACGTACTCAGTAGTAGCGCCGACGTACTTAGGAGTAGCGCTGACGTACTCAATAGTAACGCCGACGTACTCAGGAGTATCGCCGACGTACTCAGGGTTGGCGCCGACGTACTCAGGAGTAGCGCCGACGTACTCAGGAGTAGCGCAGACGTACTCAGGAGTAGCGAAAACGTACTCAGGAGTAGCGAAGACGTACTCAGGAGTAGCGCCGACGTACTAAGGAGTAGCGTTGACTTACTCAGGAGTAGCGCCGACGTACTCAGGAGTAGTGCCGACGTACAAAGGATTAGCGCCGACGTACTCGGGAGTAGCGCCGACGTACTCAGGAGTAGCCCCGACGTTCTCAGGAGTAGCGCCGAGGTACTCAGGAGTAGCGCCGACGTACTCAGGAGTAGCGCCGACGTACTCAGGAGTA
Source organism: Anisus vortex (assembly GCA_949126835.1). NCBI lineage: Eukaryota > Metazoa > Mollusca > Gastropoda > Planorbidae > Anisus > Anisus vortex. The sequence goes on from OX421494.1 coordinate 57,582,329, forward strand.
GCGCCGACGTGCTCAGGAATAGCGCCGACGTGCTCAGGAGTAGCGACGACGTGCTCAGGAGTAGCGCCGACGTAATCAGGAGTAGCGCCGACGTAATCAGGAGTAGCAGCTACGTACTCAGGTGTAGCGCCGACGTACTCAGGAGTAGCGCCGACGTGCTCAGGAGTAGCGCAGACGTACTCGGGAGTAGCGTCGACGTACTCGGGAGTAGCGTCGACGTACTCAGGAGTAGCAGCGACGTACTCAGGTGTAGCGCCGACGTACTTAGGAGTAGCGCCGACGTACTCAGGAGTAGCAGCGACGTTCTCAGGAGTAGCATCGACGTACTCAGGAGTAGCGCCGACGTACTCAGGATTAGCGCCGACGTACTCAGGAGTAGCGCCGACGTAATCAGGAGTAGCAGCGACGTACTCGGGAGTAGCGCCGACGTACTCAGGAGTAGCGCAGACGTACTCAGGAGTAGCGCAGACGTACTCAGCATTAGCGCCGACGTACTCGGGAGTAGCGCCGATGTACTCGGGAGTAGCGCCGACGTACTCGGGAGTGGCGCCGACGTACTCAGGACTGGCGCCGACGTACTCAGGAGTGGCGCCGACGTAATCAGGAGTCGCGCCGACGTACTTAGGAGTAGCGCAGACGTACTCAGGAGTACCGCCGACGTTCTCAGGAGTAGCGCCTACGTACTCAGGAGTAGCGCCGACGTACTCGGGAGTAGCGCCGACGTACTCAGGAGTAGCGCCGACGTAATCAGGAGTAGCAGCGACGTACTCGGAAGTAGCGCCGACGTACTCAAGAGTAGCGCAGACGTACTCAGGAGTAGCGCAGACGTACTCAGCATTAGCGCCGACGTACTCGGGAGTAGCGCCGATGTACTCGGGAGTAGCGCCGACGTTTTCGGGAGTGGCGCCGACGTACTCAGGACTGACGCCGACGTACTCGGGAGTAGCGCCGACGTGCTCAGGAGTAGCGCCGACGTGCTCAGGAGTAGCGCCGACGTGCTCAGGAGTAGCGCCGACGTGCTCAGGAGTAGCGCCGACGTGCTCGGGAATAGCGCCGACGTGCTCAGGAGTAGCGCCGACGTGCTCAGGAGTAGCGCCGACGTGCTCAGGAGTAGCGCCGACGTGCTCAGGAGTAGCGCCGACGTGCTCAGGATTAGCGCCGACGTACTCAGGAGTAGCGCCGACGTAATCAGGAGTAGCAGCGACGTACTCGGGAGTAGCGCCGACGTACTCAGGAGTAGCGCCGATGTACTCAGGAGTAGCGCCGACGTACTCAGGAGTAGCGCCGACGTACTTAGGAGTAGCGCCGACGTACTTAGGAGTAGCGCCGACGTACTCAGGAGTAGCGCCGACGTACTCAGGAGTAGCGCCGACGTACTTAGGAGTAGCGCCGACGTACTCAGGAGTAGCGCCGACGTACTCAGGAGTAGCGCCGACGTACTCAGGAGTAGCGCCGACGTACTTAGGAGTAGCGCCGACGTACTCAGGAGTAGCGCCGACGTACTTTATGCCACACTGTATGTTGACTGTAAAGCAGTTTCAAGTGTCTGGGCAAGGTCACTGCCACAGCCTCACAGGCTACTGCCACATGGACATGCTGATACCCAGACAAGTCTTATGGTGTTCATTTAGAATTTCCTTCTTTCTTTCATTGTACTGGACATGATTGACTTCACTGTGAGCATTTATTCTGTACAGGCATACTACACTTCAGGTAGTTTATGGTAAAATGATCAGCAAGTATCTTATCCACTCTTATAGGGTTGCATTAATTTTTTATTACTCCCTTTATTTTAATTTTGCATTTTCTGTCTATCTGATTGCAATCATGCGTGCGTCGTGGGAGCAAGAATTGGCTTCGACAGCAGACTTGTGGCGCCTAACAATACATCCTTTCAAATTTTCAGTTAAAACAACTTAATAATACTACACTTATGACAATATTCATTCTTAAAAGGAAAGTATAAGAAAAATTTTGATTTCGCGTTAAAAATGCCTGTGCAACTTTTTATAGTTTTTCGGCGCAAAGCTAGAAAAAAAGAGTATGCGCTAAGATTATTTTTAGAACAATTCATACGGAGTAAGGAGATATTTTTGAGATTTGCGACACGATATTTTTCTGTACGTTTCATTTGCAGTAGTCAATCAATTATTTAATTACATGATGGTAAACTTAGTTTTCAAATAAAGGGAGTAGACTATAATGAAAACTTCGTTTTTATGGTTTTCTTGTTACTCCCTTTATTTTAAGTTGCATTTTCTGTCTGTCTGTCTGATTGCAATGGTGCAAGAATTGGCTTCGATTTTTCGACCACTACCCGTGGTCCAATCAAGCTGAAATTTGGACAGCAGACTTGCCCCGACTAACCATACATCCTATCAAATTTTCAGTTAAAACAACTTAATAATACTACACTTATGACAATATTCATTTCTTAAAAGGAAAGTATAAGAAAAATGTTGGTTTCACTTTAAAAATGACTGTGCAACTTTTTATAGTTTTTCGGCGCAAAGCTAGAAAAAAAAATTATGCGCTACGATTATTTTTAGAACAATTCATACGGAGTAAGGAGATATCTTTGAGATTTGCGACACAGATATTTTTTCTGTACGTTTCATTTGCAGTAGTCAATCAATTATTTAATTACATGATGGTAAACTTAGTTTGCAAATAAAGGGAGTATAATAAAAACTTCGTTTTTACGGTTTTCTTGTTAGAACAATTCATACGGAGTAAGGAGATATTTTTGAGATTTGCGACACAGATATTTTTCTGTACGTTTCATTTGCAGTAGTCAATCAATTATTTAATTACATGATGGTAAACTTAGTTTTCAAATAAAGGGAGTATAATGAAAACTTCGGTTTTATGGTTTTCTTGTTAATAGTAATTCCAAGAGTTGAATATTTTAAGTACCGGTAAATAATCATATTATATTTATATTGAAAAAAAAAGCAAAACACTTAATTTTTTTGTAGTTTCATTGTATACTGTGTATTGCTGTTTATGTGAGCATAAGTCAGTTTAAATTATTATCTTACAACTATTACAAGGCAGCTTTCTAAACTACAGTAAACAGAGGCACATAAGATTAAGAACTGTGCTAATTAAGATTTACTACGGTATCTCTTCTAGCGGACTGACTCAGTAATGAATGGATATGTCAGTGGTTTCCAACCTGTGGGTCGTGAGTCGTGACCCTTGGGGGGTCGAATGACAATTTCAGGGGGGGGAGGTCGCCTAAGACCTTTTAAAAACACATAATTTTGCTGGTCCTAGGAACCGAGACACCGCCCATCTATCCGTCTCCAGGCAGCTACTTTGTTGAAAGCAGCAGTATTGACAGTGGCAGGGTTGTTACCACAATGTACTTATGCGAGCCAGCCATATGTGTAGAGTGCAGATGCTTTGTTTAAAGCAGCAGTATTGGCAGTAAAACAACACTTCATGAATATATTGGAACTCAGGGTGGATGCTATTCAGTCTATTATTCGGTGAGGCCGGCTGGTCTAGCGGTTGGCACACCAGACTGTCAACCCAAAACCAACGGACAGGTCGCGGGTTCTATCCCTGCCACCGGCGGATCCCTGTCACCCTGCAGGCGTTTTGGGCCTGTAAACGTATTTGCGCCAGCAGGCAGCACTATGTTTACAGCAGCGCATAGAAATGTTCCCAACGCATAGAAATGTTCCCAACGGGAACGGGATATGTGCTATATAAGTCTCATATTTATTTATTTATTATTTTTTATATTTAGCTGTTGATGTGATATGTGATACTAATAGATAAGTAAAAAAAGAAAAAAAAAAATCAGGAATCGTTAATCCTTAATTAGAAATTAATATTTTACAATATATAATTAGATAGTGTTTTTGTGTTTAATCACTTTGCTTTAATATGTAACAATGAAAATACATCTTGCATGTCACACTACATAACAGTAGCAAATTATAGTTATAAGGTAGGGACAATCATAATTATATGGTTGGGGGCGCACAAGATGAGGAGCTGTAGTAAGGGGTTACTGCATTATAAAGGTTGGGAACCACTGGGATAGGTGATAATATGTCACTAGCTGCCTTGTACCCCTACACCTTGACTAAGTTGACTCCAGCCCTCAGCAGCCCTCAGCAGCCCTCAGGCATTTTGTTCACTTTTGTATATATTTCTGTCCTAAAAGTAAAAGAGTAAGCGACACACCTCAAAGGTCTGACATTAATCAGCTCTTACAAAAAGCAACAAGTAAGTTAGACAGTAGTAAATAAACAATTTAATGTACCACAGCCATCAGCCATACATCAACATAATTTAATAATTGAATCCAGTAACATTCAATCAATCACATTTAAACATTTCATTGAATTCACAGTTGAATAATTTGTTTCTCTCAATCTAAATCTTCAGTTTTTATGCGTTTCCTTCTTCTTTTCAAAAACCTGAAACATTCAAATTGTTTCAATTATAAACAGATTTAATGAAAACTACAAAAGCTTAACACTAATAACACTAAACATTTTGTCCAATGGTTAATTTCATCCCCACCATTAGAGACTAGAGACTATGAATAGATTGTATTACTTTGAATGACTCGCTTTGAGTATAACAAAACAAATGGGAAACTAATTTATAAATTCATACTGTCAATATAAACTAATAATATTTTAATTGAATATTCAATATGCTCTCACTAACTCACTCACTAATAGTAAAGGTCACACCTTTAGTTTAGGATTATTGAAATTATAGGTTTAGGCTTTTTAATATAAAATGTCTAGGAATTCATTTTTTTTAAAACATAACAGTTACTAAATATTCACCTTATTTATTTGAAAACATTAGTTTGCAGTCATGCATAATGCAAACATAAACAAAAAAGGCTGTATTTCATTTGTTTTTATTTACCAATTAACAATTGTAGCTATCTTAAGCTATATAATATAAATTACTAAACTCTTCCCAGATTGTATTTTGCAATCAATATGAAAAATGCTGCTCTAGGCTTATGCTACCCTAGGACAATATAATATAAATAATTATTTTTTTTTAATGACAACGCAAACACAGATACGGATGACAGTTGCAACCTTATGAAAGAGTAGTGATGTTTTCAAAATATTTAAAACTGTCCATTGAATAGGTCGCAAAACTTTTGGTAAAAAGGTGCGACATATAAGTAGTATAAACTGTTAACTGTATATATAAACTATATACATATCTATAGATATATACATTCCATAGTAGATATTATATGGAAACAGGCTTTTTCAATAACCTAAAACAATTCTATGTTTCAGAAGTAATTTTAAAAACACTAAGGTTATGGTTACCTCAACTTTAGGCTCTTGCTGGGTTTCTTCTTCATCAGTCTTTCTTCTTTTGTTTCTTTTTCTTTTATTATTCTGTGGCGGTTCCTCCCGGTGTGGCAGATTGTGATTTACTTAAAGACTCCTTTCGGTCAGCATCACTACCTGACTCGTCCTCACACTGACGTTTGCGATGAACTTTCTGTGGTGTGCTGAAAATATTTTAAAAACAGAACATTGTTTTGTAAATAGCTAATTGCTACAGAGTTCAGAGTGTATATAATAAACAAATATTGGGTTAATACATAATGGCTGGGGGAAATAATGAGAAAGTAGATGCAAAAAAAGCAATAAAAGGGACATGTACAATATACACTAATATTATGTACGGTAATTACTTTTTTGAAAGGTGCTTTATATGGGTTACATGGAACTTTTTGAAAGTAGTGCTAACGATCATCATAATTATATAGAAACACATATTCTTAATCAATTATAAATTAGATTTATATAAAGTTAAAAAGGGCTTTGAACAAGGACTAATTGGATATAAAACATACAAATTTATTTCAATACATTACTTTTGTGTAAGACTTTGAAGATGTAAAAACGTCATGGCTAACATAACCATACTTGTGAAATTATTTCAATTTTAAGTTGGTTGGCTGGCAACATCTTTCAAAGTTAATTTAAGTTAGGACATATATAGGTGATACTTTTTATAAAGTATTTTTTGAAACTCTAAAAATGTTCATATAAAATTAACAACTCATGAGGCATATTATTCTTAATGAAATGTAAGCCAATACATTACAATTTGTTCTTCTAATGAAATAAAACCATTTCAGGGAAATTGAATATTGCTCACATCTGCTAGTCCAATTGAAGACTTGACACAGGGATAACTCAGCCAATAGTCACCAAGATGACACATATTTCAAAGCTTGTATTGACTAGTATTTTTAGGACTGCCTACATTTATGGTTTCCATCATAGCCCAATGATTTTAACCCCCCAATGATAGTCTTTTGTTAGTATTACAGAGATGTTTACTGTTTCATTTGTTGGTGAAATCATTAGGTTTACACAACAGTCTTCTCATGGTCAGTTGATTAGGTCTACACAACATTCCTCTCATGGTCTATTCATTTGGTCAACACATACAGGCTTGTCATTGTCAATTCATTAGGTCTACACATACAGTCTTCTCATGGTCAATTCATTAGGTCTACACATACAGTCTTCTCGTGGTCAATTCATAAGGTCTACACATACAGTCTTCTTGTGGTGTATTTATGTATGTTCAGTTTGAAATGTTCTTGAATTGGACTATTAGATGTGAGCAATATTCAATTTCATGTGGCATCATTTTCCCTACAAGATTGGGTGTAGTTAAACAACTGCAAAATTGGGTGTAGTTAAGCAACTACAGGATTGGGAGTAGTTAAACAGCTACAAGATTGGGTGTAGTTAAACAACTACAAGATTGGGTGTAGTTAAACAGCTACAGGAATGGGTGTAGTTAAACAACTACAGGAATGGGTGTAGTTAAACAGCTACAAGATTGGGTGTAGTTAAACAGCTACAAGATGGGTTGTAGTTAAACAGCTACAAGATTGTGTATGTTACATACATGATCATGTGATTATACAGTGACATAATTTAGCCTATCAAATTAATATAATAAAAAAAGCAGGCAACTGTAAAAGATTATCAAATTAAAACAATAGGCATTGACATTGTGTCAATGCCCGCCAAATACATTTTAGTCAAGAAGAAAACCTACTTAAAATCTTCAATGGCAGGATTCCAGTTTTTAGGATTATTTTCATTGGGTATTCCATATTTATCCAGTAGTCACTATTACAGAAAAAGCCTAGAAAAATAATAATGCCATGATCACAGGAGGCCATAACTGCAGTTGTCATTTGTGCTAGAGCTGCAATAAGGAAGGATATGAAATAAACTAACTATACTATACTATAATCTATAGTTCACATAATTAATTGCCTAAACTGGCTAAACTAAGCCTTTATTCTAATAGTTAGTACTAATTATATAATAAACAAGCTACATTGCCCGGCGTTGCTCGGGTGAAAAAAAAAAGGACTGTCTGGGGTGCAGATAACAAATTTATAAACTACACTTACTGAATACTTTTAGGAAAGAAAATAAATATTGTTATAGGGTAAAAAAAATAGTCAAATATTTTTATTTAACAAAATCTATATTGCCTATAGATTTAAAATGTCTTTTGTTTTTAAAAGTTAGAAAAATTAATTGTCGAAAAAAAAAGTTTAGTCTAACTGGAGAATCGAACCCTGGTCGTCCGTATAGCAGTCCACTACGTTTACCACTGAGCTATCGAAGACACATGTCCGATGTGAAAAATTATTAGACGGTATATTGGGATAGGCCTAGATAGGTCAGTGACACATGTGTTTTCAAATTGACCAATGGGGATCCTCGCGGGGCTTAACACTGTCTTTTTATATATATAGATAGGCTATAACTGCTATAACTGCTATAACTATAGCCTAATATTTGAAAATCCCTAATGCCTAATGAAAAATGATTAGCCTAATCATGCCTAGCCCCTAGGCCTAATGATAATCATTGATAATGATATATATAAAATATATATATTATTAATTTTTTTTATTAGGCCAATTAGTCAATAAGGCCAATGCCTATGGCCTATAGTCTATAGGCCTAGACTATAAATGATATGACTAATTATAAACTTTATTACTATATTATATATTATATACCGTAGTCTAGATATATTATATATTATATATAATTGAATATATAAATTATAGCCTATATCACTATATGGTTAGCCTACTATAGCCTATGGACAAGTCTTAATGAGGCGTGAACTTTTGAACCCGAATGTTCGTGAACTTCCTGTTCTATTTTTAAACTAATAACAAAAAAAGCATGCTTTTGCTGGTGTTTGACAATTGATTTCAACCTCGACGGCCAGTTCTAGTCTTTTAGAATTATACAAAGGATACAATATTAGTTATGAGGAATCCGTTTTTAACATTAAAAGTGAACAAGCGATCATTAATACTCATCAAGTGTTAGTCGCGTGACGTTAAATTTTTATTTGTTTACAAAATAAATGAGTCAAGAGTTGCGTTTTCTTGGTTATTAAAAAACAAAATGCGTAAATTCATAAAAACGATTAACAAAAATTATTTTGCATAAAGCAATAAGTTTGATATTTTAAAAAGGTGATTATTCCCTTCTGACTTTAACAATACATTGTTTTGCTTTGTAAACATCTATTGGAAATGAAATAAATTTTAATCCCCAACAAATTTGAGTACAACCAGTAAAGTAGCACACAGACATTGTTTCGAATAAAATGATCGAATAAGGACGAATAAGAACGGAAATGTTTTTGCACGTGACCTTTTTAACCTTTTATGCATGCATACACGTTAAGACTTGTCCATACTACTATATTAGTTGTATAGTTTGTATAGTCTATAGTAGGCTATCTATAGTAGGCCTATACCTAGTACTATAACTATAACTATAGTTGACTATAGACACTATTTATTATATATAACCATGTCAATGTCGTCTATAGTATGTCTAGTATAGACTATATGCCTAACTATAACTTTAGTATAACTAGCCTATCCTATAGTCGGTAATACTTTAGTGTACTTGGTTCTAGAAAAGTAGGGTTCTAAAAAATTCCAAGTGAAATTTTTTTCGCGTGGAGCCATTGATCATTGATAAGTATCATAACTCATACTCATATTCATATGATCATATCATAATCATAAGTTAAGTAGTCATAAGTGTCATAAGTAAGTCACAGTAAGTGTCTTAGGAAGAGCGGCAGAAAATTGAAAATTAAAAAAAATAGAACCAATTACACTAAAGTATAGCCTAATATAAATACTATAAGTAGGCTTACTGGCAGAACTATAATTAAATAGTCTATATACTTTTATATTTATAAAAATTTTATTAGCCTCTCGATATTACTCGATTATAGTTTATTTGTTTGGTGGGAAAACTCGGAAGTTCCAATTTTGGCACTCACCTATATATCTCTCCTTTGCTTTGTTTACATAGTTATTGACAACTCAAATAGATAAGTGATACTGAAAAATAAATAGGCCTATTGGAAATGTTATTTTCAATCAAAGCGACTTTAGATAATCACACTAAAATGGCAGCTGTAGATGCCGAAAATGGGGGATTGACCACAATATACAATAAATTTCGCTTTTCTGTTACCTTTGTTATGTTATTAATGACTCTACAATGGAAAAAAAAAGTTTCTAAATGCACCAAATTATCAACTCGGACATTTCCCACTTGGTTAATCTTATTTTAAATTTAGGAATGTCTATAATCTGTCACATCGTTTTAAGTGATGTGGAACATGCATACTATGTTCATTTTGCATATTATCATTATACACTCCAAACATACGGTTTTCATTCTTTCTACATAATTAAGATATATAATATAAGCTTCGTTTGCCTTTGTGTTTCCATTCATTCATTATATTTACAAGAGTGTTCTGTTGTTTAGAAAACTACTGTTGCCTTCAATTATTTTTTAAAGCCATTTTCGGTCGCCTTTAATTTTAACACAATTGCGTTCTTCACTATCAAAAACATAATCATTTGAATTTTCATTGCAACCCATGATAGTAGCACAACGATTTTATGCATCGCCATAGTTTAAGCGTAATTATTTATACATTTTCTCTGTTACCATTGGTAGCATTCTGAAATGAATTAGGCCTACACTACCAGTAATTTAATGGTAATGGTAATGGTAATTTATATAGCACTTCTATCCATGCTATTTTAGCATGCTCAGTGCGCTCTAGAAGACTATTAATCTGTGAGAGGTTTCACTGCTGCCGGTTAAGCGCTCGTGATAACAACTCAATAGCTTATAAATATATGTTTTCATTAATCTTAAACTCTGAAATATTTATAAGAAAAATATGAAATATTTGTCAATTTTTTACGCATATGTTTTGAAACATGAAGTGTTTAAATAGGCCTAATACTATTTTTTTATTGGTAGGCCTATAGGCCTATATAATAAAACATTTTTTCATTTTTTTCGTACTAATAGGCCTATACAAAAAATAGTATTTTCAAAAACAAAAATCCCAATGAGCACTTTAATCATTTAATTTAAAGTATTTATGATTAAAATATATACTGTGAAAATGTCATTGAGCGTGTAGGCCAACAACCCTTATAAAGTTATGAGCATTATAATTATATTGAATTAACATTTTCGGTCACAATTTTTTTAATTAATTCGGCGGCATTTTACGTCTTGATAGACGATCCATTTCCTTTGCAGGTCCTCATATGGCTAAAGAGGCCAATCAGTCACGGCCACACTGGCTATATATGATTGTAGCGGAGGGGACCACATTTTTCTCACCTTCTTGTTCCTGCAAGCCTGGAACCTTCTTTGATTCATGCCCTCCAGGTGGGCATATGTTGCGCCATGATCTCCCAACTGTTTGGGTCAATTTGGAGGTGCTTCATAACTCTTGCACAGACATCCGCAAATCTCAGTTTTGGACGTCCAGCAGGTCTCTGTCCCGAAGCTAACGTTCCATAAAGGATGTCCTGTGGAAGTCGACCCTGTGGCATTCGGTGTACATGACCTAGCCAGCTGAGACGTCTATTGCTGAGAGTAATGTAGATGTCTTGACGCCCTGCTCTTCGTATGACCTCTGCATTTGAAACCCTGTCCTGCCATCTTATATCTAGAATGCATCTGAGACACCTGACGGGAAAGGTGTTTAGTTTTCTCTCTAGATATGAATAATAATATGTGCTCCATGTCTCACTGTCGTACAGCAGGGTACTCAGAACGCATGTTCGGTAAACTAGTAACTAAGTGGAGCTTGTAAGCCAGGGGTCGGGAGCCTTTTTGTCTGAGAGAGCCATAGACACCACGTATTTTAAAAAAGGAATTCTATGAGAGCCATACATTATGTTTAAAACTAAAAATTCAAGTAAATGTGTGCATTTTGTGTAAGTTTATCTCCTTTACCAATTCTGATGCTTAGTTGCAGTAGTCTTTAGCTCATTTTTAGAATGAAATATTGATATGCAATTAATATGTAGATCAAAGGAGTCTAAAGAAACATTTTTGTTTATAATCGAACATTTGTCTGCGAGCCAGATGCAGCCATCAATATAGCCACATTTGGCTCTCGAGCTAAAGGTTCCCGACCCCTGGTGTAAGCAGTGGGATCATCCAGACAAGTTTTTTAAAAATCTTGCCATAGTGCCCATGGCTTTAGCTATTCTACTATTGATCCCCCCATCTAGAAGCACATCGCTTGATATTTTGGCCCCGAGGTAGCAGAAATCGTCAACTACTTCTAGTGTATGGCCACCAATAGTGATGCTTGGCACAATTGCATCATTTTGATCCAGTACCTTGGTTTTGTTTTGACTAATGCTGATGCCAAATATTTGGCATGCATTTTCAAGTTTATCAATGAGCGTCTGGAGCACGTTTTCAGATTTGGCAATAATAACTGCACCATCAGCATTGAGAAGTTCTTAACCAGCACACTCTTAAATCTGCTAAATGGCTGTGTGATGCGTCTAGTGTGACAGCACTATAATATGCTAGCTGTCACCGCTGGCTAGCAGTGTAACTGTAAAAGGAGTGCAATTAGTAAGTCTCTCTTGCCAGCATAATAATATAGTCTATCCCAGTGCCTTTACAAGCTTATGTGTCGCCCCAGTGCAAAAGTTTCAGCGCAGCCCCCTTGCATGCTGTAACTGCTTGTTTAGTGCTATATTTGCTATATTTAGAGTAAATTTGTCGTCCCCCTGGAAGTGCCACCCCCGGGCATATGCCCCCCTCCTCTGCCCCCCCCTATGTGAGGGCACTGGCCTCTTTACAACAAGTCCTATGCAGTACCTCCTCGTGGTGGCAGATTACACTGGGGCTGCGAGGTTCCAGGCTGAACTGAAAGGATCTCGGAGGATGTTTGTACCCTAGATGTGAGGCAGACATGGCCCGACGGCGTACGGACACGCCCTGCTGCCCACAAACCAAACCCCTTGCTTTAGGTTAATAGCCGCACTGCCTTGTGCATGTCCTGGGAGGGACTAAGGCTAAGGAAGTAAGCCCTGACAGAAAATCCGAAGTGGAGCCCGTAGGTTGATAGACAGTGGTATAACCTCTGCTTTCCTACAAACTCCTGCAGCCATCTGGTCCCAAACGGTGGCGGTTACCCATCCCTTTGGACCCTGCCAGCATGGTAGAAAGGCGGTTCTTTTCGCCTGGGCAGCCCATGACCCGCTAATATTTGCCCAGACTTTTCCCTTATAAAATGTTAAACAGGGCTGCGTACTTGCACCCACCTTGTTTGGAATATTCTTCTCGTGCCTATTGCACTATGCTTATGGAGAATACAAGGAGTGTGTCTTTATACCTTTACACAAGGACCCCTAGAAAGCTCTTCAACCTAAACAGGCTCAAAGCCAAAACAAAGCTTAAGAGTGTACTGGTTAGGGAACTTCTCTATGCTGATGAGTGTAATTACACAAGCTAAATAAAGGTGTTTTTTTATCATAACTTTTTTTTTCTTGTGAAGACATTAATCTTCACAAACTTGGTATCATTGGAAAGCTGATGACATATTATGCTCTACCTAATAGATATACTTTTAATTAAATTGAAGAAAATTGAATGTTTAAGGAGTTTATCTTTTAAACAATAATAATTACAGAAATTACATTAATAGGCCTGTAGTGCTACTAAAAAAGTCTCTGATAGTAATTAAATTAATAATACAAATACATTTGTTTTAGAATTACTTATATTAATTAATTAATGTTTAACTAAGAAGATTAGCATCAAAACTCCTTTAAATGTCATTTAATTAGTCTGTATCAATTAATGAGCGTATTGTCTTGAATGCTCTTCGTTATATATAATTAATTAATCAGATAATGTCATATATTTTGTAACTTCTGAATAAGTTCTGAGTGGACAAATGTGGGAGACCTCTTTGTATGCTTAAAACAGATTTCATGTGCGATAGACTAGTGATTTCAAAAAACAACCTGATAAAAAAACAACAAAAACAATGAATCTCTAGGCTACACACTAGGCCTATCGATGCAATGCCATATATTAATGATTACCGGCTATCGCATTTGTAAAAATACAATTTTGCGTGACATCTAGATAGGCTATATCTTCTTGTAAAGCGAAATATTTTTTATCTCTAGGCCTAGATTAAATCTCTGTACTATAAACGCATATTACTCTTTTACTTTTCGACTGACTATTGAAAAACAAAATAGGAAAAGGCCTACAAGGAAAAAAACATTTTTTTGGGGCCAAAATAACTAAGGAAAATATTTTTAAAAAATACGTAGGCCTAGCCATAATAGTCTTTAGCATAGCATATTTTGTTGCTAATTATTATCTAGTATTAGGTTAGGTATAGACCTAGACTTGTCTTGTGTATGGCTATAATATACGGTTTAAATATGTTTAGGAATGCTACTATCATTTTTAGTAGCCCTACCTACTAGCTACTAATACTAGGGAGGTACCATTTATTTTAAGATTATTGCATTGATTGAGATTTATTTTGTGAAAAGACTAATTTTTTAAATATTAGTAAAATATGAAAAATAATTTTTAAAATAATTAAGTAGGCTATATATGACAATTACTCACTCGTAAAATTTATTTTTGGGAACCCTAAGTTATTTCTTGTGTAGCTTATAAGTAAATACTGCACTGTCCATACACAGATCTACAAACTAATAAGATGAACACAAAAAGGACATGTCAAATCCATAATTGATATTTGTATTAACCAAGGACTACTGAAGAGTAGTCCTTGGTATTAACGTAAAACCATGTTTTTAGTTTTTACATGTTTGCTATGTCCTATGTAGGCTACGTCGTGGCACAGGACACATGTAGAATTGTGTAATAAATTTGTATCATTTTTTGGGTAGGCCTAATAAAAAGTAACATTGTTGATGTCAAATTTTCTTGACCTCCCCTCTTTCCTATGTCGACAATTGTCAAACTTTTTCAGACCCCCTCCCCCCTATTTGGTTGTTTTAATTAATGGACGTCCACTTAGTTACGGCTTTTCAACTCATATAGATAAGTGATTTTATCTTAAACGTTATAAGCCGAAGAACTTATATTTCACAATAATATATAGATCAGTGATTATAATGCAAACATATTTTTTACTCTATTTTGAAACATAATTTTATTTAAAATGATATTTTTTAATCTAAAAGAACAATGTACATAATATTTTTCTTTATTTATAATTTTTAACAAATCTTAAAAAAAAAAATTTTAAGGTCAAGGTTGCTAATGACGCATTGATAAAACCAACAGTTTTAAAATGCACAGTGTCAGAATACGGGTCACTATTTTTACTTATTCCTACTCGGACCCTCCGAGTTTCCGACTTTCCCACTTCAGCGAATGTACCATTACTCTATTTTAAAACATAATTTTATTTAAAATGATATTTTTTAATCTAAAAGAACAATGTACATAATATTTTTCTTTATTTATAATTTTTAACAAATCTTAAAAAAATAAATAATTTTAAGGTCAAGGTTGCTAATGACGCATCGATAAAACCAACAGTTTTAAAATGCACAGTGTCAGAATACGGTTCACTATTTTTACTTATTCCTACTCGGAACCTCCGAGTTTCCGACTTTCCCACTTCAGCGAATGTACCATTGACTGCACTGGTTCAATATGTCTGCCTCCTTGCTACGTGCGTGATATAATAGGACATACAAAAAGCGTAAGTTTTGTGGCAATAGATATCTAAATGCGAAAAAAGAATGAAGCTAAAGTGTATGTATGAAGTACTTAATGAATAGTGAGGTATTATAACTTATAACGGAGGCTGCTCCCAGTCTTTGCATAGCAGATATGCATGTCCGCATGGCGAATTCGGAATTCAATTCCAATGTCAATGCCGCAATGCTTATACTATACTATGACTTTTATGGCCTATGGCTTATAATCAAACATAACTTTTTTTGCTTTTAATCAAATAATACTATACCTTTAATCAGTTTGGTATTGATTTAAAGGAAAGTGAACGCTCCTTACTGAGAATATAAACTCATATTTAACTTATAAAATAAATAGTAGCCTAATTTTTTAATTTAAATAGGCCTAATCAACTCGTCCCACCAACACTCTTTTCAATATTAACATTCATATGGCATATCATACCTAACCTAGTACCGGTACTAGTCTAGATAATTGTGAGCAACATGATAGGCTATGCTTTTTTTAATGCTATAGTTATAGGCTTGGTCTATCCTATGTAGTAGTATGTAGCCTACATGTAGGCCTACTATGTATTTTTTAATAACGGAGTGATTATTCGCACAGTTCTTCATATAACGCTAAGCGTTATATGAAGATTTCTAGCTGCAGATAACGCTCGGCGTTATTCGAAGATTCGCACAGGTCTTAATGTTCTATTGGCCTATATATACTGTTTATTGTTAAAGTTGAACAAGATTTCGTGGCCCAATGGTTAGTGCTGTCAGCTGGCAACCGGGGTGTCGCAGGTTTGACCCCAGCTATTTCCACTTTTTTTTATTTTTTATTTATTATTATTATTATTCAATTTGAGTACAACGGGATACGTATATACGGTAAATACATGAATATTTTGGTTGTAAGAAGCCTTTAGTCACTGTCAGCCAGAAAATACAATAGCTGACTCCTAAGCCTAAGCCTAAATGATACTTTTTCTTACGATAAATGATGGTATGATAGGCCTAGTCAGAAGTCACCTAGTCCTAGTGATAATAATAATAGTTCTAAAGTCTGAAGTGTGCGCAAATGTCTATTTCAAAAGAAAATTGTGCTTGAGTACAAATGGTTATTTAATATTGTTTTAAGTGTGCTGAAAGACAGAAATTATGAAATCAAGTAGCCTAAATTTCCATTTATTTGGATCAATAAAGTAATCTTATCTAATACCGCGGGCCACGGATGAGCGTAGGACGCAATAGGCCTAATCTTCTTTATAGAAGGAGCGTCTGTAATGTATAATATAAGATAATTAATTCAAACAAAAAGGTTAGGCCTATTTAGCCTAGATGTTAGTATTAGTAGGATATTGTTAGGGTCGAAAGGCCTACTTCAAGTCAAATTCAAATAGGGTTAGGCCCTGTAGGGCTTTATTTTTATCAATAAATACCTCCTTCTAGCTAGGAATATGATCTTATTCTTAAATAATAGACTTTAGGCTAGTTTAGGCCTATCTATAGATTAGTAGGCCTATGGCCTATCTAGGCTACTATAACTATAAGATAATAAGTATAGGCCTAAGTTAATATAATATATTGCCTAACTCTCACAATTGTTCGAAAATTTGGGTCTGCCGTTAACACTCTGCGTTTTTCAAAAATTTGGGTCTTCCGATAACGCTCGGCGTTATTCGAAGATTTGGTTCTTCCGATAACGCTCGGCGTTATATGAACAGTTCTTTGAATAACGCTTCCCTTTTAATAAATATTTTCTGTAGTTATTTTGGCAAAAAAAATATTTTTTTTCCTTAGTATTGTAGTAGGCCCAATCCTATTTTAAACTATTTAGTTTTTCAATGGTCAGTATAAAATAGAATAATATGCGTTTAAATTTATAGTTCAGAGATGTAGGCCTAGGGCCTAGAGCTAAAAAATGTGTCGGTTTTCAAGAAAATATTAGATATAGTCTAGTCTAGGCCTACTTGATGTCTCGCAAAATTGTATTGTTTTGTTTTACAAATGCGATAACCGGTCATTGGGTAATCATTCATATGTCATGGCATTGCTTCGGTAGGCCTAGAGATTCATTGTTGTTGTTTTTTAAATCAGGTTATTTTTTAAATCGCTACATTTTTTTATGAAAAAAAATTCATCATCGGTCTCGTGTAACTGTTTGACGTTTTGATGCCATTTTTAATCGAAAGGTTTTCAATGCACATGCGTAGTGTGGCTCAAACAGCTGTTCGGCAACACTCGGAAGGCTACGTCCTCATCGTCTGCTGTGACTTCGGCTACCGGCATCTTTATCTTTTACACACGCACGCTTAGAAATTGTGTTACAGATTTCTTTTTTTTCATCCGGGACGTGAACAAATTTTCTTATTTTCCGGATCCGATGTTAATATTTATTTATTTACGGGACAAATACGGAAATTCCGGGACGGTAGGCAGGCCTGCTAATGATAATATTTGTCAGACAGGATACTTTAATTTTTTTTTTACTGCTAACTTACAAATATTGACAAACAATGTTTACACGTGATTTTCTTTTGTAATGTTAGCAAAAGGTTTTATATCATGACCTGTTTTATATCACGACCAATTTACATGTACAATTTATTCTACATCATTACAGTGTATGTTTGACCTTGACTAGAATAGTCACCTTAAAATTCCAAACATTACACAGATTTAGCTATAAAACTATGTATTTGTTAAATCTTTATTATTTTTTTACTATTATAATAATATTTAGTTAAAAAATTGATTTTTTAACTACAGATGCTTTAGTGGTACAGCGTGTGGGCAGGAGAGGCTAATGGACATCTGCAGAAGATGTGTCTTGACAACAGCCAAAGCAACAATTGGCATGACAGCTAAACTGGTCACTGGACATCAGCAGAAAGGACACAACACTTGATGATGAACTACACTAAGAAAAAGTAAGAACCTTTATTTAATCATTGGGTTTAAACTTTAAACTAAGGTTGTAGAGCAGCCACATTTTTATGATAGGGGAGACCACTGATCTATAAAAAGTATGGATAGCGCCTCCTTAATAAATTTATAGACCTGAACCTATTAACCCTTTCTCCACTATGAAGCTGCTTAATATTATAAAAAAATTGACACTAAAAAAAACAAATAAAGCAAATGAATTAAATTCTAATTTTAAATATAAATAGATAAGGTTTAATTTAAACCTGAAAACATAACAATAAACTGATCTGATGAATAAAAGTGACATAAAAAAATCACTGACCATATCTCGATCAGTTGCAGTTGCAATAGTTGATAATGGAATTTAGAAATCATCATATCGTAATCAAATTCACTTATTCCAAACCTCTAATACTAAAAACATCTATACACATATTTAATTGTACCCTTGGCATATTCTTTTTCATGTTGAATGAAAATACATATTCATGTGTGGAATCATCATCTTCCAGATTATGTATTCTTGAGTCTTGTTTTTTTTCTTTATGTTTATTGTCAGTTCTCAGTTTATTTTTACACATAGATGAAAAATGGTTGACTTTTCTGCAATTGTGGCATGTTTTACCATGTGCTGGGCTATTGCTTTGACCACCTGGATGAGGCCATTTACCCCCACAATTCCTGCAACTGATATTATGCAGTCTTTCTTTACCATGAAAGGACTGATCATGTCTTTTATGCTTTTTCTTACCAAAAGTTGTATTAGTGCCTATTTTCTGAACTTGATCATTATTGATTCTTTTATTGAAGTCTTCAGCCAATTCAATTGTCTTAGCATATTGGAGTAAGGCATTGAGAGACATCTCCGGAGTGGAGACCTTTTTCCCTCACTTTGGAAGACTTGCATCCCACGATCAATTGAGATTTAATTTCACTTTCTGCATTAGTAAAATTACAAGTTTTGGCAAGTTGATACAGATCTTGGTAGAATTCCTCTATATGTGTTGACTGTTGTATTTTATGTCGAAAAGTATATTTTTGCATCTCAACGTTCATTTTGGGATTGAAGTAGCTTGTTAGTTGCTTTACAATTTGACTAAATGGATCTTCCCCCTCAGTCTCAGCAGCTGTTGTACTTGACTGTGATAGTGATAACAATTCTATTTGGTCATTGAGTTTTTCACCACCATATGTTAATAGTAAAGCTTTCTTTTGCTCAACATTCGTGATGTTGTAAGCTGTGAAAAGATTTTTTAGTCTATTTATCCATTTTGACCATCGGATTGTAACTCCCTCTGATTGACAATCAAATGTTGGATATTGTGGTAACATAAAAGACGCCATGTTCTATTCTATTTTCAATGTATCCCTTTGAGACGTCTGATGCAATCTCAAACTAAGAAATGTAATGTAGTTTCTTTTATGAATATTATATTCCTGTTGGGACTTAAAATAACCAACCTTCTCGTCGCCAATATAGTGTTTCTTATGTGGTGGTCTTATGCTATGTATGTGCATTGGTTATTAGTTACATAAGTAACAGGAAAAATTGATTTTTGAACTACAGATGCCTCAGTGGTACAGCATGTGGTCAGGAGAGGCTAATGGACATCTGCAGAAGATGTGTCTTGACAACAGCCAAAGCAACAATTGGCATGACAGCTGAACTGGTCACTGGACATCAGCAGAAAGGACACAACACTTGATGATGAACTACACTAGGAAAAAGTAAGAACCTTTATTTAATCATTGGGTTTAAACTTTAAACTAAGGTTGTAGAGCAGCCACATTTTTATGATAGGGGAGACCACTGATCTAAAAAAAGTATGGATACCGTCTCCTTAATAAATTTATAGACCTGAACCTCTTAACCCTTTCTCCACTATGAAGCTGTTTAATATTATTAAAAAATTGACAATAAAAAAAAAACAAATAAAGCAAATGAATTAAATTCTTATTTTAAATATAAATAGATAAGGTTTAATTTAAATTAAACCAGAAAACATAACAATAAACTGATCTGATGAATAAAAGTGACATAAAAAAATCACTGACCATATCTCGATCAGTTGCAATAGTTGATAATGGAATTTAGAAATCATCATATTATCGTAATCAAATTCACTTATTCCAAACCTCTAATACTAAAAACATCTATACACATATTTAATTGTACCCTTGGCATATTCTTTTTCATGTTGAATGAAAATACATATTCATGTGTGGAATCATCATCTTCCAGATTATGTATTCTTGAGTCTTGTTTTTTTTCTTTATGTTTATTGTCAGTTCTCAGTTTATTTTTACACATAGATGAAAAATGGTTGACTTTTCTGCAATTGTGGCATGTTTTACCATGTGCTGGGCTATTGCTTTGACCACCTGGATGAGGCCATTTACCCCCACAATTCCTGCAACTGATATTATGCAGTCTTTCTTTACCATGAAAGGACTGATCATGTCTTTTATGCTGTTTCTTACCAAAAGTTGTATTAGTGCCTATTTTCTGAACTTGATCATTATTGATTCTTTTATTGAAGTCTTCAGCCAATTCAATAGCATATTGGAGTAAGGCATTGAGAGACATCTCCGGAGTGGAGAGACCTTTTTCCCTCACTTTGGAAGACTTGCATCCCACGATCAATTTAGATTTAATTTCACTTTCAGCATTAGTAAAATTACAAGTTTTGGCAAGTTGATACAGATCTTGGTAGAATTCCTCTATATGTGTTGACTGTTGTATTTTATGTCGAAAAGTATATTTTTGCATCTCAACGTTCATTTTGGGATTGAAGTAGCTTGTTAGTTGCTTTACAATTTGACTAAATGGATCTTCCCCCTCAGCCTCAGCAGCTGTTAAACTTGACTGTGATAGTGATAACGATTCTTTTTGGTCATTGAGTTTTTCACCACCATATGTTAATAGTAAAGCTTTCTTTTGCTCAACATTCGTGATGTTGTAAGATGTGAAAAGATTTTTTAGTCTATTTATCCATTTTGACCATCGGATTGTAACTCCCTCTGATTGACAATCAAATGTTGGATATTGTGGTAACATAAAAGACGCCATGTTCTATTCTATTTTCAATGTATCCCTTTGAGACGTCTGATGCAATCTCAAACTAAGAAATGTAATGTAGTTTCTTTTATGAATATTATATTCCTGTTGGGACTTAAAATAACCAACCTTCTCGTCGCCAATATAGTGTTTCTTATGTGGTGGTCTTATGCTATGTATGTGCATTGGTTATTAGTTACATAAGTAACAGGAAAAATTGATTTTTTAACTACAGATGCCTCAGTGGTACAGCATGTGGTCAGGAGAGGCTAATGGACATCTGCAGAAGATGTGTCTTGACAACAGCCAAAGCAACAATTGGCATGACAGCTGAACTGGTCACTGGACATCAGCAGAAAGGACACAACACTTGATGATGAACTACACTAGGAAAAAGTAAGAACCTTTATTTAATCATTGGGTTTAAACTTACACACACTTACTTACACACACTTACTCACACACACTTACTCACACACACTTACTCACACACACTTACTCACACACACTTACTCACACACACTTACTCACACACACTTACTCACACACACTTACTCACACACACTTACTCACACACACTTACTCACACACACTTACTCACACACACTTACTCACACAAACTTACTCACACAAACTTACTCACACACACTTACTCACACACACTTACTCACACACACTTACTCACACACACTTACTCACACACACTTACTCACACACACTTACTCACACACACTTACTCACTCACACTTACTCACTCACACTTACTCACTCACACACACTGACTCACTCACACTGACTCACTCACACTGACTCACTCACACTGACTCACTCACACTGACTCACTCACACTGACTCACTCACACTGACTCACTCACACTGACTCACACACACTGACTCACACACACTGACTCACACACACCGACTCACACACACCGACTCTCACACACTGACTCTCACACACTGACTCTCACACACTTAGTCACACACACTTAGTCACACACACTTAGTCACACACACTTAGTCACACACACTTACACACACTTACACACACTTAGTCACACACACTTAGTCACACACACTTAGTCACACACACTTAGTCACATACACTTAGTCACACACACTTACTCACACTTACTCACACTTACTCACACACACTTACTCACACACACTTACTCACACACACTTACTCACACACACTTACTCACACACACTTACTCACACACACTTACTCACACACACTTACTCACACACACTTACTCACACACACTTACTCACACACACTTACTCACACACACTAACTCACACACACTCTAACACACACACACTCTTACTAACACACACACACTCTTACTCACACTTAGTCACACACACTTAGTCACACACACTTAGTCACACACACTTAGTTGCACACACATACTCACACACACTTACTCACACACACTTACTCACACACACTTACTCACACACACTTACTCACACACACTTACTCACACACACTCACACCCACCCACACTCACACCCACCCACACACTCGCCCACACACACTCGCCAACACACACTCGCCCACACACTTACTCGCCCACACACTTACTCGCACACACACTTACTCGCACACACACTTAGTCGCACACACACTTACTCGCACACACTTACTCGCACACACTTACTCGCACACACTTACTCGCACACACTTAGTCACACACACTTAGTCACACACACTTAGTCACACACACTTAGTCACACACACTTAGTCACACACACTTAGTCACACACATTTAGTCACACACACCCACACACACCCACACACACGATCAATTTAGATTTAATTTCACTTTCTGCATTAGTAAAATTACAAGTTTTGGCAAGTTGATACAGATCTTGGTAGAATTCCTCTATATGTGTTGACTGTTGTATTTTATGTCGAAAAGTATATTTTTGCATCTCAACGTTCATTTTGGGATTGAAGTAGCTTGTTAGTTGCTTTACAATTTGACTAAATGGATCTTCCCCCTCAGTCTCAGCAGCTGTTGTACTTGACTGTGATAGTGATAACAATTCTATTTGGTCATTGAGTTTTTCACCACCATATGTTAATAGTAAAGCTTTCTTTTGCTCAACATTCGTGATGTTGTAAGCTGTGAAAAGATTTTTTAGTCTATTTATTCATTTTGACCATCGGATTGTAACTCCCTCTGATTGACAATCAAATGTTGGATATTGTGGTAACATAAAAGACGCCATGTTCTATTCTATTTTCAATGTATCCCTTTGAGACGTCTGATGCAATCTCAAACTAAGAAATGTAATGTAGTTTCTTTTATGAATATTATATTCCTGTTGGGACTTAAAATAACCAACCTTCTCGTCGCCAATATAGTGTTTCTTATGTGGTGGTCTTATGCTATGTATGTGCATGGGTTATTAGTTACATAAGTAACAGGAAAAATTGATTTTTTAACTACAGATGCCTCAGTGGTACAGCATGTGGTCAGGAGACGCTAATGGACATCTGCAGAAGATGTGTCTTGACAACAGCCAAAGCAACAATTGGCATGACAGCTGAACTGGTCACTGGACATCAGCAGAAAGGACACAACACTTGATGATGAACTACACTAGGAAAAAGTAAGAACCTTTATTTAATCATTGGGTTTAAACTTTAAACTAAGGTTGTAGAGCAGCCACATTTTTATGATAGGGGAGACTACTGATCTAAAAAAAGTATGGATACCGTCTCCTTAATAAATTTATAGACCTGAACCTCTTAACCCTTTCTCCACTATGAAGCTGCTTAATATTATAAAAAAATTGACAATAAAAAAAAACAAATAAAGCAAATGAATTAAATTCTTATTTTAAATATAAATAGATAAGGTTTAATTTAAACCAGAAAACATAACAATAAACTGATCTGATGAATAAAAGTGACATGAAAAAATCACTGACCATACCTCGATCAGTTGCAATAGTTGATAATGGAATTTAGAAATCATCATATCATAATCAAATTCACTTATTCCAAACCTCTAATACTAAAAACATCTATACACATATTTAATTGTACCCTTGGCATATTCTTTTTCATGTTGAATGAAAATACATATTCATGTACGGAATCATCATCTTCCAGATTATGTATTCTTGAGTCTTGTTTTTTTTTCTTTATGTTTATTGTCAGTTCTCAGTTTATTTTTACACATAGATGAAAAATGGTTGACTTTTCTGCAATTGTGGCATGTTTTACCATGTGCTTGGCTATTGCTTTGACCACCTGGATGAGGCCATTTACCCCCACAATTCCTGCAACTGATATTATGCAGTCTTTCTTTACCATGAAAGGACTGATCATGTCTTTTATGCTGTTTCTTACCAAAAGTTGTATTAGTGCCTATTTTCTGAACTTGATCATTATTGATTCTTTTATTGAAGTCTTCAGCCAATTCAATAGCATATTGGAGTAAGGCATTGAGAGACATCTCTGGAGTGGAGAGACCTTTTTCCCTCACTTTGGAAGACTTGCATCCCACGATCAATTGAGATTTAATTTCACTTTCTGCATTAGTAAAATTACAAGTTTTGGCAAGTTGATACAGATCTTGGTAGAATTCCTCTATATGTGTTGACTGTTGTATTTTATGTCGAAAAGTATATTTTTGCATCTCAACGTTCATTTTGGGATTGAAGTAGCTTGTTAGTTGCTTTACAATTTGACTAAATGGATCTTCCCCCTCAGTCTTAGCAGCTGTTGTACTTGACTGTGATAGTGATAACGATTCTATTTGGTCATTGAGTTTTTCACCACCATATGTTAATAGTAAAGCTTTCTTTTGCTCAACATTCGTGATGTTGTAAGCTGTGAAAAGATTTTTTAGTCTATTTATCCATTTTGACCATCGGATTGTAACTCCCTCTGATTGAC